>JAOQGH010000051.1:19994236-20030365 GCA_025769975.1 Gallinago jamesoni
TTGTGGTTGGACTCGATGATCTCTGAGGTCCCTTCCAACCACCACAATTCTGTGATTTCTGTGATTTCTGTGATAATGATGCAGATAGCTCTCACACCAGCTCAGTGCATCTCCAGAAGGTCTTTAATTGTAACATCTCTTCTACTGATATGACTGTGCTTTTTGAGACTGCTCCTGATCCAAAAGCAACGCCTGCAATGCCGAAATAGGGCTGATTTGTAGAGCTGAAGCTGCAGCAGAGCAGTCCCTGCACCGGAGCTGCACCTACAGCCATAGCAGAGCATGATGCAACCATCCTGCCACCCCTCTCTGGGTCCTCCAGTGGGAAAAATGCAGTTACATTAATTTGGTGGGTATATTTTACCTGCTTGTTTGCCTTACTAAAATATTATGATCGCTTAATACATACTTATATCTTGTCACTATTCATTTTCTATTAAGACCTCAGTTAAGAATTCATTAGATAGAGGCTGTTTCGGCTGGTGGCTTGGCTGAGCAGCCCGGGCACCTTGGCCCTGCAGCATCTCATGAAGCTCAGGCTGGTGCCACCCCTCAAAGTGTAGCAAACAGCTCTGAACCACACTTCTTCCCTGAGAAGAACCTGTCCCTGCAGGTGGGAAGGATGGGGCCACAGAGAGAGTGGTCGCATTGGGGCAGCCGTGATCACCAGGCATTTCCCCAGCTCCATCCCCACCATGGCACACAGGGGACGGAGACCCCACCAAAGTATGTTGGCTCTTTTGAAAGGCAGCATTGCTCAAAGTTCAACTAAGGAGCTTTTTTTTTTATTTTATTTTAAGGCCCTTTTTTATCACATCAAAGGCACAAAGGCTTTTTCTTCTTTACCCTGAAATCCATCTAAATTTAGAGGAGTCTTTCATTACAATGGACCAACAAGGGAAGTATGTGAAGAATTTTTACAGATTGACTTAAGGTCACTAGCCAAGAAAGGGTGTCTCCAGACCCCATTCAAGATATTGTTTTGATCCACTAGGCCTGGAAGGGAAGGTCAAGCTATATTTTATAGATAACCTTAATCTCACAGGGGCTCCCTTTCTAACATTATTCAAGCCTCCTTATTATAACATACATAATTATTACCTAGTAAAAAAAAAAAGCAACTATTTATGCACGAGCAACCAACAAAAAATGCGTATCAAATTCCTGGGGGGAAGTAGCCAGGAGTTTTCACCCATTCTTGGGAAGCTGGACCACCCCCCTATGGCCTCTGTATGTAGCAAATCAAGAATGTTTCCTCTCATCAGGAAGGAACCAGCTACTGCCTAATCAGAGTCATGCTGAAATCTGTCTTTAAAGCAGGGCTGGCATCTCTCAACGACTGTGCCCAATGAGTCTGTCATATAAAGTCACTTATATCTTATGATTATTTTCAGACAAAGCATTCATGCATCTCAATCCTTTAAGAATTAATTTCCTACCAGCGGAAAACAAGAAGCTTGTCATAATATTTTTTTAAAGTGCCACGTCCCTGTACGGTAATGTGAGCCTCGCTGTCCCCCAGGTCCCCAAGGGCAGCTCACTTGCCACATTTTTCCCTCTCCTCCTGTCTCCGCTGGCTGCCGGCATGACTCACCAACCTGCTATTCCTACTCACCAACCTGCTATTCCTACTCACCAACCTGCTATTCCTACTCACTCACCAACCTGCTATTCCTACTCACCAACCTGCTATTCCTACTCACTCACCAACCTGCTATGCCTTCCCCGACACTCCCGAATCTCTCGCTTACGCCAGTGATACTATTGCACAAACGGCTGGGCTGAGGAGCAGCCTCAGTTGCCCAAGCACATTCCTCCCAATTAAAATTTCAAAATAGAGAAGAAGTACGATTCAGACGCCACACCGACCTCCCCCGGCTCCTCAGCCCACCCGCACCGCCCTGTTCCCGATGGTGTCAATAATTACCCCTCAGACTCAAATAGCAATAGCCTGAGGGTCTCCTCCAGCTGCCTTGGAGGGTGCAGTCTGAAGGTTAGTGGCAGGACTCCCGTGTCTCGGCAGTGGCACCTCCAAGGCAGCAGGGTGGGAGAGGGGAATGGCTGCAGGCAAGGGGAGCTGGAGGCACGACCGGTGCGGGGCCACGTGGGGCATCCTTACCAGGACTGTGTGCATCCCTGTGTAGAGCCTGCTGAGACACACGAGCATCGAAAACACAAAGGCTGCTGCCAGGCCGAGTTCGAACGGATACTGTGAAAAGGGGAAAAAAAAAAAAAAAAAAAAAAAAAATTAAAATACATGCATTACGCCATTATCCACCATTTAACATCAGTGTATGTCTCGAATAAAACATCCAAGCAGACGGACTAAGGATCTTGCACTGGGAAGTAGCTCCTGAGCTCTACTTTCCCAGAGAGATTAATGTGACCTTAGAGAAGATCTCACATCGGCCACGTGCCATCCTGCCGGACGGGTGCTTCGTTATCTGCGGTGCCCACTTCTGTGAAGGTCTAGTCTTTGCGTGGGGAAACCTGGGGAACAGATAGTATTTGCAGAGTTTTTCCCCACAATGTCCACCTGCAAACCCATGTCAGTGCTGAAGACCTTAAGGAGGAAAGGCACAGCGTGTTGTGCAAGAGATGCCCTAGGTTGAACTGCAGGCTCAGATTCCCCGAGGGGAGGGTGACAGCCGCAGAACCTGGCCAGAAACATGATCAATAGTCCTCGAGCAGTGGGCTGGGAGAGGAAAATCAATGTCTGGGCTGAAACCACAGCCCAACCTTTGGAGCAGTCAGGATCACTCTTCCCTGTGACACTTAAGGTTCAATTGTCATCTTATGAAGCTGCTTTTGCTTAATTCCCTCTCTGAGTTGCCTATGAACATGGAAAGAAGCCTCGAAATAAATCAACATTTAAAAAGGAAAAAAACCTCCACATGTTTGACAAAGAATAATCTTAATATATTAGCCTTTAATCCACTCATTCAGACCCTGAAACCGAGTGGGCTGGTGGGCCCTTTTCAGTCTATAAAGTACATTTTTCTGAAAGAAATAAACCAACCCAAGATACAGTAAATGAAATTAATTCACCCAATTTGACACAAAGACTCCACCTGCTGCTGAAGGGCTGGTGACTGACCAGTGCAGAAATGCTTCTGTGGAAATGTTCAGCATAACAGCTCCCTCCTGACCCTTTTTCCCTGGCGTACTCCAGCCTCCGAAATAAAGAGCTCAGGCCCGGCTGCAGATGTCACTCCCAGTTCATAAAATGCTATTTTTTCCTCACTTCTCTAAGTCTTCAGAGGATTTACGCCCACTTTATTCCCCCCTCAGCAGGCAGGCTGGGAGCCAGTCCAGGTCGGTAATTGGTGACTGGGGCAGCTTTAGAAGATAGCAGCATAATGTACTGGTAGATTTTTTCCTTCTTAATAGAGGCAATTAAATCATTTAATTATTTTCCAGCAGCTTTATAGTTTCATAGCTATTTCCAAGAAGTATGAGACAGCCCGTGAAGAGCTGTGTGTCCCACTGGTAGCTTATGGATCAAGGAGGAGGAGAAAGTGCTGCTGACCAGGTCTATTTTGGCACATGGGATGGAGCCAGCCTTCCAGGGCTGACAAATGCCCCATCCCATGGCTCCTCCTTTGCATCCCACTGTCAAGCTGCTCCAACCAGTCCCCATACCATTACAGGGGAGCAGGAGGTTGGTGCCGCAGCTATGGGCACCACTGACCTGCTCAGGGCAGGAGCAAAGCCCACTGCTCCATGGCCAGGATCAGAAGAGTCTGGCAGGTTAATTAACTCAGAGATCCAGGTGTAATTCCAAGATCTCAGTTTCTATAGGTTACACCCCCAGGACACAGCAAATGGGTGGCCACCTTTTGTCCCTGCACACACACTGACACCGTGGGGAGGACACCCAGGGACACTGTGACAGCAAGACCCTCTGGCCGTACCACAAGCTCCCTTGGTTGCACGGCTTTATCTTTGAAATACACTTGAGGAGGCTGAGCAACATAACTAAATATGATGCAGTCAGGAAGTTATCATTGCTAGAGTACAGGAAATACATGTTTAGATTCATAAAATGAAACAAGAAACTAAAATAATCATCATGGAGAAATTAGTTTCCCAGAAATAAAACTTTTAGAAAGATAAAAGGCTGAACGTTTGGGGAAAATAATTACGAGATCTCCCCAAGCAGCCTATAGCTGCAGTGCAGTAAACCCACTCTCACTTCTCTGGCAAACAGGCTCTCAAATCACGTCATATGCGCTTAGTCTAACACAGGCCAGAGCCAGGGGTTCCCAAGGATGCTTTTCCTGCATCATACAAAAGCCAGGCGACACAGAGCTCCTTCGGTTTCCCTGGGAGCCGGCGTTCCCCGACGTGCAGGGCTGGCTTGGCAGGCACAGGGAGAGCACAAAGCGCCAGCACTGAGCATCTCCCATGGCAGCACCACGGCTCCCTCCAGGGTCACCCACCCACCCCCACCCCAGAAAACATGGCAAAACCACCAAACCAGAGCCTACAGCTCTGAGCAGGGCTCGTGGTAAAGAACAGAGATTCCCCCTAAATTTCTTCTTCTGTCTATTATCAGCCAGCTACGGGCAACAACAGGGAAAAGAAATACAGAAATCTTTTGGAAACGGCAACAACTTTGGATTTGCTAGTTTTCTGCAGCTTGCTGGAAGACAACACATGCTTTTTTTCCCTTTTTTTTTTTCTTCCTTCTTTTTGTACCCCCTACCTTGTACTGGTTCATGGTTGCAATGAGAAAGGAGAAGGAGATGGCAGTGGCTGCCATGGCGTGGGTGGAAGGCATCCCGTACTCTGCGTCTGTCCTCAGTTCCAGCTTGATGACAGGTGGCGAGACGGGCCGAGGCCACTTCAGGATGTCCTTGGAGACCTGGCCTATGTACATCACTATCTGGGGAGAGGAAAGGCCACAGAGCTCTCAGTCAGTGTGGGCAATCCCCAGTCAGCCCACCCAATAGAACAATCTCTATTTCTACGCTTTTTCCTGCAAACCCCACCACCCCAGGTGCAGAATTTGTCCCCTGAATTATTAAAGGGGTTTCCATTATCCCAGTTAGTGAAGGAAGTGGTGGTTTTACTGCCCCATGTTGTAATCTGATCAGAAGTGGGACCAAAAGGAGGGTTTGCTGAGGAGATGCATCAGTAGAGGGTGGCATGAGATGGACAGCTGGCTCCAGCCCCATGCTAGAGAGGTTTAAGTTTCCTCCCCGTCCCTTACAACCCCTCTCCTGCAGGGCCAAGAGCTGCAAGAGGAATTTTTCCACCACCGCCTTCAAATCGCCGCATCCCTCCCAGCTCCACGCCGCAGCCCTCACTAGCTCTCCCGTTCCCCTCAGCTCCCAGCCACTGCACAGGGCGCTGCGGGGACCCCGCGGGGACGCAGCCCAGCGCGGTTACTCAATAATTAACCCTGACATCCTCGGGGAGGCAGCAGGGAGAAAACTGGACGAGCAACATAAAGTACCAGTTCTTCCGCCTGACTCCGCAACAACAAAGGGCTTTTACGCCCTTCTCGGCCTACCAGAGGTTTAAGCAGGGGCACCATTAATTAGCTACCAAGTTTGAGTGATTTTGGGAGGAAACGTTGCATTCTGGGGTCACTGCAAGCAGTAGCAATGGGAAACAAAGGCAAGAGGCAAAGCTGTCCAGCATCCCCGAGAGGTGCAGCCCACCCAGCAGTGCCCAGGGCACCCATCACGCTGACACCCTCTGCTCCTCAGCATCTTCTTCCCAAAGGCACCGTGCTCTCAGCATCCACAGCAAGAAGGACGTGAACAAAAATCACCCAGGCTGTCCGTGGAGGATGCGTTTGCTTTCTATTGCCACCCTCCTCCCTTTGGATAGCTCAGCCAGACATATGCAGAGCAAGGTCTACAAAACAATGCAAACCTCTTTTTTTTTTTTTTTTTTAAATACAAAACTCAGGTTAACTGACATCTGCCATGAAATCTCAGTTGGTGTGCGAGACGGCTCGCTGTTCTGCTTCTCACGCTTCCACAAGCAAAAGAGGAGTCTTAAAATAGCATCCTTCCCGTGCTGGTGTTAGCCATATGCCGGAATGTTAAAAGGAAGACGTCAGGATTCACAAATCAGAACCAGGAAAAAGCTGAAACGTCACGTTCCTTCATCCCCCTCCCTACAGCAGAAGGCACACCAAGGGGAGTGCTGGGTTTGCAGCTAGTGCCAGAGCCTGGAAAAGCGTCTGCCGGTGCCTTTGCATCCTTTATCCCTCATCAGATGAATCACATCACCGCCTCTCCACCAGCGGCACGCCTGGCTGCTCCCTGTCACCCTGAGACATGGGGCACAGGGCAGGCAGCAAACACCCTGCCCTGGCTGCCCACCACAAACACGGGCTCAAGGAACAAGTGCCTTAAAGAAACCACTGCGTGGGCTTATTTGGCTAATGCCACCAGTTTCCAAATGGATGCAGGAACATCTTTGGGAGTTAATTAAATTCCAGGGTTGAAAGCAAAATTACTCTCTCCAACAGAACATAAAAGGTTGAGGCTACCATTTGCGATACCATCTGAGAGGCAGGGTAGGATGAGCCAGTTTATCAGCAGTGCTCTGTAATAATGACTTCCACTTGTAGAAGTATTATTAGCACTAGTACGTAAGAGAATTACAGAAAGGGAAATGAGTCATCTTTGAAATGAAGGCTGTGCTAGGACTCCTCTGATGGTGAAAAACAGGCTGAATGCTGGAGGTGGTATGGGTAAGCAAAAATACCAGGCACCTTCCATCCTGGCATGCCAGATTAAATTCTGACCCTTCTGTTTTTTAAAAACACATATTGTACAGACATATACAGCAATGAGAGATGAGGCAATCTCCTTAAAAGATGAAGAGGAGCCCAGACTGCACCAGACTAAGCACTGCCCCCTGAAGCCTTTAGCTTATCTGCGTCCCATGCACGGGGTTTCACTTGTGATGTCCTGGATTATGTGGCAAAAGCAGTAACACCTCAGCCGAATGGGCAGGCTTCCCCAAGAAGGCAAAAGATGACCAAGAAAAAGGCACCCAACAAAGGTGTTGCTCTGCTTCACCTGCCTCCTCACAAGCTGCTGGAGGAGCCCGGGACTGTCCAGGCTCTGCATGGGCTCTTCAGCTTGCAAAATAGCAAAGCAAGAGGCCCAGAGCTCCTGCCAGCTCTGCCTGTGGTGGACAGAGGGGTGACCTCCCCAGGGAATGCCCAGAGCATCAGTCAGTCCTGCCGGGGACCACCACACAGCTGGCCACCAAGGGCGATACCCCTGAGCGTGTACCAGGCACAAACTCCCACAGCTCAGCCACAAACAGTAAAAAAAACCCAAACAAGCAGGAGGCCACCGCAGATGCGGTCACTACAGGACAAGTGTTGTGCAGAAACATGCTCACAGCATGTTATATTTAGTTGCAGGATATATCTGAATGGCACTCTGCCGCAGCTCTCATCTTCTGAGGATTCTCATCTATCTGCCTCAGTTAAGTGACATATTCTCTCTCAAGCCACATTTCATTATTCCCTGACCTTATTTCTCTGTCATTTTGGATTTACTCTCTAACAGTCCTGGGAAAGAAAGCAGGCAGCCTGAAAGTTTTATCTTGTTACCAGCTTTTTTCAACCTAGCAGATGAGAAAACTCCTACAATAAACATCACAAACCATAAACACTGAGGCACTGGAAAGGAGAAGATGAGCGTGATGGACAGGCTAAAGATCAACACCTATGCTTGACTTGAACTATGTATTTGCACAATCCCCAAAACCCTTGATGGCCCTGGAAATAAATTTAGCACGGGCAGAAATTACCCCAAGTCCAGAGCAGCAGGCAACTTGGGACTGCTTAGGTCACGAGCCCAGATCACAGGACCGGGTGATTTTGCCATGATTTCCAGCCCACCCTAGGTAAGCCAAACAGCACATTCACAATGGCTTTGGACAAGGACAAGAAGGAAGAAGGGGAAGGCTTGACCCGGGAGTGTATCATCTTGTAGCCACTGACCAGCAGCAAGCTTCTGCATTTCCAAGCCTAAGGAAGGGTGAGCCTGAGGTCTTCACCCAACTCTCCTGTCTTCAGGAGGGCTGGGAAGGTTTAGGGAGGAAGAGAGGGCTAGGCTCAAGCACCACTAAGATTTAAATAAAACACATTCCAAAGTCTTTATGTACTTGTGGGCTTTTCCACCTGGTGGGTCTCAAAGCCCAAAGCTGAATGTTGGAGAGAAAAGGGAACAATAAACCCTTGAACATCCAGCGAGCAAACACAGCTTGCAGTTGTGTAGGCATAGCAAAGAAGAAAAACCTTGAAGCAAATAATTTCTTCATGCTTTATTGTTCTGTTGCTGACATTTTTTGCCTACACAGAGTGCTACATTATGGCTCTCAGTGCTCTTCTTCTGTGTTTATTTCTAGCACAGAGTCTCTTCCACTCCGTCCAAGTGACACAGACCAACCAAATTCTCTGCAGTTCTGGTGGCAAGCAGTTTGCAGACATCTTCAGCACACATAGTGTTAATTTGCACGATAATAAGTACCTATCTCTGCACGGGGAATTTGTCTGAACCTGGAGAATTTTCCATTACGGAAGCAACACAGGCAAAGCCGTGATGGATCATGTAGGACGCAAATAGCTGGAAGAGGGTAACTACACAGAAATGCACAGGAATTTAGTTGAGATTTCACAAAAGTTGATGGGATGGGATTCCCTTACTCTGTAGCTCTAACTACCACGTACCTCAGACTGTTTAGAGTTTCCAAAATGAAACTTAACTGTTTTGCACACAAGTTACAAAGATGTGTGGGCAAACAAGAGGGGCTGCTCAGGCTAGCAGGGATGGAGGGGAGCTGGGGTTTAAGGGTAAGAAAGGGTAGGATGAACTTCTTTACCAGGAGAGTGGTAGAGCACTGGAACAGGCTGCCCAGAGAGGTGGTGGAGTCTCCTTCTCTGAAGACATTCAAAACCCACCTGGACAAGTTCCTGTGCAACGTGCTCTAGATAGACCTGCTCTGGTGGGGGGGTTGGACTAGATGATCTCCAGAGGTCCCTTCCAACCCCATATGATTCTATGAAAAGGAAAAGCACCACTGGTCAGCACTGCAGCCTGCCCAGGTCACTGGACACCCACAAGCAGGGCCCAAACCTGGGCAGAAGTGAGGCGATGGTCCTGGGCACCAGAGGTCCGTATAGGGAGCTCTCACTCCCAGACCCTCATGACGGTTTCCCGTGGGAGCGCTGCTTTGGGGGAGGCAAAGGGACTGGGCTCTGCCTCTGTCTGTGCAAGTCCTATAAGCTACAATATGAGTCCTTACTAAAGACACGGTGGCAAAAGCAAGGTGGACAGACCATGGCACGGGAGCAGAGGTGTGGCGGAGGGGTCACTAACAACCGCCATGCACACACATAACGTGGGGAAACGCTGCTTTCCCTTCTGCATCCAGGGGAAACAATCTGGGTGCTTCGTTTATGTGGCTGAACCTCTGAGCTGCCCTCGCAGGAGGAGCAGAACCCAGGGCCAGGAAACACAGGCTTTTCCTCCCCAGAACTGCAAGGGAATATATATACCCCTTCTTGTTCTGCTCCACAGTGAAGTGGTAGCAGCCTGGCTCACCGATCCACCCTTGAAATCTTCGGTACTGCTACCCAAGTCTTGGGTAAAGACTTCTTACTCCTTGTACACACTTTTTCCCCTCTCAAAGGGGCTTTTCTGCACTGCTGTAAGCAACTTAAAACCAAGACTTTCCTCAGACCCTGGTGCCTACCAGTACTGCTGGGGCAGCCTGGGCTGCATGAGAGGAACAGCAATCCTTTCCAGCCAAGCCATCAGGTGAAGGAAAGGCAAACCTTTATTGCCACCACGGGTCAACAGCATTACATCTTACTACATGAGTGCAATTAGCAATTGCTATAGCAGCACAACAGACTTTTCCTGAGGGTTTCCTTTGAGTCATATATATGGTCCCTCTCCAAAATTGCATCCTCACCTGGGGCTTTGCACTGGGGTAAACAAGACAAATCTTTGTGTTTTAACAGATCTTGCTTTAGTGAATAGTGATGAATCAAACTCAAGGCATTGGCATCCATGTAAGTCCAGGTGCCAGCACATTTGTCCCAACAGCTGCAGGGGTTCCCTCCGGGGTGAGGGGCTGTTCTTCTCCCTGTGGGCATCAGAGATCCACAAAGTGACCTGGATCCTTGACATGCTCATAATTCTGGCTTTGCTTCTATAATTTAAGAAGTGGTTTTGCTCACCTGCACGTGTTACCTGGTCCTTTCAGCCGTTTTCCCTCTCTACTCTTCCGATCACTGTGGGCAGCCCTTCTGTAGCAGGAAGCAAGAGAGCTGCCCATGTTTAGCACCACAGTGCAGACGTGGAATCATAGACAGTTTGGGTTGGACGGGACCTTAGGCATTTATGAAGGCACAGAGGCACAGTCGAGCCAGCTCCATATGCAGTGGCATGGGACTGGTGCCTCAAGAGTCTATTTCCCCTTTGGAATTCTACACAGCAGCTGCCCAGACCCTGAGATGGGCAGGTTTTAGGCAACAGGCTGAGTGCTGCAAGTGAGCTGTGTGTGGCATGTCCTCCTCACACACCAGCCACCTCTCCTCCACCACGACCACCACACAGGGACAGACTGTCCCACAGGCTTGCGAAGGTCAGGAGGAGCAATTCTGTTTGCATTCTGTAATATTTCAGCTAACAAAGGTGAACCAGAACATATTTATTTTCAACTTCTGAATTTGCAGCTCTCCCATCTGAGCTATTGATCTATTAAAAGGACAAGATGAAATTCTAGAGAAGACACGGGGTCAAATAGCATTAGCGACTTCTTCCCTGAGGCTTACACTGTGGCAGCCTGACTTTGAACCTGCTGTTTTGGCTCCAAAACAGAAATTCTATAGCCTGGCTCTAGAAACCCTGCCCTGAAATAGTATTTGTCATCTTCCCAGAAAGGAAATTTACAGTTTGAAAATGATGTTGCTTTAGTTTTTAATCATAGTCTCTGTGTCACAAACACAGAGGAGTCACAAAGCACATCAGGATCACTAGAAAGGGGGGGAGGTGCGGAAATAAGAATGCACTGTTTATAAACTGGCATTAGCAGATTAGTCAAGCAGAAGCAAGGACTGTATCCTGAAAGGGCCAGCTATTTTTCGTGGTTGTCAAGGAAGGCGTGATGTGGATTCACAGTATAGAAATTAAACCAAGCATCCCGTCTGCGCTGCTCACGGCTGCTATTCTCAGCATCCCCCAACTACAGCTTAAGCAAACAGACATCACTGTGACTGGTAGTAGCTGTGGCTGTGCCCCCCGAGCACCACTTGGTTCACTGCGAAAGAGGAGCAGAGCAAGGAGGAAGAGTATGTTCTTCTGGAGATGCTCCTCCTACACCCAAGTCAATGCCAAGAACTAAGGTTTGGCTTCAGGGAAATTACAGTGAAAGTCACTGAGCAGCGCTGCTGGCAGCCCCGCAGAACCCTGGGCACCCCAAGCCACCCTCTGGTCACATCCTGCTCCCCATGTCCTCCCTGAGCCACCTGGATGCCACCCACACACAAAGCTTCTAACAGCGACCGTGAGGCTGGGCAGCTCCATGAGGTACCCACACCTTACAGGAGAGGGGAGCTCAAGGATCTGCCACCTTCAACATGGTCACTGTTTTCCAGAAAGGGCATCAACCCTGTGCTAGCTGTGTGGGAACTTTACACAGTGTTGGCCAAGGATTTGGTCAGGTGCAATGGGACACGCTCAAGGTCACACTAAGCTGGTGAGATGCCCCATCACTTGTATTGTCCCGGCCAGGAGGGTGAGCAGCACCTCCAAGAGGAAGGTCTCCAGCCCACCGCAAGCAGCGCTGTGCTCAGCAGCGAGCGGCAGCACAGAGTGCATGTCATGGCAAGGGGCAGCAGGGGACAGGAGGAGGGAAGGGACAACACAGACAGCTTCTTAACAATATATGTATTTGTATAGGAGGGAGGACTTCGGGTCTCTCGAGTCAGACTTCAGAAACACAAAACCAAGACAGCCTTATGCCTCCAGGGGTATAACCAGCCAACACCCTAGGACATCTACTCTGTTTTTTAAAGAGGCCTTTGGACAAAAACTATAAGCTAGTCAACTACCTTATGATGGGTTTAAGACAAATTTGGACCTAGTCTCCTGGTAACAGGAAAAACTACTGTCACATTGATCTGGTTTATCATCTAACACCTAAAACAGTGAATATGTTACACCTAGAAGTTCTAGTGAAATACAGAAGGTTTCCAATTTAAACTTCACCTTAAATTATTCCCAGCTGGTCTGAGTTATGAAAGCCTCACTGGCATTTTTTCTTCAAGGGCAGAGTACAGCTACCAGCACATTCAAAATTCTCTTTCAATCAACACTTCAGCATCTTGCACACAGCATTTTCTTTTATGGACCATTTATTTTATTCTTACAATTTGTAGTTACTTCCATGCCTGACTAGTCTTACATGTTCTTATTCACTGCAATATATGGCACTTTAAAGGGTTTGATTTTTGAGTGACTGTGTTTACCAGCTCTTCCAAGCTTGTTTTGGTGAAATGTTGCAAAAGCACCAAAACTAACAAACACATAATAATCACTAAACCCAAAGTTTGCTGCAAAGTGAGTTTTCAAAGCAGCATCCAGAGGTTCAACCAGGCCACAGTAATGTCCATGGCATCTTGACTGCAGGTAAATTCCTGCTGGTTATTAAACTCCTGGTTACTCTGAGAGCCTGAGTTCAGGGATCGTCACTCCCATGTAACTAAATGCCAACAGCCTTTGGAAAACTGTTCCTCTGAAAAGCAAGGTGGGAAAATGAAATTGCCATGGATTCAGACCCAGGACCTTTTTAGACTTGCTAAAGATGCCTGCATCCAGTGCTGCTCGAGGAGCCTGGCGGGTGCCCGCCTGGCACCACCAGCCACCCAAACTCTGCCTTCCTTCTGAGATGCCACCTTCATCTGAGCCAGCAGCTACTGCTGTCATGCACTGACAGCTTCCCCATCTGCCCTGACATAAACCACACTGGGCAGCTCTTACTTACATTGTATAAATTCAAGTTCTATAGGCTCAAAAGAGGTGTGGATACATTGGATGTCCAAGCACCCTGAAAAAAATAACCAGAAAAAAAAATTTCAAGGAAAATACTGAATAGCAAGCAGAAACTGTAAGGATTTCTTTTCCAGGTCTCTACCTTGCTTCTGAAATTCCACATCAAAATAAAGCTTTCAACCCTGAAAGGGTGCAGAGATTAAAAAACTAAACTGAGCTTTCACTTCTTGGGCCAAGATGTGCAGTAAATTTAAAGTACATTTGCAGGCTCATTGATGTGAAGTTATTTTTCATCTCTGCACTTCCTGGTAGAAGTAGCAAGAGCCACAGGCACCAAAGCCTCGTCTGTGCAGATTCAAGAGCATTTACTTCAAATTGCTGGAGAAGGGAAGCACTGAGCCAGCACCTCATTCAGAAGCTCCAGGCAGCTATTTCCCTTGTCTATCCGCAAGGAGAAAGATAAAGCCTACGTATATACTTGTGAATACTCAGAGGAAAGGCACCTCGGAAGCACAACGTGCTGCTTTAAGCTTCTAAAGCACCTGGATGTGACCTCAGCCAGCTCTTCCCAGAGCCATCCAGCTAAACAGAAACGCACAAGCAGCCAGTTGTGGGGAAGACATCCCACCAGGGCACCAAGTCCACTACCCTGCTGCTGCTGAAATAAAGCATATTCATAATTTTTCTTACTGCCCTTTGCCCTTCTAGAGCTATTTCACAACCTTTGGCTTCAACTTGATGTCGTTACGACTGCCTTACGTACTTTTCTTCTTGTGACTATTCTTTCATTTTAAGAAGCTCTTTCCTTCCCCTGATGCTTACAGACAGCCCCATTCTCGCTCTGATTTCATTTTTTTTTAAGGACTTACCTAAACTTTCAGTCTCTGCTCAGGAAATATCCTGTTCCTTAATCATTTCTGGCCCTGCTCCAGTTCAAATTTATCTCTCTCTCAAATGCGTGTGACTGGCTCTGCGTAAACCACAACAGACAAGATGGCAGGAAGACCTTGTAAAAACACCATTAATACGGCTTTATTTTTTAAAGGGAAGAAACTCCCCCGAGTTCATCCTGGGACCCTGGCTCTGCCATTTCCAACGTGCGGCAGCAGCTCAGAGGTGCACAGAAGGAAGCACCACTCTCAGCACCACCTCTGCCTCTCCCACTGAGGGGCCTATGGCCGACCAGCACCCCTCAGAGCACCCAGAGCCGACCCCTCTCCCCAGCCTGCTCACTGACAAACAGGCCACCCCGCGGAGCTTGCCATAACGCTAACGCATAGCCCGTGTGGGGGCATCTTTAGCCATTCCACAGTTAAATATAATTAAAATGTTTTTAAAACTACAGATTGTCACAGGTCTGTGTATTTAAAACAGCCTCTCCTTGTCAGTTATAAAATGTGAGTCCAGAACTTCCTAAGTCAAAGAATAATGTTAATGATCATAACATCACATGCTTGAATGCTCTAATTAAACCAGCCTAGATCTGGCCGGTACTCAGATGGACTCCTTGCGAGGTGGAGGCAAGGCAAGTGAGCAGAAAGGCATGTGAGGAGCTTGAAAGAGTTATTTTTTTTGAGCAATATGCAAACCCAGAAGGCAGTGCCTACCAATTATCATCTTCTGTGGCACGTTTCCAGAAGCAGTAGGTGTACTCCTGGCCAAACCCCAGCTCTAATTATACAGTGTCCACCTACTTCTAAATTTCATCTGCAAGTTATTTTTCGTGTTCTCTTTATAAAATGTATTGACTGGGGTTACTGGCACAGAACAACTGGTGCCTTCTGTCCAAGACTGGGTGCATTTGAAGTATATGACCCAAATGTTTTTTATTATTTCTCATCATATTATTTGTTCAATAGGCAGAATATTATTAGCCAGAATTGACTAAGCCAAGAAGAAGCTTCACTGTAGAGAAACAAAGCTAAATATCACATCCAAGTTTTTACCAAGCTTCAATTTCTTAAATCAACGTAGATTGACAGCTAAACCTCCAGGGTCTGCCATCTGCCAGAGATGCTTCCTACCTCCCTTCTTTGTTCTAAAACAGTCTTACCTGGGCAGCAAAGATCTGATCAATACCAAGACGAGCAATGGCAGTGACAAAACAACGCCATTCCCAGACTGAAGTGCTTGGGTTTCTTCTGGTTTTCAGTGCCAGAATGGAAATATATTATTCTGAATAACCCAAAGTGCATTTGTAAAGCCTGAAGCAATGCTGAAGGCAGTTAATTTGAGAATGCTCTAGTGTTAACAAAAATCAATGCTTTTAAGCCTTAGCCTTCAACTGAGAATCTGATTTCCATCCCTGCCGCCCCCCCCCAAGTGACTGCAGAAGCACCTTGTTTATTCCACTGCAGCCTGCAATCCCTTTCCTATTAGATTTATACTGATTTCAACTGAGCCAGAACTATATGAACAGGTTACCCAGAAGAAATGAGGGTAAGAAAAAGATTTCCTACAATGACAAAGACGGATCCTTAAAACACCAGGATACTTCGGGAAGGAAATGCTTTCCCAACTGTTCTGTGCAAACTCCATCAAAAGCCGCTAAATCAGTTATTCTGCTGAAAAAAAAATAAGTCAGTGCAAGATGTAAGGGAGATGAACAGTCAGGGTGTGTCAGCTCACACCTCTCACCTCCTCTCAGGGCCGCAATGCCTCTCCTTCCTGAACATGCCAGTTCCACATCAATAACCCTGGCTTTTTTTCTGGTTGGAAGGGATTTTGTTCATTTGAAGGGATATTCTTCCTCTTAAATATTCATTTGCTACAGTAAAAGAATTAACAACTACGTGTTTAAATAAGTCATAGAAATACTTACAGACCAAATAATTATCATCCTTCTAGACACAGAGTGGTCTATGTTCCAGTAGATAAATGGAAGGAAAGTGATATAAAAGATCTCTTCACCCAAAGCAGCGGAAAACTTGAACAGGTAGTAGTAGAAGTAGTTCTTCACAATATACTTCTGCGCATAACCCTGTAAGTGAGAGGATTTTAGACAGCTTTAGTGAATTAGCAAATTATATAAAAAATTTAAGATAAAGTTACAGTTCCCAGCCTTTAAACCAAATAATTTGTTGGAACAAGTGTTAAGAAAGGAAGTTGAATTTTAATAATAAAATGAAGACTATAGTAATAGCTTGATTACATTCTCTGCAGATAGGAAATCTATTCAAACTAATTAACGGTACCAGTCACATTGACAAAGATTTTCATGAGATAGGATCAGTCTTTCCTCCAGGAAAATCAAATATATTTAAGAAAGGGTACTGACGAGTTAGTTTTGAAGTTTCCACATCTGTAGATAAAGAGAGCCACTGTTGCTTTTACTGTGTTTTGAGATGAAAAAAGTAAACTGCAATTACTGAACCATTTCGTTTACAACTTGCCTCATTATAGCAGGTGAAGTTCACCCTGCTAGTCACTGAAACTTGCTGTTGGGTGCCACTGGCAACAGCATCCCCTGCACCACCCTCCACACCGGGCTCTTCCACGCGTTCCCCACAGCAGGATGCTCAGGGCATCGCTCACGGGCCGAGGTGCCGTGGCTGCAACCTCCAGCCCTCAGGCGCCTGTTGGCTCGGGCATCCCAGCTGCCTGAGCAGATCCGTGGGGAAAACAAGGCTGCGAGGGGGCAGAGAGAAGGGCTGCCCCCGCCAGCACCAAACTCTCGCTCCAGTCTCTCTGGGTAGCAACAACCAGGTTGTATCTTCAAACATTACCAGCAAATATATTGCTAACAGAATCAGGCAACACCGTTTAGGACTCGATTCGTTTTATTAAGCTGCAGATTTCACTGCTGTCTGGATTCAGCAGCTAGATGGGTTTTTAGATGTTCCCCACCTAACATACCAGTTTTCTCTCTCCTAAAAGGCTGCACCCAGCCTGCCAGACCTGGGAAGCCACACAACAGTGTATATTAAGGCCATGACTTTGGTTACTGGTGGCAAGGTTTGCTGGTGCTGCTATTTGGGACTAAAACACCACCAAGAAGCCTCCCACCCTGTTAACAGGAGCAACATGCAAGTGAATCACATTTTTTATGAACACCTGTACACTTCAGGAAAAAGGAGATACACATGAAGAGGATTTTTGATTTGGTGGCATGAGCAAGTGAGCCAGCCTAGTCTCTCTCCATCTCCTCTTCAACCCACAACCACCCCCTCCAAAAAAAAAAAAAAAAAGAAGGAAGTTGGCTGTGTAAATATGAGATGAAAGAACTTCTTGAAGATGAGAGCAGAGAAGGCATCATGAAGGTTTCAGCAGAGAAACACTAAGTTAAGATACAGCTTTGACATAAGCTCCTAAAACTCTTCTAAGAGGAAAACTATTATGCTTAGACTTGACTCTGTAACTAATCTATCAGAGAGAAATTCTCATCCTAGTTGCTAGTGAGAAAATGTAAAAGTCATCTAAGGAGTCTAGACATGCAACTGTGACTCATTGTAAAAGCCATTAGAAGCTCCAGTCCCCTAATCTGCTTTCATCAAGGAGATGGGGCAAACTGCACAAAGACAACAAAAGCAAGATGGAAAGAAGTTGCATCCACTCATCTATCACAGGAAAAAAAAAACCACACAAACCACAACAACTTATTTAAAGTGATTTTTGCATCAATAAAGAGAAGAGATGAGTCAATGCTTCTGAAACACCGGGGTCACAGGAGTGTTTCCCCCATGTATTAGTAATAGAGGTCACAGAGCAGTTGCTGCATCCCTCTAAGGTAACTCAGCAGTGTGCTACGGCTGGCGGGATGACAGAGCAATCAGTCTAAGTGTCTCAGGCCTCATACACCACTTAGAAAACACCCCCAGTGCAATTAGCAACTCTGATGCTTCTGTCTGAGATCCTGGAACTGTATTTGGTCACACTTACATGGCCCCAGAGAAAGCTCTGCTCTGGCATCGCTAATTCCCCAATTAAGCATCAATCTCCACCATAATAGGAATTATATGCTCATGTGCTTTAGATCAAAGATGATCAGACATACCCCAAAGGTAGCTCTTTTATATTTGGAACCTTGTGGGATGAGGGCTAAAACTCTAATTCCAGTAATCTCTTTTGTCGTGAGGAAAAGAAAACCACCAATATTTCAGGTTTAAAAGAAATCTGAATTTAAAAAATATTTCCAGGCAGAAGGCAGGGCCAAGTCCTTCCCCATGATTTTTTAAATTGTTCTTTTTCCTTTCTTCTTTTCTGTCAGAAATAACTCCCCACTTGTTTGGGGGTTTTGTCTGAGTGGCTTTTTTAAACGCTTTTTATATTTTTAATCACTGCAGCAGCAGCTGTGGACAGTCCAACGTGTGAGGCAGGGGACAAGCAGATCCCACCCACGACACAGGACGGTAAGGGCCACGTTAGGCATGCAAGGTACCACAGAACTGCTCCACTTGATTTTAGGTAGTGTATGGTAATAAAAAAAAAGCGATGTTTTAGTTCCCTGTGATCCCAAGGCATTGCAAGTACAGAAAGTCCATTCCAGGCACCTTTGCACCCTGGGCCACAAGAGGTCCATGTTTGGTTGCAGCAGGTACCTCACATTTGCTGTTTACACCCATTATTTCTGCAGAAAGCAAAGACTGCCGTGCTTTGTGAAGCACCTCCCCTTTTTTATTCTCATTCTAACCCCACTGCAGGAAAAAGCCATTACAATTATTTTGTGTGGATGTTTAGCATCCCTAACACTCCGAGAAGTTTATTCAATCTCTACTTTTAAGTAACTCTGATCTTTGGACTTGTTTATATTTAATGTACTGAAGTGACCCGATGCCTTTCCGCAATCTCTGAAGCGTTTTCAGTGAGTCAGCCCCTCCATCCATCTCCATTATTATTTGCTCTGGATCAGAGGAGCTTTAATGAGCAGTAATTAAGGCTGTAGAGAAAGTCAGAATCTTAAGAACAGTTCAGAAGCAAGGTGTAAGAAGCCACGTCGTTCACAGCCACAGAAGACAGGCAATTTCACACAAATGACCCTTGACATCATCTACATAATATCCATTTTGAAAACAAACCAAACCAAAAAACACTTAACTGCTTAAATTACAAGAGACTCACACATTCATGTGAATCTCCATAAATTAAATACCCACCTGAAGTACTGGCACAGAAAATGGTTATTGTAGGTCATCCTAATTTCGCACTCCCTTCACACTGGCCACGGGGGGGTCACCCACACCGGAGCTCGGACCGCAGCCCCTGGGGTGCCACAGCACCCACCCAGCCTCCCCCGGAGCACGGGAGCACCCCCAAAGCCTCCCCACAGGGCAGTAATGACAGGGCCAGCAGAGATCACACCAGCAGCATGGTGACTCTTGGGAGACACTAACACAGACACAGGAATCCAGAATTTTAGGCAGTCCGTGCACGAAGAATATTTAGCCTTTATAGCTGGATTAAAGGAACAGCAGCTCAACCACTAATGCAATGGATTTAAAACATATTTTTAGGCAGAGGTATACCCCCCACAAGACAAAAAGAAATCATCTGTATGAAGATACCACTCCTTCCAATTCCTGCAGGATCTCTAATGTCAGAGCACTCAACAGGTCCTGTGTCTGGAGACAAGCTTTGCAGCATCAGACATCAAAGGCTCAGAGTCTGACCCAGAGATACCATTAAGCAACATTTTGTTCTGGCTCTCAATTATTTTGGATCTTTCAGAAGATGTGCATTTTTAATTAACATTCTTGAACTCCCTTGCTTCCCTCACAACAGAATTGCTTCTCATCAGGAATTTGCCTCCCAAAGCCTCTAGTTAACACATTGCAATATTTCTCACTTAAGGAAGGGTTTGTTTGGGTTTTTTATGCTGCAAAAAGGCACAAAATTTAGAGAAGCCACCAAAGAGCAGGCACAAGAATAAAAAGCCAAAAATTACCATCTCTCTCTCTGCTGTACACAGAGGCAACAGAAATCAAACAATTCAGTCCCACAGTGCAGTACTGAGTGGAGTATAACTGGTAGGAAAAAAGCCTTCTGTATTGCAGTATTCTGCATAAGCAGTCAGTTTTAAGTCACTTGTGTGTTTGTGAGCTCTACCCAGTTAATAAAACAACCTATCACGCCACAACCAAAATTAGGTATCAGTGATCACATTTTGGAAAATAAGAAAGCAAGCAAAACCCACGATATCAAAAGTTTCAGTTCTTCCATCCATCTGCACAGCCAAATGTCAAACCATTTCAGACTTTCCTGAAGAAGCAACACACAGCTGAGAGCAGCCAGTAACATCTCCAGCACCTGGAGATCCACCTCTCCTGGTAGCACCAACACTAGAAACTCACTACTCCACTACTTGTTGCTGGAGATACCCCTAGAGCTAATAAACCTGAGAAATGTGGGGATGGAAACAAATAGTAATCACAAGAGAACCCTCTTTCAACGCTGTAAAGTTTTGACCAACTCTGCGATTGTCAGAAGGGGCTTGTTGACTACTCCACAAACAGGCAACATCCAGTTTGCAGCTCTTGCACCCACATTTATAGTGGCATGCACTAATGACATAATGATTAGGGACATGGCCTTCAATCATCATTTGATGCAGAAGCAATACAGTCTCTGCATGAGAAATAACAAGGCATGAGATTCAAGCCAGACAACCATGACACTTTCAGTAGTCTCAGGCAAGGAACAAACAAGGAGTCTAAAAGTCAGGCAGGCTTCTGGTAGCATTTCAGTAGTTTCTTAATTAACTCAAAGCACCGAAAAGGGCTCTTATGGGAAGCTCTCAGCAAAGTATCAGCAGAGCAGTGCCACACAGCCAGAGGCACCAGGGATGGCTGGAAGCTGTCAGGCTGAAAGGGGCCAGGCTTTGCAGGACCAATGGCTGTGACCACTCAAGTGGGAAACAAGAAAGCTGCATCCAGGACACCCACCGGTGCTGCCACGCTGGGCACAATGCTCACCCAGTCAACGCCACACCATTCATCACATCTTACACCAGTGCATCTTCATCCAAAGTTTCTTCTTCAGTCTGTAAAGGATGGTCAGCTGAGACAGACAGACACATCTGCACGATCAACACACACCCAGTACATCACAGCTGTGCCCAAGACAAGTTCAGGACATAGTTAAGACAGCTTAGTTTACCCCAGAAGACTTAATTTTTTAATCTTCAGATTATTTTTCCTTCCACTCTGATTAGTACTCAGGAGATAGACTGAATTATAGGTTATATTTCTGTGCATTGCTCTTGAAGTAACATAATTAGCCCTCCTTCCTTCTGTTGAAAGAACACAGGTAGATGTAACAGAACTTGCCAAGTCATTTAAATTTAAGGGGAACAAAATAAGACCAGAGTTTACAGAGCCCTTGCTTTGGCAATTAATAGGAAGAATCAATGAAGGAGAAAATGGATCATGTCATCTTCCTAAAAGAAAGTCTTCCTAATTAAAAAAAAAAAAAAAAAAAGAAAAAGAAAAGCTTTTAAAAGGTCTTTCAGAGACATAGGGGAATGGCCACTAACAAGATGGAGATTGCTTGTGAAGAATGATGCCTGCAGTCATCTGGAAGGACAGGCCCGTGCTTCCTGAAGGACAGCCTAACCAAAGTCTAGTCCAGCTCCTCCACCAAGGATGGATGGTTTACACTCCCATCACTCTGACAGAAGTTTGTCTAACCTGTCCTTACTGATGCCGATGGTGGAGGCTCCACTGCTTGCTCCAGGCGATCTCCATGTGCTTTGCTCTCCCTGACACCTAGTCTGAAACTTGCTCACTGAAATGTAAACCCATGACTATTTTCTTATCTACTGCAGACAAGAAACAAATTGTTTTCTTCTTCTGAAGGCTGACATGGGAAAAGCTTGTAACAAGTGTTCAAAAAGGACATAACTGTCCTCTCTTCCACTGCTTAATCACCTGGTATTTCTTACAGAAGACATTTAGCATTTTCCAGACACAGTGCCTGTTAGGCCTGCCTTGAATTACCGTGCCCAAAGATCAGACATGGCAAAGCTGAAGGATGAGTCCTGCACAATTCCATTCATTTTGCAGGCTGTTTTCAGAATAGCATTCCACCAATGAAGCATGCTCAACCTGTGATCTCCTCTAATAATTTTTCTCCTCCGTGAAAGCACTACCAAACCTATTGTTTCCCATTGTGTAATTATTTTTTACACCTGTTTGTTCAATAGGTATCTGCACCTATTGAATAGACAGTTTTCAACTATACCTTCAACTCAACAAGCCTATTTGATTTCTGTTCCTGTCCTCCAGCCTACCCACAGCTCCTCCTAAACACATCTCACAGGCAGCACGCCTTCACACTTACTTCACATTTCCAACTAGTTACTTCTACGTGACTGTGAAACCTACTCTGAAGGCTATTCATCACTTTCCACCAAAAGGTGTTCTTCATGGCACTCAAACTCACAAGCCATTAAACTTCATATATTCCTTTCTTAACAGATGCCCAGAGAGTTGAAATCCCTTTACTTCTACCAGCTCATATGCTTTGGAGCTTGTGTTAGTTGCTAATAAAAAGGCAAGATCATCTGATCTTCTCCACACAGTGGTCTCATGGTATCAAAATGATGTTTCAGCCCTTTTCTTCCAATACTATTCAGAGAAACCAAAAAAGGTCTACCTTTCACCATGGTCTTCAGACTTAGGAGGAAACACTTCTATACCCACTCCTGACACAGAGGGCAATGCCTCCGTCGTTATATCCTTGCACTCTCTTTATGGAAAGTTGTCCCTCTCATGGTCACTCCAGTTGCCCAAGTAACTCTTCAGACATCCAGTTCTGCTTTTGTTTTTAATCACCGATGAGTGCCAACAGCAGCTACCTGCCAAGAAAGCCACACAACACCAGCGTAAGTAGAGCTGCACACATCTACTCCTTGATGAGCTCTGTGGAGTTGGCTCACCTTCTTCCTCCTCTCAGCAAGCGACCAGCCCTGCTTCGCCAGCCAGAGCAGGTTGGACATGGCTGTTTCAGGTATCCCTGACAAAAGTGGTGGGTGAGCTCCACACGAGCTTCAGCATCCTCCAGTGTTCCAGGAAGAACTGGCTGATTTGTGCAATAAGGAAGTAACAGGGCAGGAGAGAGGCGGGAGAGGGAAGGGCAGAAGGAAAAGGCTTCCTTCCTCCCTGATTTACAGTGGGAGAACAGGTTTGTTTAATTGCATTTTAATTTGTGAGAATTAGATCGCAATTTTGTGAGGAGCACCACAGAGCCTACACCTGAAAGGGTCTGAGGAATCCTTTTCTTAAGGGTTAGGTAGCTGCAATGTCTGTGGACAGAGGAGAGAAAAAAACCTGAGTTAAGGAAGTAAATTACAGAGAGCTCAGAATGACAGAGGCTCCTGCTTTGAAACAGAGATCAAAAAAATCCTCTGAAACTGAACCATACTTCATATCTCCAAAGGTTGAGTGCTACTAAAAGTGGCTTTGGACAGAAGAAGGATGCGTCACACAACAACAGTTTTCAAACTGCGCTGCATTAGATGGCCACCCTACCCACACACCAGCTCCCTGCAAGCACCACCACCTCTTTTTTCGTTGACTTCCTGCCAAAATGCATGAGTCAGAGCATTACTAGGACCTGCATGGCTGCTGGGTACTCCAGCAGATCTGTCCAGAGATCTGGAGAAAGAAGGGTGGGAAGCCCCTCAATCTGCTTTTCCTCCAGCATGCCTGGGTTTGGGGACCTCCCAGTTGACGGCAGCCTAACCCAACAGAAGCGTAGAGGAGCAGCCAAATGACCAAGGACTTCAATATTTATGTTTCTTTTCAGAGTAAAAAGCTTGTTTTCATCTTAAGTCTTAGTTTTAGAAATTAACTATAGCCTGGAAATTTTACACCCTAGATTAGTCATGTATTTCTACCAAACAGTATCATGAACCTTATCAGCCAGCTTCTGCACAAACATCATTTCCAAGGTAGAGGTCTATTTAGGGGGGCACAGAGTATCAAGGCTTCTGGAAAACAAATGGGCAGA
This sequence comes from Gallinago jamesoni, assembly GCA_025769975.1. Classification (NCBI taxonomy): domain Eukaryota; kingdom Metazoa; phylum Chordata; class Aves; order Charadriiformes; family Scolopacidae; genus Gallinago; species Gallinago jamesoni. The sequence continues at coordinate 20,018,224 of JAOQGH010000051.1, forward strand.
GTAACAGCAAACTATTTTCAGACAATTTAATTATTTTTTTTTCAATGTTATAATAAAGCAACAGCACAGGGAGAAGTGACTGTTACCCCAGCAGATAGTCCCAGGATTCAAGTCAAAGAGCAGTTTTCTAAGGTAGCACTGGATAAGGCTTCAGGTTAGCTACCCGTGCAAATATGCCAGTCCCAGGTAAACGTGCCCCTGGAAGGCAGAGGCCACTGTAAACAGGAAAGGACACACAGCTGTGACTGTAGAGAGGCCAGCTGGGGGACACCTCAGCAGCCAGCCCGCCCCTGGGGACGAGAATCGTAGATAAGATGTTCTCAATTCACTTGCTGCCTTGTTATTAGTTGCAATTAGTGCAGGCCGTGCTGATGCCAGCTCTGTTTCTGTTGGGGAAACACACAAGGACACCAACGCGTCACCAACAGACGCTGCTCAAGGAGATGGCCAGGATCTCTTAGGCTGCTGAACAAGCATGGCTGAAGCCCCCCTGTCACCCCAGCCGCCTCCACGCACCAGCAGGGCTCAGCACGGTGCTGCTGGCTCAGCTCCGCAGGTGCTTGCAAGGTTTAACACCTCAATCTGTGCCCGTTCACTATTCACCCTGGCACCTCACAGGCAGGGGCGTCGTTGGCATCGCAGCCACCCTGCCATCCGCACCCCCTTCCCCTCCCCACACCCCTCTTACAGGGATTTGACAATTCTGTCCCCTGCTTCGTGCCATACATCCTGGTCCACAGGCCTTGTACTTGTCAGGGAACAGGTTCCTCACTGCTAATGCCTCCAAGCCCTTTCCCATGCAAACATTTGGTCTTTGGGGCTCAACTGAGGTGTCTGATACTGTATTTTCCAGGAGACCATCTCAACGCTCTCCCTTTGCACAGAGAAACGTGAATAAGGAATACTGAAGGCGATAGGCCCAATTAAACTGTTTAGCATAAGTAAGCAGTTATAATTACATCAAGCCGAGGCAGCTGCAAAGGGGATAACAACAACCTGCTCTGCTGTTAGAGAGTGACCACCCAGCTCCACGGGTACCAGAATAGCAGGCTCAGGGGACTCCGGTAGCAGTAGTTTGCAGCAACCAGTTGTTTTCAACAGGAAAGATTAAACATACTATTTTAAAAATAAATAAAATAGTAATAAATATTCATAAATACAGTAATAAGATAAAATAGTAATAAATTTGCAATGTGACCCCGTACTAAAGCATTCACATGCCTTTAAACCTAGTTCAATAGTCTGGGAGCCTTGGACCAAGCTTGGTAAAATAAGCCACAGGTGCTAACTGCATTGAACTGATGTGAAGCCTTATAAAGCAGGAATCTGAATAACCATTTTAAATAAAAATCTCATGGTTTAGACAATACCACCTGTACATTCTAGACCTCAAATTTACTTGCCATAGCAGTCAATAGTTACCTTCCATTGCCCAGATGACCCATAAGTATTCCCTGCAGAGCATATACAAGAGGTAAAGTAAAAGCACTGGTTGTCCAAAGGAATTTTCCAGGGAGAACAGATTTTCTCTGGCTCCTCGCCCATTAAACCTACCCCTGTTCTTCAGAGACCCAAAGGAGAAAAATGACAGCAGATGTGCTTTTATTCTTCTGGTTGATATCTGAACTAATGGCCTAAGACATTCAGCAGAATTATAAAACGGTAAGTGGCACACCTCCAAGTACTGGAATTAATCCTCGGATCCTGACAGCTCCTTGTTTTGAGGTCCAGCAGACTCCAAAAAGATGACTCAGGCTGTGAGCAGGGAGCTCTGAGTCACCAAGCACCTAATAATCAGCTTAACAACTTGGGCTCCCAGCGCAGCCCTTGCATCCCCCCACACCACCACCAGGCCCCACACCACCATGCAGGGCACCTCAACAGTGAGTGAAGTTTCTGCAGGAAGATGCAGAGGGTGACAAGACACTGGTAACAGCATGGACCTAGCTCTGCTGTCTGTTCTCCAGAGAGGACACTGGTCTTCTCACTGAGCAGTGGGCAAACCCAGAACTGCCAGATCTACACAGGGTGGCCAAACACTATTTGAAACTTGGATGTGACTGTACTGTCATCTTCTAAAGCACCATCACTCACAGGGATGGCTAAAACCACCCATTGAAACCATCTCATTCATACAGACTAACCATGACCCTTACCAGCTGCTTTTCATGGGAACCTTAAAACAAAAGTCAGACACCTGCAAGACTGGCAAGCTCCCTCGGCCACCCCACCGGGTAGGGGAGAGCTGGACATGAAGTACCAAAGCCATGAGAGTGATGCTGAGGAATGTGAGCCTCCTGCTCAGCTCGTTGAAATAAGAGCCTGGATCTCATGTTTCTCCATCTGCAACTCCAAACTGAAGAACATCCAAAAGTTCAGCTACATTCTCTAGGAGGACAAAGCCCCAGCACCTGAGGCAGAAATGCCTTGCTGCCAGCTCTCTTAATGGTGCTCGTGGGCTTTTCTCACAAGGGTTTGTCTCACCTGCTGAACCCACCTCAGCTGCTCTTAACTTACTCTGCACAGAGAAAGGAACAACATGAAACCAAGCAAGCCAGTAATATGATTTAAAAAGGAAAAGCAAGACTGAGGTTGATGCAAAAAAATCTATGTAAGGGAACAACACAGAAGAGAGACTTTGACTCAAGCTCTAGAGAAAGTCTACTTCAAGTTACCCCCCACCCCATCACAGCAAAAGCAGTGCTGTCATCTGTGACTTGCCAGTAACTGACTACATTTTGGGGGGCTGTAATGCATCCGAGATGGACGTGCAGCTTTTACTTGCCTTTTCCCTTTCTGTCACCATCACCTCCCTGTTATGCTGGTTATTGACCTCCTCACCCAGGGCACAAGCAAGAGCCATACAATCACTGAATATGATCGGGCAGTTTGTAAACACTGCTCCACTTTGGAGCAGTTCTGACAGTTAAGGTATAACTACAGAGTAAATACAAACTGTACTCTTTCAACGGCAGAAAGATAGATCTCAACAGATGATAAAGCATCTGGGAAAAGGAAGAGTGGAGAAAAACAAACAAATCTCTACAGAGAACTTGGAATAGGAGATTATTTTCCTTCTTTGTTCCCTTTAATGCAGGCTATCAATTTCAGGAGCAAAAGTCCCTCAGGAGGTTACAGATAAGCAGAGCTCTACTTTTTCAATGTATGTGACATTTATTTGGCCACTTATTAAAACACTGGACAAGTCTCTAGGAAGTATTTTTAAGCATACAACTCAAGGACTTCATACGGAACATCAGGAAAAGATTATCTTCCAAGAAGTTTCAGAAGTAAATTCCCTGTGAAACGGAGCACAGAAAACAAAGAAGTATTAGCTAGAGACAAAATAATTACAAGAAGTTACTGTCTTGTCTTCCATAGTAATAAAACCCAACAGTTCCTTCACTAAAAGCCCACGGGTTCAATATTAAGTCCAAGCCAGGGCATAAATCCAGCCGGTGCGTTGGACTAGCACCATTTTGTATCATCCTCAGACACCTGAATTTTCACTTGGAGTAATAGGAAGTGTTTCTAACTTATCTGGTAACCAAGGGAACATCAAGAACATGGGCTAGGCAACCGATTCAATATTTAAAAAACATGTGCAGCCCTTGCTGTCACATCTAAGCATTTAATTCCTTGTCTCATCGCCTCAGGGCAGCTCCTGTGGGGCAGATGGGACTAAATTTCTGAAAGACTCAGAAACGCAGCCACTCGTTGTGCTGCCGACCGCTGTAATGAGGCCTTGCTGACTTTAAAAAAAAAAAATCACCAAAAAAACCCCTAAACGAGATGTAATCTACAGGTTTACATAAAAGAAGAAACTGATACATCATGAGTAGCACTGCTGGCAACAAATGCATGTGGGTAATTAAAGGCCTCCTTCTCCCATATTATGAGCTGTCCTGTGTCATTACCCTCCTGAGGAATTCCCCCTTCTCTCCACACAGTATGGCATCCTTTCCCACCAGGGATGTCTATCCCCTCTCAACCCACCACCAGCTGCTAGCCCTCAGGTCCCTTTCCCCAGAGTGCCTCCAGCTGGGCCACCTTGGCACACAATCCAGCCCACATCAGATGTGGAGGCCTGAGAGATGACACAGAAGAAAGGAGAATGTCCTGGGGAGGTGGAGCTGTGGCAACCCCAGCATCTGGCCAACCATTCGTGTCTTCTTCACTCAAGCACTCAATTATATACTCTGTTTTCACAGATATAACCCACTAATCGTTCAAGAACTTACATAGGAGAACCTGAAAGCTTTTAAGACTACTGCATTGTGAGAGTAAAGTCAAAGTAACGCAACCTCATAGAAACCTTCTGTCCTGATAACACAGACTTAGAAAGCCCCAAGCTTCAGAAAGGGACACTCAAGCTGAGCACAGAGCCATCCAAGGTCCTCAGGAGTGAAAAGCGGGGACACTGCTTAAGCACCTTTCTGAAACACTTTCACCTAAGAGCAAGAAACTACCCTCGTCCATACAAAGTTTGTGGTCAAAGACTTTGCTACATGTATTAGACTCTTCCACTCCTTTGCAGATACATCAGGGCAACCCCAGTTTCACTTTGCAACAGATCAGTGAGTATGATTTTTGGCATAAGGAAGACCCAAATTCAGTTTCTGTGTCTCCTTGTCAGGTTGCAGAAGACCCTCTTTGAATAAATGGATTTTCAGCAGAGCAGAGAGAGTCTGTCTTTATAATTCCAGCACTTCACTGAAACATTGGTCAAGTCATTACTCCCAGCTCCATTTTCTTTGGATTTGAACCCAACTTTCACATGTCTCAGAAGCGAGTGTCCTAATTATGTGGAAACAAACTCTTCTGCTTTTATCTTCAAGTCTCAGAAGTCTTACCCAGAAATCTCACTCGTCAAGTAAAGGCAGTTGTTTCTTATTTTGTGAAACCCAAAACAATTGCTCCAAGTGAAGTGAATGGCTCCGTTCACAAAGCACTAACTTGGATAGGATTTTAGGATCAGTACTGTTACATGAATGTCTCAGCTCAAAAGCAGGTAGTGAAAACAAATCTTTTAGTGAATTATCCACACAATTTACTGAAAATAGTTTACTGTATTTGAGAAGTGAACAGGCTGAACGACTACACGAATTTTCCTTGTCTTCTCGTTGAGAGAGAGTCAAACAGCAGCTGAAGAAGAATTTTAGATGCTTGAAATAGGAAACCAAGCACTAAATGCAGAGCAGGGAAAGGTAAAATAGCAGAAGAGAGGAGAAGCGCTAGGGTTGGGGCATTCACAGCTGGCCTATGTTTATTTTGCAGGTAGAGTTTGGAAGGCCATTATCACGCCTCCTTTCCAAAAGGCACCCCAGAGGGTTGTGCTAACGAATTCGAGTGATTACAGTGAGAGAAAAAGCAGGTCATCCCACCTGCACACGCGGGTTGCGCCATGCCCTTCCCTGCTCCTTTCGGAACTCCAGCCCGCGCCGCCGAACGCCCTCACCCGCTCGGCCACCCGCGGGGGCAGCGCAGCCGATCCCCGCCGGGGCCCCCGCTGCGACGGACGGCCACCATCCCGCACAGGCCCGGGAGCCGCGGGGGTACAGCCCCAAGCCCCGGCCGAGCCTCCCCCCCGGGAGAGACCGGCCAGGAGCCGCGGGTCGGCGGAGCATCCCACGGCCGCTACTCCCCCCCCTCCCCGGGGGGGCAGAGACCCGCGGGAAAAGGCACCCAGCCGTCGCCCACGGGAAAACGCGGGTGCCGGGTGCGGGCAGGGGACGCTGGAGGCAGACCCCCCGCCCACAGCCATTACCCCATTTCGGGGGCGCCAGCGATGGAAGAAGGGGCGGGGGGGGCGGGGAGAGACAAGCGGAGAACCCCAGAAACGCCTCCCCGGCGGGGCCGGGATGATGCCGGGCTGCGGCCCCGCGCAGCGCACCGCGGCACCGGCATCCCCTCACCGCCAGGGCCGTCCATCCCGGGCAGGCGGCGAGATGGCGGGGGGTCACCCGGGGGAGCCGGGGGGGGGGGGGAGGGAAGGGGGGCGGCTCTGCTGAGTCACGGCCGGGCCCGGCCGCCCCCCGCGGCACTCACCTGCGGGCCGCGGCCGCTCCGCACCCCGTTGGGAGGGCAGCGGCCGGCGGCTGCCGAGCGGCGTTGCGCGCCCGCGCCGTTGCAGGCGCCGCTTTCACCGGGCCCCTCTGCGGGGGGGTCGCCGCCACCGCCACCCTCCTCGCCGGCGGGGAAGAGCCCGCAGCAGCGCTGGAAGCGCGCCACGGGCTGGGAGCTGCGCAGGGTGCCCAGCAGGCGGGACATGCTGCCGGCAGCCTCCAAGCTGCGCCGCGCTGCGCTCCGCACAACCCCGACCCGCGGGGCTGCGGGCAGGTGAGCCCCGCCCCGCCAGGTGCGCCCGGCCCCGCCCCGCCAGGCCCCGCCCCGCCAGCACAGGTGCGGCGCCCCGCCCCGGAGCGCCCCCTGCCGGCCGGGCTGTGACACACACACCCCCGCCCATAAAATCCCACAGAATGGGTTGGGTTGGGAGGGATTTTAAAGACCATCGAGTCCCACCCCCTGCCCTGGGCAGGGACACCTCCCACCAGACCAGGTTGCTCAAAGCCCCATCCAGCCTGGCCTTGAACCCCTCCAGGGATGGGGCAGCCACAGCTTCTCTGGGCAACCTGTTCCAGTGCTTCACCACCCTCACTGTAAATAATTTCTTCCTGAGATCCAATCCAAATCTCCCCTCTGTCAGTTTAAAGCCATTACCCTTCATCCCATCCCTGCACTCCCTGTTAAAGAGTCCTTCCCCATCCTTCCTGTAGGTCCCCTTAAAGTACTGGATGGGGCTACAAGGTCTCCCCAGAGCCTTCTCCAGGCTGAACAACCCCAACTCTCTCAGCCTGTCTTCATAAGAGAGGTGTTCCAGCCCCCTGATCATCTTCGTGTCCTCCTCTGGACTTGCTCCACGTCTATGTCCTTCTTACGTTGGGGGCCCCAGAGCTGGGCATAATACTCCAGGTGGGGTCTCATGAGAGCAGAGTAGAAGGACAGAATCCCCTCCTTCAACCTACTGGCCCAGGATGCTGTTGTCTTTCAGGGCTGTGAACACACATTGCTGGGTCATGTTGAGCTTCTCATCAACAACTATCCCCAAGTGGTTCTCCTCAGGGATGCTCTCAGTCCAATGGGACTCCCCTCCCTGCAGGATCACTCCCACCTCTGCTCCTCCAGGCGGAAGGGCTCCCTGGGGTCCTCTCCCATCTCAGGAGTGAAATGTACCCTGGGCTGGTCCCACTTTTATCTTGTCCCATCCTGGAGCCAACATCTATTTTTCCCCCTGAATACTTGCCCCTCTGTATTGGGCAGACACACGTGCACACACAGGGATATCAGCACACGCTGCTGAGCCCTTCCCCCCTGCACACAGCTGTGGAGTTTCCCATAGGAAGGGAGGAGTTATCACTTGGAAGATGCCCCTCAAGCTCTGGGGCTGCAAAACTTGCCCCGGATGATACATGCTGATTTCTGCTCGTGAAACATTAAGGACCCTAGTTTTGTCGGTGTGTTCGATTTTTCAGAATGGCTCATTTCTATGCCTAGAAACATATTTTGTACAAAGATTGAAAAACCATCATTCGCTCAATGCAGGCTCATTGCAAATGTGTTACTTTTTTCCCTCTCTCAAATACCCCAGATTACCCAGGATTGCGTCCAGGCATTTTTTTTCTTTTTTTTTTCTAGAGCCCCTGAAAGCTCCCAAGCCATGCTCCTTTGCTTTTTAGAAAGTCGGTTTGTCCCTGTGCCATTGCTTGTGCCAACTGTGGGAGATGCTCACCCAGCCTCTGCAAGCACCAGCACTCTCGAGGTGGCAGGGTCATCTCCTCAGCCACCCACTGTGAGTGCCAGAGCTCTTGAGGTGGCAGGGTCATCTCCTCACCCAGCTCCACCAGGGGCCAGCCCAGCTCCACAGCCACGGGCATGGTGGCCTCCACAAGGAACTACAGATGACAAGTCTCCTTCAGTCCCACCCTGGCTTCCATAGATCCCATCTAATTGTTTTGTGTGATTCATTTTCTTTTATCTTCTCAAAATGTAATCTTCTATCACTTGAGGCTTGCCCAACTGCAGCTCCAGGTGACATCACGTTTCAAGTGTTTTCCTCGGTGCTTGTGGGCACTCGCACCCATCCACGGCGTGGTGACGGGCCTGCGGCTGGGCTCTTGGCAGAACCAGTCCATGCAGGCTGGGGAGGGAGGCTGCCCACTCCACCTTGGCTATATGTTTATAGTGTTAACTTGCAGGAATTAGTCATTGTTTGCTTCTGGGTTTGTTTTTTTTTTTTAAATGGTGGTATAATTTATTAGCTGTGCTCATAAGTACCTGGGAAGCTTTTCTGTTCTTTTCCCTGTTTCTCAAGTACATGAAACATCCACAAAGTGTGCAATTCAATTAAAAGTTGCATTTATATTGCTTAATTCCTTCTACGTAGACTGACTTCAATAGAGCTGGATGAGCTCCATCCATAGTTCCTTCACAGTTATTTTCATCGTATTACGGAAAGAGCCTTCAAAATTATTTCATTCTTATTTTATCCATCAATACAACGATGCGTACGAGAGTTTTTAGCAGGTTAATTTGAAAAGTAAAATTGCAGCCTTACTGGTGCAGCTGGGAGTTTAGCTGCTGATGCCGGTGAGATAAGATCTCATCCAGAGACACGGCGTAGGGCTGGGGAGCAGGAATGAAAGTGCACGGCTGGGGCCAGCACTCCATAGGTATTTTAAAACATCTCTTTGTCAACCACAAGTCAATATTTATCTGATCTGCCTACTTACTCGTGTCTCCCCATTGTCATTATAATACTTCCCAAGTATTAAAATAGAGCTAACAATTTGTGGCCAGCTTCTACCTAATTCTTCTTCAGGCAGATGCTTAGGTTAGTGGGAGTGTGCTCCAGTGAGGACGTCAGCATCCCACTGATAAGAATCTAGAATGACTGAGATTTTTTTTCTACAATCTTACTCTAAACCCATTAGACCCCCCCAAAAAAATGTTATTAAAGGTGGTGGTGGGTGGGATTTCTACCTGTTGTTAATTTTAATGTGCCTTGTCCACATCTCTGAGCACTCCAGCTCTTAGTTTGTCTTTACTCACTAAGGCTCATGAGAAAGCCAAAGAGGGTGTGGGGGGAATCTACTTTTAAGAATTTACCACTTTCTTGACATCAGCTTAATACAGCTGTGACTTCAGATTGCGTTAGTAGATTATTTTAGCAGGGGCATTCACACAGAACAACTGTGTGGGGTTTTACCCCCATATTTCCTTATTTGAGTAGCAAAGTATTAGACAAAGCCAGGCCTAAGAGACCGGAAGGTCTACTGCTGCGTGGAATGGGGAACACCAGACCTCGCCGTGCTGGGGAACCGGCTCGCGGGTACAGACCACCGGGGAAGGGGAGGACAAGCACGGCCAGAACCTCAGCATCCCCGAAAACAAACACAACCCAGGTTCGAAATGTACCAGATCCGAAGGGGCTTCAAGCTTCCCTTTGATCAAGACCGTAGAGACCCTCTGTCTCTGCAAAATCGGGCTGCGTGTGGAGAGGATGCTGCCTGTCATTTTTAGCTTAGAAAGGAGCTGGCCATAATTAGGCTGGAGGTGTGGGGGCATTTTACAAAGGGGGCAGGGGGGAGCAGAGGTGCAAATATCCAGCAAAAGGGATTTGTGGGGATGCCTGGCGAGGCCAGATGCCTGACACTCCTTGAATCGACATGAGCTGCTGTAAGCGGTAACATAAGTTGATGATGGAAGTCTGTGCTATTTGCTAAGGAAGGTGAAGGGATTTGTGAAAGTTACATTCATAGAATCACAGAATCATAGAATCATAGAATCATAGAATCACAGAACCATAGACTCATAGAATTATCTAGGTTGGAAAGGACCTTAAAGATCATCTAGTCTAACCATCAACCTCACCCTGACAAAAATCACTAAACCATATTCATAAGGACTATGTCAACCCGTCTTTTGAACACCTCCAGGGATGGTGCCTCAACCACTTCTCTGGACAGCCTATTCCAATGCCCAATAACCCTCTCCATGAAGAAATGTTTCCTAATATCCAATCTAAACCTCCCCTGGTGCAACTTGAGGCCATTGCCCCTTGTCCTATCTCCTGTGACTTGGGAGATGAGACCGACCCCCGCCTCTCTACACCCCTCCTTCAGGTAGTTATAAAGCATGATAAGGTCATATATTCCTAATTTCTGGAATGAAAGAAACATTTCAGGTTTGTTTTAGGACACAAGGAAAACTCATTGATGGCTTTCTGACATTTTCTTAGGAAGATAATGGTCACTCTGATCAATCTGCTCTACTGCTTCCCCTCAACCAATTTTTGAACCTTCTGGCAAGTGCAAAACACATTCATCATAGGAGAAGAGGTTTTCCCAGACTTGCATTCCCTGTGTTTTTAGGGAGAAATGGCCATGGAATGGTAAATAGAGACACGATCTGGGCTGCCTGATGGCCCCACACAGGACAGGCTTATTTCCAGGTGTGCTGCTGGCAATGCCACCTCTTGGCCGCCTGGTACCTAACGGATACCTGCTGCAGGATACAGCAGTGTGGTTTGGGGGGACCAGAAAGGGGGAAATAGAGATATTTCCAGGATGGAATAGAGGATGGTAGGAAAGATCATAACACATCAGTGGGAAGTGTTTCAGCCACAAAGAAGATGGAGGATTTGAGGAGAGAACTGAGGGCAGAAGACTGACTATTGCAGTGGAAAGTGCCCAGTAATGCGGGATAAAAATCTATACGAAGCTTGTTTTATTATTTGCACTGCCCATGGAACAACTTGTTTATTCTTGCTCAAAGCAAGAGTATGAATCATACCTCTTCTATTTCTCCTATAGAACAATGCTCTAATCACCTTTTCCTGAAACCTACCTCACAGTATCTCTGATGGCCAAGAAAAATACTCAGGATTTGGCTCCTTGAAAGACTTGCTTTAGAAAAAAAATACAACAAACAAACAAACAAATTCAAGAACTGTTCCACGCTTTGTATGCCCCATACAGATTTTCTGACATTTAGAAAGGCTGTTTTCTGGAAAACCAGCAGAAGACACGTCACTGCAAAGGACTAAATGAGTGGCATTCTGAGAGCGTTTAAAAGAAGTTATTTATAAACTGTTCAGCTGCAAAGAATGTTCCTGAAGCTTCAACTGGTGAAACTACCTCATCTAGGACCAAAATAGCTGGTCAGCATTCAGCTACATTTTCACAAGGGAAGAAAATCACCTCTGGGCTGAGGATAAGCGTGAAAGATGAGAATACAAAGGATAACTTTTGAGAAAGAAAGCTGAAAATAGTGCCTGGCGCTGAAAGCATTTCCTTAACAACCACGGGTGTCACTGTCATGACAGTGGATAATTTTGCCTCCAGCATCAACAAAGCTAAGAGCGAAGAACAAATTCCACGACTGGGGGTGGATAACGATGCTGGGAGAACACAGCTCAGTTTTCGGATGCCAGCGTGAGTTTGCAATCCTGACAGCCAGACAAGTCTTGTTTTGACTTGTAAGCTAAGGAAATGGGTCTGGAAGAGCAAATACGAGCAAAACTTCTACAGTTGCTCTACAGACAACAACGTTTCCCTGTGGAGGATCATACTTAGAATTACTTCCTCTAACAGCCCTCTCAGGCAGCAGCAGGTTATTAGTTATACACACAAATGTCAGAACTGTGGTTTTCCAAACAAAAAACCACTGAGTCGACATGGGCATGGACAAACTGAAGCCTCCACTGAAACTGCTGTAGATTAGGCACAGAGCCACTGCAACATAGTGTGACAGAACTCAGAGGGTTGTCATTAATGGAGCATGATCAAGTTGGAGGCCTGTAGACACCGGCGTCCCCCAGGAGTCAATACTCGGCCCAGTCCTGTTCAACATATTCATTAATGACCTGGACAAAGGGACAGTGTAACCGCAGCAAGTTTGCTGATGATTCCATGCTGGGAGGGCTGGCTGACACTCCAGAGGGCTGTGCTGCCATCCAGCGTGACCTGGACATGCTCTACAAGAGCAAATGTAGGGTCCTGCACCTAGGGAGGAAGAACCCCAGGCACCAATACAGGTTAGGGGTGGATCTTCTGGGAAGTACTACTGAGGAAAAGGATCTGGG
>JAOQGH010000051.1:20031064-20054308 GCA_025769975.1 Gallinago jamesoni
TGGAACAGGCTGCCCAGGGAGGGTGTGGAGTCCCCTTCTCTGGAGATTTTCAAGCCCCGCCTGGATGCTCCTGAGTGCTGTGCTCTGGGCAACCCTGCTTTGGCAGGGGAGTGGGACTGGATGGTCTCTAGAGGTCCCTTCCAACTCTGTCCAATCCATGAATCTGTGAATAGGTCAATAGAGAAAGAATCACAATTTTTCACCAGGCTTTGCTCTGCAGCAGTAGGAATGGTCTTGTGTCTGTAGCGTAAAGCCATGGATAGGTACAATTCTCACTGAACCTCTCCCAGAGTTCATCTCCATTTGAGACACAGCAACATAAACCAGCCTGATTTTGCACAAAAGGACTCCACACAGCTGTAACAGGTCTCAAGCCTGCATGGTTTGTATGCCTTTTCTGACTACGAGAAAATGTTTTCTGTGCAAATACCTCCATCAGTTTAACCGAGCAGTACAGCAAGACTGGAACGTGTTTCTGTAATACCTCTGCAGCCTTCAGCACGCTGAGCGCATCACTGATTGTCTTTGCACAGATGGTCTGAAAAATGCAAAGCTCCAGCACACAGCATGTGCTAAACGTATGTCAGCCCTGTAGGGTCCGGGCTGCTCATCAACTCCCATAACTATAGGCACAGGAAGCAATGGAATTGCATAGCCATGTTTTTATAATCCTTGCATAATTTTATTATAAAATCCTTATTATAAATATGGTCATATTTTCAGTTTTAGAGAATGTAAGTACAAAAGCAAAGTGAATTTTAGAACTTGGAAAGATGAAAAGCATCTCCAAAAACTGCAAGAAAGAGAATGTGCTGAAGCTGCGACTGCTGTCTTGGGTAGGAATAATTAACTTTTCTGTTTGCGGTGTAAGTAACCAGATAATGCTATGTAATTGCTTATGATTTGCATTGCTTGAAACGGTATTGCTAATTTCCAGCAATGATTAGCATGTCATTTAAATAATTATTCTGCACCATATCATTTGGACACTTCAATTGCACGCACATCTACTGTGAAATTCCTAGAGGTGTTCTCAACATTTCAAGTTATTTGCAGGCTATACCATACCTTGGCTGTTTCAGTGTTTTGGGGAATAACAGCAGAAGAGAAGTTAATAATGTCGGGTTTAAATAACAAACTTAACCCCTAAGAACATTTATCATAATTATCATGACCATCATACGAGTTGACCTTTCTGATTTTATCTACAATTCTGTATCTTAGCTCTCTGTAAAAAAATCTGATTATCCCAACAGCAGTCTAGACCTAGAGTGGTGACAATTTGTCTTTCCTTGGGTTGAGTTTTGGCTTGACACACTTGAAAGGACAGAAAGGTTTTCTAGCATTTGTTAAGGTGGCGCTCGTGCTGCTGCCTGGTGTGTCTCTGCCCGTAGCAGTCGGTGCCTGGTGACACAGAGACAAGGAATTCAGCGCTCAGGCTGGCAGCACACCTTTACTAGAGAGAGGAGGTCACCGCTGGAAGGGCTCAGCTGAACAAACATCCTTTCTCTTTGCTTGTTTTACTCTGAGAAATCTCCCGGCATGCTATCTTGAATAAACCCTCATTCCGTACGTGGAAGAACGGTGACAACATGACAGCTCTTGAGTAATTATTCTCGAATACAGCATAATACCCTGCTTTTTACAACTCCCTTGTCTTTAAAGCAAGTTATTATTCTAGAAGGGTTTTGTTCTGAGCCCATAGGTGCAGAAAGAAACCTGAACATGGCGTGTTGGCTTTAAGCAGCCAACAGCTGCTAACGGGCAGCTCGCACCCAGCACGGACAAAACCGAGCAAAGACTGCAGGAGAAGAGCTGAGGATTTTAATCACACATCTTTCCTGGAGGAAAAGTCATTGATACTCACTGGTGGTGGGGAGCAGCGGTTTATCTTGCCCTGGCAGAGACCACTTCCAAAGCTCCTTTGTGCACTGCGTGTTTCTCGGTGGTTATTCATCCCGTTCAGAGCTGAGGATGGCTTTGGAAGCCAGGTACCCCTCCATCCTGACCCTTCATAGCTTCACGTTCATGGCACCTGCGATCACTTTCGGAGCTGCAGCATGTATTTTCCAAATGTTTGTTGTGGTGGCATGAGTCACTGCTGTCAAACACTTGTTAGGAATGCAGCAGACTGAGAGTATTTCTTTCTTTCCTCTGAACTGTTTATTTGTGGTATGGAGCCGGGCATTGCCAGTGGAGGCTAACCTGGCCACCAGAAATGGTTCCGTACCCACAGAGACTCAGTCAACATGGAGCGATCCGAGAAGGGCAACAGCGGCTTTTGCTGTCAGCTGCTGACTTGTTGGGGTTTTTTTCAGGTAATTTATGAGTTTCATCAAAAAGTCTGCTTGAGAGTTAACAGTCCAGAGCAGGCAGGGTGGGAGTGGAAAATGAGCAATGAAATGGACTGAGGATAGTTAAATAGATTTATTTTATCTTTAGTTCATAGATTTACTTTGTATGCATGAACTTTGGGTAACTAACACCTTTTAAACCACTAAAAAATATATGCTCAGTCAATTCATTCAACTATGAAGGAAGAGCTTTGAAATTCTCCACTTTTCATTCTACTGATGATTCCACCCACATTACAGATGTCATCCTAAACCCACAAATAGCTCTTGCGTTTTTTGCTTTATTTCTACTATTTACATGACAAACCTTAATGTCATTGATACTATTTTAAAGACAGCAAAAAATCCCACACCCATATGTCAATGTTTTAAAATTGATTGACTAGCACTAAACCAAGAAGGATACATATGTACATTTTTTATGGTATGGTAGATAGAAGTAATCATTAGGAGGTCTGACAGCATTTGCCTCAATTCATTAGAAATAATACAAGTTATCCACTTCAAACACTGGAAGCTATGAAATGAACTGTACAGGGCAGTAAGGAAAAAACTTTTATATTCTGAGAATTAATTCTATCAATTAATACTCAGCTACTGATAAAGCAAGGGCACTGCTATTCTTACTTATGAATAAGTGAAGTGGAGATTACTATTTCATTCAGGTGTGACCAGTGTATTTCCAGAGCCCCCGGCTGCTCTGCCCTGGCTTTCTGAAGCAGTTTGTAAGCCCTTAAAAACGTGACCATCATCACATCGGGGCAAGGAAGGAGGGAAAAGGGATCCATAAGGAAGACAGAAATAAAGGGCTGCCCTGCACTTACAGAACTTTTGGGGGGACATCACTGAACTCAGACGCAGGCAGACTGAAGAGATGGCCGTGCCTGGGAGGCTCCCTCATCCAGCTTCAGAATGCAGTCATCATTGATCCTTCACCTCTAATAACCCATTGTAGGTCCGATTCTCCACTATGCCTCACTCTCAGAACAAACATTTTGCTGTTGAAATGTATTTAAATATCTCCAAATGGCAGGCATTTTCTGTATTTTTTGCAGAAGGGAAACGTGGCCATACTCTGTCATCACCCTTTAATGCAAACCCCACTGTCTGCGCAACTATTTTAGTAATCCTTATTTTCAACTATTTTAGCAAAAATATTTCCTCTGCAGCAAATCATTGAGTATCAGATGTCATCGGGGAGGCGACTGATGACACCTGACCAGAGCTGCTGCACCCTCTGACTGGGAGGGTGGACGTTATGGCAGCATCTCCAGTGCTACAGCCTGACCCATGGCCCTGGCACAGACACTGTGCACATCAACAAGGCTTAAGACATCCATTGATTGTTTTAGAGAGGACAACCATGTCCAGCCTGTTATCTCTATTTATTTGTGCTCATTTGGGGAATATGCATTCTTTTGAAAGACCTACAGATCTGTTAACTATGACTGTTGACTGTCCACCGTGGATCATCCTCTTGGCTGGCAGCTTCCCTGGCAATGGCTGAAGAGAAAATCATGTTTTAACTCCCTTCCTGAGTGGTTACGAGGTCCCTAGTAATGCAAGAGTTGAGAGAAGCTGCATTCCTTGGGTGCTTTCTTGCCTTAGGGTCTACAAATCTGAACCACAACGATAACCCAGTGTCCATGCTTCTAGCAGAATTCATACAGGAACTCTGGATGAGCTTCTGACATCTTATTTGAAGCCTCAGACAGTCAAAGAGACAAGACTATAGAAATAAATAAAACAAAAATATTGATCTAAATACATTGGGTAAAAATATTTCTCTAAGATTACAGGATGAGGTTTTTGAGGGCAGAAGTGTTTCCAGAGACCTTAAATGGCCCTAAGCAGATTTCTCTCAAATATGGTATTTTTCTCTCTATGCAAAAAACCAGTCAGTATAGATCACATCTCCCAAAATGAGATATATGATGATTTCTAGCATGAAGAACGAATCGCCTCTTCTGCTGTTGATAAAATCATCCAAAGGTTGCTTTTAAAGTAACTGCCAAACCAAGCTCTTTTTTTCACTGATTTTTTAATCTGCATATGAAAGACTTGATCTGGAATGGGACTTCTGCCTGGCTCCTGATTATATTCCCTCAGGTCTAAAAGTGGAAAAATTATGCACGCAGGGCCTGATTCTGTACTTGCTAAGGAAGGTACAAGTAGAGCAACTGCAACGAACCCAGTGGAATTCTTCCCAATTGGCATTCACTACTGGGAGTACAAATTTAGTCCACATTTTTTGTGGGGAAAATAATTGTGAAGAAAAAAAAAAGGCAATTGAATCCATTTACAATTATTCTTACTCATAAAACTCAGGAACCATACAATCTTCAATGAAGTAATTTAGATTTCAAATTAGGATGAAGGAATCTCTTTCTGGACTCAGCTAGAACTGCATTTTTAGCTAATTGGAGAGTTTTCTCTCCAAATGTAGCATTTTGACTTCTCACCCCCATCAGAAAGACATCCCAGCTGTTAGTTGTTCCAAAATATTTAATATCTAATCAACCCATTAGAAACAAGTTTCTCATCTTCCTTTCCAATATTATGAAAATGAGCGGGCCAGCAGAATGGACTATACAGCAGGAGTCTGCCAAGTAACAAATCAGATATCCCTTTCCTTCTAGAGTTACAGTCACCCTTGGTGGGGCAAGTTTAGAAGTTGGCAGCATCTTTTTTGGCAGTCTCTGTCCCCTTGTAACGCTGGAGAGCAGCTCGCTGTGTCTTAGTGGCTTGGCTTGTTCAGCAGAGTCAATTAGACTCGTGTCCCCTCTGAGCTGCCTCTTCCAGAGGTTGTGGAGTCCTGCTCCATTGGGTTTCCTTCGCAAGGAAGCTCTTCCAAATCCCTGGTCCTTCTTGCTCTTCCCTGAATGCTTTCCTTCCTAGTTTGCCTTCCTAAAGAGGCACCAGAAGCTCACACAGTGCTCAATACGTGATGGATACAGTGGCAAAACAATGTTTTAATTGTTCCTAATTTACCCGTATCACTTGGGTTGCTTTTCTGACGGATACTTCTTTTAAGAGAAGAGGCTGGGCTCTTCAAGAGTTACAGAGATCCAGGCAAGGAATGCAGAGACTTCCAAGAGGTGGGGAGAGGGGGGAGTGGTGAGAGTGGCACGCAGCCCCGCCACCCCAGAGGCAACCCAATTTCTATCCCTTACAAGCTCAGGTGAAGTTTACGAAGTTTCTTCTCTCCTATGCAGGCACTTCTTGAGCACAAAGCTGAAATACTTCTACAGCAGAAAATACTATTTGAAACTAACCTTGAGCCCAGACAAATTGATAGAAACGGTCCCTTAGCTTTCAACTAGCTATAAGTCAGGTTTTAGGTTCATGTCAAGTGATTTTTAAATTTGTTATTTCTTGTGAGAAGATGTTAAAGTTTGTCTAAAAAAAATAAGAAATTTCCATGTGCTCACTTCAAAACAAAACACACACACTCCAATTTTAATATCTGAATATGTGCAATAGTATGAATGCAAAAATCCCCAAATCCTTCATCTGTTTCTCATTCTGAATAAAATAGATTTAAGCTTATATACACAATATTGTGGTCTGAGCAATAGTAGTTGTTCCCAGGCTGTCTTAAAAACTATGTCCCTGTTATTATCAAGGATAAAAACTTGTCCCCTTTGCAGCTGATGAAAAAATTCTTACCAGCTTCACTGGATCAGGATTTTACTCCAGACATAACCATCCCTATTTTAACTCAACATTAACAAAAATATGCCGTAATAAAAGCAGTAACTGAAATATGCACTGTGTCCTTTAAACAGAGCTCCCAAAGCACTAAATAACCTTTTAAAGTGATTCCATATAGGAATAGTTTTTCTTTCTCAGTACAACACAAGGAAAAGTTGGGTAGCAGAAAGTAACTGCCCAAGAGTGAATAGCCATGCTGGCATTCACTAATTACTCTAATCACCCTTATTAGTAATTATTAATTTTGGCTTTATTTTCCCACAGAGCTGCTTTAATGTGGCCAGCACAGCCATAACGCTTAGTTCATTTCAAGCCCCAAGGTACCACATGAGGCACAGCAGTCCCGCATCCCGAAACGTCCTGCCCTGCAGAGATCTGTCTCCTTGGTGAGGCTGCTGAGGCAGCATCCTGCACCAAACAAGCCCCGACAGGCTCTGCCAGCCCCACGCTGCCACCTAAATCAGCATCCAGCCTCTAATTCAATTTTCCCTACTACCGTGACGTGCAGAAAGCACAGTGCTAGCCAAAACAAAGGAATTCTCTGAGGTTTTTTCTCTTTTTAGCTTGGCCCTTTTTGGAAAAAGAACAGTTAAATAAATGCAATTCCTGGATTCTCATCAGCAAAGGGTTTGAAGAAATGCAGTTTGCTTAGTAAAAGGTAAATTTTATAAAAATGCACTTGTTCCTAAAGCTGCAACCAACCTGGAAGACTGCACCGATTTAAATACTGTTTTCTATAAGATTAATTAAATCCCTGCAAAACACTCAGGGCAGATGTGACCTAACACAGAAACACAGTTCCTGCTTCAGGGAGCTGTTAATAAAATGCCATACACAAGAGAGATGAGGGCTTTCTTGGCTGTGCTTTGCTGGGACCCAAGGGGTGGAAAGCCCTGGAGCCCAAACGATGGGTGTTGATACTCCTGTTACCTCGATTAGACATCGGTCTAATACTGGAGTCACCTCTGCCTGAACCACAGAGTTAGCCCTCTTAAATAGTCAGCAGCTTAAACAGCATTTCTGACATGGGTTTGCTCTGGATAGCAAGTCTGCAGTGATGCCCCCCATTCCTGTTATTCCTTGGTTATTTGAGAAGGATAGTGCATTAAGGGACATAACCTCACAATTTTTAAATGGTTCCTAATCTTTTGTTAACCAAAGCTCATAATGCAGTTACCTATTTGGAACGTGCTGAAAACACAGCTCTGTGGAAAATAATTGGATGGGTATAATCAGAAACTGTTCCCATGAGAAATGGTGTGCCCATCTTCCAGCTTTAAGCCAGTGTCCTTCACCATTTTATTGCCAATAAACCTGTTGCACAATTTGGCGTGCAAGCGTGTCTGTGCTTGGGGCTTCAGGTCAACACTGGGTGGGGAAGGGAAGGGAAGGGAAGGGAAGGGAAGGGAAGGGAAGGGAAGGGAAGGGAAGGGAAGGGAAGGGAAGGGAAGGTATTCACCTCTGGTCATTCAAGGCACTGTCTTTCCCTCATTCCACATTGCCTGAGGCAACTGAGGTAGGACCATATCCTGCAGATACAACACAATAAAGTATATTTCTGGGTGAGGCACATGTCAAATATGGTACCTCTACATCTATTTAACTCTGCATCTTTCCAATTACATGC
Source organism: Gallinago jamesoni (assembly GCA_025769975.1). Taxonomy (NCBI): domain Eukaryota; kingdom Metazoa; phylum Chordata; class Aves; order Charadriiformes; family Scolopacidae; genus Gallinago; species Gallinago jamesoni. Next base: position 20,038,760 of record JAOQGH010000051.1, read on the forward strand.
ATTTAGAGAACAACACATTCCGTATATGGCTGTGACTGACGTGGAATTGTGCATAATTGTAATCCTTCTATCCTTCTTCTCTCCTTGTTCAGCTCCCTGAAATGGCCTGCAAATATTACTGAAAATTAACATTCCTTTCTGTACTGAATTCAATAGGTCGCATATGCAATAGCTTTTACAGGAGTTCCAAAACAGAAAGGGCAAAAAAGCACTTTAATTATAAATTATTCAGAAATACATTATATGAAATAAAATGTTAGTGTGAAGAAAGCAGAAGATGATGTTGCAGCATCCTACAATACAATGATAGGGTACAAAAACAATACACAGCTTTTGCCACCCCTCAAAAGTGAGTGGAAATGAGGTTGGAGGAGGAAATTCTTGTAAATTAATTTGAGTAGGCAAGAGAGTTCTGTTTTTCTAAATATTTACTAAATGAGCTTTAGGCTTAGTTACTTAATGCACTCTAGAAAGTCATACAATAAGTAGACTTTTAGAAAAGTTAAAAACTCCTGATATTAAAATATTATCCAAAAGCTTCTAATGTCAACCATCATAGTATCTTAAACCATAAGGACTTATCTGAAGAGCTGCCTGACTTCAGTGACCTTTGCACCAGTCCTAAACAAGCTACTTAATCACTGAAATGTATAGAAAACACAAGGATAAAAAAGGAGATTTTAACTTTTTTACTGTTACAGCATAGGCTGCCATCCAATCCATTCCTGTCCTGTGCATCCATCAAAGGGAACTTTCTTCGTACCCATAAATAAAACACAAGACATCAAATTTCATTAAACATACCTGTTGTACCACAACACAGAAATTCCGAAGAAGTAAACCTGCTAAACAAGATGTTGTTGCCGCAGGGATATATGCCAGTGTGTTCCTTGTGAAAAATGTGAGGATTTTTCTATGAGGTTTTGGGCTTGGCTCATCGGTGAGTTCATTTTACACTGTCACAGCTCTTCTTAGATCAAGCCTCACACCAACATAACACTGGCACGCTGTGCTGCATCAATCAGGTCCAATATTCAAAATGCTATAATATCAATTCTTACCAGCCACAGGATGATTATTTTAAGTGGAAAAATGTGTATTTTGTAAGGGTTGTTTGCCACTTTTGCTCAGAATTCGTAACACAATTGAATAACATCCAAAGTCTCCAGTAGTGGTTCAGCCAAAAGTCAGCCCTCAGAATCAGTTCAGCTGCATTTCGGGCTTTTTTTTTTTTACAGTAACTAATACTGTAAAGTAACTAATTTTTCCCACTAATGAACACTCCCTACAAGTTGACAATCCAAAGAATTGTAATTAATCGTAATAAAAGTGGCTAACGGAAAGAATACATCTGGATCTTAAGACACACAGTAACTCTTCCAAAAATCTGAAGAACTTTCCCTTCTCTTTAATCTCTAGGAACCCTTTAAATTCAACATGAAGATGTCTTTTAGTCCTCATGGTCCATCCAACTCCTCCGTTTGTGAAGAGTCATGGATTGAGTCCCTGGAGGAATCCAGCCGAGAAGCCACTTTCAACTCCAGCCCGAGCGCTCTGCTGGTCCAAGTGACCAAGAAGCCAGGGTAGCACCACGTCACAGCAAGCAGGAGTGTGTGTTGCACAGACACACACCCTGCCCAGGGAATCTCTGCACCCCCAGAAAGCTACAGTTGAACACTCTCCTACAGGTGATGCAACAAGGCAGCTCGTTCTTCAGGTTGCCACAGCAGGCTTTCAGGCCTTGCTCCGGACTATAATATCCCATTATATACACAGCACGATGCTGGATTAAGACAAAAGGGCTGAAATCGTTAATGGCTTTGTTCCACAGTAAGGTAAGTACATAGATCACCATCGCTGTGGTCCCAGCCTCATTTCCTCTCCTGACCACAGCCACCGGCTGTAGACCTCACGCACCCAGGCAGTGACCCACTCCTCTGAGCTGTTCCAGCAGAAAAAATAATAAAAAAGTAAATAGAATCATAGAGTCACAGAATGGTTTGGTTGGAAGGGACCTTAGAGATCATCGAGTTCCAATCCCCCTGCCCTGGGCAGGGACACCTCCCACCAGGCCAGGTTGCTCAAAGCCCCATCCAGCCTGGCCCTGAACCCCTCCAGGAAAGGGGCATCCGCAACTTCCCTGGGCAACCTGTTCCAGTGTCTCACCACCCTCACTGTAAAGAATTTCTTTCTGGTGTCTAATCTAAATCTCCCCTCTTCCAATTTAAAACCATTGCCCCTTGTCCTGTCGCTACACTTCCTGACAGAGAGTCCCTCTCCAGCTCTTCTGTAGGTTCCCTTCAGGCATTGAATGGCCACTAATACTGTTCAGCTGGATCATCTCCATGAGCCGAATCACATGAGTTCCTGTGCTAGCAAAGAGGTAAGGACAGAACCGTCAAGCGCCACTAGACACACGAAAAGGTCAACAGGAGTTGCATCCTTCCATAGAGAAAAGCAGCACTGCACCAGGCGTGGGGACATGTGGCTCATATGTCCCATTAAACGATGTCCTCTAGGGACCGCACGGCACAAGATCACCTCGCTGGGGCAGGATCTCGTTATACAGCGTTGTGTTCACAGGGGTAATTACGAGCAAAGAAGTTTCTGTGACTACACACCGGTTTTTCCCATTCTTAGTTTTATCCAAAAAAAATGAAATTTCATCCAAATTTTGCATTTAGCTTTTTTTTTGGGGGGGTTATGCTCAACTTTTCCATCTATTCTGGGCAGTTTTCACGCCAGAATTACAGGAAGGTTTCCCAGTACTGACTTTCATATACTTATTAGGTGGAGTTTCAGTTGACCTCAAGGCAGATAGACATCAGATAAGAAACGTCAGAACACAAAAGACAGGGGCAAAGCAGTTTGAACTAGAAATGCAGTTGATGTGTCTGGACCTTATTAGAGCATTTGATACACTGCCTCAAAAAATTTTACTTGAAAAATTAATTCAGATCTGCTTGCATCTAAGGACTTTCATGTGTTTTGAAAATTATTTGAAAGCTGTAGGGTTGTGAAAGTGGCAACAATATTAAGTGGCAGGGCGGTGCCTGGGATAATTTGACACATATCTTTTAACAATGAATTAATTAAATGGAAAGATGACGCTAAACAGGGAAACAATAGCAAACAAAAAAAAAAAGGGGGGGGACAAAGCAAGACAAATCTCCCGAAACATATATTTAAGAATACCTGAGTAAATAGGGTGAGGTTTAGTGTAAAAAAATGGAAGATACCAGAGGTAAATGAAAACAGTCCAAATTCATCAGAAATGATGCACAGCTCTGGGAAAACAGTCACACTGAAAAAGTCCTCCAGGTGACAGAGGTAGATTAGCTCTGAGGCTGCAAACCAGTACGGGCTTTAAAAAGAGGTGATTTTTGACTCCGCAAGCCAAAGCAGCTGCGCGCTATGGATAGTGACAGCAAAAGCCATTTTCTTTCTTCTTTTCAGAGGTTGAGCCTAGGGTTTTTAACAGACTTTAAACCATCTCCCAGGATAAATTACGAAAAGGATCTGGCTCCCTGTACAGAGAGTGTTCCTACTTTTCTCTGTTTGACTTTATCCCATTACCTCGGTTTATGCTCAACTGAAAAACTCTAAGGAAGTTCCCTCTTTTGCCAGTTTTACTGTTCAAGGAGACATGGACAATCTTCAGACCTGCCACCACAATTTAGTAATACATGCCTTTTCATCTTAAAAAAAAAAAAAAAAAAGCCTATTCTTTCCAAACAATTAGCAGTTTCCCCATTTTGCCTGGCTCTCCCAGAACGCTCAGGCCTCAAGCACAGCCAGATAAAAGAAGGGATCCAACGCTGAGGAGGAGAGGGAGTTTCCCCAAACATTTGCAGTGAAGCACGCCTGGTACAGCACGTCACTCCACAGGGCAGAGGAGAGGGGAAGATGTCAGAGCTCAGACAGCTCTTTCCCAAGATGAAGCTCTAAAGCCATGGCAGGGCGATGCCATGTGCCCAAAACCTGCCTAGAGGTGTCCCCACCCACAACTGCATTTTCACAACTTACAGAGAGAAATAATTACTTTTTTGGCCTGTGCTATACCTTAAGACAATGGAGTTACTCCAGACTTCCCTGATGTGACAAAGCAGAATTTGATTTAGTGAAATCTATCAGGTTGTCTAATATATAACATCGGAAGGTACGAATGCTTTATTGTTTGGATTGTTTTCACTGACCTGGGCAAAACCTCTCAATCTTATGGCAATGTCAGGATGTGAATAAAAACATCAGTGGCTCCTTCCACCTCTGGCTTCCCGGATAAAATACCTTTTATTTTCACTGTGCAGAGTGAAAGAAAATCACAGTGCACAAAAGGTTCTTCCCGAAGAGAAGCGAAATACAGGTTAGCCTGCGAGCTGCGATGTACTGGACGAATGTTAACCTGCCATAACGGGGGCGCCCCTATTAACCCTCGAGTAGCGGGGTTCGCCGCCTAACGAACGTTTTGTAATCAGAACTGCATAACCCCACCGGGGAGTCCTCGCAAACTGTTAAAACCGATAGAAAGATGAAACGAATGCAATCCAGGGCTAAAAAGCTACCGGCGCTTTCCACCTACGGATGCTTCCCAGCGTCAGGGCAACTGCCGGGGCTGCCGGTCCCCGGGGCAGAGCCGGACGCCGGTACCCCGGCCCCCCCGGTGCGGCGGCGGGCACGGCTCTCTCTCGCCTGTCCCGCGGCCCTGGGGCGCGGGGGCCGGGCCGAGGGGAGGCGAGGCGCCCCGTTGAGCAGGGTCCCCGCCGCCGCCGCCGCCCCGGCCGGGACGCGCTCCCCGCCGCCGCGCACCGGGGGCGGGCGGCGCCGATCCCGCCCCCCGCCCGCAGCCCCCGGCGCAGGCAGGCGGCCGCCTCCATCCCTCTCTCCATCCCTCCGTCCCTCCCCGCCGGGCCGCGCCGCAAGCCCGCGGGCGCGGCCAGGAGGCGGCGGGGCCGCGGCTGCCCGGGGCTCCCCGCCCGCCTGCCAGGCGCGGTGCGGGGACTCTCCGCCGCTCTCCGTCCCCCCTCCGGCGAGATGTTATGGCCGAGCCGGCGCAGAAGGGCGGCGTAGGGCACGGCAGGCGGCGGGAGGAGGAGGATGAGGAGGCGGCGGCGGCCGCCCCCCCCGCCGCCAGCTACGAGGACTACGAGTGCAAGATCTGCTACAACTACTTCGACCTGGAGCGGCGGGCGCCCAAGCTGCTGGAGTGCCTGCACACCTTCTGCCAGGAGTGCCTGAGCCAGCTGCACCTGCGGGCCGCCCAGCAGCCCCCCGCCGCCGCCGCCGCCGCCTCCTCCGCCGAGCCGGGGCCCGGCCGCCCGGGCTCGCTGGCCTGCCCGCTCTGCCGCCACCGCACGGCGCTGCCCGACCACCGCGTCCACGGCCTCCCCGTCAACACCAAGCTAGCCGCCGCCTGCCCGCCGCAGCTGCGGGCCCGCGACCCGCTGCCCCAGGACCGCCTGCCGCCGCTGCCGCCCCGCCGCACGCCCCGCGCCCGGGAGGCGGCGGCCGCCCTCGCCCCGCCGCCTTCCCCCGCCGGGCCGCGCTCCTCGGGCGGCGGCTACGAGAGCTGCCAGAGCTGCAAGCGGGCGGCGCTGAGCGCCGGCTGCGTGTGCGTCGTCGTCTCCTTCCTCTCCATGGTGGTGCTGCTCTTCACCGGCCTCATCTTCGTCAACCAGTACGGCGGCGACGGCGGGCCCAGCGCCTCGGCCTCGCCGTCGCCGGTGGGGCCCATCTGCCTGTCGGTGGCCAGCATCCTCGCCCTCTTCTCCGTCGTCGTCACATGGCTCATCTGCTGGCTCAAGTACCGGCCCGAGGCGGCGACCGGCGGGGCCGGGGCCAACGCCACCCCGCGGGGCCGGGCGGCGGCCGCTCGCAGGAGCGACACGTAGCGCCGGCGGGGCTGAGGTGGGCCGGGGGCCGCGAGGGGGGAGCGCAGCCCGGCAGCGGGCCGGCCCCCTCCCCGCTCGCAGGTTGGTGTTAGCCCCGTCCCAGCCGGGAGGCGGGTGGTGGAGACGGGGCGAGGCCCTGGCTCTCCTGGGTGCAAGCGGCCCCTCAGCCCCGGGGCCGGGGGGCGGCCGGGCAGGGCCCGGGCCCGCCGCGGTGACAGGCCCCAGGCCCGCCGCGGTGACGGGGCGGGCCCTGCAGCCAGGACAGCCCCGCGGCTCAGGCGGAGCCCCGGGGGGTGGCGGCGACGGTCGGGCAGGGTGGCCCAGAGAGGGGCTTGGCCGCTCCGGAGGGAGGGCAGGACCGTCCCGCTCGCCAGGAGGGCCTCCCCGGGGCTGGCGTGTCGCGGTCCTCCCGGCGCTGTCGGGAGCCATCCCTGGCTGCTGGGCTCCCTGATGCAGGAGGACACAATCCCTGCTGAAGAAAACTGGCTTACGGTGCCCCCACCTGGAAGATAATTGGAGAGAGTCGCGGTGGTTGGGAGCAGAACGGGATCACGGCGTTCCAGGCGTTTTCCCTTTTATTGAAGTTAACAAGTAGAAGAAGCTGTAACAGAAATGTAGTATCTTAAAGAGACTGACCCAAAGTTTCCCTACGGTGTATGAAGTACGGATTTGTTATAATTTTATTAGAAGGCCATCGGGCCCTCTGTTGGTTGCTTAAAATAAGCTTTATTATTTAATTCCTTGAAATTCTCATTTAATGTGGGAGACTGAAACACTACATTGCACGCTTAAAACAATTTATGGGAGATTATTTAATTAATGGAGCTCTGAAATAGAGCTAAGGGATTCCTGTGGTAGAGAGTAATATTTCACTGGCCCTTGATTTCAATTTTTACAGAATGAGAGAAGTCCACATTAAAACACGGAGTTTTCAGCATCACTGCAAAAGTGGAATGCAGTAGCATAATTTCTGTAATAAACATTTACCTTCGCCCAAGGTAGCTATAATAAGACGGTGATTTTCCCTCTTGGTAAGTTTCTCTTCTGTGTTAAGGGTTTTTCTGTAAAGGCCAGTAGAAAATGTTTTTGTTCTGTGAGGTTGGAATATCAAAGATGTCTTTCAAATGTGACAAAATGGTCATAATATGAAATGGAAAAACATTGCCATACAGCTGGTTTTGTAATATATTAAGGAGAGCATTCTATATAGATACTGTTCTATGTTGCAGGATAATTCATTTGGTGCCTGAATTTTTTTAACTGAATTAGTTGTTACAATCTATTCTATTGGGAATAAGATAATGCTGCTTATTCCGTGTTTCTACACAGTACTGTAATGGAATTAGGTAATCATTTTCGTGCTTAATAATTCCAGAATTTTACAAGTGATCTTTTAGTATGTGTATTTTGCAAGCTGTCTGCATGATACTCTGTCAAGTATCCTCTTAATAGACCTTTACTTGACCACTTCTATTTATCACAAGTGCAAAGGAATTGACTATGTAGAACTGTAAAGACAGCAGGTGAAGGTGTGTGATGTGTTTTATGACCGCACAAGTGATGTGTACTGTGCATTGTCTTGATTATCACAAACCTGTGAAAAACAACCCCCTGGTGCCCCAAAAACCCCACAAACCCAAGCGGTGTTTGTACAGACTCTGTTAGGATGGACACAGTTTGTGGAAACACTATATGATTTTTGTGTCACTTACACGTCTATTTAAAAAGATCCGCACCAGCCTTTTAAAGTCGTATATCATAATGTAAAGGCCCTGAGGAGATAAATTACTGGGATCAACTGTGGCTCTGACCGTGGTTCGTGTATTTAGACCAGTGTTTTCAAACTTGGAGTTGCTTGTTAGCCGTGTAAAAGGTAAATGCGTCCTAAAATCAGGCCTGACTATTAGCCCCTGTTGACTTCAGCAGTAGTTGTGGATGTTCTGCACCAAAGAAAATCATGAGACTTTTATTTAAGCATCTAAATGAGAATTTAGATGGTTGACTTCAGGTACAAACACTTGAAAATTTTGGCCTTAACCTCTCTGTTCTTCAGTTAATGCATCTGTAAAGTTTGATAATAGCGTTGACCTACCTCACAGGCAAGATGTGAGGCTTTATTAAAGTTTTTAAGCGATTGGAGATCCTTGAAGAGGAGGTGCTATAGAGGTGGAAGTATTATTCTAAATGATACTGTCGTAAGGATGAATATATGTAAATTAATGGACATACACAGCAGCGATGTTTTCTAAGAAAAATAAATATATAAAATATGTACATGTGTACATCATACGCACCAATATATGATTTACCTGTTTGTGCTTCTGCTGCAAACGCAGTGCCCGTATCAGCATCTCTATTCGATCAGGTAAGCTCCGGTCCCTTGCGGTTCAGAGGAGCCCGCCCAGCAGCCACTGCTGTAACTCCCGTCTCCCGTAGACATGCCGAAGGTGGCTCCCAGGGCTGGTGAGGCTCAGCTGGAGCTCAGGGCTCCTGCGGGCTTCCCGGCTGCAGTGAGCTGCTGGGACAGCGCGGATGTGCTGCCGGCACTGTCAGAGCGAGCGCACACCACCTTGGGTATGTTTACAGGAGCTGCAGTCGCAGCAGAAGCTGTTACGTAGCTCTGCCCTGAAATACTGATTACAGTTAGAAATGTGTGCTCCATCTTTTTTTCTTTTCTTTCCACATCACAGTTTTATTCTTGCCTTTTCTCTGTAAACAGTATTTGCCATTTTGACTAAACCAATGGTTTCAACTGGGATCCATGGACTACTTCTAAAGGATCTGCGAAAGGTAAGTAAGAAAAGCAAATTGATCGTCAGAAGCTTAAATCTGTTATGGTGAGGGTCAACTTTAAAATGTTTGGAAGTTGGCATGTTACAAAAAGTTGAAGATCGCAGGCATAAAGAGGATTTTCAGGCTTACTCACAATTGAATGATCGTATTACATATCAGGTTCCTACCCATCTATTTGAAAATATTTCAGAGCCAAATTAAAATGGACAATCTGACTATGCCAAATCCTTCTCTCTGCTAATGCAAATTTTGGGAAACTCCACTGGTTTCAGGAGCGTTAGTCTGGATCCACATCACAGTACCAGTCAGAAAAAAAACATGCATTGTATACATCTCTGGCTACTGTAGAATCCCAGTATTATATTTGTATTTTGGGTTCCTTTGAGTGTACAGATTGCTTGTCCAAAGTCAAACTTTGCTCAAGTTTCAGTAAAAAAAAAAAGTTAAGTAAAATACAAAAAGAGAAAATTTGTGTGGCTGCTGGTGGTTTATTATTGTAGCTATTTCAGTCAGAACACTTGTGTTTTCTAGTTGTTTAAAAACGCACGGGGACTGCAGCTGAAGGGGTTTGCTTCAGTTACACTATCCACACATCTTACAGGAAAAAATTGGTGCTTTGGGGCGCTCTGTGGGAAAGCAGAAAAGGCGGGGTGTACCACAACACTGTGGGGAAAATCATGGGAAACACAAGCTGCTGCCTTCTTTTTTTTCTCCCTTGCACCTTTTTTTTTTTCCCCCCCGTTTGCAACTCTTCCCTACGTTACACAGTCTGGGGCACAAGCAGCTACAGCCAAGAAATGGAAGCATCAAAGTAAACAAAGGCCTGAAGCTTTTCAGTAAATTTTTGACCTCTGTGAGATCAAAAAGATCTCTGTGTGAGCTGCGTGAGCTCTGAAAGAACTGTAGTTTCCAGTTGTGCCAAAAGATCTTACATTCTGTGCAGCGGTAATCCCCTGTTCCTCTACCTGAGTGGAGCGTGCTGGACTCCAGACTGGAAGATCAGGTGGAATGGTAAATTCATGATTGGGAATTGGCTGCCACACGTCAGTGCTACTAGTCCTGGAGAGGGAGAAAAAAAGCAGATAGGAGGGCAGAACCCAGCTTCCCACCTCAGAACCCAGACGGGTGGTCACGTTCTGTAAACTCTTCCATTTTACCCGGGACAGGAAACTGCCATCTGTGTTTGAGGCAGGTTCTCCCCGGAGCTAACCGCAGCCACAGGATAAAGCTCAGGACGTGCCTCTGCCGTTCACCATGTTTGGGGATGTGCTAGGACAATCACTACCACATTACAACTTTCCTTCTGTCATGTTGTTTGGTGTCTCGATAACATGTGCTCAAGAATTCAGTTTTTTAAAGTGCTATTGTGTTTTTAACATATACCATATGCCTTCAGTGCCGCAGTGTAAAAATCTTTATTTTGGTTCTCTCCTTTGGAGGTGTCTCTGGGAAATACTGTGGCTGCAGGGAAGAAATTATATCCCTTTCTGCATCACTAGCCCACAAGTAGTAAAAAATCATGCAATGTTCATTTATATAGTGGTAAGCGTTCCTCTTTTGAAAGGCAAGTTTGACAGAAAAACACCTGAGTATTTCATAAACGCATGGAAGGAATAAAAACCTCGATTATCTAGTTGGATTGGTTAAAAGACCTCCATTCAGAGATACTTTTGTATTCCTTTATCACACAAAGAGCAAACTCATATTTACGATCACTAGAAATGTACCACAAAGCCAAATAATAAAAGAGTAGCTAGAAGCAGTGGGTACTGCGTCATACACCCCTGCAAGTGATGTGTGTACAATCAATGACCTAAACTTCCAAAAGCAACTGGTAGTTTGGGTCTGGTCTCTTTTTGTCTGGGTTGAGGCAGCATTTTGGAACCACATTTTGAAAATCAGGCCGAATTATATTATTGTGGGTTGAGAACCCAAAAGACTATTTTACTCAGGAAAGTGAGTTTCTGCCTACATTTATGCCTTAGAGAGCAGAAGAGAACCAACTTCCATTATTTCTTCCTTGCACTGTAAGAATACATTATTAAAATAAGGTGGATTACAGGTGCATATGGAAATACTGTTTCTTCTTACCTGAACGCTCTTCTTCAGTAGCTCAGATTACCCTACACAGGGATTGCTTTCAAGGTTTACGTCCCAAAGTAGCTTGTTGTATATAACACTTTGTGTAAAATGTCTTTTTACAAATGGTGGAAGAGTGAGCTGCCTTCACACAGTTACCACGGACTCTGGAGAACACGGGTGTAGTAATAGGGTTGATGCAGCTTTTCAGTTGAAATCTTGCTTCAGTGAGCAATTCCACCGGAGTGGGCGAACCGTTCCAACTGGCCAAGGCGGCTGGTTGTACAAAGAGACAAAAATCCCTCCGAATGGGAATTTTGGGTGCATGTGAACTACACACTTCTCCAGAAAAGCAGCATGCAATCCATGTAATCAGACCTGGTGCTGAAAATCTTTACTTGAGGGGATATTTGTGAAGGCGGAGGGGGAGTGCTGGTGCAGCTCTCTTGCTCACACAGCCCAGTCTCGGTGTTTCCTTTTTCGGTGTGTTCTGTGTGTCAGTGAAAATTCAACAGCTGCTGAAGATGACCATTTAAATACAAATGTGTACATCATTCAGAGGAATGGTTATTAATCATCTCTGACCTGCAGGCTTGAGCATAAGTAGTGCATTTGATATTAATACAGTGTGGAGATATCTTTCTGGACACGATATTGAGTGCCTAGCATTCATTGGAAAGAAAACTGCAGGAGAAGTGTTTGCCTGACTGTTTGTCAGAGCTCTGGGTGTGCGCTGAAATCCTCCTGAGCTCCTGAGTCCTCCTGGAAAAAAACTCCTGAGCTTTTTTCTACATTACAGACATTTTGTAGATATACCAGCCCTGTCTGCTCTCTTGTTCTAGAGAATATGATTTATCTCAGTGGAAGTACGTTAATTTGGTTAGCATATTATATTGCCAAAAAACCCCTTCACTCTTTCTTTGTATTGGTCTCTGCTCCTTTAAACCACATCAGAGGTGGCTCCCTGTCAGTTGCCCGTTGGTGCAAGGTCTTTGCACAAACATTACAAATGTTGCCTTCATGCTACAGACAGGGCCATGGGTTTCTCATGGCTACGATTTCTAATGTTTCTGAAGGGCCTTTAAATTTGGTGGCTCACTTTATGGGCCCTGCAGATTTTCCTGCTTCTACGTTTTATCTGGATGTGTGTAGAAATCTAAATACTGGGAAGAAATACCAAATCTGTATTTAAAAAAATGCAGTTTCCTTCATGGGGGATACTTATATTCATACTAGATGTATTCAACTACATTGTTCTTTGATCAATGCAGAATAAAATCCTTTTGCTTGTGCTATGGGGAAGGAGCAATACTGATTGTCCATTTGGTGTGTATCTCCTCTTACTAAAACCACCCAGGTCTGAAACTGGCCTTCCAGCTCTGGCTCTGAGTCTCACACATATTTTTCTCATCATGCAGATTGTGACATTTTCAATCAAGGTGATTGTAATCTCTTACAAATAGCTTCAGTTGAGAAATATCTCAGCTATTTTATTATTTTTACAGTGAACAAATATCATGAGGTTGATTTGTCTCATTGGGTTTTGAAATTTGGGAGGAATAGCTTGAGAGATTGTTACTTTTTTTGGTTTTTTTTTTTTATTATTATTTGACCCTCAAACCTACTCCTGATTTGTCAAGGAATCTTAGCACTTCAGCTCATTACAGGTCCAGATGTAAGCAACGTTTCCCCACCCTATCTCTGGGTTGTATAACCATTTAGCAACATCTAACAAACCACTTTCAGTTATTATTTTGTTGTCTTTTGATTAATAGCAAATAGCAATAACAGCATTTAGTTTGGGGGATGGGGAAGCTTAAGGACTGAAATTTGAGAAATATGCTTGCCCTATAAATCAAAATTTGCATTCCTTTAAAATGGGAAGAATGAAACCTTTTATGATTTAGAAATTGTGGTGATGAGCAATAATTACAGTTTGATTTCCACATTGTAAATGAGGACTTGTGACTCGGCCAAGGAATATTAGAAGGCGGAAAAATACTCTTCTGTCAAAAAAAGCTGCAACTATTGCAGACTTTGAAATAAATTAACCATAAAAATAAAATGAAAACCACCCTTTCTTCTAGGCAGAGTGTAAACGTTTCTCTCCGAGGATAATTTAGACCTCCCTGCATTATTTAAGTATCAGAATGGTCTGAGAAATAGGTAACATTCTGGTTGTTCTGGAAGTTTTGGGGGACGGGGGGGACGGGGAGAGGACGGTCCCCGCACGCTGACCCTCCTCCCCTGCTGACCCCGGAGTGGCCACGCGTGTTCCTCGTTCCCCCCCATCCCACGCCCTCCCCCCCCCCCCCCGAAAATATGCGAAAATACCGTATTCCGAAGGCAAATGCATTTATTCCCTCGATCCGAACCTTGGGTCCGTAAAACCCTCCCGTTCGCCTGCAGCAAAACTCCCCCCTCTGAGACGGATCCGAAATTTCGTTTGCAGTCTTTGAAAAATCAAAAAGAAGGGAGTAACACCCTCCTTTTTTTTTTTTTTCCTCCTGTCTCTTTCCAGGAGAGGACCAGCCCGTCCTCGCCGCCGTGGCCCGTCGGATGGAGTCGTGCGTGTGTCTCCCCCCTCCCCACACCCGCAACCCGGGATTCGGGGGCCGGCGGCGGGGTTTGGGGGACACCGACCCTCCCTCTTTCCCCATCACCCCCGGGACGGCAGATGCATCCCCGTCCTGGTCCCAGCGGGCACGCGTTAGCGTGGGGTGGCAGCTGTCGTATCGCTTACTGCGGGATCTGGTAGTAATCAGAAAGGTGAGGAGTTCGTGAAATACACGGTGTATTTATTGCCATTTTACGGGGAGAGCGAGGGCGGGCGGTGCCGCAAAGGGAGCCATTAGTAGGGTTAAGCGTTTCAGCCTCGTCCCACGGGCTGCGGGGAGTTGGGTTTCTCCCTTCCCGGGGATCACCTCCCGTCCCACGAGTCCCCTCCCGGTGCCCGGGGACACGGAGCGGAGGGGGCTCCCCTGGCCGTTGGCTCTCTCGGTGGGGAGCCACCCCGGACCGACCCACCCGCCTAACTCCTTTGCCTTCCCCCCCCCCCCGCGGCTTTCCCTTCCCTCCGCGGTCCTGGCGCAGGCGATCCCCGCGGACGTACCCTGGGAAGAAAACTCCTCCTTAGGGGGGGCAGCGGCAAAGTGCCCTCCTTTCCCTTCCACCCGGGCAGGGGGCTCCCCGGGCTCGCCCCAGAGGTGCCCGGGGTGGTTGGGGGGGCTGGGGGGGTCGGTCTGGAGTGTCCTGTGTCCTGTCCGCTATCCCCCGGCCTTACACAGCGTCTCTCTCCCCCGGTACCGAGCCGCCCCGCCAGCTCCGAGCCCTTCTCGGGCTGCCGAGCGCGCTGTGGCTGTAAATTAATGAAAACACAACAACTCAAACGGGGGGGGGAGGGGGGGGGGGAAACAACACAAAAACCCAACCAAACCCAAAAAACGGTGCTGAGACGTGTGGATGAGACATAAAAGCGATGGAAAAAGGTTCAAAGCTTTCGGTGATGACTTTTCAACCTTTATTTATGTGCCTATTAATGCAATATCCATCATGGAGATATGCATCTTTATCCTTTCAACTGATATGCCGGGAATCAATTGGATATGCAGATTACATTTCATAAGTTTCCAAATGTTAATCTCCCCGGCCCTTTGCTGGTAATTTCTTTTTCGCCAAATAGTATTATGTTTCTGACCACCCCCCCCACCCCCCCCAAAAAAAAAAAAAAAAAGTCCTTAAAACAATTAATCTTAAGGCTACTTGTCTCGAAATATAATTGCTAAGGCTCGGGCCGGAGTCGGTCGGAGGGCGACTCTCCCGCCCGCTCCATCGCCGGTCCGGGGCCTTCCCGGGACACCGGGGCGGCGGCGCCCGCGGGCTCGACGCGGGTCCGGGGGCGGCCGCTGCCCCCGCAGCGCGGAGCTCGGTGAAGCCGGGGGAGGTGTCCTGGGGGGTCTTTTCCCCCTGTAAACCTGGTGGTGGGTGCCGGCTCCCTCCCGGCGCCGGAGTACCGTGGGTGTGGAAGCGGGCCGGCCCGGAGCCTGATTCCAGGAGGGAAACTGGGCTGCAGGGGGCTGGCTGCCGCTGGAACCGGTCGCTTCTCCGGTGTCGCCGCCCGCGGGATGCCGCAGGGTGCCATCACCTCCCGCCTCTCCCCTGCCCCGCTCCGCCGCCCGCCCCCACCATCGCGTCCTCTGCTCGAAGCAGGGGATCTGCTAACCGTTCCTGTTACTCTAGTCCCCAAATTACGAGAAGAATAGTGAAGTTTGGGGTTTTACAACTTTTCTCTCGTCCGAGAAAGTCGATACCGGTTTGGTTTATCTCGCCTCTGGTTCGCGGTAGCGCTCACACCCCCATCCCCACCCCCCACCCCCCCCGTCTCGATTGTGTCGGGGAAGGACCCTCTTAACGCGGAGCAGAAGCTGGGTCCCCGGCTCCCCACCCCGCCCGCCGCACGCTCCCCCGCAGCATCCCCTGCCCCGCACCGCCGCGCCCTACGAGATCCACCAAACACGCTCGATGTAGGAGGGGAAGAGGAGAGAAACCTGTGGCAAGAGAGATACATCAGGCAGCGGGTGAAACCCACTCCACCAACCCCAACCCCACGGGAGAGACCCCAGCCCCAGAGGTTCCTCGGGAGGTGTTTATGGGGAGGGCAGAGTGGAGCAGGAACGAGAAATTACAGAAGCTATGCACACTGACTATGCCAGTCTTTTTCTTTCTTTCTTTCTTTCTTTCTTTCTTTCTTTCTTTCTTTCTTTCTTTCTTTCTTTCTTTCTTTCTTTCT
>JAOQGH010000051.1:20054928-20083275 GCA_025769975.1 Gallinago jamesoni
TCCTTTCCTTTCCTTTCCTTCTCTCAAAACTTGTGATCTCCTCTCCCTCTCACCTCCCCTGAAAAAAGTTCCCTCCGAAATCCTTATGAGAAATTAGTGCACGGGCGCAAACCCGGAAACAGTATAATTGATTTATTTCTAATAGAGGAGAACCCAGTAATGTTATCGTTCAGAAATGATTGCCTGTATTCTTAATAGCTCTAATTTTCACTGTCCATTTGATGTGCTGCAGGTTTAATATAGAGCACTTACTAATCCAATTAAAAGTGCACCTGGCCTGGAAGAGCTCTGTAATTAGCAGGAGCATTTTTAGCCATTTCCACTGGAAAACCGTGAAATCATCTCTGCTGGCCCTAAGGACTGTAATATGGGGGTGGGGGCGAGGAGGGGAGGGAGGAGCGGGGCCAGGCATTCGTGCCTAATCTTTTTCCCTTTGAATTTTTAACAGTTCCCGTGCGGGAGGATGCGGCTGTTTCCCCTCGGTGCTCCCGGTGTCTGGTAGCGCAGGACGAGACTAGGTGGGTTTCGCACCGCTTTCCCCCCACCTCCCGCACGGGCGCGGGCCCGGGGGAGCGGGACTCGGTTGTGGGGCTCCGGGGGGAGGGGACGCTGAGGCGGCGGGGGCCGACGGGGACGGGCGGGGAGCGGGGGGACAGGGAGGTGCTGCGGGAGCCGTCCCTCCCTACCCCGCCGCCACTGGCCCTCGGCCTCGGCGGGTGTCTGCTCGCACGCCCGGGCCCGCAGCGGTGCCGGTGCTGCGGGGGTGGGCGGTGAGGGGGCTGCCGGTGGCGCCGTGTGCGCTCCCGATTCAATCTTAAATAGTTTCGTCGGGTTTTAAAAGAAAATTAAAAAAAAAAAAAAACCAAACTCTTCTCCCACCTTCCTTCCTCGAGTAAGACACTCGTGGCGTGGAGGGGACCTCTGGAAGGTGTGCGAGGGCCGTGTGTGCCCGCACACCTCCGGCTGCCCGAGCCCGGCGAGGCTCCGCCGCCCGGCTCCGGCCGGTGTCTCACGGGCCCGGGGACCACGGGCCGCGGTGCCGGTTCTCCCGGAGCCCTGCTCACCGGGCTGCATTCCGAACACGCACACGCCGTGTAAAACACGCGGGGACTTCTCCCGCTCCGCGAACTTTTCTTGCCAACCTGTTTCTCGGGTGCGGGAAAGCTTCCCCCAGCGGAGCCGGCGGCCGCCGCGCTCCTAGGATTTTCGGGTTTATTTGGATGTGTTTAAAACCCGCTGGGTTTGGTGGCCGGGGGAGGCGAGAGAAGGACCAGGGGCCGGCGGGTGCCGCGGGGTGACCGGGCATACCGGCTTCCCCGCCCCGAGCCCGCCGCCCAACCCCGCGTTTCCCCCCGCGCCGCTGCCGCCTTCCCCGCGGCGGGAGGATCCCTTTAGTATTCCGGCTCCGGATTTCTGCCTAAATAACGCGAACCCCCGCCCTCCCCGCGGCCGGTACCGGCCCCGAAACGATCGCCCGACCCGTAAAGGGAAAGCGGACCGGGAGCCCAGAAAACATTGTTTCCCTCGTTTCAAAGGGGGGGAAACCTGAACGATTCTCATCCTTTTGATTGATTAAGGTCTTGAATAACTTGAAGCTCGGGAGTGACAGTTACTGAATAGACTATAGCAAATAAAGAGCACTGTGGAAAGCTGGGCTGGCACTTCAGAGTGTAAAGGAGGCGAGTTTGCTGGCACTTACTAAGTTATAAATAAAAGGCCATGCACAATAGTACCTTCTTTAAGGACAGACAGTCTTTACAACACTCCTGGCGTCATATCCTGCTGTGGTCACTTCAGCTCCTAGGCAGGCTTTACCTCTTTTATTTTTTCCAGCAGTTTAGTTTGAATACTACAATAAATTCCTGGGAACAAACGCTTGCTAGTAAGACTTGTAACACGCACCGCCTCGCACCCGCATGGACGCAGTAACGCACACGCGTGGGCCGCGGGGACACACTCGTGCCGTCGAGTTTTAAAAGCAGAAGTCCCCACGGAGATCTCACTGGCGGCTCCGGCTTTCGGAACCGTTGGGATGTTTCTGCTGGACGGCGAGAGATTCCGCTGGGGAAAAATAAAATAAATAAATAAATAGGAGGCAGGAAAAAGCTTTTTCTTAAAACAAACCAAACCGAACCAAACAAGAGGCCGGGAGGCTGCTCTCCCCGGACCCCCCCGCCGCCCGTAGGCGGAGGAGCGGAGCCGGGAGACAAAGCGCCCCACGGGCAGCGAGGCGGGGGCTGCCCCTTCGTGCCCGGCGGGGACACGGGGTGCGAGGCCCAGGCTGGGGATCGCCTCCCCGGGACCGGTGGGGGCGGCCGTCGGGGCACCGAGCAGTTCCCCGGGGCCGGAGCCGGCGCGTACAGGATACCCCCCGTTCCGGGCCGTACCGGGCCGGTACCGGGCCGTGCCTCCGCCGCGGCGGACCCGCCCGTCTCGCCCAATCAGCGGGGGCGGCGCGGCCGGGCCGGGCGGCGGCGGCCAATCGCGGCGGCGCCGTCGCGGAGCCGCGTCGGGGACGGAGCCGATAAATGCTCCCGGCCCCTCGGCCGCCGCTCCCCGCCGCACCGGGGACAGCGCCGCCGACCCCCCCCCCCTTCCCTTACCCCCCCCTAAAAAAAGCCCGCCCCTCCCCATCCCCTCCCCCCGCTCCCAGTCTCGCCGCCCGGCGGGGGCTCCGGCTCCGGCCCCGGCCCTCCCGGTGCGGGGCAGCGCGGGTCACTGACAAAGGGGGCAGCGGCGGAGTTGTTGCCTCCTCCCCGCCCCTCGGCGGCATCCCCCACCCCCCTCCCGGGCCCGCTCCTGATTCGGTGGGACCGGCTGACAGCGCGGATCTCTCCTAGAGCAGCCCTCACCTGGATATAACCCCGCCGGGACGCCGCCGCCGCGATGACAACTCTGGCCGGAGCTGTCCCCAGGATGATGCGACCCGGGGCCGGGCAGAACTACCCCCGCAGCGGGTTCCCGCTGGAAGGTAAGGTCTCCGCTGGGCTGCTCCCACTCGGGAAAAGCGAGAAGTGCTCCGTGCCGGGAGGCAGGGACGAAAGCAGCCGCCCCCGGGGCCCCCGGCCGGCCGAGCAACGGCTCCGCGGGCAGCCCGCAGCGCTCGGCCCCGGGTTGTCAGAGCCGCCGTCCCACCGCGGGGGGGGGGGGAGCTGGCGCTGAGCCCTCTCCCGGGACGGGCACGGCCGGGGACGCCGCGGGCTCTGGTCTCGCACCCCGGGGGCGGTCCGTCCCCTCCGGCCGGCAGGGAGCGGGAGGAACCGAGCCGGGAGGGCGGCGGCGCAGCGGGGCCAGAATCCGCTCTTCAGCGGAGTGAAGGGCAGTGATTTGGGGAGCCCGAAGTCAGGGAAGAAGTGAGGGGAAAGTTAGAAAACAACAACAACGACAACAACAACAAAAAAGATTTAGAATAAAATAAAAGCGACGCAAGCGAAACGGAAAGGGACTTTACAAACGAGGGCACGTCCCCGGCGGGCCGGGCCGCTGCAAGCGGCGGTTCTTCCTCCGGGCAGCGGCGGTGCCAGAGCCCCGCAGCGCCGGGGAGCCCCGCGGGGCCGTGGTCGGGGCGAGGACGGGCAGCCTTGCGACAACCGAGCCGCGGGCAGGGTCCCCGCCTCCCGGGGCGGGGGGGGGGACCGCCGGCTTCCCGCACCAGTTCTTCTCCGCCGGGATCGGGGAAGCCCTGAAACCCGGCTCCGGTGCGAGCGCAACAGGTGAAGCCGTCCGGCAGGGCGGGCGGGGGGGGGTGGCGGAGAGTTGCCTTACAGAAAAGCTGCGACAAAATAAATTAAAAAACCCCAATAACATTAAAAAAAAAAAAAAAAAAGCCAGCAGGATCCGAAGGAGATGTTAACGCCATTTCCCCCTCCTGCCTCCCCTCCCCTCCTTTTCTAGTCTCTACTCCTCTAGGCCAGGGCAGAGTCAATCAGCTCGGAGGAGTGTTTATCAATGGCAGGCCTTTACCCAACCATATCCGACACAAGATAGTGGAGATGGCCCACCATGGCATAAGGCCCTGTGTCATCTCTCGCCAGCTACGAGTGTCCCACGGCTGCGTCTCCAAAATTCTCTGCAGGTACCAGGAGACGGGCTCCATCCGGCCGGGGGCCATCGGCGGCAGCAAGCCCAAGGTGAGCCCCTCCGTGGCCGTTCCGGAGCCGGGCAAACCCCGGACGCGGCGGCGGGGAGCGAGGCCCGGCCGGGACTCAGCGCCGGGTGGCCGGCAGCGGGCGGGGAGGGTCGGGGGGCACCGTGCCGGGGCCCGGGGTGGGTGGATTCAGACACCCTGCCGCGTCCCCGCCTGTTGCTCCGAAACTTTCCAAGGCTTTAAAAAATACTATTTAAGTTTTTCGGAAGTTATTTTTTTTTTTAATTAAGAAAACGCCGTTTTTAAAAAAAAAAAAAACAAGCCACCTTCTGAAACGAAACTGGGGAGAAAGGGGTGGTTTTGTGAACGCTTTGCTGTCCAAAGCCCTGAACGCCCCACGCTCAGCCCCGCGGGAGCCGCGGGTGGGCTCGGCGCTGCCGGGACGGACCGGGGGAGCGATCGGTCAGAACGTCAGGGCTTGCGCAGCGGGCGGGATCGGGCCCTCGCTTCTTCCGTTGCAAAGCCCGAAAAAAAATTACCTGTATTTCTGTCTGCCTGCCTACTGCTCCTTCCCCCCCTCTGCTTATTTTTCTGCCCGCTCCAAAGCTGCGTGTATTTATAGCTCCACAGCTAAAAAGTTCGTGCTCGCAATAATCGCAGGCAAATACGGATCCTTGTCTCACCATCAGCCTCCGCCTGTTGTAGTTTTTCCTTTCTCACACAAACGAAGTAAAAGTTTGCGTTTCTGCTGAAAGTTGCTGCTAGATTTTTTTCCATTGTTGTTTCTGAAGTAGAAATGCCTGAACTTTCCCTTTCGGCGTTAGACCTCGAGATATATATATATATATTTTTTTTTATCAGCGTGTTACCCGAACGAAAGGCTGTTCCCATCCGTGAGGAGTCCTTTGTTTTGCTTGAATTCGGCTTAATTTTAAAATCGCGAGGCCATCGGAAAAAAAAAATCTCTTGGTCCTCGGACCTCTCGGTGCTTTTATTACGCGACACTTTATTTGGGGCTGCGAACTTTGTTCGGCCGAAACTTCAGTGACTCGGAGCCTCGCTGACACGGAGCCCTCCTCTCCTCCCGGCCCGGAATTTCCCCGAGATTTTTCTCCCGGGGTTTTCCTTGCCGAGGGCTCGATCCCACCTTCCCGCGTAGCCCCGGAGGTTTTCCCGGGAAGTTTCGTTTAACCCGGGGGGTGCTTGTATTACGCGGGGCCGTTGTTACCTATTAGGGCCCCTCTGATTTTAACCTGCCCTTCCTCGGGTCGTGTTATACCGGGGTTGCTCAGCGGGGCCGGGGTCGGCTCTCGCTGGCGGCGGTGCGGCTCGGCGGCGGCGGGGAGGCTCCGGTCGCCCCGGGATTGCCGGCAGCGACGGCCCGGGCTCCCGCAGACTGTGCCCGCTCGCCTTGTCTTTACTGAAGCAGGTGACGACGCCGGACGTTGAGAAGAAAATCGAGGAATACAAGCGGGAAAACGCGGGCATGTTCAGCTGGGAGATCCGGGACAAGCTCCTGAAGGACGGGGTGTGTGACCGCAACACGGTGCCGTCAGGTACGGGCCGCTGCCCGGGCAGCGGGGGGGGGGGGGCTCACGGACACGTCCCGGGGGTGCGGGGAGGGCAGCGCGGTGGCCGGGGTGAGCCCCGCGCCCGGTGGGAGCGGAGCCCTTGGCCGGTGCCCGTGAAGCCGTCGGCGTTCGCACGCCGGTACCGGCAGACGCGGTCCCGGGAGGATTCCTGTGCTCGGCGGGGGTGTTTTCAATTAAATCGCAACTACATCCCCCTCCCCTCCTCCTCCTCCTCCTCCTCCTCCTCCTCCTCCTCCTCCTCCCTCCGCTTCCCCGCCGTTCCGCTGCCGCAGGACGGCTCGGGGCTCGCCGGAGACCTGGAGGTGGGGAGCGGGAGTGGTGTTTGTGCGGGTGTCCGGGGGTTTGTTCTCAACACCCACTGCCCGGGCTCCGGGAAAAAAAAAAAGGGGGCCCCTGTGCCGGCGCTGGAGCGCGGTGCCGGGACAGTGCCCCGGGAAGATCCCCACGGGGAGGGGAGCCCTCCCGAAATCCCCAACTGGCAGCGGCTGGCGGGGGGGGGGGGGGTGGTGGGATGCGGAATTTGGCTCCCTGGCACAGCACGGCCGCCGTGGGGGGCTGCTGGGGACCAGCCCGGTCACAGCTCTGCACTCCCCCCAAAGTGAGCTCCATCAGCCGCATCCTGCGGAGCAAGTTTGGGAAAGGCGAGGAAGAGGAGGCAGAGCTGGAAAGGAAGGAGGTGGAGGAAAATGACAAGAAGGCCAAGCACAGCATTGACGGCATCCTCAGCGAAAGAGGTAAAGTCCCATGTTCCCCTCACTCTCTGTGGAACCCTGGGCCGGGCCCGTGCCAGCCCGGGGTGCTAGTGGGGATCGCTCTCCCTCTTCCCTCCCCTAACTCCCGGAGATCGTCCTGGGGCCAGTGCAGTGAGGAGGTAGCCTCGGAGGGGCAGCTGCCACGTCCCATCCCATCCCATCCCATCCCATCTCATCCCATCCCGTTCCCCCACCGTTACGACCCCGCGATGTGTGGGAACGGTGCGGAGGTGGGGGCAAAGACGGGGCCTGCCGCTGCTTTGGCTTTCGATAGCAGGGGTGGGGGCCAGGGAGAAGGGAGGTCTGGAGCTGGCTGTGGAGCCCCCATGGAGCGCGGGCGTGCAGGGTCTCTGCTTTGCCAGCCCAGGCTGAGCAAGAGGCCGCAGCTGCAGAGAAGGGGCAGTTGGAGCCAAAGGCTGAGGGAGGTGCGTGTCCCGGTTCTTCTCCTCTTAAAAGCGATGGGGAAAGCTTGTGGCTGGTGGCTGGCCAGGGGCTGCGAGGAGGGGGCAACCTGGGGAAGGCAGAGGTGAGGGGCTGCTCCGGCTGCCTGGCCCGGAGCGGAGGGGCAGGCGAGGGCCCGGCTGGGCGACCTGGGTGTGGAAGTGGCTGCCCAGCACACGCAGAGGCACTGGTGAAGGCGAGACAAAAGTACCAAATGAGCTGGTCAAACATTTGTACAACTTTTCCAGCTTTTACAAAGAAGGCCTTCTATACACAATCTACACTTGGAGATGAACTTGGAAAACAAAGAGGGGGGAGTCCATTGAAACTCACACTTTGGCTTTGCACAGACAAAGCTTCAGCTAGCAGCAGCTTGATGTGAACAAAAGAAGGCAACCTTTTTATAATTCAAGGAGAAAAGAAGAGAAAATAGCCCCACAAAAGGCCGAGAAAAGACATTATGGGCTTGCAATGAGGGATGAATTATTCAATGAGCCCCTAATAGCTGATGCTCCACACAGTTTTATGGACTCTCTCCACCGAGAAAAAAGTAACTGTTTTTACCTAGGAACTGTTTCTAGCATTTCTAGGCATTTAGAGATGCTGAGTGCCATTCAAGAAGGAGAACTGAAACCTGTTCTTTAAAAGTAGAATGTCTCCTTGTTGTGTAGGAGCAAACCTTAGAACACTCCCAAAACTCAGTTTTCAACTCAAGCTTTCAGGGAAGCCTCATCTTCTGTGTCTCTGTGTTTGTGTGGATGCATGTAATGCAAACATGCAGAAGATGCTAATGAAATAATAGATTAAGGTGAAAAGGCACAGTTTGATTGCCCCTGCGGGATGGGTCACAGAGTCTCCCCCAGAACCTCCTGCAACAGAGAATTGTTCTGAGAGGGACGTTCACCAAGGGAAAAATAGCTAAACTCAGTGCCCTAGTTGTTTTAAAATAGCTGGGTTTTCTGCCTTCCTGAATTTTTCAACAGAGATTGAAAACAGAAGATAGGAAGCCTTGATAATATCCCTGCTTAATGGAGCAAAATTAATTAATAGAGACGGCAAAAGAAAAAATATTATCACTATAATCCACCCCTTTACTTCACTTTGAAATACTCCTGCTCTTTGTCTCTCAGCTCTTTAAAGCAGGGCTCCTGATCTGCTCTAAATCAGTGTCTGGATGTGTGGCTGCTGATCTCCAGCCTGGGGCAGCCGTGGGACTCGGGCAGGAAAAGCTTGGGGGGGGTGGTGGTCCCTCACTATCAACGGGGGCTTCCTCCTGCCCCCAGCACGGTCCTACGAGGGGGCTGCGTTCCGCCCTCCGATGTACCCTCTGCTTCATTTTCTGCAGATGTGAATGTCCTAGTTTGCTCCTTCTGAGCTCAGCCAGTGGCAAACCCCCCCCCGACTCAGTGGGGTAGCACAGCCCTGTCCTGCCCGAGCTCACGGGGGTTTTGGCTGGGTGAACGTGGCTGGGCAGTTCCGTGCAAACGGCAGCTCGACAATCCCGTCTCTTCTGTGGCGGCGCCTGGGAAGGTTTGGCACTGGGAGGGAGAGCGTGCTCCTCCCTGCAGCAGCAATGCCCGCTGCCCCTCCCTGGCTAGCAAGCTGTTGCTTAATCTCATTACTGGAGTGGCCGGGATGCTGCTCGGCAAGAGGGCTGCTGCTCAAGAAAGGCTTTGTTGCTCTACAGGTGCCGTACGTATAGTACAGTGTCATACTATAGGGACCACATGAGGAAAAAAAAACAAACCAACAACAACCATAAAGTAAGCCCTCCGCTGCTTTCCACACCTGGCCAGCAAAAAAGGTTCTGCTTCAACTCCCGTTGCCAGCAGAGGAGCTTCCATTTCACCCCGTCTATAAAAGTCGTCAGGTCAGACCCTGCCCTCTATACTCAAACAACTGGCAGTGCTCCAGAGGATTTGGATGCTGCAGGATGGGATTTGCCCGTGCCCACCAGCCCGGCTGTGGCAGAGGGTGCCCGCTGGCAGGGCGTCTCGCCTCGGGTGCCCTCCTGGCGCTTGGCTTGTTTGCAGGGTGTCCCAAGGTTGAAACAGGGAAACCCTGGCATGGCAGCTCACTGCCAGGGGCTCTCCATGGGAGTGCTCTGTGTTACAGAGTGAAAAAAACCACAGTGTTTTGGAGCCTTTTGTAGTTTGGATTTTTTTTATTATTTTTTGTCATAGCTCTGGTCTCAGGGCCTCAAGGTACCCCAGTAAGCAGGAGTGTGGGTGCAGGGAGGCGCAAGGGAAGGCGCTTGGTTTGGTCAGAAAGCAAGTCCTGGGGCTGAGCATGGAGTGGGGAATTGCTTTCCTGCTCTAGAGCACATGTTTAGTGCTGGACACTTGCTGATGTTGCCTGAAATCCCTTCTTCACCATGGTCATTTGAGTGGCTCGGGGAGAGGCATTTTTTCCGAGGGCAAGGATATTAATTATCATAATTTTACTGGTAGCTAATTCAAGATTTGGTATCTGGGGAGTGCTTACAGCAGAGTGGGATTGGAGAGAAGAGAAACATGATATTTTTGAAAAATGGGTGATAGATACAGTATATCATGTGGCTTGGGATTTCTCCCATCACATATATAGGAGTAGGTAAACTTTTGTGTGCCCCGCTGTGATTCCGTTTCAGCCTCTGTTCACAGACACTTAAATCTGATTGTCTCCATGGTGTTCACAGATGCCACATGTGCCTCTTGCTTTGCTGTATTTTGGTTGGCATTTCTCTCAGTGTCACCCTCTACCCTGATCTTGGCTATATATTTAAAGAAAACTTTGTTTGTCACAATGCGGAGCCGGAAGCTGATAATTCCACAATAACATATCTGTATTTCTGCATGCGTGATATATTTTTCTTAAAGGCATAAGCCATAAATAAAGAACATGAAAGGGAAACCTTTGTGCCTTTATATGGCACATCAGGGCATATTTTTAGCATAACAGCTACAGAAGAGGGAGCCGCTTGTACCTTGAGCGGGAGCTGTGCGGGGCTGGGTTTGCTGACTAATCTGATAACCCCCCACTTCATAAGATAGCTCTTGTTTTCTGGCACAAACCGGTGGCTTGCGGCGCTCAAACGATGGGGCGTAGAGCTGGTCCTGGGGCCGCTGCGAGCGGGCGGCGCTGGCTGGGGCTGGGGCTGGGGCTGGGACCCCCCCCCTTCCTTCTCTCTGCCCTCAAAGGGGGCCTCTGTTCCCGGCCGGCGGAATTGGCCCCCGGGCCCTGTCCTGGCGGATCCTCCCCCAGTCATGCGCACCCGTCCAAAAAAGGGCCCTACTCATCCCAAGCCTCTACCCTTGGCTGTACTGAGAGCAATTCAGGCTACAGCGGACTAAATTGCCTCCTTTATTTCCTTCTTACTTTCATCTTGGACCAAACCCTTCCCCCCTCTCCCTCCCCTTCCTCTTTTCTTTTTTTTTTTTTTTTTTTTCTTCTGTGTGCCTGAGGCTCACATTAATACAATTTCGGCACCACCCCTATTTTTGTGTGTGTATGTGGGGAGTTTGAAGGGGGAGGGGGGGGAAGGACCTTTGCACAAAAGCCCTGCTCAGCAGCTAGAAAGTTCAAGCTGCTGCTGCTTCTCTAGCTGTGTGATGCTTTTCCTGTTTGTGAGTTTTGGGAAACATTTTTGCTTTGTACTGTAATGGAATTAGAGGACAGATGCTGACTGTAAATGGGACACGCGACTACCAGCCCCTAGCTTAAATATTTAGATGCAATGTTACAATTACTGACTTGATGCACAGGCTTTGAAGTGGTGGCACATGATCTGAAGGGTAGCTCGGGCTAGATGGGCTTGCAGATGTTTTGATTAGCGTTGGTCAGTATCATGCAGCCAGTTATTTTTAGGTTGGTAAACTAATAAAGGCGGTTTATTAAGGGACAGGATTAACATGCAGGCACCAGATATCAGTTTGAGTCATCCCATTCATTTCTGCATCGTAGGCTGTCGGGTTAGCAGAGAGAGGGATGAGACTGACTCTGAGTTGGATTTTTGGTTGTGATTTTCTGATGCAGGGCTTGTCATGGTTTTGCTCCAGCATCCCATCTTGGGGCAGGAGGACTTACTGGTGTGAAATACTGTTGTGTCTTACGGCTGAGAAGCACAGTATGTCCCCTTGCTCAGTGTTCCCGGTAAAGATTCACTTACTGAATGAAATGTGATGACTGGCTGCAGGCAGTTATCATCTTGAGTCTGGAATTTCATACAGTACTTTACATATTTGGTCACTAACAGGTCTAAGAAATCAGCTCGTGTAACTTGAACAGAATTTAATTTCTGAGGCTCTCAGAGCTGACAAGAAAATAGTGCTTAATTAAGAAAAAAGTCCCTAGAGACTCCAGGATTTGGCTCAAGGCAGACAGTGCTAACAGTACCTTCTGTCTGCCTTTTCTCCTTTCTTTCCCCGTATCTCAATAGTGAGTGTGAGTCCGGACCTGGATAGAAAAGCCAGGTGCTGCACAAGTGCCAATCAAAAGAGGTGATGAAGTCTTCACCTGGACTGTAGCTCTGGGCTTTGTTTCTCCTGCCTGACCTGTTGCCGCTGTGCGGCTCTGGGTCAGGCTCCTGCTTCCAAATCATTATTCTGAGCTAGAAATAATAACTGCTGACCTCAGCGATCAATAAGTCACCAACAAGAGAGAGCGTGATGTGCCAGCATGCAGAGCGTTTTCAGAAAGGGGCTGTATGTTTGTGTTTTGAGTGGCTTCAGAGCAGCGTTTGCTGCTGCAGAGATGCCAGAAGCAGCCCCTGCCCTCCTGTCCGGAGGGTGAGCTGGGGGGCTCTGAGGAGAGTGCTAATTGGCAGACTAACTGCACACTAATCACCTTCCCCGAAGCACTAATAATACTTCCAGTTGTGGGAAGAAAGGGTGTTACTCAGTCTAACAGCATCTCCCTGAAGTAATATATAGATACATCATACCCCTTTCTTGAAATCATGATTTCATTAATGGGTTTGCATGTTTTGCCATCTTATGAAAACTTTCTTCAACTTAAAAAGAGCCCATGCCTATTCACATGACAGAGTGGCTGTGGGCATCCTTTCCAGTTCTTCTAATTGCACATATTGAGAACAAAGGCAAACGTTACTTTTTTTTTTTTTTTTTTGCAAATATCAGGATTGCTTCATACTCAGCAGCTGATCCACTTGAATTTGTATCCAAGTTTGCATCTTATTTCGTTGCTCTTAAAATTTAAAAAATCTATTAGACTTACAGTGCCAATCATCTGAGCAGGCTGAGGCAAAGAAACACGATCAGTCGACTTCGGTGTGGCTAGGACTCGCTCCGAAAATGTGATTTTTATCTTTGGCTTTCTGGATTCTCCTATGACTGAAAAATCCTTGACGTCAGCAGGAATTTACCATGGCAGGGATCAGGCTCTTCTTGAAACCGGCTCTGTAATGTGCTGAGCAACTGCAGCTCTGGGGGAAATCCTCAGGTTTAGGCTTACTGGATCGGGTATCGGACCTCCAGCTCTGCAAACACTATCACACGCGGGTAACGGCGCGGAGTCCCACTCAAAAGGCCTATTCATGTGTGCAAAGTTCCTCACGTGGGTTGGGGCAGGCAGGAATGGGCCCCAAATTTGTTCCATTCTGTTAATGGAAAGTACCCACTAAACAAGAGCGTGGCTCTAATCCCCAGTGAAAGTTTCTGGCAAAACTCTCATGGAGGGCAAGGACCTCTTTATCTGTGTTTACACAAAGGTAGCGATGTTATCAGGAATCAGACAGAGATTTTAATTAGGTTTTAAAAAATACTAGAAATTAATGCTGAAAGTAAAAGTTGATGCTGATGGAATCCTTAAAAGAGATTATTTTCCGGGTCTGATTTTGAATAGTAATTCTCTGTCGTATCCATCAAGACCGCGCTTTTATCTAACACTTGCTCAGAGAAGGTTTAGTTTGGTATTAGGTTTACTTATTGATAAGGGTTGGAATGGGGTTTAGAAGAGGGAAGCCAATAAAGTTGATAGTGATAAATTATCACGAGTCCCCAGGGCTGTGTAATAAAACTGCATGGGGAAATGAAGCAGAACTACAAAGTGCTCTCTGGTTAATTTAAGAAGAAATTGAGTGAAACACAAAGCAATAAATCAGACAAGCCAGTCAATGTGAGTTTCTCCATGTAAATGTCACTTTAAATCCTATGTAACAAACACATGTGGCTAAAGAAGGAAAAAAATATATAAATAATAATGCAGGATATGTCCAAGCATTCCCCAAACGCTGAGCTCTCTGGCTAATAAAAATGATGTACAGTAACATAATTCACCACAAGACCTTGTTTAGTGTAGTGTGAGCGCCACATTTTGCTTTACTTGCCCTGGAGTACTCCTGCCCCATGCTGTTAAACTAATTCAGTTTAAATCACCCTGCCTAGAAAAAAAAAGTGAAGTGTAATGAAATTAAAACTCACTGAGGACACATTAGAGTTAAAGTGTGTCATGGTCCGAGATTATTTAGTTAGTGTAGTTTGATGTAATTGCTGAACAGGTCATTTATTCATCCTAGTAAATAAAGATTCACAAACTATTAAGAATGTGCATATATAACTAGTAAGACAGTAAAAGGCAATTAAGCAGTCAGTTTAATGTCTTATCTTGCTGGTTGCCCTACAGTTGTTTTACAACTAGGAATTAAAATTTGAAAAGGAAGTTTTCAGTGTCCCTGGCCAAATATTGATTAAGTAGTTGTTTGCTGATGCCATTGTGGCACATAAAGAGGCCAGTAGTTCTGCCCCTTGTTGTTCATCTTCCATTGTCGCTGATTCTTAACCTCGGAGATCAAAGGAGGATCATTTCAGTTTATCTGTCTTGGAAAATCCTTCTTTGCTCCTAAACCCGTATGGATTAATGGCCAAATTGTCTTTAATGAGATGTGAAATTTGAATGGAATCCTTATTTTGCATGGTCTGTTGGATTTATGCACTGTACGCTCTTACAGTTTTGTGAGGGATTTTTGTTTAGCATTATTGGATTTGGTTTTGTTCGAATTGTTTGATTTTTTAGTATATAATGCACTGAAATTTTACCAGTACAACAGGTAAAATATGTGGTAGCTCACTGAGTTTTAGTGAAACGATTTTTATGGCATGTAACTTTTTTGATGAATGCAGCCTAAAGAAAGAAAAAGTGGGCTTTTTTTGGTACCAAATCACATAGGAGATAGATGGTCCAGGGCTGCCACTAAAAGAGAGGCAGTTTGAGAAGACAGCCGGGTCTCCGAACTGGGAGTCTCGGGGACACAGACGAGCTTGCAGCATTTCTTTGTGCATTTTCTCCAGTTTTGGTTTGATAGCCCTCCCTTGCAGCTGCGCGCACAGCGGTACTCAGGGCGGGGAGAGGAGGACGGGCCGGGCTGTGCTGGAAGGCAGGCGAGAGTCCTTGAGAATGATCCCTTCCTTCTTGCACTACTGAAATAAGCTGCACTTCTTTCAGAGATAGTAAAATACATTCCACCACATCCTCAGCAGAAGAGGCTGCGCAATCTGGATGTGTTGTGTTGGCTTGTAATTACGAGATGAGGTTTCGTCGGAATTGTAGGGTATGTGAGCATTAGATCCAGGTCCTGCTGCTGCCACTGGCACATCTGGGCACAGAAATTCAGCTTCACAACCAGTAGTAAGAAGCCTGGTGAAGCTGGGGAGCCTCTTGATTTTTATGTGCGTGAACCTCCTCTGCTGTAGTGACAAACAGCAAAGGGCTAAACTAGATACTTTTTTTAGTCAGCATTTTCTCATTTCCTTTCTTAAATACACACTGGTTTCGTTTTGTCTGGTTGTCTCTGAATAAAATATTAGTCTGTGCATACTTTACAAGTACTCAGCTACTTTAGGAGATATTTTGCTTGAGTAACAGCTAAAATTTTTTGAAAGCAGTTTAGGTACAAACTTCCTTAAAGTCCATGAACTTGGCTTGTTCATTTCCATGGAGAGCTGCAGTGAGGACAGTGATATACATTCTACCTTTTGATTTTTATTTTTTTTAATGGATATTTGCCTGGATGTAGACATTCTGCCAAACATGACCGATGTTTATATCATGCACAAGTCCATATAAGGACCTGTCTTAAGGATTTTTGTATTTATGACATGCCTCATGTTGGATGTCTGATCCAAAACTGACTATGTAGTAATTTCTTTTATCAGATATAATGTCACATAGATCACTGCGGTTTGAATCGTACAAGGAATAAACTGTCTGCAGCTGACATTTCTGCAGGCAGACAGCTTATTCAGCCCTTGTCAAATCTTGTTCACCTTATTTAAGTGAGTAGGACTGTTCATGCCAATAAAATCAGTATCTGTTCCATATACCAGCCCAGAAAAGCAATAACAACTACAGTTCTTCTGGCTAAATCGCTCTCTTCTTTGTTAAAAATGTAACCAATGTATAATCCATACACCCCCTGCGAGGCAGTAGCACCAACATACTCCAGAGTAACCAAATTGGACTTAAAACTCCTGTCCATCTCTGCATCTTTAACTGGCTTGGGGAAAGGTGGAGATGAACACAGAGAGGTTTTATAGAAACCAGGGGCAGCAGGGAATGCTTCCACAGAAAGTCCTTTTTTTTATGGAAGGTGATGTGGCAGGACTTCCTTCTCATTTTTAACCAAGGGCTGGGGATTTGATGTGGTGTGAAGTGCTGAGGAGTAGGGGCGTGAACCGGGGGAAATGGTGGCCGAATGAAGACTCTGACACCTATTCAGCCTCTCCAGCCAGGCCCCGTGGTGAGAAAAAAGCTGCACAGAACTAGCTGGAAGTCAGCTTTGCACTGGTTTCACGAACAGCAAAATAAATTGTTTTCAGAAAGGAGGCATTTTTAATAGAAAAAAGGGAAGTGGCAAATGTTTAGCTAAAGAAATGTGAAAATGAGAGGTGAAATATACTATTTTGCCATTTTCACAATTAAATCCTGCGAAGCATGTATTTTGCAAAAAACACTCCAAGGAAAACCTCAGGAAATCCATTTACCCAGTTAGAAATCAAGATTAACTTCATTGCAGCTGCTAGACTGACACTAGTGTGTGAGCAAACGCTGAATTAGATAATCAGTGTTCACACGCAAGAAGGGATAGTTTCAAATAACTACTATCCTGCAAATTAATCTCACCCGCTTCTAATAGTTTTACCAAATCCAGAAAAATTATCTGACTAACAACTATTTACACAAGGAGTAATGTTTCAAACCTTTATGGTGCAGTATTTTGGAGGGAGGTCGGTCTACGACTTTTTCTGTACATTGCTCTTTACATTTTGAATACACATGGTGCAGAGAAAGGTATCATATGCTCTAACCTCTCTTGCTGCCTATGGTAGCCACTATGTGTACGGTATATAGCTTAACTATGTACTTTGCTGCCGTCTGTGGAACTGGAAATTAGTAGAAGAGAACATTTAGGAATCTATTTAGGAGATCGTACACTGGATGTTGCAGTTAGGAAAAAGCCCTGTGGGTTCATCCCCGGTTTAGCACAGTTGATTGGACCTGCTCCCTTTTAAATCAACAGGATCAAGCAAAAATGCTCAAGTATTTGGCAGCTGTGCAGAAAATCACACAAACGCCTGTTGCTTTAGCACCCACCATCTGCTTTCCAACAAATACAGTGGAACTTTTTGAAAAGCCCTTAAAACGAACTGCTTGTCCACCTCTCCTGGGCAGCACCGAGACTGGCATAAACTGAGCAACCTGGTCTAAGGGGAGGGGTCCCTGCCCATGGCAGGGGGGTTGGAACTCGATGATTTTTAAGGTCCCTTGCCACCCAAACCATTCTGTGATTCTGTGATAAACCGCACGTTGTGTGTGCCGGGTAGGTGATTGGGGCTGGACTGCGCTGAGCTGGTGCCCAGCAGGGACTCAAGCATCAAAAAGTATTGCAGACTCTTGGGATGCTCACTTCTCCTGCCTAAAATGCAAAATGGCTGCATATATAGCAGACATTTTGTTTATCTTTTTATTATATCCTACTCCTTCTATGTTTAAAAAGTTTCTTGAAACCAAATTGTACCGTCGTTTACATCTGAGCAATCCCCTGCTCTCATCGAGGGCTGTGCAGGTTGCTTAGGGTTGAATTTGACCCAGACACAAAAGTTTAATTATGTTTCAGATTTGAGGGAACTCATTCACTCTATCAGACTTAGCAAGACTTTATAATACTAAACAGCTATTTTTGTGGATAAATAAAGAGATCTGACATGGCAAGAAAGCGTAGTTCAAATAAAATGTTACAACCAGTGCAAATTAAAAAGAGATGTTTTAGGGAACTGCACTTAAAAATTTTCTAACACATGATTTAGCAAAAAAAAAAAAAAAAAAGAAAAAAAAAGGAAAAAGGCAAATGAAACCGCTGGCCTTCTGCTGTGAGAGGCTCTGCAACCAATCTGCTCCCCCAGGGGCGGCAGGACGGGAGGCAGAGGGCTGCTCGCTCCCTCAGGTTTCTGGCTCCTCCCTGGCTGACGGGCATCGCGAGGGGAGGTGTGCTCTGTCCTCCCAAATGGCATTCCTGCCCTCCACCTCCCACCCGCATCAACACCGCAAATGAAGTTTTCGGGAAAGAAGTCAGGAGCTCTAATTCGAATGGTTATCAAACCCTACACAATGACAGGCACAAAGAGGATTTTTCTCCAAACTCTTAGATGTAACTTGGACAAGGAAGAACTTCAAACAAGCCAGGATTCAAAGTTACTGTACTTCTCCTGCGTTGGCAGTCGAAAAGATGGAGTGATGATTGATGACATAAATATTTTTCTTAATCTGACATCAGGAACAGACTTGTCAGCCTTGGAAGAGTAAATCGGAGACAAAAATTTAGAATGAGTATTAAAAAAATCCTAAATACATCTAGGATCTGAATATCTGAATCCAGATGATGGCAGTTATAAATAAAAAATAAAACACCCCAGAAAAGTCCTATAAGGGAAAAAAAAAAATCCTTCAAGGTGATCAAAGAATGGTGTAGGGACTCTGCTGGTTCCCGTCTTGGGTGCCATCACTCACAAGTCACTCTGTTAAAGAAACAGGCCACCTGGCACTTATTTTTTGGCCACCGGCTAGCACTGGGAGGGCACGTAGAATGATGGGTTTCCCAGGACAGCAAAGGGGGAACTCCGTTGGATGTGCTTTGTTTTCTTGCCATGTAACTCTTCCTGGTTTAGCCCCAGGGCTTTTGAGGAGCGGCTGGCCCTCGGGGTGCCTCGGACCAGTTTTGCTGGGTGGGATCCTTTGGTTAAAAGATCCATTGTGCTTCTCCGAGCCCGAGTTCACCGCAGCGAGGAGAGCCCCGCAGGGATGAAGGGCTCTACCTCTGAGTGCAGGGGTGGCTCCCAGCCCAGTGGGGAGCTGGTGCTACCCTCTTTCCAGCCTGGGGAGCTCCTTGCTCTTCCTCTGCCCTTCTCTTCTGAGAAACTTGTAAGTGCTTTTCATATTATTATTATTATTTTTTTAACATGAGATTTAAAGCTTTCACAGGACTGTTGTGTTCTCCAGGTGGAGATGTTGTGGCTGCAGTTGTGCTTTGTAGGTGGTGTTTTGCGCTTGGTGACATTCGGTTCTTTGAGTAGATGCCTGAGGTCCCAGTGATTTGAGCTAAATGGCTTCCCCCCGCTTGCACAGCTGGTGCTGGTTTGCTGCTGAAGTTCCCACAGCTGCGGGAGAGGGGCTGCCAAAGGCATCTTTCCATAGGCTTTAAGGATCTTCTGACGGGGCTGCGGTGAGTGCGGTTCTGTATCCTTGGGATGGGACAAGGGAGCTTTTTTTAATACCCTTTTTGAGTAGGAAAGAGTGATCTTGGTGACTAATGTGTTTAGAAGTAAGCGATACCCCTAAATACAAGCAAACAAGAAAAAAAAAAGTGGTCATGGCAAAATTAGTGCTAGAAGAGTTGGGTTTGGTTTGGAAGAGAGCTGGTTTGAGTTGGTGTAATCTGCCCTGTTTGTCAGAGTGACTTTCTGTGTTGCCTGTGCCTGGGGCTAGCTGAGGAGGGACCGCTCACTCCCCTTCCCCAGTTACTGGTCTCTGCCTCTCCTTGCTCATGATCACCCAGAGCAGGAAAAAGCAACTTTTTTCTTGCTTTCCATGCTCTCCTTAATTATTTTTTTTTTCCTCCTGTTGCTGTGTATGTTGGCAGTGTGTGGGATGGGGAAGGGGCTGGAGTATAGGAGATCTGACTGCGTTAGCTGCTCCTGTTTGGCTAAATCTACTCCTTGGATGTTTGTGAAAGGTTGTTTTTTTTCTTAGAAATGGCATCAATGGTGTTTCCCCATGTCTGGGATCTAGAAATCAGAAGTGTTATATAGGATCAGCTGTTCTAGCTCATCAGTTGAACCTGCAAATCCAGATAAGATAATGATTCCAAGGACTGCTTTGTGGCTGGCAAGGAGTGTAAGCTGCTCTTAGAAGAGCAGTTGGGTTTACAGCCTGGGGGGTTGCAGACCTGGGGAACACTAGGTTGTTTGTAGAGGGGCTAGTGAGTGCCCTCTGGCCAGTGGCCCCTGGTGTGGAGCACTTCTTAACTGAGCAGAGTAACGGTGGCTCAGGGCAGCAGGTGAGTGCGGTCTGAAGCAGATCAAGGCTCGGCATTTTTATTTCTAATGCTTTTATTACCACTGTTTACAGCAAAAGCAGATCAATAGCTAATATGGTCTGGGGTTAAGTTCATGGATTCAGAGGTGTTGCCTCAATTTATCTTGAGGCTCTGAGCCACAACGGGTTTAGGGCAGCGCAGCAATTAATGATACATGCTTTTTTGCTGGTTTTGCTGGGTTTCCCATGAATAGCCTGCAATTTTCTCAAATATGGGGTGTGGAAAATCTATTCACTAATATATGCAAATAATCTTTGGTTCTAAGCAAATAGCCAATGCTTGAAATTTATGTGGTTGTGGCTGGTCACGCAGGTCTCCCACTGTTTTCTCTCCTAGAACTGGGTGTTGCTGTTGCGTTCACTAAGAACATACCGTAACTTCTGGAGAGCTGCTTAAAACATTTTGTTTCTTTTTAAATTGGATTTTTTTTTTTTTTACTAATGTGCTTGTTAAAATAAAAATATGATCTGAGCAGAAAAAGGGGTCAAATCATGCTTTAAACATTCTTGTGTTGTATATTGCTAGTATTTATAGTTTAAAACTAGCTTTCAAAGTCTTTGTGCAACAGAATGGGCTTTTCAGTGATGGGTTTTTGTGTTTCACAGACTGATTAGAGATGAACTGTTTTGGCTTGTTTTTAAACTTTTTAAAAATTAAATCTGTATTTTCTTTTATAAACATTTTTCCTGACAGAGAGAAATAGTCTAGTGACTTGGACGTAAAGCTACGAGCCAAAAAACTGAGGAACCAGTTCCAGTTGATAGATTGGCTTGAACTTGTCGACAGGTCTTAAAAAAGAAACGATTTTTAGATGTGCAACTGCAGTACAACTTGCAGCAAGGCGAGATTTGATTTCCAGAATTTCTGATACAAATAGTTTTTACTGATTTCTAGAGCTTAAAGGAAAATGGCATTGTTACAGTCAGTTTTTAAGCAGTAAAATTGTGGCTTTTTCTTGTGGTGTGGTTTTTCTTTTTTTTTTTTTTTAACACCACTGATTCCTCTAATTAATAGTGTCAAGCATGTGAGATTTCTCATAAACCTCAAAAAAGCCTATTCAATTTAACGGCAAGACTTGCATTGTCTTTAACGAAATTTGTTCAGATCCTCAACTAATAGATTTTTTTTTTTTCTCTCTCTCTCTCTTTTTTTTTTGTTGTTGTTTCCCTCTCCTTTCCTTGAGGGGGAAAAATTTTTTTCTGAGGAAACAGGGGAATTTTGGCATTCCTGGGCATGAGAGGAGAATACTGATTAGAATCAGGCAGAGAGCAAGCAGGTGCTGGGCATGTTCATTGCTTAACCCCCTGCCCTGCTCCTGCATCCCTGCCCTGACCCAGCGCCCAGACCCCGCCAACAGCAGCGCGATGCCAGATGTTGGAGATGCGTTCAGGGACAGCCATTATTCACCAGGTCTCCTCTAAAACCAGGGAGTTCCTACAACGGTTATATTTCATGTTTAAAGCTCTGCTGGATAAGCCACTGGAGACTCTGCTGGGGAAAAACGCTCTATTTCTGAGGACAGGAACTGGCTGTTCTGTTGCTAACTGCTGTGTGGCTCCGGTATCCGTTTGCAAAAACTAATACAAAAAACTAACAAGCAGAGTAGATTGCCTGAGGGGGAAAAGCTGTCTTTTTTTTTCTTTTAATGCACAAAAAAGATTTTATGGCTTAGAAACAGTACACCCCTAAAGAGAGGTGTGTTTAAAAGTTAGTCTCGAAAGCTTTTGTCTGGAGAATAATACGCTTGGTGTGAAGAGCGGCACAATGGAAGTCTTTTCTTCTAGTTATGTATGGGCGAGCATCAGTCAGCCAAGGAAGAACTTCAAAGGCCAAAGCGAAAACTTGCTGGGCTCTTTCTTTCCTGACAGGTTTTTCTTGAGGTAAGACGGGGAGAGCCGTTTATGCTGGGAACCGGTGCTCTCCTCCTGCAGCAGAGGAGGCAATAGATCATGGGCAAACCCAGGTTCCTAGCCTGAACTGTCTCTGTCTCTGGTTGATGTCCCTTTTTAGAAGCTACTAAACCATCCAGCCTCATGGGTCTTTTATTGCTTATTCATAAAAAGGTCTCAGAAATTCCACTTCTGCCTTGATGGGAAGGCAGGCACCGTGCCAAATTGAAGGGGAGGCTGTTTTCTAAACGTGTTCCTGGACAAGATGATCTGTTCCTCTACCTCCAGAAAATACTCATTATTCATACACTGTAAACTGCCTTTAAGATGAGGAAAATGGCCCCAATGTGTTTTAATACAAGTAGTCCAAGTATATAACTTCTGTGCATTAAATCAGCCACTGAACTTCACGTCTGTCATGTAAATAATATCCAGAGAAAGGTCTTCAGTGTGACCTTATATCATCATTTTGTTTTGTGAATTTTGAAAGCTTTTTTTTTTACTTGGGAATTTATTTACACGATGCCAAATGCAGCAGTCATTTACCTGGGTTAAAAATATGATCTAGTGTCACCTGCATGGCTGTGTTTTGGAGGCGGACAAAAAAAAAGATAGCGGCCCCTTTAGCGCAGTGTGCGTGTCACATCAATCTTTGTTAAAGGCAGAGGGACAACAGAGAAAGCAGAGGATGTCTCACTGCAGCTCTCCTGTGTTCCCAAGACCACAAAGCGGAGTTGTTCGTACCACCAGCATAAAATTCAGTGGAATTAGACTGACTCTCCTGCTGATACGTGCCAGGCTATTGGCTTTCTGGGCAGTGGGGTCAGGGAAGACAATCGCCTTTCCATACAAGGGAAATATCGCAGCATCTCAGCTCTAATACTCGAGAAATGCTCCTGCAGGCAAGAGAGCAACCCTTCTGCCAGCCCACCTTCACAGAGCGGTGCAGGAGCATCAGCTAGTGTGGCTTGTGCCTCCTCAGAGCTGGTTGTCAAGCAAAGCAGTGGGAGGAGAACCCCAGGTCACCTTGCTCATGAAGCATGTAGCAGTACATCCGAGTGTCAGAGAAGGCTCAGGTTGGCTGTTCTTTCAAGTGTGTTTGGTGCTAGCCTGTGTTTAGGCCTTAGCACTGAGAGAGGAGACTGGTGGTGGCTATTGGGTGTTCTGGCACTGTGTTCCTATCCTGA
The DNA here is from genome assembly GCA_025769975.1 of Gallinago jamesoni. NCBI lineage: Eukaryota > Metazoa > Chordata > Aves > Charadriiformes > Scolopacidae > Gallinago > Gallinago jamesoni. The sequence continues at coordinate 20,077,463 of JAOQGH010000051.1, forward strand.
TTGTCTAGCTGCGCCAGATTTAAGGTCCGAGTCCCTTTCTGTGACAGCCCTCACTCAGTCATTCTGTGGGGAAGAGGAACTAGTCATTATGTAATTCCTAACGAGCTGGCGATAATGTGTTTCAGTAACTCTGTCCCATGTTGTGTTTGAGTTGATGGCTTCAAGAAAGGAAAACAAGACTTTGGGATCACGTGGAAGATCTTTTTGGATGTTGTGTCTTTTAGCTTGAGCCCATTGTACGTGCTCAGGCATCCTTGGCTTTGGTCGGGCTGTTTGAAGGGAACGGGGTTTCTGTGAAGTTTAGGTTGACAATAAATTATTTGCCCACGACAGTAGCATCTGTGGTGGTACTTGCTAGGAGCACATAGCGTGATTATCTGGACAGAGTGTATGGGCTGCTTTGAAGCCACCAGTGGAAGGTTAATGAGAAAAACTGGCTTAGTGATGGTTGCCTTAGGCTTGTTATACAGCAGTTTGCACAAATATTAAAGAAAGCTTCAAAGGAAAATTTCTGGAAGTGGCAAAAAGATGGGTGACCACCGAATTGATGATTTCGGCCGAGTTCAGCTGCATTGCTGAGAGAGGTTCAGTTAGCAGAGCAAAGGGGTCTTCGCGTTCACCAGGGAGCACAGAACAGAGATGCTTGCAATTGTGCAGAACAGTCATCTGAACGCATGCTATTTTATAATAAATTTCAAGTGCGCTGTGCCACAACCTACTCTGGTTTTGGTTTCTTTTTTGTTTGTTTTTTTTTTTTGGCATAACGCAATGCCATCTAACACTCTAAAAATCAAGTCCGTGAACAATCAGTTACAATTAATATTATTTTTCTTTTTGGGAAAAGGATGAAAGAATAAATACAAATTAGACCTAAAAATGGGAGAGCAGGTTTAGCTTTGGTAGAGCATCATCAGTGGGATTTTAGTTTTCCAAAAATAAAGGAAAGTGGAGTATTTTGGATTCTGGTTCTGTTGTGGGCTGACAGTCTTAGACCATTAGCAAGAATTGGTTAACAGTCCTTGTTTTGCATCAGCTGTACAGAGCTTAAAACATATTTGGGAAATAAGAGAATTTGCTTCCCACTTTCATGGAACACTTTTAGACTCCTGCAATTTGAATATAACATTTTTGACCATGATCATGTCTCTGTATTCTCATCTCCTAAGTACTTATTTATTTTTATGAAATAATAAATGAAATGTCCATTGACTTCTCTAGTGGAAAAGTGATAGATAAATTCAGGGTATTGTTTTTACCCTATTCATTCTCCTAATTTAAACCTCTGGCAATTTGCCAAAGATGAGACGGGGAAAGTTGAGGACCAGGAGGAATTCTGATTGTGCTGCTGCTTTTCATCAGATGTTAGTCACTTGTGGAGTGAGTGCTACAAGCACTTACAGAATGAGTCTTTACAGGTATCAAAATAGAAAAAAAGCCTGAAAATTTGTCTGACAAGTTTCCGTTATACAAATATTCAGGATGTATTCGGTCACTTATCTGTCTCTGTCCTTGATTGTATGGGGAAGAAACCTGTGCAAAGAGCTCAGCATCAGGTTCAGTACACTTAGATTTAGTCACCATCATCTCCTTTTTCTTGTGTGTTTCTGTGGTTACTGTGAATAACTGATTTGAATTTTAGTAAGAGAAAATTTTTTAATCTCCTTTTATATGTTTTGATAGGTTACAAAGATGAAACCACCATAATTTGAGATACTGACTTAATCTAATTAATCTTGTGAAACAAGAATAATGGACTGAGGCCATTACAAATTTGTACTTCCATGTAAATATTCCAATAGACTGGCAGGAATTAGTGCCATAATACAGAGTATGTTTTAAGACCAGATTCTGGTGCTGGCATCAAATTTGATGCCTGCTGGCATCACATCAGAGTGGTTCCTTTGTGGAAGCCCCTTGATTTCCAGCAGTGTAACAGAGAGCTGAATCTGACTAATCTGGCTTTATGGATAATTCTGTACAGTTTGAACAACCGAAGACTTTTTCCTCAGCAGAGGCAGGTAGTGTGTACTGCCAGGTACAGGATTATCTGTCTTGTATGGTTTAGTTATTTTTTTCTAATTTTCCTTTGGGGATATTAGTTGATGTTTATAGGGGATCTTTATTCTATATATAGAATGAGCTACGGAATGAGTAATGGCATGTTTTTAGGTAAATCTGAAAGATTTCTGGTCACTTTTAATACCACTTCTGTCATGAGGTGGTAACACACACTTTAGTCTGATGTATATGTTTATCTGATATTAGAACCATGAATGCATTGTTTAAAAAAAATAAAAATCTTACCTATCTTAAGGAATGATGCTCTGTAACTTCTGCTTGTTGGGTGTGTGCCATGTTTCGCACGCACAAGCATACAGATGTGCACAGCAGATGTGCGTAAGCTATGGAGGTGTTGGGGCAGAGCTGACTCTGACCAGGCTCGGTGCTTGTGCAGCTGGTAGAAAATGACGTACATGCTACGATAAATGCATTTGTAACTATTTAAGCAAAGCTGTAGCTGCTTTTATTTCTAAAATGAAGAGTTTGTGCATATTTTAGGAAAAGTTTGGTTTGCTGCTTAGAGGGCTCGCTTCAGCACCCATTAAATTCTCCAAATTAAAAACAAAAAACCAACAAACAACCCATCCCAAACCCCAGGTTTCAAGCAAAACCCGATCCTATGAATATGCTCTGTTGATGGATAATTTAGTAAACCAGGGTGTATTCTCTCAGACAGTTTTCTGGCAGGACTCCACGTGAGCACTGTTAACGTCCTTTGAAATACTTTGTGCTATTGTCTTTCTAAATACTATTTTGAGATGGTGCTGATCAGGAGATCTCGGAACTGTTTTCTGCTGGGAAGGCCTTTGAGCGTGAAACCCCATCAAGTCATGGCAATAACGGCAGCGTTTTGTTCTGAAGAAAACAAAAGGCAGGAAGAATTCAGGCTGTATTCATTTCAACATTTTACAGGGCTAAATATTTTTATTTGTTTATTTTTAAATGTTGTTCCTAATTTTTAAACTCTTACCCTTAGAAAATGAAGATTAAATGGCTGATATGTTGTTGTTGTTGCTGTTACTTTTGAGACAAAGCGAATGTACTCAGAATTTTCCCCTACAGTTTTTTGCTATTGAGGCATATTCAGATTTCTGTCTTAACGAGAAGGAAAACAAATGCTGAGATACCCAGCTTCTCTGGGGACTAGAATTTCTCACTCCAAAAAGTGTCCTTTAGAGGACTGACTGTGAAGGACATGTCAGAAACAATATTTTCACTTTCCCCTCCACCTCCCCCCAGCCTCGGTCTCTGGTTTACACAAACAGTTAGTCCGTGGGATGCGGAGAAGCTGGCAGCCTCTTGCTGGATGAAGTAAAGAAGCGATTTTTAGCGGCTGTTTGGTGGAGCGTTCCTGTGCGGAGCAGTACTCAGCGACAGCAGGCACCCGGGCGGGCAGGAAGGACCCACAATATTAGATCTGACTTCAGTGGCTGGAGGGAAAAGTTGTTACAGCAAAAGTACTCATTTTTAGTAGAGCAACGTATTTTCCCCACCCGCGAAGTGTTAGCAAACAAGCAAATTTAGTCCCTTGCTTAGCTCAAAAAGGCAAGTGATGTATGAAGTATCTTTAAGGCTTTGTGATTTCGTTTGGCAGACTTTCTGTTAACCTAAAATCTCAGGAGCTGTTCAGTGAAATGGCAGATGACGTAGCAGCAGCGCAGGTAGTTATAACTGAGCGGTAGTTTGAAATAAAGACATGAATATTAATTCTTTTAATGCTGCTTGACGCATAAGCTGAGTTTGATCAGGGGCTATTTCTGGCTCTCTCTCTCTCCTTTTAGCATTCCTTCATTTTTCCATTCTTTTGTCCACTTGACGTGCAGCTTCTCTAAAGTAGCTTTGAGGAAACTCTTGGCACGGTCCCTGAACAGTCTTCCCATGGAGTAAACTGCTTCCCCAACTTCTTAATTAAAAAAAATAAAAAAAATTGTCTCTGCTGTTTCAAACGGATGAAGAAATAGCTGTTGATATAAAGGTACGTGTGGAAAGATGGTTGTTGGTGCTGACAGGGCTGAGCACCTCTGCTGCTGTTGGGTGTTGGGGATAAAGAGGTTTGTGGGGAGAAGAACGATAAGGTTTTTGTTTTAGGAAGATTTCTGGGGGTGCCAACAGTTTTCAGAGAGGTTATAGGCAGTGTCAGTGATACTTAAATACAGGTCGAGAAAACGGTTTTGTTTATTAACTCGAGTTATGGGTGCTGTCAGTCTTCTGCAGGGGAAAAAAAAAAAGGAAAGAAAGGTGTAACTTTAAGCACACACTGATTTGTTCTTATTACATAACAAAAGTCTATTTCTTTATCATGTTATCATTCAGTTAATAAAAATTAGCTACAATAACAGCATCAACTTAGAAACCCCTCAAAGTCCAGGGGATTTTCTTTCACAATGAACATGAATACTGTTCAGAAATACAAACAGTCAAAGGATAACTTTAGGTCTGAAAGAGAAACCTGGCAAGGGTAATTGAATAAGCCTGGATCTCCTGAATATGTCATGGTGAGTGCAGTCAACATGTCATAATTAGGTTTATTGAGGGCCATTCCAACAATCTGCTTCTATTCTTCCTGCCTTATTGTCCACAGCTAGGCAAATAGCCAGGGGACAAAAGGAATCAAGTGCTGACAAAACATGAAAGAGGAAAAAGATTTAGCTGCTTTTATCAAAGAAACTGAGAAGGACTTTGTGTAAATAAAGTAAGTAACTGGCCATCCTGCATTTAGGCAATGCCGTTTTCATTAGAATTAATTCTTGACATATTGGAAGGGTTCCAAGGGAAGGATTTCTACTTCTGACAAGTTTAATTTGTAAATTAAAAACAGTTGGTTAAACATGAGCCGCCATCAACAAAACTTAACTAAAGCCATACATGGTCAAGTCCTAAGCAGGTGAAAAAGAGAATTACTTTGAAAACAAAGTATTCCCCCAAATTATGCAAATTCTTATTACTTCATAACAAATGTTTTCTATTGAGACCTTCAGCAGGATAGCTGTTGGGAAATTTTCTTTGAATCCTGTTTATTTTCCTCTTTAAATCCTGTTAGCTTGCATGATAGTTGCTGCTTGTTCTTTACGGTGGATCAGAAAAAAAGTGGCCTCAAGGTTTTGGGATCTACTGGGGACTAAGGCGGGAAGGAAAGCGGGGCTCACGTTAAATGCCTGTGCTTTTGGGGGGTTCTGTGGTAGTAAGTGCAGGGTAGCAATTCAGGTGAGTCCCTCCTGCCTCTCCTCTAACTCTTGAAATGATGGTGATGTTTCATTAGAGCAGAATGGCAAATGGAATATTTCCTGTGGTTCAGAACCAGTGGTTTGATCAAGGCCAAATAACCACTGCTGTCCTGGGCTGGGAGCTGCTGGTGGAGCAGCCTGCTTCTATTGAAGTACACGTGAGCTTCTTGCTGGCTTAATGGGAGTAGAATTGGGCCCTCTGGGCTGGGCTCTTAGGGTAGATTACATCATAGCATGTGCTTTGGGATCAGAGCAATGCTCTTTTAAGATTAAAGAATTAACATATGGTCACATTTTAATTCTCTCGTATTGCTTCTAATTTTCCTTGAGGATGGTTGTATTGTATGTGTGAAAACTAGAAGCCCTATTCTGTGACTGTCTGAAGTGTTTGTTTTTTGATAAGTTTGTCACTGAACGTTTCCAGACCAAAAGCCTTCAAACCCTTTTGTTAATTTGGATTTAAGGTTAAGCAGATGTACCATGAAACTTGGGGGGGGGGGGGGTGGGGCTAAAGGGGATTTGTAAAAT
>JAOQGH010000051.1:20083375-20097199 GCA_025769975.1 Gallinago jamesoni
ACAAAGGGGATTTTTAAAATTTTTTTTTTTTATAAACACTCATAGGTCCTCTTCTTGACAACTTTGGAACGGCTGGAAATTAAATTGGAAATCTGAACTCTATAAAATTAAAATTCAATAAAGAAAATTTTGGAAAATAAATCTGAAATATTTTGGATTCCACTGACTCTGTTCTGCCTAGAGCTGGACTCCTTGGGAAACGGGCTGTCCTGCTGCGGAGGAGCTTGAATGCTGGCAGAACAGTTGAGTTTATGTAGGTGCTTTCCCATAGATTTCAGCCTTGTTAGAAATTCAGCCTTGACTCTGAATTTTTGTGTTTTCTAAGATCTGATTTTCTTTTCAGCTTCGATGTTCTTTAAGGGTTTTTTTTAAAAAGTTAGATGTTGATTTGTCTGTTCAACTTAACTCCAGTTTAATTGAACTTCTGTCCCAGAAACTCCCTAAGCTCTTAAAGACGACCTAAAGATTTTGATAAAATGTCCCAAATGAAGGCAGGGGTTGGGCAGGAGATGAGTGAGGACCTTCCCACCTGCATTAGGTTCTGCATAAACCCCATGAATGGTGCTCTGGTGAACGTGGTGCCCCCGTGAACCATAAGTTGACTGAAAAACAGTATTATTTATATTGCCAACTCTGCATTAAGTGGAGTGGGGAATGGGGAATGTGTCGATACAGTTTAACATCAGGGTTTCAAATAGTTACTGACGTGGCTAGGAGATCGCTTTTGGTAGCAAAGAGCAGATTGTATCAGGTTTGGGACTCTATTTCTGCAAGTAGTATCAAGGTGGTAGGGGAATACTGTTCTTCCAAGTTTTAGTTCTGTACTTTCACTCAATTTCCTGAAGATAAGATTAGATGGTGACTATTAAACACGAAGGTATTTTGATTCTTTTTTTTTATTATTATATGCGTTGTATTTCCCCTTGTTTTGTTTAGTACAATAATTACATAAACCCACTGTCAGTATTGAATTTCCATGATTAGCATTTGCTAGTGAAGTTATAGATAATAGAAAAAGCTGGATAATCCAGAGTTTGAAGCTTGATGGTTAAGCTATTCAGGTGGCAACCAAGCCCAGAAATAACATGAAAAGACAGAAAAAAAGTAGGGAACAGTCGAATCCAGTTATCAAAAATGGTCTTGTGTTCTTTGTCACAAAACTTCCAAGAAAATGTCTATGATCAGACTGCACCCCAGGCAGAACTGGATGGACAAGTAACTAATTACAGGGGAGTAGCGATGGTTATGTTTATGCCCCTGTCAGGTGTGAAGTGACTCACATCTATGAATGGTGCTCCTTTGCTCTATATTGGTAAAGAATTCATGTAATACAAAACATTAAGAAATACGTTTGCTTATGTTTTAAATTTTATGGTGGTTCTTGATAATTCAATAATGATAATCGGAATAATAAAGAGTTCCCATGGCTGAGGAAATAGAGTGATTTAACTATATTTATGGTACTTAATATCTGGGATGGCTTGACTAATATTTTTCTGGTTTGCCTGTCAATTAGGCTGTTCTAAAGCAGTTACCACTGTAACTCTAAATACATTTCATGTACTGATAGAAGCTGGAGCAACAGAATAGTCAAAATAAGGAATTAATTTATCAGGGAAATAGATTTGTTTTTTCTGTTTTAATGTTTTGCATGTTTTTAATGTGTAAGGGTAAAGCAATGTTACCCAAGACAGAAATAATCTATGCTATTTTTTATTTTATTTTATTAAGTTGATTCTTAGCGTGTTCCAGATGGGAAATGTAGCTATCCTTGTTGGAGATCTGTGCTGGAGATCTGCATCTAGCTTTGCATACGCCTCTTGTACAATATACTCAGGGATTAAAACTATGACATGCTGGTGTTTATCTAGACTGTGTACTAATGAATAAGAGCAATTTGTATCAAAGAAGATCTATTCAAACTGAACCATTGGTACTGCTCGTCAAGAGAGGAGAGTCCATGTGGAGGAGAGTCTCCTCCAAGAGAGGAGAGTGTTTGGTGATTATTCCAGTAACATAGTAATCGTGGCAATTAGCGTGTGGGTAGATGTGTTTGATTTGCACTAGTTTTGACCTGACATGGGTCGAAATGTAGGGCCTCAGCTTCTTTAATGATAATGTAGCATCTATCTCATGGCTGTGAATGGTGGTGAGATCCCTCCCGGTGGTGAAGTTGGGGCTGTGCCAGCTTTGGGGCTCTGATGTCTGTATCTGAGCCTCATCTTTCCCTTGTGGAGCTGACAAACCTGGTGGTGCCCGGGTTGACCTCCCCCCTGTTTTCCTGTGAGGTGGTGGTGTGGAGGAGGCTGCTGTGGTGGGCTGTGAGCTGGCCAAGCAGCCAGTCCCCTCCGCCTTGGAGCCAGCCCTGGTTTCTGCCACGTGGGAAAACGCTCTCCTTACACGAGTGGAGGTGGCGTGTAAGTAACTATTCCTAAATGTGGTGTGATGTGGTTTCACCTCTGATGCTCTGCTGAGGCTGGTGTTGCTGAGAAGTCAGCTGCGTGGTTGTTTTTAGAAGGGGAATTCAAATGTCTTTAATTACCAGCTAATAGTATAATCTAGCCCTATTTACAGAACTGTTGTGGACATTTGAAGGACAGTGATCATCTGAAATATGGAGAATACAGGGAAAATAAATTAACTAATATTTTTGGAAAAATGTGTTGGAAAACAGAAAACTTCAGAAACGGAAGAGCATCAGGTGTTAGAAGAATGCTATAGCCTTGGTGGTGTTTGACATTTACTGAAGTAAATCTCAGAGTTAATCCAGAGTTTCTAGGGTCTTGACTAGTGTTAAAGTAGGATTGCAAATCAGACTAGCTCAAAAAATCCACCAAAATTGAAGTATAAGTAGTACCATTAGATTAAAGCAGTGCAATTGAGCAGTTTCCTAGCAGGCTGCTTGACATACGGCTTTTATATTCTGAAAAAGATGTAATTTAGCTATGCTGGTGTTGGGACCGAAACTTCCAAGCCGCTTCTGTCCCTCCTCTGCAGCTGACACCTTTCTGTTCCCTGTGTTTCATTATTATGCTTCTTCCCCCCCCCCCCCTTCCCCACTTCACAAACGCGAGATGCTTTTCCAGCGTTTGTCAGTACCGAGTTTCTAGAGGGATGTTTAAGGTCAAAGTTCTTCACGTTCTGGTGAGTAATAAAGATTCTGCGCCGGGATCGGGGTGAGGAGCCGCTCCCGCTGAGCAAGGCAGGAGTAGGGCAGCGACAGAGGGGTAAAGTAAAATAAAATAAATCACAGGAAGCGTCAGTGAAGGCAAGTCTTGTGACAGGTTGCACACAGGGTTGGGCTTAAGTGTATGCAATATTAATGAGAAACCCTTTTGAAGAAGTGGGGCTAAAAACGTGGCCTGCGTTTCTCTGGGTCGTTTGTACCTCTTCAGCTTTCTTAGTTATGGGAGATACGAGCACAATTCCCGATGTGAATGCACTTATAAGGCATCTTTACACTGTTATGAGTATAGCTAATCCTCTTTCATGGGGGGATAACTCTGCTGTAATAAAACAATCTTGTATTTGTTAAGTAAGTTATTATTTCTGTGCAAAGAGAAGCCCAAGTCTATAAATAATAAGTCAGAATTTATAAAGAAGACACCTGTGAACTTCTTGTTCCTGTACACTTGCATTGTGGCCGTAATTGCATTACAATATACATTAGAGCTTCTCATTTTAATTTTATATTCTTGGTATTTTAAAAAGAAAAATAGAAGACTCCATAGGTAGGATTAAGAAGCTGAGTAAGTTTTCTTAGTGCAGCTTCATAGGTTTCAAATAAGCAAAACCAACCAGTCAACCAAACAAAATCCCTGAGTATTGAAATTTAAAACAAAATATCAGAGATGTTTGGGCAATTAAGAAAGCTGAACGGTCACATTTTAACACAGTGCTGACTGGATGCATTCGCAAAATGTAAATCAATAAATAATGTAAGCACAGAGTTTGTTATTGCGCAGGCACTAAAATGCCAACCATTGAATACGCCCTGTCTCAGAAAAAAACAGGCAAAGTTAACTTGCTGATTCTTTTTCTTTATTCCTTATTGCAAAGATACATTTTAATTTTTGAAAATATTTTTTTAATGCCTCTGGAAACAACTGTATTGAAACAATTTGTGTCGTTGGTGTGAGACAAAGGATGGAAGTTTCACCCCTAAAATGTGTGGGTTTTTTTTTTTTTTTTTGTGGAAGGTGAGGGGAAGAAGGGGCTGGAGCAGTGGCTGAACCCCAGCATTTTGTAAAAAGGGTTAATGGCCATATGAGCACAATGGGATGCTGGTTGTTTTTTAACACGTTCAGGCATAATAACTTATTTTCTGTTGCCGGGATGTTTGTGGTGGTGGTGGTGTTGTGTGTGGTGTGGTTGGTTTTTTTTTTTATTATTTATTTGTTTACTCTTGTTTGTTTGAACTAATCACCACTTAAGCAGAAGTCTCCTGCCTGGCCCTGCCTCCCCTTCAAGCAGCATTTAGCCGTGGTGACCAGTCAGGCATAAAAACGTGCTTATCTGCAAATGAATGGCAGCTCTTTGCTTCATTAAAGCCTCTTTCTCTTTTGGCACTCGCATTGTGACCCTTTGATATTAATTCAAAGGGCAATTAAAGAATGCGGCCCATCTTTGAAGTAAAGCATTCAGGGCAAGGAATGGGATGAACCTGGGACTCTGATGGACTGTGCACATTCAACAGGCCTTTTCAAGGCAGTTTGAAGTGACTCAAAGAAAATGGGCAGGAGAAGGTCAAAGAGAAAAAAGGGGCTAAAGAAACAGTCTGTATTTGTTCGAAGTATTAGCCAAGCAAACTGCAAATAGCAACAAAATGAAACAGTTAATAGAGCAGCCAGACAGAGGCATGTCAATCACTTAACTTGAACAGCATTGGACTAACCAAGGCTTCAGTCCACTGTGTTATCTAATTATCTTGGGAAAGCCAGTAGCTGGAAGTAATAGTATTGTATTTCTTTCTGCTTACTGCTCAGAAAAGGTGATAAATACTCACTGCTTCATAATTATTCAACATATATACATAAAGAGTGGTGGGTTGGTGGATTGTAGGCAAGCTGCTAAGCAGAAAACCAACAAAAAACCCTTCGCGATTAACCTGAGATGCAGAATGTAAGCATTAGCATGTTTAAAAATTGTGTAAGGGTTTGCATATGGAGCAAGCTAAGGCACGCATGGTTTCCTCTGGAACAAACCTTAAAGACAAACACATTTACGGACCTAGGAGAGTCGTTCTTGCGCTCTTTTCTCCAAATATAGTTTTAAACCACATATAACGTTAAGGGTCAGACTTTAAACCACAATAAACAATAAGATTAAGAGCTGAGGCAGCAGCTCTCCTTCTTACCATGAGCCGTTGTACCTAAGTGTTCTACCACACATGGTATGAGATTCCTGCCTTATTTTACCCTAACAGGGTAAATTAAGGACAAAGTTTCAGATTTTCCTCACAGTTTTTCTTTGTATTGTTGGTTAAATTATCCCCATGGGGCTTAATTTTCCACTGGCCTGAATTTACACATAAAAACCAAATACACGATTTTATTTGCAGAAATGGATGTGCCCATAAACAGGCATATTTTAAGGTCCTGGCATAAGAAAAGATTCCTGAGTTTATCTTCATAGTTGCACTAAATTGTCGCTGTTATTGGAACAAGGAGATAGTAATGAATTTGCAATGTGAGGGGAGTGCTCTAGTCTTGATCCAGCTGCACAGACACATGGACAGAAGTGTGTGGCGAGGACCATCTTGAAATACGTGGAGTTTTACAACATTACTTAAGTACTTGTATTTTTTATTTTTTTTTTCCCTTAATGTGCAATGGATTGTAGCTGGAAAGAGTGGCTGTTGCTTTGTATGGGCAAGATCTGCCAAGAGGCTGCGCGTTGGTTTGAGCGTGATCACCTCTGCCTAAAAGTAACTTCAGTCTCCAGCGTGACCCCGTTTGGTGAAATCCCACTGGAGTTAATAAGCCCTGAGCCGTACAACAAGATTGGGTGGTACTCTTGGATTTATTGGTATAACATGGTAAAGAATTTGTAGCAAAAAATGCTCTACACACATGAAATGGACAATATACAATATGACTTAACGCATGTTAAAAAAATACTCCATCAGCAGCTGGTAATGGTTTACTGTGGGGGAGAAGGAAGAAATAATTTTTTGTCGCTGTTGTTGAGAAAACAAAAGCATTGGCACAGTCAGAAATCACTTTTGTTGAGATCTTGCATGCTAAATTTTAACCAGAGGAACATTTCTTTTTTTCCTGGCTACATTGCACCCTCCTTTGAACTTCAGTCTAATGAATAATCTAAAAGAGTATTCAGTGTGGTTGTGCTTTTATGAAGGGTTCTGCCATCATACAAGAAGAAATATCAATTTTTCTTTTATAGTGCCCATTGTATTTTTTTTAAAGGAGAGGAAAAGAAGCGGAATTCCTATATATGTCAGGCATAGCATAGTTTCAAAGTTACATGTTAATAAGAAAAAATGGCACTATGTGAACACTTCACTGTCTAAGAATTCCAGCTGGAATAATTGCACAGAACCAATAACCTCTTTCTTCTGTATGTATCCCTCCTGGTGCCCATAGGGTTTCATCTATAGTCTGTTGGAGTTAAAAATCCATAAACTGATTTTGTTTGGTTTTAAAAGGTTCTCCCCTTACAGAGCCTTATTCATATTAGAGCCTTATGAGGATATGTTTTTATAAGGATCCCTCTGAATATATGAAGGCTAATAAAATATCATTGCATCAGTTGAAAATAGAGAGGATTTCTAGAAGGATCATGGATGCTTAGCTCGTGTGCGAGCTTCCTTGCCGGTATCTCCAGCTGGACCAGGATGGATGGCAGTGGAAGTCCTGTTTGGTGTAGTTTGTCAGGTGGTCTGGTTTCTTCATCTCTTTCCTTTGATTTTAAGCTGTTTCCAGATATTACCTAAACTTCATTCTTCTGCTGCAAATGGAAAGTGCTGTGTCCTAATGTCCTGGGGGTAGCTGTATTTGCCTGGGACAAGGAAGGTTCCCCGAGGGGTTGTTTGCCCTGTTGCTGGGCAGCATACCTGTTTGATGGGCTCTGCTGATTTAAAAGTTGGAGAGTCAGACTGAAAAAGGAAGTCGTGGTGTTGCGAATGGAGCAAAGAAAGGATGGCTGGATGGAGCCAGCTGAGCCAGCAAAAGAAACCAGAAAGCATTCATGTCCCATGACGAGTATTATCTATTAGTCAAACATACAATAAACAACTTGGTGTTTGAATACCCAGTTCTGGGGAAACCCGGAGCGTCAGGATACCTGCCCCAGTCTCAGTCCCGTAAGCTCTGGGGGATTTTGGTTTCAAACCAAGCAAGCCCTGGCTGCAGAGTGTGTCAGTGGGACTGACGCTGCCCACCAGGGCCTCGCTCCGAGCAGGTCTTCTTTCTCCGCTGCAGTTGTCTCTGCTCATGGTTTAGTCCTGCAGAAATCTGTCTGCTCACCTGATCCAGGGGAGGCACCAGGTGCAAACCCCTGAAAATACTAGTCCAAACCCCACATTGTTTGGGCTATGTTCTGTTGTGGAAGCAAGAAAGAACATTGTAGGCCTTTTCAGACACACACAGGGATTTAAAAAAAATCCAACAAACCAAGGCTTGACCATTGCTGTTTGCCTGGAAAGGTTTCCTAGATACTGGGAGTGTGACAGAAGCCCCTGTGCCTGAGCGTGTCTCAAGGCTGCCCTGGGCTGCTCCCACGTGTCCGCCAGGTGACCTGAGATGTAGGGCAGGCACTTGGCATGCACCCCTCGGGGGGGCTGTGGGGTGCTTGGAAGCACAAAATTTCTGATCTGGCTATTCTACCCCCCCAAATCCGAGTCTCGTTCACCCACGGCAGCAAGAAGCGGGACCTGAGTGTGTCCTGCTGCACTGGTGCTGCCTGTCCTTGTTGGTGCAATGGACCAATTTGATTGCTCCAGTGAGTGTTGGTCGGTGATGTACGTTGTACGGACTTCTTTTTTTTAAATGCAGAACTTAGTTTTTCACTGCATTTTTTTGGAGCTTGTGGGAAATATTTTTGCCTAGCAAGAAAACAGAGCGGCTCTAAGAATATAACATCATAATTGCTGAGGCTGTACTGCATTTTATGAACAAAAATAAAGGCTAGTTGCTTCATTTTGCTGAAACCCCTCATTTGCCATGTCCCAGTGCTCCTTCTTGAGACTGGAGGCCTTTTATTTGATGGTGTTCCTTACCAGATGCTGATTGCTATAATGCTATGTGTGCGACGTACACTTGATACATCATCTAAGCCCTGGAAAGCGTTCGTTCTCTTTGTGCGATCTCTCAGTCCTGATGTAAAACAGGCAGAAGTGCAGCAATTCCTGCCATAATGTAACATGATTCCAGGAATTAGAAATTTCCATCTCGGAACGTACCAGGAAGCGGGAGCATGCCTTGGCCAGTGGGGATGGGTTGGTGGCGGGCTCCTCGCCCTCTCCTTCAGTACACAGTGTGTCTATATGGCTGCTAAAACAGAGGGTACAGAGTGTAAGAATCTATGTATATATAAATACATCTACTTTTTTTGTGTGGACACAGACATTTCTTCTTTCAAGAAGTCTAAAAATTACATCTAGTCCTGGCTGGAAACCACCAGCAAATGCCTCAGCCAAGGGGCCGGATCCTGCTGATGTGCGAGCTGATGGAGGTTTTGCCATCTGCAAGATCACATGTGAAGCGTGCTGTAAAGTTATCTGGAAAAAGTTGAGAAGCTCCAGAAATACACAGATAAATCTGAAAAGCAGTGCACAAAAGGAGGCTTTTTAGAATATATTATTGTTCATGGGGTGCTTTTTTTTGAAATGTCAAGGCACTTGAGTATTACTGGGAATCTACAAAGCTTGAAAACAAAGGATTAAACTCTAAAGAAGTACCTTTAGGCTTTTGGATTTTTTTTTTTTTTTTTGTAATCTGGAAAACCACGAAATGAAATAAGCATCTGTAGTACCCAAATTCAAATAAGTTAAAAAGAGAAGAGAAATGTTTATTAAAACATGAACCAAAATTAATTATTACTAGAAAATAAGTATTTTCCACTTGCAAACAATTGACAGGGTTTAGGAATCAAGTCTAGGGTCAAAGGGTCTTGATGGCCAAGTCAAAAGGCACCCAGAGATGTATATTAATGCATGTCAGCTTCTAGATCCTGGAGTCAAGCAGTAGTTCATAAAAGAAACAAGGCATCTTAAGAAGAAGTGTTATTAGCAAACATCGGGTCAAAGTTTATCTTTGGGTCAGTGTGTACGGGAGGGTCACCCATTCACAGTCCTGACGCAGGCGTTACCCTTAAAGCTGCCTCGCTGCAAGGTGTTAAAACTTTGTATTTATATTTTCCTTTAACTGGGGAAACTTGATAATTTATCAGAACGTTTTGCAAGACTGACACTTAAATTAAGGCATCCTTAAAGGAGCGAAGGAAAATGGGGATTGTGTTTAAATTATTTTTATTTTATTTGTTGCTGATTTTTTTCATTCTTTTAAAATCAAAAGCTCAGACATACTTTTGTATGGACATACGCGATTGTCAGCAAGGTCTTTGCACTCTTTCCTGAGTCAGTAGGGCTGATGCTATAGGGGACAGACGTGTCTTTCTTCTGAAAGAACCAGTATAGCCAACGTCAAACCCTTTGATGTGGAGGTATTGTAAATCTTTTCCACGTGACTCTTCCTGGAAGCCATGCATTTCCTAAGAAGCGTGTTGACCAGTTCATCCCATTTACAACGCTACTTCTGCAGCTCTGCTTTCTCCTCTTCCCACCGCCTTGGGTGTGGGAACCCCGGCGCCCAGGGCAGCCGCGGCCGGGGGCGCTCCGCCGCTCAGGCCTGGAGGAATGCTCCCGCTGTGCCGCAGCACACAAAGGCTGCCTACTTGCTTTGACAAGTCCATGCTGCAGAAAATCCTTGCAATCTTTTGTGCTTCCTGGTGTTGACTTATTTTAGTTCCATGCTAAGATGCTCCCATTGAAATAAGAAAAAAAAAAAAAAAAAAAGTTGGACTATAGGTCTTTTAAATATTGTTATTCTGATGCCTTTAGGAGGCACTTTGCCTGACTTTCTAAAGAGATTGGTTTGAACGATGCAACTTTGGTTATGCTTTGAAGGGGAAGAGAAGAGCAGAGCATAGTTGTAGGAATAGTAAATATGACTGTTCACTAAAGCCGATTATGTTTGTATTGAATGGCAATTAAAATATAATGTGTGATGATAACTTTGTATTTCTGAGAACCAAGGTGACAAGAAGTGACAGAAATAAGAGTATTTGTTAGATTTTTTTTTACTTGCATAGTATGAATATTGTAGCCTTCAATTGCGTATTTAGTCTATAACGTTGTGCACTGGAAAGCCCTAAACTCCAGAGACATCGATTAACGTAATGGCAAACCTCGGTGTGCTCATAAAAACAGTAATGTGTTTGCTGCTTTTCGGTGCGGTTATGCCAGAATACTTCCAGCCTCTTAATTAAATCTTTTGGTAAATCTTTCTGAATTTTGTGTTGGTAAAATATATGAGGAAAGTAATAGGAAGAAAGCTTGAGCATAACAGACAAGCTTCAGTGTTTTTTAGACAAAAAATACATTTCTTGCCAGGCCCTGGCAGTTGGACAAAACAGACTTCTCTTGGGAGCACATCACATTTGCTAGAAGTTTCCTGACTCCAGCTGGAATTCCTGGTTGGAAGTAGGGGGAGCAAGTGCCTGTCCCATCTGCTGTGAGCAGGGAAGCTCCCTGCCTCAAGAAAGGGATGTGTTTCCCTGGTGCCAACAGAAAAGCTGTAACCAGAACTCTCTTGGGTTCTCTCAGAGTTCTTCCACCTCATCTGCCTAACTGCCGTCTATTGGGCATTAGCACGCTTGCTTGGCATGTGGGAGATCCAAGTTCAAATGCTCGGCGCTTATTTGGGGCAGTGTGTGGAGGACTGTTGGGTTTTTGCTTGGTTGGGTTTTGATTCCTTTGTTTTGAAGCACTCATTGACTTTTCTAAGAGTGGAAATGGAGAAGGAGGTACTGGTCTCAGAAACTGTCCAGTGCACAGTTGATCTCTACTCTAAAGCATCCTGAACGACTGCCACGACCACATGTCTCTCCCTCTAGAGACAGATGATTCCTTCTCTCTTTCCATTTTTCATGAAAGACTCTAACAAGATTTTGTTTTTCCGCTAGCGCAGAACAGGGCTCGGGGGGAGGAGAAAGCTTGGAAGGAGAAATGTGAAATGAGAAGGGCAAATATTCCCTTCTTCACCAAGTTGCAACCATGGTCTGAAAGCATGAAATGACATCAATTAGAAACATACCCAAATGACAGAGCAGCCGAACCTTTCCTGGTATAATCTGTCATGGCTCCACTGAAGCTAATTTGAAAGTCTGTTGGTTCCTAAATCGGTGCAAAGGCCCTCCAATGAGTTGTGTGTTACCATAGGAAATCATATTAAAAGGAATGGCATTTTTGGAGTCTGTAAGTCGTCACTTTTAATGGTGGCCGCATTGAGTTTGATATAAATACTCAAAAGGAGTTTGAAGGATTGACTTTGTGAGAATATCTGTACTGCTAAACTGTGAGTTTAAGCCCTTAAAATACTTTGGGCTAGAGTCTGGTCCTGACGCATTTCTGTTAATTAATGTGAGCTGAGGGCTCACCCTGCGTCATGGGAACAGGCTCCTGAAACCATGCTGGATGTGGGGTGCAAAATTCAGAAAGCCAAAAGTTTTTTCAGTGTGTTGGTGGACTTCAAGGCTGAGGGGGAGGGTGGGAAACTTGCTCTCTTCAGCGACTCGGCAGGATCAAATTTGCTTCTAATTCTTTCTCCGTAATTCTTGTTGCAAAAATTAACCAAATATGCCCTTGGGTTTATCAGAAAAGAATTAGGAGCTTATCTTGGTACTAACGGAGCTGATGGCAACATGAGTTTCCTGCACGATGATGTCCACTAATGTAATAAACAATTACTTTAAAAGAGGAAAACAACTGAATGCCAATTAAGACAAGCATCAGAATGACAATGTTCCATTTTTCCACTGAACAGAAAATGATTTATGGCCAAAGGATTACTTTTGAGATTGTTTTGAATTCTGTTCTTTAATTTATTAAATGAATCCTTCTTAGGAACTTGATTGCTAATTCACTTTAATTTAAAAAAGCCCCGCTGTCGTCTTTGGATGTAGGCAGAGCCCTCAGGGGTCTATAAAACTGTCAATATGGCTGTTAATTTGGGTTTTCTTTCTTCGCTATGGCTTAAAGCTTAATTGTGAGAGCTGGGAAGATGCCATGGTTTTGGTTTGCAGAGACTCAGGCAGTGTCTTATGGGTTTCAGATCCCATCAGAAGTCATAAGAACCCTCCTGCTGCTGCTGACATGCTGGAAAAGTTGCAAAAATCTGGGGAGGAGTAGGGGTTTGCTGAAAGTGAGTCCCACCTGGTTTTCCTGCTGGAATCGGAGATGGACAAGAATCAAGTGCCTTAGTCTAAATGTCCTTCAGCTTTGGGTGGGTCTGCATCCAGATCAGGATCTGAACTTTCTGTGCCTTAGGCTTGTCTCTAATTGAATCCATGCAAAACCACACATTTCACATGACTTTGATGCAAAACCATAAATAGGCCCATTTTTTATTCAAAACCAAGTCCAGGCTTGCTTAGAAAGATCACAAACCTTCTACTGAACCTTGATGGTCCCAGGTTGTAATGAAAATTCAAGTCTCCAAATGCAGTAATGATCCTGGAGGGAATTATGCTTGGTTTTGTCATTTGAGTTAAATGTGTGGCTGTTCTGAGACAGCCAAATGCAGACAAAGATGTCCCTCTTACTGCAAGTTGTTCAGAAGATGGTCTAGACTCTTCCTCACACAGACCCTGATCTTAATTATTTTTCTTGGGTTAGATCCTGATTAAAAAATCTCAATGGCACTTACACTGGTTTTGTGTCTTATGTAGAGCAATGTAGGAAGTGTTCTGAGGTATGTGGGATTGAAAAAGCAAGACAAAGATGACTATGGAAACTTGGATGAGACTGTTTTGACTTAATCACTTTTGCAAACGTTTTTCCTGAGCAGTCAAATTGGAAAAAAAAATTGAATTGACTTTTGCAAAACGATTCTGATGTTTGAAGAAGGCTTTCAAAACAGTGCAAAGATTTTAGCAGCACAAGTTCTGGTACCTTAGCAGAACAGCATGACTGTTACCAATTTTAAACTCGGATGCAGCCCCTTCTCTGCAGAGTGCAATCTGAGCATTCACTGTGAAGTTATCCACTGCACATATTGGTCAATCCATCTATACACCATAGATAAATGTCAGCATTAAGAGAATGTTGACCAGAGCACAGCCTGGGCCAAAGTTTGTTTGTAAGGTATTATTTGGTAACAGCCCTTAGACTGTGATGTGGAAAGTCTAACTGGAGTGTCTGAATAAGGTAATTGGCACTGAAAACATCAGAAATGTTTCCAGGCCATCTGTTGCTCAGCCACTTGTTATTTGTATTGCTATGGTAAACAGGAGCCCTGCTCACAGGCTGCTGCCGTGCTGGGAGCTGTACCAACAGCCATCTCGAGATGGAGGTCCCTGCGAAAAGCATCTAATGGTGTAAGCATATGACGGTGCACAGGCGTGTTTAGGCTTTAAAGCAAAGATGGAGGCTCCTGAGCTCTGGGATGAGCAGTGGTCTCAGCCCCTCGATAACCAAACTGCCGCAGAGATGTTGGTAAGTTGTCGCAGCAATCACAGAATCTTAGTGGTTGGAAGGGACCTTTGAGATCATCGAGTCCAACCACATTAAAAAAAAAAAACAAAACC
>JAOQGH010000051.1:20097299-20172961 GCA_025769975.1 Gallinago jamesoni
TCCAGTTGCATAAGCAAATCATTAACTACTTCCTCCTGGATTACAGGGGAGTTGTTCTGTTCTCCGGCCTTATCTTCTAGCCCAAGAAGATGAGCACCCTGGGGGTAGCTGGTCTGACTATTAAAGACAGAGGCAAAGAAGAGCCTCTGTTTATTCCCGTCTGATGTCTGTTGTGACAACAGATGTTCTAGGCTTCTACTGTGAGCCCAAAGGCACAACATTATGTGCCACCAGGGACAGAAAAACCTTGGCCAACAGTAGCTGAAGAAAAAACATTCACAAGTCTGTCCCTCACAGGCAGCTCTCTTGCACCTTGTTTCTGTGGTTTGTGACCCCCTTGGGCAGTGTTAAACCTGGGACCCTAGATCTCCTTACCCTGAGTTTCTAACAAAGCAAAGGAAGCTGCTTAGAAAGGCTGCAAGAGCTCATTCCTCAGTTGATCTCTGTTTTCCTTTGCAGAGAGCGGAGGCTGGCGGGGAGCATGCGCCTTTTATTCCTTTCTGTCTCTCTGCTATTGTGCGGAGTTCCCTCTGGCAGGCTCCCCCCCACACACCTGGGGCATCCGTCAGGCCCTGGTGTCGGGCTCTGGCCGGCTGGGTTGCAGGCCAAATTTTGACTTCCTAATCTCTATTTTCTACTCTGTGGCTCTCAGCCGGATTTGACCCAAAGCATTCAGAGGATTGCATATCAAAATGCTTTTTTGTTGTTGTTTTTTTTTGCCTCTGAAATTCAGTGGGTGTCGACTACTTGTATTTTCTAAGCTTCCTAGAAAAGTCCACCAAAACATGTGCCACTTGTGTGCAGAGGTAGGGGGAAGTGGGCTGTGTGTTAGTGGTTGCGCTTCTTCCCATACTCATCATGGGGGTATTTCTATTTCAGAGGAGTTACAAGACGAGATATGGCTCACATGCAGCCAACCCTGAACTCCTATTTTAGGACCTGTTATGGTTTTATACGGTGGCAAGCAAATGCCAAGCACCCTGGAGCTGTGAAGAGTCTGCTTCTAAGAAACCATCTTGCTTTTGAATGTGGTACAGTATTAGGAGGCTTTCAGTGTTTCTGGGAGAAATTAGAAATGAGGAGAACTACTTTTATTTCCACCTAAGAAAGTGCTCTCATTACATGTTTTAAGGTGAAGTTATCAAGACTCTCACTTGTCGTGTCACTGGACACCCAGGACCACATGCAGGACCACATGTCTTTGCAGGCTGGGGTACTCTTAGTCCTGTGCTAGTGGAACAAGCAGGGACTCGGTTCCATGGTGCCACAGCACTGGAAGGCAAGATGAAGCAGGAACCAGAATTTTTCTAGTTTTATAGCTGACATTAAAGCTTTTCCTAGGTCTCCCCGTCTTGCCCCTGAAATGCTGAGGACCTATGGGAAACAAAAAGAACCTTTAAATAGATGCAATCAATTAACCCTACAGCCTAACAACATAAAATGGCTGATTTCACAGAGATGAAAGACTGTAGCTCAGAAACAAGGCATTTTAACAACTTTTCTGAATTTATATGTTTGCACTTTGGTAGTCTTTTTTTCTAGTTTTAAACACAGGAAATCCGTTTGGGACCGCTTTCACTGTTATCTTAAAGAATTTGCCCTATTTCTGGAGGGTAAAACCATCAACTTTAACAAAACCATTGATTTTCAGCATGTGGGAGATCATCTAACAATGAACTCATCTTCACGTTCCAAAAAAAGCACACGCTGTTTCATTGGGTTCCCATCTGGGTAAAAGGAACTAAAGGGCATCTACCTTGTGTCTTCTGAGCATGGAAATTCCTGACACCTGTGGGTGATTGAGGGCTCCATCCAAGACTAGAGGCTGGATCCAAAGACAATGGAAACGATGAGATTTGCATTTAGTACTTGGGATGAAGAATTAAATTCTTCAGTGTCCCTACCATAAGGAATGTCAAAGAGCAAATGAGTGATGGTAGTGTGTGCTTTTGTATCTTATATATGACTTAAACACTCTCTGTTCAGCCAGCCACGTCACCAAGTCATTGAAACCCCAGATGCTGATGTTGTAGGGACACTACATGGAACATTCATGTATCACAGTACTGCCTTGATCTGTGTGCTCACAATGTGGAAGATCCTTTGTAAAATTAAAGCTGTCTTCTTTTCTGTCCTTGTCCTTATAACAGATGATAGTTACTGTCCCCCTTAAGAGAAGGTGTGTGTTGTGTTTTCATGCATGCACGCATAGTTTGCAGATTATGCCCTACTGTGTACGTGCTTAAACACCTACTCTGTGCGTAGGGTGTGCCAGTAGTGTGTTTTTGCAGTGGCAGGGCTCTGCAGGTTGAGGACAGTGTGTGCAGCATGTTCTGTACTCCTTAACTCTGTGGAGGCTGAGACAGAAAAAGATACAACTCCAATTCATGGTAGGAAAGATTCAGTTTCAGAGTGCTTTATAATTTGTCAAATTTCTTTTGTCAGGTGCGTCAGCAAGCGCGGTACTGCAGAGCTCTGAGGCCTTTTGGCATCCTGTAACACCTTGCATTGTGCGAGAGTCAAGAACTGTAAGCTAGAGTCGGGAACAGGAAGGCAGGGGGAGGTGGTGTGAGAATGGAAAACAACCGGGAGGAGAAGTCAGTGAGAGGTGGGGATGTGGCACCTCAGGTTGCATGTTGGGTATCAGACCTGGCAGGCTGTAAGTGCAGGTGGGATGCAGGAGTGATCCCACATGCTTTACATGTGGCAGAGGTGTCGTGTTGGGTCTATACTGCTTCACAGCTGTTAATAAATACAGGGTAGATTAGCTAAATGGCCCAAGACAGCCTCAGATCCTTGAGGCTTTTAGAAACTGAACAAATATCTAAGAACCAGACTAAAATTTTATCCCTTTGCTCAGGCTCTTCAGTATTTCTGCTTATTTAAATGCTTACCTAAAACTTTTTAGGAAAACGCCTGGATTTTTTATTCCACTATTTTGCACTGCAGCAGAGAAAGCTCGGAAATGGACAACACACTTAGTAGCAACTATAAAACTCTGTAGTTTTAATTACTGAGAATTAAAAAAAAAAAAAAAAGCCAGCACCAAGCATCCAAAACCTTGAAAACCGTCATCACAACCCTTTGCCAAAAGCAGGGTGCTATCTGGGGCTGACTGTCCCCACAGCCCAGGCAGTGCCAGGAGCAGTTGGGAGCCAGCAGGCGTTTCACAGACTGTCCTCTTGGGGAATGCTGTGGTCCCTGGGCTCAATAAAGGTTGGGTGACACTGGGATAGACAGTTCTTTAAATGCCTGTAGGAATTGTCTTAAAATAGAAGGAAAGTACTTCCCTATCCACCTGAAATGGAAGAAGCCTTGAGTCAGGCAAATTAAACCATAAATAATTTGTTTAATTTGCATCTTTCTGGGAAATGCCTTGCAGTCAGATTTTTGGGAGAAGTGCATGAAATTGTAGTTCTTTTTAAACAGCTAAAAAATGCAAAGTGCCATGGTGAAGTCTGCTAAAATTGATATTGTGAAGGCAATAGTTAAGCTAACATTTTATAATGGCACAATAATGTGAGTATTATGCAAGTTGTTCTCCATACACACCATGGATTGCATGCTCATCAAAGCACCCATTTCAATTCTCGTTGTTTTAAATCTTTGTTGATGTCAGAGTTTTGTGAAGATCTTGATATCAGATTTTGATATCAACTAAAACTTTATTTCTTTTTCACTGCTGTACAAATAATCTTTTGAAATAAATAATGTTGAGGGGGAAGGGGGAAAGAAACAAGAATCTAAATATGTTTTGTGACATTAGTATCCAAGTAAAGCCTACAGAATGTACCAACAGATATCCTACTGCTTCTGCCTTGTGTGTATGGAGGAAGAGTTAAGAAAAATCAGTGTGTTTAACCTCATAAAATTTGCTACAGACTTTTCAGTTACATTTTCAGTTTTGGGGCTGCTAATATTTCAGAGAGTTATAAATTTATTGTTAATATCTGTAGAGGTTTCAAAGCACATGATGTAAACGTGGGTGTGTTTAGTCAAGTAATTTCTGACATCTCTACCGTTTAGCATTCACCAGCAGCCACAGTTCTTTTGGGTTTTCAAGAGCATTTATCAGCATCTGTCAACAAGTAGTGAATGAGAGCAAATGTATGGGAATTACATATGTCTGCGGTGTAGAGAATGGATCAGGAGTGACTCCCAGCTGGACACATTTTCCGTGCTGTAAAGGTGCTGCGGGGCTGGCTGCACTCCAGCGCGGCACATCAGTCCCTTCTGTTGACTGATGCTGGGCTTTGTTCCGGTTTTCTCAGTGGACTGACGAACTGTGCGTTTTCTTTGAAAATTAAGCACCCTGTGTTTCTTTTGAACAGATAGTAAGCTCTGTACCTTGCTTCATTATTAGCAAATCACAGTGTGTTAATCTCTTCGTAGCAGTGTCACTGTGTGTGTGTGTAACTCTTTTTTTTTTTATCACCCAAATTTCAGTTGTTTCAATGTAAAAAAAAAAAAAAAAGTAGCAAATGTCTTGTTTTAATTTCTCATGTTTGTTGAGTATCTGTAATATGGAAATAGTATGGTCAGCTGACATCTATGAGCTGTAATAGCTTTTGCGAGGTTTGTTTGCTCACATCTCACCCAACCAGAGCAGCGTGGGTCATGTGTAGGTGTTGCACCGTGAGCTCTTGGATGACAGTCACTGGGAAGGGTGACTAAAGGATGACACCAGGAGCTCATTGACACACAAACTCCGCAGGGCAAAAGACAAGGAGAATCTGCAGGTGACTGGCTCTTGGATGGACTCCAGTTAATTACTGTAACGGCATCACAGGCACGATGATGAATTAAACAGCATTGTGTGCTTCAGGGAGTCTCGTGTGCGGAGTCCTGCACCCCCGTGCTGGCACCCAAGGCGGGAGCTGGGAATGAAAAACCCCGTGGGAAGTAACACAAAGAGGTGCTGGGCACCCCACTGCTATCCCATTGTGGGGTCCTTTCATCCCAAATACTGAAACAACCATAAAGGCAGAGACTGTCTTTCACCGCTGGGACTGGAGATCTCGGTACCCAGTAGGACCAGGTCCCATGACAGAAGATGATGGATTTTGAGGTCAGCACCCCAATTCTTATGTAATTGTGATGGGAGTGACCTTGAGTTACTAACAGATTTGACTGGAAAAGAAGCATTTGGTGGGAGTAGGTAGTACCTTGGAAAATAAATCACAGAAAATGTGACTTTTCTTGTTGACTGAAGTCTAGAAAATGAAAGAAGTCAGCACTTTAATTTTCTTTCACCAAAAAAACCAACAATATTCTGCAAAGTTAAATGATTTCTAGAGGAAATTGAGTATTCAATGACAAAATCCAATATTCTGTTTTAAAAAAAAAAAAAAGTCTGGAAGTATTTTGGCCATTTTAAGTCCTGAGAGCGATAAATAGAGATGATCGTGTAACTCAGTTTAGCTCTATAGTAGGTAAAAGTGGTCTGAGGGGTGGTCTGGCTGCAGCTGCGGGTCTAAGAAGAGATGATAGCCTTGATTTTTCCGTAGAGACTCTGAGGACTGCAATGTTGACATCCAGATGAAGCTATCTACAACAGCACGCTCTGTCAATGTTTGTCCGTTTTGACTCAAGGATGGTGTTAATTCAGGTGCTAGAACTAGTTGAGGGGGATAGGGAATGTATTAAAACATTCTCAATTTTTTTTTTAGCTTAGGCATTTGTACAGTTTCTTTTTTCTTCAAAAATGTTTTAGTAATGCTATGAGTTGGTCAAAACCCAGGGAAGCAATGCAGAGCCGCGTTTGAAAAATGCTTGTAAGCTTTTTCCATCTTGGTGTGCCCAGTAAGTTTGATCGGCTTGCATAACTCTAAGAGTTTTGTTTGTATGCTGTTGTTGCAAAGAATTGAGCCAAGTATAATTTACAGATTCTTATTTTTTCTTTTTCTGGGGAATCCATGCTGCCTACATAGTGAGAGATTGCCAACAGCTCAATTACTTGCAGTGCTTTAACTCGCTAATACAGTCTCATTATTTATCTAGAGACTCCTTCATTTGCTTTATTTAATTTCTCAGCCAATAAATTCCATCTCCTGGGATACTCAGTGTTTTCAGTCTTAATTGGTTACCGATCAGCTCTTCCATCAGCTGATACTGGCTTGAAGACATGATGCCAACACTTTCTCAGCATGTTCTGGGACTTGAAAAGAAAGATTTAGCTTTCCTCTGAAGTCTCCCTGTCTTTTATACTAAAATATTGCCTAAAATGTCAACTTCCTAAAGGTTGTTGAGAGCAAACCTATTTGGATTTTTCAGATTTGAGTATTTAATTTCCTTCACCTTTTTTCTAAATTTAGGAGGAAAAGTTTGTTTGTGGGGTTTTTTTTTTTGTTTGTTTGTTTTATTTTGTTTTCTGGAAGTTTTCTCTTGAAATCTCCTGTTGTTTTTGTTTTTAAGTGAGAAGACAAGATGTTGCAATGTTCAAATACAAGAGTTGTGTTGGCAACATTACCATGGATGCTCCCTGTAGGAGGGGTTGGAAAAGCCCCCAGATGTGGGCACTCGTGAGCTCCTGGTGAAAACCAGTGGGACGCCCTTGTGACTCCTCTCCATGCTTTTCAAAAATCCCACCTCTCTGAGTCAATAGGCTGTATTCAGAGAGACTGTCTGGGGTGACTCAGAGTCCAGTGACAGTGTGCTTGTACGGGTTGGTGCTGGAGTGCTTTGTCCTGCCCAGGGTTATCACAGTGCCGGCTCCCTCTCGCTGAACTCCTTCCCTGGATCTGTTGGGAATGATGGAGAAGCTTGAGCGAGGGCCAAAGCTTGCCTGGATCCAGCTTTGCTCTTATACTGGTGCAAACAGGAGGATAGTCCTTTGAGGTCGGTGATTAGAACCTGCGCAAAGGCAGCAAGACAGTTTTGTCTTGGTGGGGAAAGTTGTAGCAGTTTAACTTTTATTTAGTCTTTAAGCCTGAGCTAACCCTTATGTGGGCACCAACCTCTGAAACCAAGGGGAGGGGTCCCACAGGCCACACAAATTTTACCAAATAACATTTTGTTGTTGTTTTTGTAGTTTCAGGTAGTGCAGTTGCTCAAGTAAATCTGGTTGAGGGTCTGTCTTGCCCTGGTCTGTGCAGCTAAGTCCGGAGGAGAGGGGTCTGTTTTTCTGTCCTTCCTCGGGCAGGTTTCCTGGGCTATACATACATGCCTGTGTGTCTGCACTACCTGTTCAATAGGATCTGACTGCAGTTATTTTTATATTTAGCTTACAACATAAAATAATAATGGTAGTAATTCCCAGTGCAAATTTACAGCAGTGAAACTTGAGAGTGGGATCGGGCCCACAAGCAAAGCTGTTAAGTACTTTAATGTTACTTGTATCAACAAACCAAATCTCTTTTTGGAAAAGGAGGTGGGGGAATAAGAAGAGATTTTTGTAGTTGTATTTGCAGTTTCCTCTTCCCTTCCTTTCACTCTAGAAATTCTTTATCCTTTCATGCACAGTTGAGAATTAGCCATTTATTCTTAGTGCTGGGGATGCAGTCTTTGATATTTAAAATGGAATGTGTTCCTTTTTGATGCTCTGTGGTTTTGAATTAAGTACATGCTAGCAGATTAATGGTGCAGAACAGTTAGGCACTGGCCATTTTTTCCCCCTTTTCCATATTATTTCATCATTCAAAAAAAAATTAAATATATTTTTTTTTAAAAGAAGAGCCTGTGAATTGTCTATTGTTTGTGCAGTGAAATTGTTTTCACAGTGTTGTCATTCTCTTCTAAGTTGAAATTGTTGAATAGCTATGAGCTGTCACATTTTTTGTAAGTTATAACTGCATCAAGCTGTGCTGACAAAATGTCCTTGCATAACTGTTAATATGCATTGTCATTTTAAGCATGAAACAGTTTAGCTAATGATTTATCTCTTATAATGCAGCACTTGGGGCAGCTGTATGATTTGTCTCTTTAGCAAGTCAAGTAATTTCTTTAACAAAATGTTAAGCACAGATGGGCCATAGGCTGTCAGTTAACCATTATTGTGCATGCATCTGCTTGCCTTCAATGCACTGTTTTATGTATTCAGCCACTTACTTAGGCACAGCACTCTGAAAAGCAGAACCTACTCTGATTGGCAAATAAAATGTTCATTTGTCTCTTCTTCCTATTGTTTTGTTTTGGTAACACATGTCAGCAGCTCAATTACCCAGTTCATTAACAGCTCCCAATGGACATGATGGCCAACCCATGATAAGGAGGGCGATTGTGGCACATATGGTCAATAATAGCCTGTCTCTTGGTAATTGTAAATAAAAGTCACTGTTGGCCATTTCCTTTTACTGCAGCTACTGTTTTCCTTTTCACTTTGCTGTACAAAGCACATTTCTCTATGTGAATCAGTCCAAACAAAATAAAAATACCATCCACTTCTCTCAAGAAGATCACTTTCATTGCTGTTGTGGTAGTTGTTCCCTTTCTCTGCTTTCTTTCCAGCTCAGAGCTCATGGGAGATGGAGTTGCTATTTTCCAATTCCAGTAACTGATTAATTACTCTTATTAATGAGTTTACTTAAACAGCAACATATTTTATCCCCATTTCTCTCATTTTCTCACTGCAGACTTTTGTAAAATGCTTGTGGAGTTTAAAAAAAGCCATTTACAATTTTTTTTGTAAGTATGCCCTCTGCAAATAGCAGCAGTTTTCAAAGGAGTAATTGAAGTGTGACTTAATCCTTGTTAGATGAGCGATACTCATGTCTGGAACAGAGGCTTGCTTTTTTTTTTGGTTTTTACTATATCATAGTCAAAATGCTGGTAGAAAGGGTTAAAAGCAAATTTACTGTTTGTGATTATTTCCCATTGTACTAGGTATTCTGTTGCTTTGTAGCAAGATTATTGATTTTCTCACATATTTGCTGCTCCTAAATTTTCACATTTAACAGGGCAATAGGAGTATGTAGCAGCATTAGCGTGTTTTATCTTCACCCCACTGAGGAATCTTTCATGGCTTCTTGTTTTGTTCTTCATGTTCCTTGAAATTTGGTTTTCACTCTCTTCTTGAAGAGGAATCCAACTGCTAACAAATTTTGGGCTATTACCCAGTGGGGTGAAACTTGGAGTGCCCGAGTCACCCCTTTGTCCTCTATCCCTGTTGTTGATAAAGCACAGAAAGTGAACTGTGAATTGGATAAAATTGCAGCTCCGAGTCCTGGTAAACTTGCCAGGGAGCACCACAACTCAAAACCTAGGGGTGCTCTTCTAATCTTGGGGCTATGCTTTACCTTAGATAAACACAGCGTCCAGTGGTGCTTTAAGCAGCTCGCAGGTGGCCGAGGGGTGACTGCAGACCCCCGAGCTCGTCCCCCGCTGCCTGCCATATTCATAACTGATCTGTACTCTCCGCCCAGGGCTGCCGGCACTCAGGGAGTTGTTGAGTGTCAGAGTTTATTTGTCCTGTTTTGATTAGCACAGACCTGGCAGGGCCTATTTTCTTTTTAATGGCTCCTTGCTGTGACAGTGAGGTTTCAGGAGGAGGAGAGGGGAGCGCGGCGTCATGTTTCCCCAGGCAAATACAGCAAAGCAAAGGGCCAGTGCCTGGGGAGGGAGGTAGTCGGTTGGCTTCAGAGTCTTCATTATATTTTGTGTGCAAACATGAGCCGGCCCCTAAACGGGATTGCTCGGAGAGGAGGGAGCTCTTAGTAGGAAATAAAGATGCTGGTTTATTTTCCTGTGGGCTTTATTTTGAGGAAGGAAAGGATGCCTGACATGTTTCTAGCCAGCTGCTGAAAGCCTAACCCCAACACAAACAAGGGTGCTGGGAGGAATGTGCTGCCAGCCACCTACGGCCAGTGCCAGGGGTTTGTTTAGCGGGGCCCTGGGGTGACTCTGACGGCCCCCCGCATCCTGGGAGGGTTTTCCTGCTTCTCCTGCCCTTTCCTTATTAATCCACTGCCGATATGATGGAGGGTTGCTGTCTGAGCCCCCTTACCTCCGGCAGGGAGAGGTGGTGGTGAGGAGACACCTCCAGGTGCTGGGGTTTGGGGCTGGGGGGGTTGGGGGGGGGTTGGATTAACCCCTGCTGTGCATCCCCTTGGCCCCAGCCGCCCTCCCCAGCCCCCCCGGCCCGCCATCCCCCCGGCCCCCGCCGCAGCCTCCTTTGTGCCTCCCGCATCCTGCCAGGCAGGTGTCAGAGCCCTGAATGCGGGCGAAGGCCCTGCTGATGGATACCACAGATGGAGCGTGGAAATCGGCCGAATAGGCCTCAGCCACAGGCCATTTCTTCGGGCCCAACAAAAGCCCCCAAATAAGTCAACAAAAATCCCGAAGATCACAAAGAGAAAGTGTCATTTGTCACTGAGGGTGGGGGTAGCGGCCTCCCCGCGCTGCTCCTCGCTGGCACCCGAGTAAACACAAGGGAGGTCACTCGCCTCGCTTCTCCTCTCCTCGGGCCTGAGGGGCTGCGGGGACCAGCCGGCCATTGGGTTGGGCCAGCAGCCCCCCGGAACCCCCTGCTCAGCCCTGAGTGACAGAGATGTGGCACGAGGGGGAAAATCTGGGAAATTAACCTTGTGTAAAGAAAGGAGTGAGAAGGTGTGGGGAGGGCAGCTGGCAAATAAACCGCCACCAGAACCCTCCCTGGCCTTTGGTATACTTGGGGCGGGGGGGCGGTTTGGGGTCTTATTTTAGCAAGATCTGTGGCTCGACAGGATTTATCTAGGGCAGACCCCAGATTTTATGCTCAGAGGAAGAGGCTGCATAATATGTTATTTAATATTTCATAGTGACTGAAGAGAAGTTGTGCTGTTGCAGAAGGATAACCTCTCTGCCTGCCTCTGTCAGGTGTGCTGTGCTGCAGCCACTATGCATGGGTTTTAAATGGTTGTCATGTTTTTGTTATTTAATCATTCAAATGAAATGTCTTGCCGAGAGGAAGAACAACCCACAGAATGGTCACTTGTGTGTTATTTTGTTGTTCATTTTCTGCCCTGATGTGTCTATTTGTGGTGTTTGGAAAAGGGATGGTTGCAGAGCTCCAGGTGACTGAATGCCTACGATGCTGGGCAGAGGTTTTTTTTTGCATATCGTAGTGATAATTGGCGTGCAGCATTTCCTCAGGCCACCAGACAGGCCATGAGGGGCTAAGGGACAAATAATTGCTCTTTAATTCTGTATCTCCTTCTTTAATTAAGCTTCATGGTTCAGATACTACTAGTGTTTTTGGCTGCCCCTCCCATTTTGAGCTGTGCAGTAAGGGGGGGTACTGATGACCCCATAGGGTCTGGCCAGGGATTGCTCAGGACACTGGTGAATCTCCTTCTTTCTCCTGTTTATAGCTGGAGGGGTTGCAGTGTTAAAATCATTAGGACAACTGTAAAAGTTAGTGATGTGTGTGTTGTGTGTCTGTGGAGGTGATGGAAATGGAAACAATCCAGCTAAAATTTGACCACCTTTACCTGTGCTGAACAGTATCTTTTTATGCTTCATAAAAGGCAATATGCTATGGCTATTGAGCGTATATAAAATAAATACTGCTTTTCTAAAGGCTGAGGCGTGTCCAATTTATGTGCTTATCCAATACTCTGATTGGCTTTTTATCTGTATAAAAGTTGAATAATGGTATTTTAATAGGAAAAAGTAATAACAAAAACTTCCTTGAAACTAATAATAATCAACAAGACTTTGTAAGAAATAAAAATAGTGTGGCTTGTAGTACAGACCTGTAGCTATCATTTGACATTATGTTTGTCTGATTTTAATATTGCAGGTCAGAGAAGAGAAAGGAACTCAATGGTTTCAATAAAGCTGCATGTAGCAGCCAGGCCTGGTGAAGGGTAACATCAATGAAATCAGATGGATGTGGAAGCCATTTAATTTGTTATCAATTTTCTCCTTTCTCTCTAAATGTTTGCACTTGATTGGACGTATTGTCCTGGACTTTTAGGTACTTTGTTCAGTTTTTTCTGTCTGGTTTACCTTTTGCCTTTTGTACAGAGTCATAGAATGGTTTGGGTTGGAGAGGACCAGTAAAGGTCAGCTAGTCCGAACCCCTGCAATGAGCAGGGACATCTTCAACTAGATCAGGTTGCTCAGAGCCCTGTCCATGAATGTTTCCAAGGATGGGGCATCTACCACCTCTCTGGGCAACCTGATCTAGGTGCCAGTGTTTCACCACCCTTGTCATAAAAAATTTCTTCCTTATGTCTAGTCTAAATCTACTGTCTTTTAGTTTAAAACTATTACCCCTTGTCCTCTTGCAACAGGCCTTGCTAAAATATACCACTTAATGAAACATAAAGACAAAATGAAATTAAAATGTCAGTCTTTCAGTTCTGCATTCTTATTGCTTTATGAATGCAAGATACAGGGAAACATCACAAGATCTCTCGCTAAGTCTTTATAAAAAACACTTTTAGAAAGATTATTATAGGTCTCCTGATACTTTCCACTGAGTTGATGAGAAATTTAGTGAAAAAATATCCACTTTAAATTGCACAGTTTAAGTTGGATTTTTATAGGCATATATGTAGATTTTCAGAGAAGTTCCATATATGCATGTAGAGTCTGAGAGTATTGAAAGAGTTTCTGAGACAGGTGTTTTTTTTTTAAAAAAAACCACACCCAACAACCCAAGTCATTGTACACAATCAAAGGCAACTTTTGTCAGAGGCGCTATCTTCAAAAGGGACCTTCCTGAGCTCTATTTCAGACCTTACCACATGAGGTACAGTCAGAGTGCAGTGCCAGACAACATGAGCCTGTTAGCATGGCTGGTGTGCGCTCCTCCACCAGTCTACCTTGTCAGCAATAGCTGTTTGCTTAAGGTGGGTGACATGAGGCTATGAGGCTAACATAGGGCATAAGGGAAGTATATTTTAGATGTCCTTTGTTTCTTTTTATTCTTGAAATAGCAGCATGAAGGGTAGTGATGTGGCAGTTGCTGAGGAAGGCAGGTGTCACTGCTTCATCTGGAACCTCAAGTGAGAAGATTTGGGATTTGTCATTAGTTCAGACAATACATTATGTTCATTTTTGGGATACCCTAGATTGCATGTTTAATAAGGGATGAAATTGAACTGCTTGGGTTTCTCCTGATGTCCTGTGTATGTTGGATCTGAAATATTGATGGTGTCTGGGCAATGAAGATAGCTTTGGCATAAGAACCTCTGGTCTAGCAGTAATTGTTCTTTTTTTGCTATGTAAACTCTTCAGCTGAGTTGTCTGAAAAAGCACTTTGTCTTTCTCATGATGTAAGACCAAGTAAACAGATTAGGTTAGGTGTATTTATTAGTTCAAACAGCTTGAGTGAAATTAGAAATGTAAGATAGCCAGAGATGAACATGGTGGGGGGTTTTAGCTGCAGCTTGAGAAAAGGATTTCTTTCTGGCTTTGTGTTCTCAGTTACTTCCAAATAAATCATGTTAAGAATATTATTTTAAATCAATGTCTGTATCAATAATTTATTTGGAATTATTGAAGCAGTAGAAGCAGTGTTTGTATTTCAACTGAGCCAGCAGTTTCAGCATCACTGGGGAGTGTCTGCCCTCTTTAGGTGGTTTCTCTTGAAGACTCGGGCAAGAAGGAATGCTTGTTGCCTGGGACAGCAGCTGATGGGATTGAAGAATGGCTTTGGAAGTCTACTCTTTTGGTTAGTTACTGTTTTCTGGATAAAGAGAACATGGTCAGGTAGCGCAAGAGGCTTTGCTGCCTTCACAGCTACAGCTATGGGTTCAGCCGCAGCTGGGCTGTAGCTGGAGTTCACATGATTGCTGGGGAGCACAGGGAAAACAAGCAGTGATGCCAGCAGCTGTCTGGGTGTGTATAATCTCACTCCATGTTCCTGAAACCCAATAAGAGTTTTGGTTCTGATTTCTCTTCAAACTGCTGCTCACAAGAGTTGGTAGTCCCTTCCTGGGACACGGACATGCTGTACGTGGCCTGTTTTCTTGCTGACTTTCCTTAAGTACTGACTCAGGGTGTGGTGTGAGGAGCCCTTGGTCCAACACAGCCTGGCTGTTCTGCAGTCACGTCCTGGCCTGTTGCCTGGGGGCTGAGCATCAACGCATCTGCGTGTAGCCGTGCTCTGTGCTGGAAGATCTCCAAGGTTAGGAGGAATAATGATGAAACCTTAGTGCAGGAAGCATGTGGTACATGTATTTCAGCTCTGGTCATCACATTTGCTGGAATGTCCTTGCTTTAATAACTGAAAGAGTCAAGTCAAACTATTGCTCTGAGCTATTCTTACAATGTGCATCTCAATTGTTTTTTAGTTTTGATATTTTTTTTAAATATTAACACTTGTCTGGTCTGTCCTAAGGCTATGTTAGGTGGTCCTAAGACAGACAAGTAAGTTGCAAATGAACAGGAATGTTTAAATGTGCTGGGATATACTAACACAAACGTATAAAATACTATTCAGAGTATAGGACAAATAATACACATGAATTAAATATTTGTGTATGAGAATTAATTTCTTCACTAGTGCTCCTCATACCTTTGTAATCACTTCCATGACCATTTCAGCAATAAAATTTTAGTGATAGGTCTATAGGGAAGTTCTCATGAACATGTGTCTATATATTTGGAAGTTAAATCAAATAATTAATTTACTCAAAAAGATTGCTAAGATGTCCTTAAATATTCTTGAGCCAGGAAGGGGAGCTAAACTCACAGGTGAACTTTTGACAAGTCTTTACTTGTTTGAACGCATTTGCACAATGTAACATTTAACTCTGATTTGTTTCTCACTTTTTTGAAGTTTGCCAACTCAGTTCTGAGTCATGGGGAAAAAGCAGCTCTTCTATACAAGAGGGTATCATCGATTGATCCAATATTTTGCTTTTTCTCCCCTCTCAACTAAAGCTAATTTTTGTCTTTCATTTTTCTTATTTTTTGAGCATCAGCACCCCAGTCTGATGAAGGCTCTGACATCGATTCTGAACCAGATTTGCCTTTAAAAAGAAAGCAGCGTCGCAGCAGGACAACCTTCACAGCAGAGCAACTGGAAGAGCTGGAAAGAGCTTTTGAGAGGACACACTACCCTGATATTTATACTCGGGAAGAACTTGCACAAAGAGCCAAACTCACGGAGGCTCGTGTCCAGGTATGCATTTAAAAGCTGCCTAATGATGGAAATTTTGTTTTCTGTTAGCATGCTGGGCCCTTTTATATACACACGTGATTCTACCCTGGGGTAGGAGGAAAATGTGAAGCTACACTGTTTAAAGCCTTAGAGGATTTTGCATCTGTATATGGACACTGGTTTTCCAACCGTTTAAGGCAACAAATGCTTTGAAAAAAGTTTTGTGTTTTCCCCAGTAATTGTTCCATACTTACCATTAATATAATACTGAGCCTGTGGAGAAGAAGGTCTATTTTCCCAATTTGTTTATTTTATGCATTTGACAGCACTCTGCATATAATCAGGTCAGCTGTTGTGCCAGTTTAGTTATTTAACTGATTTCATCTGTTGTTGTTTGGGTCTTTCAGGCATTAACAGCAGAGAGAAAAACATTTTAAAAAAGGCAATGTGTCTATAGAGCCAAGCAAATGAACAGGGTTAATGGTGTAATATCTACAGTTTACTTTTAATTTAGCTTTTGAAGTTGACTCGTTTTAAACCTTGTGATATTTCTTTTGTCCCCACTGTGAGTTTAATTCAAAAGAAAATAAACCCTCAAATAACTGTTAGGTCTTCACAACTTCATGTAGATCTGGATTGTCTAAAACAAGTTAGCGTGCCGAAGAAGGAAACCATGAAGTTGATTTAAATAAAACATAAAAAACATGAGCCTGGGTTTTCAGATGTCCAAAACCAGGCAAGTAGCAGCCAAATAATTCTGGAATAAGCTGCACTCTGGAGTTCAGGTTCAGACTAGGACTTAATCTGTTTCACAGCACAGAAGCACCTCCTGTGAAATATTTAATACCACTGACAGACTCCTCTGCTGATCTTTCACTACTGGACATCTAAGAGGGATTTGGAAAAGGACGACCAGTTTAAATCAGTCCAAGTTGCAAGTGTTCATAAGCAAATGTTCGGTTGGGTGACAAGCAAAATATTATAGCTTGTGATCTAGCCAAGGAAGGGAAATTAGTGGTAACTAACCAAGGATACAGGTGAATTTGGTTGCTTTGGTGAAACTCTATTTTTATGTTTTGATCGTTGAAGCTCAGCCTGAGGTATTCAGACTCTGCAAACTGAAATGAGCAATACAAAATATCCCTCTGACTTTTTAAGACAAGCCTGGCTATTGCAGCACAGCTGTATTATTGAGTATCTGTCTTGAAAGGTCCAGACTTTTTTCAATTTTACCTGGTAAATGGTTTTGCAGAAGACTTCACACCACATTTCTTGTAAGTGTTTGTTATGACTGTGAGACAAAATCAGATGTATGAATGAATTTGTCTGGAAGGCAAACTCAGTGGTGCATGACTTTCCTTAACATGTTTACGAAGTGAAATTCTTGCAAAACAGCTTCATATATAGACTTGGCCAGGTAAGGCCAAATCAAGCCCTGGGAATCATCCACACACAAACATAATAAAGATAACTTCCTACACAAGTTCTGTTAGCAGGACGAATGGGATCTAGGATATGAAATTTTGGGCTACATTAACTTCAGTGGAAAAATACGATAAAATGAAAAAGACCTTGTTCGTGTTTTTCTAA
Source organism: Gallinago jamesoni (assembly GCA_025769975.1). Taxonomy (NCBI): domain Eukaryota; kingdom Metazoa; phylum Chordata; class Aves; order Charadriiformes; family Scolopacidae; genus Gallinago; species Gallinago jamesoni. Next base: position 20,113,921 of record JAOQGH010000051.1, read on the forward strand.
ATCAATGACCCAGAGCTAGAAGAAAAGCAGAACTCTCATTAACATAACAGCTGTCTTAATGTGGCTTTAACCCTGTGACTTTTTACATTCCTTATGGCTTCCTTGGTTCCCTTGAGACACATCCTGTCTCACACCACGCCTATGATCTACAGCCTCCCGAATTCCCTAGTACCTCTGACATATGGATATTTTACCTAACCCAGCATGGAAGAAAGTTCGCAGTCAATCAATGATTAAAATACCAGAACAAAACCTTTCTGGATTAAAGATGAGCTGGGGTTGAAGTAGCCAGTCTGTGGGCAGTTTCCTAGTGCACTCCATCTGTCTGGTACCCTTGAAGCCTGGCAGAGTGATTTAGCAGTGGATTAAGGGATACGGGATTTGCCTTATCAGCATTCAGCACCTCTCTATAGCCTCTTAAAATAGCCACCTATGATGGGCATGAAATAAAAGACGACCTGTGAAAAGAAAATAACCCTAAGAGACTTGGGGCTGAGGGCTGGATAGTCATACTGATGTGGCATTCAAGCTTTCTTAGTCACACTTCTTTTTTGGTAATAGTGTGACAGAGATCAGAGATACCAAATTTTATATGGGTATATACACAAAGATCTCTTTGACTGCTTCCCGATCAAGCGTCATCTAAAAGAGCTGGCTTTCTGCAGCCTGATTCCAGCTGAGCCCAGAAAATTCTTTTTTTTTAATTTTTTCTCTGGAGCTGTAAGATCCAATTTTGTAGAGTTGTTTTACATTGTCTAGGAAGTTAGTTAATTGATTACAACTGGACTAACCTTGCTATTCCCTCTGTTCCTCAATGTTGTGCTTGCATCTCATGTTTTGTTTTTTCTACCGTCGCCCCCGTGCTTCCCTTTTCCTTCTATTCCCCAAGGCAGTCTCTGAACAGCCGTGAAAGGAAGAGTCTTAAACTTCTGAACCATCTATTTTCTCACTTTCCCACTGTTGAAGGGTACCCAAATGCATGTTTCTACATTGGTTGGTTGGAAGGGGGAGAAAAAAAGTCGCCTCTGGGCTGAGATCAAACTTAGAACATTTCAGCCCCTGAGGGGAATTTTTTTAAAGCTACAAGCAACTGAAAACAGACTTTACACTGTGAATGTTATTTGTGTACTTAATCGTGGGGACAGGAAGGGCTTTTTGGGAAAGAAGTATTGCAACAAGCTCCCTGTTGCAAGAATCATGAGATGTATAACTGTAATCACTGCAAATACTTCAGCACTGGGTGTAATAAGGAGTTAAAAAGCTCCCTGCAATTCCGCCTGCACCACCTTTCCACTCAAGGACTGTCGAGTCTTTCTCCCCAGTGTTTGAACCTAGATGTCATGTGGAGCCAGAACAACCTCTTTTGCTGCCTCTTCCAAAGGCATCCGGCTCCTCTCTGTACATTAGATGCAGCAGGAAGGGGAAAGTTCTTTGGTCTTGTGCATTCATCAGATACTAGAGTCCCAAAGGTCTAGACGGCCTTTTCTTGAAGAAAAAAATAAAGTAATAATACCCTGGGAATGTGAAGTTAAAACTTCATGTATTGTGAGTAAAAATCACAGATGTGCAGTGATTTACTGGTCCAGTTTTAAAAAAATCATTAAAACCATCATTAAGTTGCAGCGTCGGTCCTTAAAGCCTGTGGCCTATTTTTACTGACCCAATCTGAAGGCGAATTCTAAAAGTGAAATTTCCCCCAGTGTAGATAAAGATCAAAGGCTCTCTCTGAGCTTCATAGCTCTGTGGTTATGGTTTCTGTAACAGATAGCACATAAGGAATGAAGTGGGTAGCATCTTTTCTGGCCACCTTTGATTCCCGCTTCGAGCTTATTTTTAGACCTGGATGAACTGAGCGAACTTTGGCAGGAGCTTGGAGCCTGTTTCAGATTGATGGTGGGAGGTGTTTACTTCAGTCTTTTGGTAAAGGATTTTTAAATAACGTTCAGCTTTGTCCTGTTGGCAGGCCGAGGGCCAGCAGCCTGCCTTGGCTGACGGGGGCTGGCCAGTCAGACAGATCTTTTCGGGCTGTGTGTTGAGGGCAGGCCTCCCAAATTATCAGAAATGTGATGCACGAGGCTTGCGTGTTAGACCAGGTCGAGGATATGCCCCCAGCTGTATAGGATTGTGCGGGGCAGGAGGTCCTGCCGTGAGAAGCGGCTGGCACACAGCCCTCCTGCTTAACCCTAAAGGCAATGGGAGAAATTTGTTTGGACTCTTATGGTCCATGAATAACGGGGAAAAAGCAGGGGAAGCTGAGAAGAATTCTGAAACGTGAGTACATCTCATCCTGAAAAGGCTCCCCTTGGCCAAATCCCGGGTTTAAATTGGTTTCATTGAAAACTTCCAAAAATAAAAATATTGTTTTACAGAAGAGCATGTCTGAAAACTCAGATCCAGAAGAAAAATGATATATATATATAGATAGATAGATAGATATTTTTAAGTGCTGTGCTTGCATATTGTTTTCTTTGTTTCTTTGTGATACAGGGAGGGGAAGAGGTGATTTTGGAGAAGGAGATAGTGTGGGGGGGGGGGAAGTGAGAGAAGAAATGATGACTCTTAAGCTAGTAGTAAGGTTTGAAAGCTCTGAAGTCTGATCTCTCAGCTTTAATAGTCTCTTCTCGGTAGCAAACAGTGAAAAGCATTCACTGGGAAATCATGGGGGAGGGAGGACCTGTGCCAAAAAAAAGTATTTGCCCTCAGCTCCTCTGAAACGATTTGAGCTTGTACACTGAACCATGCAGCCCGACGGGGAGACGGGGTGAAGGAATGTGGGACAGATTCAGCAACATTTAAGACCTTTCAGCGGATCTTTACAGTTATTCCTGATGTGGTTTATGGAGAATTTATAGTGCCTTTTCTTGAGACTGTGCCTTTTGCATCACTTATAGGATAAAGAAAGAAAATGCTGTGTGCATTCTTGTAGTAGATAACCCTGTAATTGCAGACTTTTTTTTTTCCCCCTGGGGTAAAGGAGAAATTCTTATGGGTAAATTAGCCAACTACAAACATATGCAGGCCTAAGAAGACATTTTTAAATATAAAGGAAAAGAGGGGATGTGATTTTGATTCTCTCTTTCTGGTCCTGGCTGCCTAAGGGCTCAAATTAGTGGCGCTTTAATTTATAAATACACAGTTCAATTTGCTTATTACTCAATATTTTGCAGAACTATTCAGGGGCAGTGTTTCAGAAGTATTTGTGCAGGACTGAGTCAAAGTCTTTTCAAAAGAAACCTACAAGAGTTGGGTGTGTTGGATTACACTGGGAGGTGGTTGGAAGTCCTCTTTCCCTTTGGCACAGCATAGTTGTTTTTTGGTCTGTTTTTATTTTTTTTTATTTTTTATTTTGTGTGTGTGATGGTTTTTGTTTTGTTCTCCCCTCCCCTGCCCGTGGTTGTCTTGGTGTGGCTTTTTTTTTTTTTTAATCCCTGTTTGTTTTAAAAGAGCTCTGGTTTCCATCACTCAACCTTGTATCTCAACCAGCATGACTTCCCATCACCGTAAACACCCATTCCAGGCAGATCCCAGGTGGAGAACCTGCAGCCTCGTGTTGTTCCCACTGGTGCTCACAGCAGGATGTTCTCCGCAGACCAGCAGCACTGCTGTGGGATGCTGTGAGGAGACAGACCTACACATGGCATGCCTCTGTGCATATGCAGTAGACCTTATTTCTGTGAGGCTGGGGGCGTGCAGATGTTGCAGTGAAGATGACTTACCAACTAGTTATTGCTAAAAAGCAATTCCATTTCTACTCTTTTTCTTCTTGCTATGGCTGGTCTCTGGCACTGCTCTCACTGGAGCTCATCTGATGCCACGGTGAGCCAGGACGGAAATTTGCCCTACTGCAAAAAATCCCCAAAACACCAACAACAAAAACAGGAAAAAGTGTAAGTGTAAAAGTAAGTGTAGGTCTGGCATCAACAGGGACTGCAGGAGCCGACACTGCGGGTGTCTTCAGACGTCATGCTGCTGTGTTTCGCAAAGGAAATGGAGTCGGCTCTCACCGATCTGGTGCAGCCCAGCTTCATTAGCCCAGTGTCCTTCCTCAGCCTCCCCTCTTTGCAAGGCAGCCCCACTGCTTCTGGCACACCCCAGACTCCTTCCCTGCTTCCAGACAGTCAGGCTCAGTTTTGGACATGTGAATTTTGGGGAAGGAAGGGGTGGGGAAGGCAGTTACCATGAAAAATATCATAAGGCAGAAGGAGGAAAAAAACCCTCAACCAACGAAAAGCTCTCTGTCTAAAATTAGAAGTGCCGTTAACAATACATCAGTCTTTTGACTTTGTGTGTTTTTGGCATTCATGCCTTGCAATGGTCAGGACCGTGTATAACAAAATATCCACGGGTTTCCTGCAAAATTCACATCTCAAATGTTTTGCCCTGTTGAATCAGAGATCTTTTTCCCTTAAAAGCACATAGAGCACTCTGTGTTTATGATCAGACTGTTGAAATGTCAAGGCTAATTACACTAGTGTGTTCCCAAGTGAATAAATGCATCTTTTAAAGAATATCCTGTTGAAATCAATGAAATAAGATGTTGGCATGACCACTTGCAAACTACTTAAAGGAAAAATGATAACAAAAAGGCAGGATCTAAATGTTAGAAAATCGAGACAGGAGAAACTTATTAGTTCACCTCATCCATTCTACATTGATGCAGAATACTTTTGTTTTTTAATATTCTGTTGAGGTGTGATTTCTTTTTTTGGTCAGTCCAGTTCCAGATGCTTGAAAAACAATACTTGCTTCCCTTAAAGGACTAATTTCTATTTTCCTTTTGCTTTAAATTTCATCCTCTTCAGTCCTGTTTTTGAGATGTAAATTTTGGCCAGATACTGGGGTTCAATTTTGTTCCTGAATCATCTGGGTAATTTACATTCTATCTTTGATAGCGACATAGAAACTGAGGAGCCAGAGCCTCGCTAAAATGAGTGTGACTTGGCTTCTGGTGCAGACGTTGCTTTTGGATGCTTAGATCCCTCAGACAAGCCATGTTTCCTCTGTCCATGTCCACACTTTCACAGTACCGGGCACAATGCTGATTTAATTCAGAGCCTCTGCATGTTACACCAACACAAGTAGACCGTATTCCTTCAGACACAGTACTGCTTGTGTAAGAATGCTGTATTTTTTGAGTATCCAAAATGCAGGAGCTTGCTTATCCACTGCTTTTGCTTCCTTGGGGGAATTCCGTGTGGTCATGGTGATTTGAGGGACGGTCTAGGATGGGTGCGCCTTCCACTGAGATCCGTGCTGTTGCTGGTGAAGCCAACACACAATATACAGTAGTTTGTCAGACTAAATAGATGAAGGTAGCTTAGTTTTCTGTTACACCCACTGCAGGCACCCACTTTGTCATAGTATGACACACGATCTTCTCCAGGGGCTGCTTTATGATCTCAGCATCTCTGCACCCAGGGGACAATCGCTGCCCTCTCAGAAGGGAGGGTGTGGGAAAACAGAAGCATCCTATGGAGACCTGCTAGATTTGAAAAGGCCACTCATAAGATGGGGATTTGGTCATGTTGGTGGAAGTTGAAATGTGCTGAACATAAGAGGATGCTGTGTCCAAATCATGTTGGAAATGTACAGACAAAAGAAAATATTTCCCCACGTGTTTACAATGTGTTCTTAAGCAGACGCATTGGTTTGTGCTGATTAGATTTATTTCTAAATCTTGGCTTGATATTGGCAAAATTTTTCAAGATTTCTTTAATTAATAGTAATAGTGCAAATGATATTCATGATACGGGCTGATTTAAAAAAATAAAAAAAAATCCTGAACTCTTGAGAACAAATCAAGGCAGCCAAGCATAGTTTAAGTGAAATACTATGATGTTAAAAAAACAAATCATTTCAGTTAATATAGAAAACATATCACTGCTACTGAATAAAGTTTGGGATCTGAGTAATTTTAATAAATATTACATAGAATGTAAACGAAATATTTAGACTTGAGTTAAAGTAATTTTTTCCTGACTTTCCAAAACTGATTTTCTAATTAAGTGTTCCATTTAATTTTATTTGGGTTTTTTTTTTCTGCTGTCTTACTCTTACGTTATTATTTCTTTGTGTTCTGTCACACACAGTATCTGAAATCTGCAGTTACCTGGCATAAAATGGGAGTTAAACACATTTGCAACCCCAGTCTCAAGCCCTGTGAGAAGGGTGAGGCCATGACAGTAAACAGTAAGATTAGTAAAAACTGTTATGTTAAAACATCCAGAATTACAGATTCAGAACTTTAGTGTGTTCACTTCTAAAAATGTGTGATGGTGAGAGTTGGTGCCACACAGTCATTTTAAAGATAAATTATTTTTAGTATATTTAGGACCAGTTATCAAGGCTGGTCCAAAACCTGTTAAAATCAAAGGGAAACAAGTTCGTGTGTGGATCGGACTCCTGGTGCTCAATGTAAAGGTGTGGGGCTGTTTTGTATTTTGTTTTGAGTTGTTTTTATTTTTTCTTTTATGTGCCTCTGCCTTTCTGTAGTGACAAGTACGGCTGCTATTAGTGGCAATAAAACTTGCTGCGCAATTTTGAGTTTGTTTAAGGAATTCTGGGGAGTTAATTTTGGGCTGACTGTGGTGCTAGTCAGGTGCCATCTGCCTTCCTGCTGCCTGGGGAAAGTAAGAATCCAAGGCAAGTGGCAGAAGGTGTGTGCTGTGGCTGATGGGGCAGCCAGCCAGTGGAGTGGCAGTGGCCACAGCTGACAAATCTGGAGCCACGACTGGGCCAGCAGCATGTGACATGGGTGCCAGTCAAGTAGCACCCATTTGGCATGTCCCAACTGCATGGGATCGAGGTGGTCATTCACAGCCTTGTTTCTACACAGCCCAGGCAGGTTCCTGTGTCCCTGCAGAGTCCCACTTAATTTAATGGGGCTCCAGGTGGCAACAGAGCTCTGTGCAAATATCTTCATCATGGGGCTGCTGTACAGTTTTTGATACCATTGAGTGTGTCCCTTTCAGAGATGTTTAATGCATGTGTTTAACATATGATAACATATGTATTAACATATATACACTTGATATGTACGTACATACGATAATGTGTATTAACATGTTAACACATGATAACATACATAACAGAAATGTTTAATACACACTTTTGGAAAAATGTAAATCTGTAAAATGAGCCAAAATCTACCTGAAAATAAAAGCATAAAGCTTGGCATTAACGCAAATCCTTGACTACAGAATTAAAGTTTGGGACCTGACTCATTTTAGCAAAGATCTAGAGCTTGAAGGCAAATGCTTATCTTTAGAGGAAACAAAATCTTGTTACCTCATTTTCCTTGGTGAAATCCACTCATGTAGTATGGTTCAGTTACTGTCCCCAAAGCATTTGAAGATTGTCAGATAACCCTCCTGACCTGAAGAAGGGAGAGTGTCATGGAGAAAGCTGTAGTTAATGACCCGGGTAGGCTAATTACAACATGCATTTGCTGTTCCCTGCTCCTTCTCTGACCTCCATTATCCTTCCTGAGTGCTCTTTGGCTCTTTAGCAAAGCTTCTTCCCCCCTCTTTAGCATATTGTCTATTTTTTCCTTTTCTTTGGTTGTTTTCAAAAGCTATGGTGGCAGGAGTGTGAGACTGGTGGGCTTTGGGAGGCATAAGCAGGTGGAAAGAGTCTGTGAGGAGTAAATAAGAAATTTGGACTCAGGTGTCAGTGAGGGAAGCAAAGGCTAAGGAGAGAGATAAAAAAGGATAGAGATAGGTTGAGAAAGTAAAACATTGCTGAATCTAGACCCATTCTCAACTATTGCTCATTGCAGGCCTTGCATCTCTGCCCTGGTGCCTTGTGCCTGCCAGCTGTTTCAGAAATGGTTTGTGTGGAGGCAGAGGGAGGGTTAGTTTGTACAGCAGAAAAACAAGAGAGGAATTTCTGATATAGAAGAGAGGCTCCCTCTATCCCTCTGTCCTAAATCTTAAGTTGGAGTGGGAGTGTGTAATTGAGGAGTAGACGTTGTGGCCAAAGGAGGAGGCAGCTGTGTGAACTGAGCATCTCATTCTGAAGAGAGGATGAAGCCAGATCAAACTACATGGTGACAGATGGCCTACATCAGAAACCAGATGGCCCAGTGAGTCCAGCCACTCCGGCTATGAAATAGTAAGTGGAGGAGAACCCCAGAGTGTAGTCCAAAATGATGTTACACTTTTATGTAAGAGCCACTCGTGGTTCATAAATGATGTTACACTGAGAAATCCAGTCTGTGGTGGCCGACTCCTAAGCCAGCATGGGCTGCTTGCAGGAAGGGTGGCAGACCTGAGACCCAGCTTACTTTTACAAATATGTCTATATGTGGCTCATCAGCTAATGTGCCTCAGTGGCTTTCAGGTTGGTCTGCCCCACAGGCTGTGCAGATGTACCTTGTAAGATGCTGCCACTCAGTTAAGGTGTTGTCTAATTGATAGCATCCACGGATGACCATTGCAGCTGCTTCAGGATGTGCAATTATAAGTAATTGCTTGTTTAGAAACATTTGTAGCCTCCATTATTTCAGACAACCTTTCTTTTCTGCAGTGGTCCACCTCCTGGACCTGGGTGCTGTAATCTAGATGTTGCTCTAAACCTGGGGCAGGGCAGTGTGGATGCACTCAGTTTAATGTCCAGGCACCCCTGCTGTGGCTGGTTGCCCTTCCAATTTGTGGCATGTGTAATCACTGTAATATCAATATTAACCTCTGTGTTTTGCAACTCTTATTATGTCTACATTTGCCTCTGCCTTTCTTGAGGCAATAAGACCCATCCAAGACTTGGAAAACTGAAAATGTGAACTGAGAATGATGTGAAGGAAAGCAGATTTATAGCTAAAATGTCCCACTAATCTAAATACCATCTGTTTGGTACCCTGTTCTGGGAGCAGATTTCAAAGTGGCTCTGAAATGCTGATCTACTTTTCATGTCGAGTTTATTAAGAGATGTTTTGTACATATGTGAATACATGAAAACTTGCTGGGAGGGATTTGTGTGTTTTGTACACGGGGATTGCATTTTTCAAATTAAAAGCTGAAGGTTCTGTTGATCATTAGGGCAATGTAAGTATCTCAATGTACAAGTACCAGCACCTTCCAACAGTGCGTGAAGCGATACTGCTAACTTGTCAGCAAGTTAAATACAGAGACGATCCCATCCAGGCCAAATAGCTTTGGCTGGCACTTACATCTGATGGAGAAACCTTTTCCCTTTCTAATTAAATCTAGCACAATAAGGATAGTGATTGATAGTTATTAAAAGCACTAAAGCTTGAAAGCATTAGTCGGCTTGTTTCCTCTCTGTATTTGAGAGGCAACGGGGGCTTGGGATTCCAGTGTCCTGTCTGTTGAACCCAGGAAGTGTGTGCAAAGGGCTCTGAGCCCACCTTCAGTATCTCTCTTCCCCAACACTGAATGCATTTGAAATACGATGCTGTTATTTCTGATGCACCTGTATTAAATGTACAACAATCAAATGTACCTAATTAAAACATTTGTAGGTCTGGTTTAGTAACCGTCGCGCTAGATGGAGGAAACAAGCAGGAGCCAATCAACTGATGGCTTTCAACCATCTGATCCCAGGAGGATTTCCACCCAGTGCCATGCCGACTTTGCCGACGTACCAGCTCTCTGAGCCCTCCTATCAACCCACCTCCATACCCCAAGGTACAGTAGCCAACAGGTACTTGGTTAACATACTGTTATTGGGGGGGTTTCTCTGTTGATCCACTGTAGAAATATTTTCTTCTCTAATGTGGAAAAGGGATGTTGGGTCCAAGTCAGTGAGGGTTTTGCAAGCCTGCTTATTAAGAACACAGGTTTGGTTTGCTGCAAGAAAGAACGGGTTACATACGAAGGGTGATAGCTAGAGAAAAAATAGCCTCCTGCTTGGCAGAGGTGCAGCGTTGGTAAAGCAATGTACACACTTCCCTACCCTTCCATTGCATCAGTCTCTTTCGCTGAGGGAAGGAGGCAGCAGCTGCCTTCTGGGTTTTTTGTTGCTTTCAATCACGGCACACTGGAGTCTTCTGTAAGTACTCAGAATATTTATCTGATGGTGAAAAAGCACCTATTCAGATCATCTTGTTTGACATCAGATAGTAGCAAGTCTCAGTATGGTAAAAAATTGTCTTAATGTTATCAGAATTTCTGTGAACATTGATGGATTTGGGGCGGGGTGGGGGGGGAGGAACACAGCCTCAAGTCTAGGCTACACTAGATTTAATTGTTAAAGAAAAACCTTACAGGTGGATTTTATAAAATGAGTTACTGTGCTGTTCTTGCTCCCTCCTTGAGACTTGGATCCTAACTGCTGGTGGATGTTCTAATTAAGGGAATTTTTCAAAGCTCCTGTGACCAGTCTCTTAACCAAATAAAACTTTTCCTTTATTTTTTTAATATGTGTGTGAATCTATATATAAAAAAATATTGTTGTATCAATTCTGAACAATATGTGCCCTCTAAGAATTGTCTGAAAATTGCACATATGCGCTGTTATGATTTTTACAGTCTATATAAGAATTTTTGTGTAATCTTACTGGCCAGTTAAATTCCTAGCAATATTAAAGATTTACCTTTCTATTTAACCAGTACTTAGATGCAAGTCCTAATGCAGTTCTGTCAAGTTGAGCTTCACATAATGAACTTATTATGCCAGGAAAAAAGGGAGGAAAAACATATCAACATGTTTCTTTTGCTTCTAGCTGTGTCTGATCCGAGCGGTACCGTCCATAGACCTCAGCCTCTCCCTCCAAGCACGGTACACCAAAGCAGCCTCCCTTCGAATCCAGAGAGCAGCTCTGCCTATTGCCTCCCCAGCACCAGGCATGGATTTTCCAGCTATACAGACAGCTTTGTGCCTCCGTCCGGGCCCTCAAATCCCATGAACCCTGCCATTGGCAATGGCCTTTCACCTCAGGTCAGTCCTGTGTTTTCAGACAGAGGATTTGCTGTATACCAGAACCAAAGAGTCTATTCCCTCAGGCCACAGTATAATGAATTGCCAAATTTAAACCATAATGTATTCTTTATACAAGCCACATGATTTCAGTTTGCTGGTTTCCTTCTTTTTTTTTTTTTATTTTTTTCCTTCTGCTGGCTGAATCAAGAGTCATAGCTTATATTTAATTTCAAGTGTTTTATAATGTCATCATGCAGGCTTCATGTTTACATTCAGTTGTCAAGAGTTTGCAATGTACTGCTATTTTCCTGAAGATCAGTGGCTAGGTATAGAAAGTAGATCATGTCGTTTTTCTATGACTAAAATATCTCTTTAGGATAACCTCACCAAGGTTTTACCAAATGCTGCAGGAAAATTACAGGCAAGTTGTACCAGGAGACTTCCAAGGGCTGAGCAGTGTGTAATGAGATGGGCTATAATCGAGTTATAAATATATAAATTAGGAGTATTACTGCTCTTTGGCAATATATAAATGCATGAATACCATAATTGTTTTTCTAATTTGCATGAGCTCTTTTTAGGAAACCATGTTAATAAATTGCCTTGATAATTGAGTGTCAAAAGGTTGGTTAAATTTCCCTGCACGCAGCATCTGACTGAAGCTGACATTATTAGCTAAAGCTTGAATAAATGGTAGTTTATTTTATTAGTGAGAGCTTTGCCCAGGTGCTTGGAAAGAGATGTCCACTAAATTCTGAGAAGTCACAAAGAGGATGCAATCTATAATTACAATCAGGAATCTCTTCAGGGCTGAAAGTGAGAGTTTTAACAGCTTTATCTTCTTTCTACCCTTTTTTCCTCTCAGTGGTTAGAAAAACAGAGAGAAGCTCAGAATGACACAAATGAAAAGTGAAAAGACAATTATACTCAATTACACACTAATCACTGACTATCACCACTGCCTAAGCAGGGAGAGGGCATTCTAATAGGCAGAAAATGAGATTTTAATGGCACAAAGGGTGGCCAAAATAACGACTCGTATATCTTTGCCTCCTTCGTTTTCTTCAACTTGTGGTTTGCATCTCGGGAGTACAGTTCCTGGTTCCTGTGCAACGGTGATAACTCTGTGCAGCTGAAAAGTTCAAAGGCACTGGAGTTGAAAAGAATGAATAACAAAGGCAATGAAATAAACATTTTTGCCCAAAGGCAAAAGTTCATAAACCCTTTTTTGTAACAGTAAATGTAATTAAGTTTCACAGATTCCTATAGCATAGAGTGGGGTACAAAACTTTATGGCTTGAAACCTCAGGAAAAAAAATACCAACAGAAAAACAAACGGATGTACTTCCAACAAGACTTGAATGGATTTTGTTCTAAAGAATTCTGATTTCTAAATGCAATCTCCAAAAAAAGCCATGACATTATATTAGTTGCTTCACTTTTAGTTTTTTTTTAAATGGCCAGTTTTGTAGCGTGTAAGGCTTTCACAATTTTGCCAAAAACGTCTCTGGGATTTAACATTAATCCATCAAAAGTAGTTGTTAGTGTCAGTTTAAATGTATGTTGGTCCTGGCTATGGAAAACGTGATCTTTTTTCTTTTCACAAAGCTTTTATTGCCTGGGACACAGAAGTGGAGCAAACCAGTAAAGAAATCTTGTGATGTCTGGGCAAAGTGAGACAAAAAAGTGAGGCCAGGTTTCTTCCCTGCAAAGTCTTGCTGATTTGAGGTTTGATATAATCAAAAGGAGATCCCAGAGCAGATGAGATAGTTTTAATCAGTTACTGTCCTGCTTTACACCTAGCCCTGTCTTTACACTGTGAAACTTCTGTTTTGTGTTGGTTTTGCTTAGACTTTTGAAACCTCTTCCTACCCCGGGGCTTAGAGTTCCTGGTCATGTCCTGCACCTTTGCCAACAGGTTTAGGAGAGGACTCTTTACTCAAAAGCTGGTGTTGTGTTCATCACTGTTATAAGTAATCTCACAGGAGATTACTTATATCCATTTAGATTTGGAACAGCATCTTGACAACTGAATTCTTATTACCTTCACTGGCTGATAACTATCTTTCCATCAAACAAACAAACAAACAAAACTCAGCCCTAAATTCATGCAGTGTTACCAACAGCTTGTCTGAAACACTTTTGGGGTCTAAACAATGACTTAGAGACACATATCAAGCATATTTATGTATAAGATGACATACCTAGGCTTTGTGCTCATATAGGGAAGTGATACAGCCCCAAATACATGAATTACGTGCTCTGGGACTCCAGTGAAATGGCCATTGTGCTTTATGCCAGAAAGAAGAGCCTCGGATGTCAGTCATGTATGTTGGGATGTTACTGTGTGTGAAATGCCCCTTAGTCGTGGGGGGTGTTGCAGTTTGTCCCTTTGTCACTCATCCTCAGGGTTCTTCCCACAGGCGCCCAGGTGCTGCCGAGCGGCAGCCGGCAAGTTGAAAGCCAGTCTTGTGCTGGGGATTTCATAAAGAAAGAGAAAACAGGAGTTTTCCTGCTGAGTGGGCATGTTGCAGTGCCCTGCCTGTGTGCGTGGAATTTAAATGAGCAGGAGAGAGGGTCCTTTTACTAGCTGGTGGATTTTTGACCACAATAAATCGGGGTGCGTGAGCAATTAACATAATGTTTCCACCCGTTACTGTCTCTCTCCCAGGCAAGCGCTCTGGACATACTGTGTGTAAAGCTGAATTTACAGTGAATTTAGCAGGAGGGGGGGCTTTGTCTGAAGCCTGAGTAATATTTTGTGATTTAAAAAAACCCAACCTTCAGAACATGAAGAACAAAATCTAATATTAAGATTCTTGGTGTGATATTCCTAGTAGGCTTTTCCCCTTGGACTTCAACTTATTCCAAATGAGGGTCTGATATGCAGACCCCCGGGGAAGCTTTATTTTCCATACAGGATGCTTCCTTTCTAACTTTGAGTATTTTGGACAAGTATGTTTAAGCCAAGCACTGGGGGAAGGCAGAGGGCAAGCAGAGATGGCCAGGATGCTGTAATTTTATTTTTGTCGTCTTAGCTGTGAACTTGAACGTTAGAGAAGACTGTGTGCTTTGGTCAGTTTTAGGAAGCAGAATGCTCCATAACATGCCTGTCTTTCAGGCTGGGAAATAAAATGTTGTTGCTCTTGTTTAAATGAATAAGGGAATGGAAAGAAAGAGTCCCACCTTGGTAATATGCCATGTGTTTTTACATCAAGACGAGATCTACAGATCTCTACATGACTGATTATTCTCCTTGTTCCTCTGGTTTACTCATTACTACCTGGCTGTTGCTACCAGGTTCTCTCACAACCTCGGTCTTGCAGATCTGCAAAGGGTTGACTTTTGCAGGGATAAGACAGGGATTAATGCCTCGGGGAACTGGTAGCCAGGAGTGTGCTTGTTTGTATTTCATGAAAAAGCAGCCAAATGGCAAGCACGCTATCTCAGCCAGAGTTCTTTAAATATAATGTCAGAATGGAGATTATTAGTGTGTAATATATGTAAATTGCATATTTTTATGTTTTCTATGCCTATTATGCAGCTTCTTGGCTTTCATGCATACATTTACAGGAATATTGTATTTCCTTTTCAAATTAGGTTTCAGTTGCTCAGTGCATTTTTCTTTTAACAAACATTTGTTAACTCAAAATCATTAGGGAGTAGCATATCTATGTGTTAATATGTGCATACGGGACTCAAGCGTGCCACTTTGCAGTCTCAGCACTAACAGTCATCGCCGGTTCTTCCACAGAAAGCAGAAGAGTGGCTCCAGAAACATTTGTCTTGCAACTGCAGGTGTACGGTCCTACCAGAGAGCAGATTGTTTTTTAGGAAAGGATATCAATATTTTGCATTGCTTCATTTAAGATAAGAAAAAAGTCTTTTCCGGTGTACATGGGCATCCCTTGACCTTGTCACGTGCTTTTTATTAACGTCAAAGCAGCAGAGTTTGCCCTACACCAGGCAGTTTGCTGGGTTTGAAGCGTGCTGGTTTGGATTGCTCGTGGACTCGGATGGAGTGGCTGCCCACGAGGCTGCTTCCTCCCTGTATTTAACCTGTAGGATACCCAGGCTTAAATACTACTGCAGTGTTAAGTTTTTACTGGAAAAAGAACATATGTGCGGAACCTGTCTCCTGCTGGACATAATTTTTTTTTTTTTTTTCCTCCTTGCTCTCTAGAAAACTTCTGAGCTCTACTTTTTCCTGTTCCTTGTCATTTTCCCCTCTAATTGAGTCAAACCAGTAGCTTTCAAGACAGAAATTTCAAACTGGGAAGTGGATTGAATGTTGAATGTTTGCATAGACGATCATAACAATGTTTAACAAAGTTTGCAGTTCTCATGGCATTACCTGCAATTCAGGAAAAATCTTGATAAGAAAATTCCAAACTTTTCCGTGAACAGTAGTAAAGATGCAAGCTGTTTTAAAGTTTCTTTCCTCTACTGTCAAAACATTTCACTGCCTGAGTTTAAGAATTATCCTGTAACTCTTTTTGGTGAGATAGATCTTAGGCAATTGGTTTCTCTTAAGTCTTTCAGAGCACTTGGTTTTCATTAACCTGAACTATGGATCTGATGCAGCTGTCGAATCAGTTATATCTGTTCATATTGTCTTGTTTACTCTATTTTTAAGGGAAACACAGGAACCAGTGGCTAAAAACTTCCATTCCCTCATTAAGAGGGATGAGGGGGATGGAGGGGGAAATCAGCTATACTTTTATTATTCTTTTTCCTGTAACTTCTGTTAAATTAGTGTCCAACTGGTGCTCACAGAAACATTTATTTGGATCCAAGTCCTGCACCAACAAGAAGCTCATGATCTTTGACACAATGATCTTGGCTTTGAGAACATTTCGCTAATGACCCAAGAACATGAGACAGAAGTAAGGGATTTCTTTGTGAGGAAGACAGTTAATTCACATGATATCATTTTCAAGAGCACGAGTTTTTGTTTTCGTTTGTTTTTTTAAATTAAAAATAAAAGGTTCAGCCAATGGGATTGATCATTTCTGTTTCTGGACTGAGTACAAATAGATGAGATCAAATAGTTTCATAAATGTTACTGTGCAAGAATAATAATATTTATTATTTGTTTTGGAATTATTATAATAATTTAAATACTATAAATACATTTATATACATCCTATATAATATATTAATATAACAACAACAATAAACAGGTGACTTTACATTTTGAATGTCTACCTTAACTTCTTCGTCTGGGGCTTCAGCCTCCAATATGCAGGTCTCCTCAGACAGCTCAGAAATCTTACATAGAGATACAAAAAGCCCAGGACTTTTCTGGAGATTTAAGCCAATTGTACTGTAACTTTGTGACAACAGATGCTTGGAAATGCAATAAAAAATACAGATATCTTAAATGAAAATAGTGAAAATAGTAATAGAAAAACGATACAATATATATAAAAAGTCAGTTTCTTGGTTTTCTTAACCCTTTTTTAATGACTTTGCTCATAGAACTGACTTATCTTCCTCCATAATAATTTGTACCACTTAGAATATACACAGACTGAGTATTCAGTGTCACTGAAGCCCTAAAACTATTTTTTTTGCTTTTGCTGCTTGTAGTTCAATTTGAACCACTTGTTCAGTGAAAGTATGAGCCAGCTCTTCATAGAGCATATGACTAGCATGCATTGGTGAACTTGTAACTTTCTAAATGAATTTACAAAATAGAAATATCAACAGGAACCTGAATACTTGCATATGTATTCAATTAAGGACTGGTACATTAATGTGGGCTTTGTCATGAGTAATTGCAGATAGCTCACTGGAATCCTTAATTATGCTCTACTTTTTGGATTTCCAAAGAAAGGTACTAAAAATACAATGGCATGATTCAGTGAAAAGCAAATATTGCTGTGGGATCACAGAGAATAGAACTTCATCCTTAACAAAGTCACTCTAGAAAGCCATATATCCATCTTTAAATGCATTGGACTCAATTTCCTTCAAAACTTCCTACCTCTCTAGAGATGGCTGTTTTATTTTTATCTTGATTTTTGCTGGGCCATCAGTAATAGTAATAATTTTCTTTAAAATGAAAAACTGAGTGCTGAGTCAGAATACAAAGAGGCAAAATAGCAAAATGCTTGTTTTTCGCCAGTGCTGGTTAGATTAGAGGCCCTGGCACATACAGTATTGGGAGCCTCATGAGTGAACCCTTCCTTACTGATTGGATTCCTCCACTTATGATTGTCCATTATCTTTTCTTTCCCTTACACATTTATTATTGCTTTTACCTATGTGGCTAGGATTTTGTAGCAATTTCCTGATGGTTAATCTAGCCTTGTAGATGCTGTTTGGGTGAGAGTCTTCCTGTGAAAGCTTTGTGGATCCCATTCCCTGGCCACCTGCCAGCAAAAACAAGTGGAATACTGTTTGAGTTAACAAAAATACACTTTTTTTTTTCATTTTTTTGCTTTCAGAGAGAACAAACCTGTGTATCCCATTTGTGGAGGGAAGGTGTGTGAGAGCCCAGCTAGAGAGAGACGGGCTGGTTTTCATCATGGCCAGAATCCTCCTCCTGTGTTTTGGGTTGAGTTTGAGGAGGTGGGAGGAGAAGAATTCACAGGCAGAGAGCAAAGTAATCTCAAATTTAGGCTTGTTTTCAACTGCTGTATGTAGTATTGCCATATTTAAGCATTTAAATTCATGAATCTTCAGTCTCTGAGACTGCCTGAAAAAGTTTTGAGATGTTTAACTTTATATATAAATACACTTGTATATTCAAATATATATATATATATAAAAATTAGGAGTATATGTTCCTTTTGGGGTTTTTTCTTTTACTTTTTCACTTGTCTTGAAATTTTTTTAAGCTTTTCTGTACAGCCAGATAATTAGCTTCTCTTTGAATTAGTTTGATAATGTTGTGTAGCACTGTGACTCTGTGATCTAACACCTGAAAAAAGATGTGAGTTTAGAGACAGACTGTGATAATGTTGTGAACATTGGTAATCTCCTGTAGATAAAAATATAATTCATGAAGGATCAAGTTATCCTCTTAATTACCTTAAATGTACACCAGTGCACCTTCTCTAATTTCAGCGTAGCTACCACTGATGTCTAGTGGTGTGAAATCAGTAGGAGGTCTCATTTGATATGAGTATGCAGAAGGTCAGATCATCAGATGTTCAAAGTCGGTGTATTTTGCTCCTAATTTCATTAACCAGCTATGTGGTTCCTAGTGCTTGCCATTTGGCATGAAAACGCTTTCTGTTGGGTTTCTTCCTATATTAGGCAGAAATATTCATATATATAAAATGAATCGGCAACATGGTTCTAGGATCCTATAGCTATAGATCCATGTAGCTAATTAATTTTAATTAATCTTCTAAAATATCTCATTCTAATGCTTTGGAACCATCCTTTTTGTGTTTTTTCTTGTGCAATATTTTGTTTTTGAGAGATATTTCTACAATGAAAAGAGTTAACAGCAGGTAATGGCATTTATCTCAGAAGGAGTTTGAAATTTTCAGTGTTAGTGATGAATGAGGGTATCTGACCCACATCTGTTTTACATTAGAATGGAACATTGCCCTGACATCGTTAGGAGCATTTGTCAAGATTCCCTGGACAGAGCTTCTGTAAATTACATGCTGCAAATGTGTCAGGGTCAGATAAGAGGATATCATTAACTCCACTAAAGTTTACTCATGATTCTGTCAGTTCAACTTAATACGTTAACTGCCAACAATTTTCCTTGAGCTGTTTCATTAAATCTTTCATTCACAGGAGGGGGAAAAAATGTATCACTGTACCCAAAAAATATCACACATGTTCTTTTCTCATAAATCATATTAATTGCAGACATGGTCACAAAGCATATTAAATGCAGGCATGCGTAAATGAATTAAAACATATGAGAATTTTATTGTGCCTATGGTAGGTCCTACATCCTAAAATACCAACCACATTAACAGGCATAATGTTTCTTTTAAATAGAATAGACTTTTTCTGGGTCTAATGGCCTTTATTTTGTTGATAATAGAAGTACTTTCTAATTGCTGATAATAGACCAGATGCTGCGTACGTCAGCATTCAATTTCTTTCATCATTCAATTTCTTTCATCATTCAATTTCTCTTTCTGGATCAAATCCTCAGCTAGTGATGCTGCCCTGAGTCTGCCAGCAGGGGATTTGTCCTATTGAATATTTTGGATTGCTTGGGACGTGCTCTCTGAAAACTTTCCTGTAGAGTTTGGTTGTTGCAGTTAACTGTCTTTTTACTTACTTCTAATTGCACCTTTGTTTTCCAATAGAACTATTTTATCAGTTATACATACTGTATTTTATTAAATAACAACAACGCATAGCCTTTGAGATTTCGGTGTGCATTCTTAAAAAAAATGAGAACAAAATAGATGTAGCCAAAAAGCTTACAGCCTGATTATTTTATTTTTTTTTTTGGCGTTTATAGGAGTTCTCGACCAAAATAAATTGAGTAGTTACAGCAGTATTTGTTTCTAGGTGTTAGATCCGCTTTTGATTTTTCTTTCAACTTCTTTGGGATCCAGATCAACAAGGTTGACAATTACTACTTGGGTTTTCCTGAAGTAATTCAGAGGGAAGTACACATTTTCCAGTAATTTGGATGGCATATGGATTGAAGATATTTATTTTTTCTTAATTATTGTAAAACAATCGGCTCTGTTTACCTATTTAGAACTACACTATTTTATACCAGCAGAAGATCTGCGTTGGAAAATCCAGATCTTCGTGTGTCTCTTGCACACCACTCAGCTGAGGGTGCTGAGCATCTTGCAGATGTGGCCCATTAATGGCTTTCTAATTGATTAGGTGAAAGTCAGCCATGCCCTTCCTGTAACTCCTTGTATGGGCAATAAGGTCATGGCACATACCGTATGAAAGACTTCTGCCCGGAGGCTACTTCCCTTATAGCTTTCAAAACAGACGTGACCAAAAATCTAATTATTTAGATACTAATCAACTGCAGGATGATTCTGAGGCCTCTGAAGAAGATATTTCTGAGAAGATGGTTACTTCTCAGACAGTTTTCTCCACCTCAAAGACAGAGAGCTGTGTCAGTTCTGCTCCAAAGTGTCTATTGGGTATATATGTGCTCAGTAAAAAGATGCTTAAAGACTTATATTATCTGATTGATTTAATTTTTTTTTAGCATCAAATGCTAATTTTAGTTTGTCAGAGAAGATAAATCTTCATCCAAATATAGATGCTACTGAAATTTGAGTGGCTTTTGAGAACAAGCCGGGATCCAGGTTTAAATTTCAAGGCTGATCTCTAACTAAAATAATGTCCAGTCCCGAAGTTTTTGACTTCAGTGTTTTTGCTGGCGAAGTCCACATGACGTTGTCTTGTGCTCTATTCTATTGAAAATATTAAACCAGAAAAAAAAAATGTTTAGTTCAAGTGTGTAGTTGGTAAAATAGCTATTTGCCCAACCCGCAATCGGTCCTCAAGTCCAGGTAGAGGCTGTGTGAGGTGAGAGCGCTCACGTAGAGAGAGTCCATTGGGGCAGTGAGGTTGATGCTGGCCTGGCCCCTGCTCTGGAACTTGGAGCAGAAGGTGGTAAAGCCCCATAAATGTTGGTATCACACAGGTGCTATGTGGGAATGGAAAGGGCTGTGTGCTTAGTTCAGATTTCTGATAAGCCATGTGTGTGCTAAACTGTAGTCAAAACCATGATACTTGTGCCAACATAAATATTTTTCCAAGGTAGTAGTTTTAAATTTAAATTTTTAAGTTAATTTTTTTTTTTTTTTTTTTTTTTTTTTTTGGATCTTTCTCTTATTTTAACTCTATTAATGTTAATTTTAAAGGACAAGGATTAATACAAACTAACTGAACATAGGTTCTAGTCTTGTATCCAGCTGATGCAGTGTAGGATCATTAAGCATGCTAGATTTTCAGGACCCAATCATTTCCTAAAGGTACAGGAAAAACATTTGTATTTTCTAAAATTGAAAACCTTACTAAAATAATCCTTATAAACTTTAATACTTTTAAGGAAGCAATTTTTAGAAGAAAAAGTTGAGAGACCAGTTATTTCAGCTTTTAGGGGTTTTGGGGACAAAATGCTGTGCTGGTCTCTGTGCAAATAATGTGATTTTTCAATCTGTGGTGATTCCAGGGATTTTTAAAAAATTGTTTTATGTTACTCTCAAATTCTTTTAATAGGTTTTGTGCATTGAAAAGATTATTTGAATTAAATAGAAAATATCTTACAGCCTGAATCCAAGTTCTTCTTTTGTGTTATTAACTTAAGAATTAGAAGATTTCATGTATCTAAATAAAGTCTGTGGATACATTTTGAAACTTCTTTTTGCACGATTACTTCAGTTTGTGAAACTTTCAGAAAATACCATCCTGTTGCTCTGCTAGTGAAACAGAAGTGAACATTCTAGTGCTGTAGGTAGTAAGTGAACTTCTTGTTCAGCTTTTTTTTTTTTTCTGATGAGGTGTCTTGGGTGCATCTGAGGCAGAGAGTTTTGTGTTCTTGATGCAGGTATCAGGGCGTCTCTCTTTGAAGTACTTGTGCCTCTTGCTCTTTTCTTTATCAGACGTGTAAGACCTGGATAGGTCTGTCTTTCTACTTAAATCATGGTCCCTGGGGCTTGTTTCATTTATTTATTAAAAAAAACATTTTTTTCTTTTGTGATAGAAAATAAATACAATTCAAGAGGGAGCATCAGAGCTGTAGGAGCTAGACATGTTCATATGAGCATAGATTTATTCTTCCCAAAATAGACTCCAATTTTAATAATTTCTTTTCTTTTTATGGTAAGAGGTGCAGTAAAGTGAAATGATTATCAAATAACATATGTCAGATATTTGTAATGCCTTTTTGGAGGAAGATCAACCTGTAAATTATCAGAATATGCTGTTTTGGCAGAAGCTCTATGTCATCCATCCGTTGTAAGCGGCAGACTTTCTCTCAGGCTTTGGAGTGGAACTTATTCCAGCTGAAGCAAGCAATTCTCGCAGAAGTACTTATTTTCAAAAGGTGTTATAGAGGTGTGCTGGGAAGGAAATGCACAGCAACCTATTGTGTGGGTGATTTCTGCACAGTAATTTAGCACTGTAGCTTCCTACACTCCTGCTTAAAAGCACAGGTGGTTTTGAATTTTTTTTTTCTTTTCTACTGGAAATTAGGGCTAGAGGGATGGGCTTTTACAGGGACAGGTGTGTACTTTCCTGTAATCTCTTTTCAACTAATCTTGACTACTGATTTCATAACTGTTTATGTACAAGCAGCTCATTAAGGAAGTCACAGTCGACTTGAAGCTGGTCTGGAGCCCCAGACCATTTCTGTTGGGTTCTCTAACTTAGCAGATGAAGTTGAGGGCTGGTGTTATGACCAGAACTTTATTCTTTCACATGAATTTCTTCTGAGACTGGCACAGAAGTTATGGCTGCTCTGCCCCTTCTCTGCATATCCATGTTGTTCTGGGTGATGGGGTTCTTTTTTACTTCCAGCAGTACTGTTGCTGTGATCTGCTCCAAATTAATTTCACTTCAATGACTGCTGAGCTGGCTAAAGAGCCACTACTTGCTTCTTATTCTCTTCTAACTGAGTCCTCAAGGAATAACCACCTGCAGAGATCCCAGCTGGGGCATGGGAGAATCAGGCACTCTGAAATCATCAATTTTTTAAAATGATTTTTCCTTCTTTGCCCAAGGTATCACTTTTAATTGGTTTAATTGGTCAGCCATCAGTTTTTATTTTTGTGGATGATGCAACCATATTCCACTTCCTCTTTGGATTAGATACTCAGAGCATAGTCAGAATACCAACTTTAGGAAATCAAATGACAGACTTGGGAACTGCTGCGACTCTGTGAGCAGAACAGCTCTTCACCTATTTTAACTCTTTCTATTATTCGACCTTCCATTTTAGGTAATGGGACTCCTGACTAACCACGGTGGTGTGCCTCACCAGCCCCAAACTGATTATGCCCTGTCGCCTTTGACCGGAGGCCTGGAGCCCACCACCACTGTCTCGGCCAGCTGCAGCCAGCGGCTGGATCACATGAAGAGTTTGGACAGCCTGCCCACATCCC
The DNA here is from genome assembly GCA_025769975.1 of Gallinago jamesoni. Taxonomy (NCBI): domain Eukaryota; kingdom Metazoa; phylum Chordata; class Aves; order Charadriiformes; family Scolopacidae; genus Gallinago; species Gallinago jamesoni. The sequence continues at coordinate 20,136,867 of JAOQGH010000051.1, forward strand.
AGTCCTACTGCCCACCGACCTACAGCACCACGGGGTACAGCATGGACCCTGTCACAGGCTACCAGTACGGACAGTACGGACAAAGTGAGTACCGGATGTGTGCACCGGGGAGGGCAATATTGTGCTCCTGTATCAATAGTCTGTATTTTCTGTCTGTAACAAAGGGAATTATAAGCAGAGATCCCGATGGCTGACTACCACTTCTCCCCAAAGCCAAGCGGAGCGCGCTGGTGAGATAGCTGATTGTTCGAGCAAGATTTCTGCTGCATAATTATTTTCTTAAGTGATGTCAACAACATCTTGATGTTATTAATTGTTGAGACATGAAACCTGATTGCCATTAGGTAAAACATAAGGGTTGTCCAAAATGAAATAACCACTGGCATTCCACTATTAGAAACACATGTTCTTAATGAGGTCAGCTCAAGAATCATTACAGTATATAATCCCAGATACATAGAGTTTTGTCAAACTTGTCCTAGGAATAAAAATATTAGTCCCTTTCCTTTGATATATCAGTATTAAATATGACAATGTCAACCTGTAGTTGGCATGGCCCCATGCTGTGAGGTTGTCACAGCATGACTTGAAAAGCTTCTTTTGCTTTTTTGCAGGTGCCTTTCATTATCTGAAGCCAGATATTGCGTAAATGAACTGTCCACTTCAAGTTAAAGCTGGTCTTGTTTTCCGGTCTCACTCCAAGGCTTGGATATGAGGGATCTTCTCAACACGCTGCAGCCTAAACTGGGGCAGTCCCACTGAGAGGAGCAGGCTTGTGATGTTCTCTCCAGTCATAGCTATTAGTAGACTTTTGAAGGCTGGACAAAGCTATACAGAAGACAAAGGCCAAAAGCAATAATGAATAAATAAACGCGACACGGTTCATTATGAGTGGGTATACAAAACAGAGCAGTATTTAATATCACTGCCTGGCAAAACATTCCATTTTTTTGTTGTTGAAATTAATACGCATTGATTGGGACAAATGGAACATTTTGAAATTTAGAGCAGTTGAGCTCTGTGTGCTCTGACTCATCTGACATCCAGTGCTGACTTTAGTCTAATGGTAAAACTGCTCAGTTTCTGAAGCAAGGGCAAGAGAACCTCTTTCATTTTACACACTGGAAATTGTCATCGAGAGGAAATGTCACAGTCCATAGGAAGCTAGGATAACTGCGAAAGACTTCCAGAGCAACTTACCGGTTACCTTACCACGCTTTTGTATTCATGCTGTCAGTAAATGTCACAAGTTTTGCTTTACCAAGAGATGAGATCTTGTGTAACATGAAAAATGGATTTTACCTTTTCTGTATGTGTAGTTTTCCTAGTCCATTGTACCTTTTTGAACAAACATGGGAGAAAGAAAATCAACAGCATAGCGACTGATTTTTCATGACTGCCTAGCAATGTGCAATACTGTGTACCTCACACAAACTTTGGGATCATCCAAAGTTATATAGATAGAATCAGAACTATATTTTTGCAGGTACTTTTATTTTTGCAGTGCATAATTCCTGATGATAAAATACAGAAATGTTGCAGGCTGCTGGACAACTAAAATCCAGCTTGCTAATCATGATTTAAAGGTCATTTTCAGGAAACAATACGAAGAAATGATTACGTTTACATTTTTTTTTTTAAAGTGATGTACAGGACATAGACAGAGATGGACCTGTATTTGACGCATTTGTTTAAATTATACAGTGATATCCAATATAGAAAATATAATTATAGGAACCAAGGTTTACAAGAAGTTTGCATTGTGACATTTTAGAATGTCAATAAATTTGTGTTTTGTGATGTTGAGAGGAAGAGGAAGATGGAAGGCGGTTATTTATTTCTCTCTATTCTTGGAACAAAGAGGGAGGCAGAACACAAATACATTCCTTTTAGCGTTAAGGACTATGAAGTAGTGAGTTAGACTAGGTTCAGTACAGAGGTTAGTTCACACATTGGTCTTAAGGGTGATGGAAAAATGAAATATTATCTTTGTGTTGCAGCCTCTACAACAACACATGTGTTGTAAAAAAAAAAAAAACCAACAAAAACATTTAAAAAAAACCAAAAAAGAAAACAAAAAAGAAAACAAAAAACAAACGTCTTTCATGTAAAAAGTTCAGTAAATATTTACTATTTATAATGAATAAACATTATGAAGACTTGCAAAGCACTGATGATTTTGTCCTAAAATGTAGTATTGTGCTAAATACATTGATACATTTTAATCTGAATATCATGAAGAAATAAACCATGTTATCTTCAAGGCAAACTGTATTGGTTATGTTAGTGTATTCTGCACCCGGCCCAGGGCTGCGGGAGCCTCAGCCTGCCTCTCTTTCCAGGTGCTGCTAATGTGCTGCTCCCGGCTCCGCCTTTGTTAATGAACTACGCATTTTCCAAGTGCTCTTGGTCCCAGAAGTACCACTTCCCAAGAAGAGAATGCGTCCTGTGTCAAAGAGAAAATAAAACAGGCTTAAACCCAGCACAAGTAGGGCAGCTGGGGTGGCTTCGTTCACTGCAGGAACTTTGGAATCAGTCATGGGCGGGATCTGTCCTGAATTTTATTATTTTTTTTTTCTTGGAAGCCTCAAAAATTTTTTAACACATACTTACATACAAGCTGATTGGAACATGGGGAAGACCCTTCAAAATGAATGGAGTAAGTTTTAGTCACACATCAGTGTGTGAGGAAATTTTACTTCATGCTGGGCTTGGCGGACATTTAATTTCCTCACTGTGTTGCGGGGGACGTAACCACCTTGAATTTCTTTCACCTCCTGCTTCTGTGTGCATTCTGTTTTTGTTTTATTTTTAGCTTGTTCCTTTAACTCTAGGCCTATTCTGTTGGAGAAGGAAAGAATATACTTTTTGAAAAGAGAACATTAAAAAAATGCTGAAAAATAGGGATTTCCTTTTTTCTTCCAGCTTCTGTTTCTCTGATACGCTTTTAATTTCTGTGACAAAATTTAAAAGTGTCTTATTGATATCGATTCTCAGCTCTAAACTGCTAATTTATCTAATTTTTTTTTTTTTTTCAATGTTCATTCCTCTGCTGGAGCACTCGGCCCTTGGCATTTGCCTTGTGCCCTAGGCTTGTTGCAAAGGCCAAATAAGCCTCTTTTCTCCCACTTGTAGCCCTTTGCTGTAAAGAACAGGAGAAAAGAAGCTTGCTTGCTTGCACAGTTGACAAGGGGGTGATGTCTGTACGAGTGTGCCTTTCCAGAAAGGGTGTCCCTTTGTCTCAGGATGAGTGAAAAATGCCACCTTTGCTGTCTGCCCTTTTCTGTTCCGGCCACTGACTCGGGGGTGGTGGGACAGATTTCTGCCTCCCTCCCCTGCAGTGCTGCTGGCGAGGTGCATTTTGGCTGTGCCATCCTCTTTTTAAGTGCTCTTCCCAAGCACTTCCTTGGAAATGAGACAGATGAGGAGATGAGAGATGAGGAGATGAGGAGAAAAATCATTCGTCCATCCCTCTCGCAGGTAAACCATGGGAGCTGGGGCGAGCTCTTGCCGAAGGAAGTGAGGAGCCCAGGGCAGAGGGACTAAGCAGCTCCCTGATTTATGATGCGCCATAGGAATCTTTGACAGAGCTAGAAGGTTTACTTGGGGTACTGTTGATCCCGGCTTTTTATCACTGTCAAGACTGAAGAGGTTCTTGGGAGCCACATGTGTTTCTGGAATACAAATCCTGAATGCTTGGAAAGCCGAAGGGGCTTGAGCCTGCCGTGGTCACTGCGTTTGACAGGAACGCCGTGGAACAGCTCGGAGGAAGGTGCTCGTAGCCACGGAGTCCCAAACCGCCTCACTGATGAGTGCAGAAAGGATGGGTCCCAGGGTCCTTCCTCTTTTTTTTCTGGGGTGGGGAGAGAGTGGTGGGGGTGGTGTTGCATATTTTACAAGATGGAAATAAATAACAACAGCTGCTTAAACACTTTTCTGTCATCTCACAGATAATAAAAACTAGAAATTATTGAGAGATGGGGTTTGCTGCAAAGATATTTATTCCTTACGGCACAACCACGATCTTTAATTTATTCTTTGCTTGTAAATCTTCCTTTATCTACAAGTAACCTCTACTCCCATCAAAATACCCAATACATGCATTTCAGCAGATCTTTACATTGGTATATGTTACTGTTCCTTTATTTGAGCATGCGTCATATTTAAGAAACAAGCAAGGAAAAGAATTATTTCTAATGGCACCTATTATTCTTCTGTTTTCCCTGGATAATTCAGTATATCCCATTTAAGCAAAAGCTATAAATAAACATTTATCTCCTTTAATCACAGACGGTTTTCTATTCAACGTTCCTGAAAAGTCACATCTTTCCGTTTGACAAATGCTGTTGAACTTTAACTTTCTGTAGCTGCTTTGAAAGGCACAAAATGCCTATCTGAGCCTACAAACCTTCACTGAAAATCGCTGATTGCTAAACAGGATCTATGTCCTCAGAAATCCTGAGGCTTTGAGCAACCTGCTCTAGTGGGAGGTGTCCCTGCCCATGTCAGGGGAGCTGGAACTCATTGATCTTTAAGGTCCCTTCCAATCCAAACCGTTCTATGATTCTATGAAATCCATTCTGCATGTAAGTGGTATTAGAGCTAGGTTTTTAATTCCCATGTTAAGGTCTGTGGAAATTCAAACTTAAAAAATATGGCTACAGATCTGTAACGTAGAGCTCCAATCTTAATGAAAAAATACAAAGTAACTTAATTTTGGAAATCCAAAACCTACCCCAAATTATCAAATGTTACTAATATTTTTTGTGGCATGAAGGTATTTGAATTTTCTCAGAATTATGATGGACCATAGCATGGAAATTGTTATGTCTGAATTCTGTGATATAGTCTGATACAGGTAAGCCATGTATTCCCTCTCAGCAGAGTGCTGTTGGTTACTGCTGATGTGTAAAGCATAGGCTTCTGCCGTGTTAGTAACCATGAAAGTTCTCAATGTTTTCTATCCATAAACTCTTTTGACCTTAAAGTCTACAAAGGGGATTACCAAAAGCTGTATCTGTATATAATAGCAAGAAATTAAATAAAGACAATAGCAATGAGACCATCAGAAACTGAAGCAGCCGGAATTCATAAACTTCCTTATATTGTTCACTTCAATATTCTGTTGGTCACTTAGTAATGGAAAGAAAACCTGTATCCTGATTAGAAGATCCCATTTTTAATTTCTTTTGGCTTTTCCAATGACATCTAGATATTGCCTAGAACCAGAGAAACATAATCTGGAACAATATGAACAACTACATAATATTAAATTGCTAAATTTCTGTTCAATTAACATTAGACAGGTATTTTGTTTAGATTATATATACGACGTTGCAATGCTCATTTGCCACTGCCTGAAAAAGGCTTCTGTGTCTTTCAGTTTATTCTAGTGTTTATTATAAATCAGTGCATGTATTTATACGGAGTCATAGGTTTGTCTTAAAGAATTGCATGAGTTGATCTGAATCTGTTACAGACATTTTTTTATTGTAAAATAACCAAATTTTCAGTCTCCTTCTGTGGTCATTGTAGGTAATAGGCCCTTTGGTCCGTGAGACTCTCCCTACCTGTTCTTTCCCAGCACTTCTGGGCAGCTCATCACAGGCTGGGAAGTTCTCGTCAGTCACAGGGAGCAAAGTGCTTTTGCTTGATGGTTATTCAGGTTCAAATACTTACAAAGTATTTATTGTACAAGCAGGCTTCAAAATCAATGCATAAACACAGTGCTGGAGCGTGGTTCTGTTTTCCCATCGTGATTCCACAAGCAACAGTTTACAGTGCCCACACATAGTTTAAATCTTCGCTTAATGCATTTATATGGCCTCAGAACTGACGACCGAGTAGGTTCATAATCCCGAGCCTGTGGATAGCTTGGGCACTGCAGTGTTTTGACATGCACTGTTTATTATTCAACTACTCAGGCAATGTCACAAAAAATCATAATAAAACTAGGAAGACACATCACATTTGACCTTTGCTGAATAATTTAATAAAGCTAGCTCAATACACAAGTATGAAAGAGCAGTTGCTGATAAGAGCAGAACTATTGCTTCCTTGCCTGAGAATTGGAAACAGTTCAGAAGCTTTATTAACTATTCGGTGTCTTCATCTTCAGCGAAGTTTGTCCTTTAGGCCACAATCAAATGTTAAGCTACTTGTTTCTTCCCACACTGTCCTCCTTTCAGCTCTCACAGGGGTATCTTTCCTTCTGCTGTACGCAATTATCTTCTCAGTTTGTCTTATGCTCCCGTACAAATATCCATGTGTGGTTTTTTTCCTCACATACTCTGTTTAGTTTACACAAATAGTTTTCTCCCCATATACATGCATTTATTCCTAAAGATCTCAAGTGGGTATACTCATAAAAAATTAGGACGTCCTTTGTAAGGACGATTGTTACAGGTACTCTGCACCCTTAACCCATAATACTTTATAATCCAGCAATTCGGAGATGGACAAAATTTCTTTGGAGCCCACCCTCGTGCTGGGATAATTTCCAAAATGTAGGCATATCTACGGGCTTTTGAAATGCTGTTTTAGCCCAGCTGTGTCTATCCTGGCAAGGGGCCGAGGGGGCTGGGGGGCGGTGGGGCTGGCAGGGATCATCCCAGTCCTGCGCAGTGCCCGTGTCCGAGTCTCACCCCTCTGTCAGGTCCATTACCCAGCATTTGACCAGACCCTTTCTTCTTTGTCTCCATCAGAAGTATCCACATGGTCGAAGACACCCCTTTTCCCTCTGTGCCATGGCTGTTCCCCCACCACCTTTCCCCTGTGGCTCTCCTGCAACTTTTAGCCCTTCCACTCTGCTGGTGCCCACCAGAGAGAGCTTTTTCCCAGCACCTGCATCAACTTAAAGCGTTTATCTCTTGCCTGCTCTTTCCAAATGCCTCGCTGCCCCCTGAGGGCCTCAGGCTGCAGGGAGGGCTGCACTGCCATGGCTTCCCGCTGACTGGGCCCTGGGGCAGAGCGGTGCTGGCAGGCACCTGCCCAAACTGAGTGAATAGGTGTGGAGCTCAGCTTTTTCTTTTAGAGCTCAGAGGGGTTCCTAAGAGTAATGTGTTGTAGCCATGGTGGGCCTGGGGCGGGGATGGTGGGGAGGCATTGAGAGCCACTGTGTAACACCCGTCCTATGGGGAGCAGCCGGCAACATGGCACCCGCTAGCCGTGAGGGCAGGGCAAACAGCCGCTGCTGGGGGAGGTTTCTGACATGCTGGGGCTGGGGAAGATTGGGGCAGAGAGAGAGGACTGGCACTTGGTTAGCTCTCCCATCAGGAGAGGTGGTGTGTGAGGGCTGAGGGGTCAGCCATCTTGTCTCCCTGGTGCTGGGGTGTCCAGCTCCCACGTGCAATGGCAGTAGCAGAACTTCCCCTATGGATGGGTAGGGGAGGCAGCAGGAACCATGCTGGGAATCTCTGAGAAACCTGAAGGGTGGTTTCTCCTGAAGGTGAAGCCCAAATACAGTTTTCCCCAGGGGTGCTGCTGTCCCACACAGCGGGTGGGGAGGGGAGACAGTGCCGTGGCCCCTCAGTACCCCTAAAAGCATGATTTCCTCAGGCAGGTGGGGTGACTGAGGGGCAGCTGAGATGAGCAGCCAGGACGGAGGTGTTCCACCCCAGCAGAGGGGTGGCAGGGTGGGTGCTGGGCAGAGCTCCGTCTGTCCTTTGGGAATGGCTGGGAACAGCCTGTGTCAGCTCCTGGTGGATGGAGCGCTGTGTAAAACTAAATCTTGCTCCCTTTGCAGGTGCTACTGTGGGACGTGGTGGAGCTACGTTAGTGCTGCGGCGGTCCCAGGAGACCTACATGTGAGTTGCAACATGGTGTGGTTGGGATCCAGGGTCGCTGGTGAGTGGCTCCTGGGGATTTGCTTAATAACTGCAGTTGGGATCCAGCCCAGACTGCTCCTGTGAGCCTTCGCTTTAGGCTGGCTTTGGTTTCAGAGCATTTTGTTGGATCCAGTCTTGATTCAGTGTTGAGACCATGATGGAGTGAGGTCTGTGTCAGTCCCACGGGTGGCTGGGCCCTCCCAGGTGTCCTCCCAGGGCAGGCTGCTGTCCCCAGCTGCAGTGGCAGCATGCAAGGCTGGTCTGCATCACCTTGGTGAGAGCTGAGCATGGCAAAACCATCTCCTGAGCCTCAGCAAAACCAGTTTGTTTGGGCAAAATTACCCAGTAGAACTTGGTAAATCATATCTGAGACTTAGACACTCATCAAGGTTGTGGCAGAAGTCCTGCCTGCCTCCTTTTGTCATCCTTATCTGTAAAAGGCTACATAAATGCCACATATTTAAAAGACCTGGAAAGAAGCTGTTTCCCTGTCTCTCAAAAGGTTATTTTGCTATTGTGTCCTAAAATTATAAAGGAAAACAAAAGCTGTGCTAGAGTGGATGGTATAACAAGTTTACTTGCCGAAAAGGGACTCAGAGTAGTTAATGTTTTTATCACTAAAGCTTTAAAAAAAACACATAAAATGAGAGCACGCAGTAAATAAAGAGCTCCATCTTATGTCCCTGTGCACCTAGGCACTTTCCTTTGATTTTTAGTGGAAATTTTAGGTGCGTGTGGACCCAGAGATAGCAAAGATGAGTGAACAAGGCAATTTTGATCTGTGAAGTTACAGTTCTGTTGCTTCTATTCTGATTCTGCTCAAGTTCATCAGGAAAGATTAACTTTGGCAGCTTATTCAGTGACTAAATCTTGATATTTTTGTGGCTTAATTCATAACATAACTGTAAGCTATTGCCCTGCGTTTATATTTCCCATCCATTTCTCACATTTCCAAAGCATACTGATATGTGATCCTGGCAATTTAGCTACCATAATTGGCATTTTTCTAGGGCCAAAAGGAAACAAATTCCTTATCCTCCATACTTCTTTAATTTCTGAAAAACAACAAGTAACATGGTTAATCCCCTTTTTGATCTTTCCCCCCTCTTTGAGTTTTTCTTATGGTCTTTTCCTTTTAATCTTTTACTTTCTTTTTAATCTTCATTCATTGTCCTCCCGCATTTGAAGAATTTCTTGTACTTGCATCTCTAAAAAGAATTGGACCACTTTATGGAAATAGCTCTTTAGGATCTTGTTCAAAGCACCATTACGTACTTTTAGCTGTTTGGGGGAGGGTGAAAAAAAAGGAGAGAAAAAGCAACTTTAAAGCAATGTTTGTTTGTGTAGCCTAACAGAACACTGATCTGTACAACTAGATGCAGAAACAGCGCACAGAAACACCGGAAGTTACTATAAAACCAGATTACTTTAGAGGAGCAGAAGGGTGAATGGACATCTCCCTTGAATTAGTGTTAGGTCATATCATCTAACTCAGTGCAGGTGTGTTTGGGCAAGACCATTTCAGGAAGGGCAAACAGGGCAGCACAGGTGAGTTCTATAGGCCATTAGTGAGTAGGTTCCCTCTCCCAGCTCTTCCGAAGCAGGAGGAATAAGCTATGTTGTGACTGGAAGGTGTAATGCTTCTGAAGGCTGATCAGAGTGCCTCTGAGGTCCCACCTCTTACCCAGCAGCGTGCCTGGAGGCCCAGACTAGCCATTTGAGTTTGGAGGCATCAGAGTTTGTCTGCTATGGTATGTGTGTGCCTTGGTTTGTAGTTTTCTTGTACGTGTGTATGCGATTCCTTTGAATTTTTCCTATGGTGGGCAGCATTAAGGCTACAAGTTTTTCTCTGTGCGTAATCTTTTCTTAGACGGTATGGAGGTTACACCATGAGTAGTCACATGGAAAATGGTGAAATGCAATATCGTTTATGTTAAGGGTGGTTTACTCTGGCCTAGAGTAGCTACTACTGTGGGGAGACCTGGGTATCTTACGACATGTCTGGATAGGGAGGTGAAGAGCATTGTGCCTGGGTTCTGAGTTTGCAAGCTACCCGTGGGATGTGGGACATGGCCCAGGGTTAATACAGTAGTTTAGCTTCCAGGCTTAGGCTGATGTGGCTCTGACAGTCAGAAAGGTGGGGAAAGAAAGTACAAGTCTTTGTGTACCTTTCATTAAGAAACTGCTTAGACGTGTGAGGTTGCCAGTTCACGGCATAGCATAATGTGAATTAAAGCACTTTAAGAAACAAGGACTGTGCACCTCAAGAAGCGGGGTGCGGCAGCGCCGTGTTAAGAGGCATGGTGAAGTGTAGGCACGGCACGACTTATTCATGGCGCACCAGAAACTTGACGAATAGAGGTCATGTGTTTCTCAAGCAGGCAAGAAGTTTACAGAGATTAGCACGTGTCCAATTTAATTTATGTAGAATTGCATGCTTCTTTTACTGAAGCAAACTCTTTAAAAAACAAACAAACAAGCAGTAAGAGTTAACAGAGATCTGGAAAATTCACAAAACCTAAATGAAAATCCTTTTCCAGTTACATAAATATAAATTGGGCATAGTTCCCCTGAAGATTTTATACTACTTTAATAAATGTATTTTATTTGTAGTTAAACTGATGATAAAACTTTTCTTATCTCTCCTCAAAAGATTAGGTCCCCTAAATCTGTTCTGCTTTACCCACAAGAATAGGTGAATAAGATCTGTCTCATAACTTGGCCTTAACCAAGAACAGGATTTGGCATTGCTCTTTATGGGGATTTTTCATCTTTTTTCTTTTTCTTTTTCTTTTTTTTTTAAAGGCTGATTTTAAAACAAATAGTTAAAATGTGGAGCTGAACACTTCTAGAAGTTGCATATTCTAAATGTACTTATACCATAGTCTGCTGCTCATATAAAATTACAGACTTCACTTTCATCTTTCTTTTTACAAGAAGCCCTTAATGACAAATGCAGGCTGTTTAGTGATACCGATATACTGCAATCTTAGCATGTGAATTAGTCATCATACAATCAGTTCAGGGGGTCAGGCCTAAAGAAACAGTGCAGAGTTGGCAAACTGCTAGTCGGGTGATGTGCTCTCCACTTCAAAGTCATGGTGCTTACTCCCCAGAATTCAGATCACAGACAGAAACAGCTGGCATTGTCGTTTGTGGCAGTAAGGACTTTTTTTTTTTTTTTTTTTTTGTAGCAAGATAAGGTTTCACTACTTTGTAAAACAACAATTTACTTTAGAGTGACCTAGCCTGTAAAACACAATAGGGAGCAGGAATCCACAGAGCACTGCTGCTATTATCATGCAAGTAGACATGACCTGTGACAAACCACACTGGAGAAGACTTAACCCCCTTGCTCCTTGTCTGAAAATATTTGGTGTAGTCCACTTGTCAGTGGCAGTCTAAGGGTTTCATTTTTCAGAACAGCTTTATAGGCAGTTCTTTTCAGTTTGGATATTACTCTCTTGCGTATTTCCAGTGTGGCGCGTATTTGTGGCAGCAAACAGCTACAGACTACCATTCCTAATACTTACACAGACACGTTAAAACATCCAGCTGTCCACGTAAGCTCTGAGGCTGTCATATTTGAGTTGAAATTTGATTTTCATTGAATCAAATTTGTCATGTTTAACTTGCAGATAGCAAGTATCTGTATCCAGCACCCTTTATTATCCTGAATGCTGGTTTGTTCCACAGGCAGTAGACTTTGGCCCTTCTCTAGGGACTGTGTGTAAAGGTGTCAGAATCCAGGCCATCCTCTCACACAGCCTTCCAGGTGTGATGCTGAGAGAACGCACTTGAGAATGGCATTTAGAGAGATTTTTTAGAAAATATATGAGATTGTTTACATGCTTCATCTCAGAGAGGGACTTAAGCACCTTCCTCAACTGAGGATGTTATTCTTTTTTTCTTTCATTTTTTTTCCTTCTCCTCTCTCTAGACCCCTATCATATCTCACTGGTGCTTTTAAAATCCTTTCACTAAGTGACTTGAGCACATTTGTTCTGCAAATATAGGGGCAGGGAGATGGGGGGGGAACCCCCACCACCTCACGCATTCAAAACAGCCTGGCAGATGTATGTCTTGGGGACTTGTTATTGTTCCATTATTGTTATTATTAATAGCCTTCACTTCACAGGCAAGGCGGGCTTATCAGCCAAATGCCTCATTATCAAATGACTGAGACCCAATAAGTGCTTAACAGCATTCCTTACCAAAAGAGGAAACGATTACAGGCCAGATAGAACCCCTGTTAAAACAAGTGAATAGATTCCCACTTCAGCAAAGTCTCGCTGGCTTTGCTGAAGATCTGGGGCCCCAAGATCCTCACTCCCCTCCCGTGTTTTCTGACATGCTTTTTAACTCCCCAACATGAACCAAACAGCTTTAGCTTCTCTCATCTCGCAATGTGTTCTGCAACTTCTGGAAAGGAACCTGGACACAAGGAAAAATGCTACAGAACAAAAAGAGCCACAATACAAACCATATGACAACGCCTATTTCTTCATCCTCTTTGTCATGTTGTTTTACTCTTTCCTGGCATTAACTGTCTTTTTTGGTTATGTACGCTCGAAGAAAGCTATTTCAAAGAAAGATCCTTACCAGGAGTTCATCGAGGACAGGAATCGAAATAAGAAGTGGAACATGACCCGGCCGGTGGTGGTGAAATTTGACTTTGAAGAAGAAAGTATTCTTTGAACTCCTTAAACCAAAATACTCTGCAAAATGCACCGGACTGTCTCTGCTGCCTACATCTCAAGTGAAGATCTACACATTTATCTTGTTTGGCTGTCCCCCTCAAAATAAATCAAAGCCTTGCTTAAAATAGGTAATGGAAAAAGAAGTTTCTTTCTCTCTATTTCTTGTAATCCATTTGTTGCTGGAATATGACTTTACAATATTTTCTCAATATTTAGAAAACTTTAAAACGACAGTGAAGAGTGGCCATTTTTAGTTTTTGTTTCCAGTTTGGTGGAACAAGAATGGGAATTCATCCTATGTCAAGACTCTGAATTTATTTAAGACAGAGGACTATTTTGTGGATGCACATACCCACTCCAGGGGAATGCTGCTTTTTCTGAGTTGTTCAGACCTGGAAACTGGTGTGTAGCGTCCTTGGAAAGTGCCTCTCTTGAATAGCAGAAAACATTTTACCATGCCTCGACCAGCAAATACTCTTTAACATGTAAATATAGAAAAGCTCCTCTTGCGTTCCCTCCCCTCAAAAATTAATTTCACATGGTATGGCAAAAGATTCAAAAAAACATCTGCAAAATGTAATTAAAATTCATCTAGTGGAAAAGCAGGTTGTGTATTTAGTGAATTTGGAGTCCTTGCCTTTTCCAGCTCTTATATGTGTTTGTTCTTTGCCAGTTTCTTGTTTAAATTTACATTTCAGTCCTAGTGAATGGTAACAACAGCTGATGACAAACCTAACAGAGGAATGGCTTCTCTGTATCTGCAATAAATATTTGCTAAACTGTTGCACAAACTTTACTGAATACATGAGATTGCTATCTGATTTTATTATTTTTTTTCTCCTGCTTAATAAAGTAAGTATTATAATAGAATTCTGACTTAGAATATATTGCTGTGCTTAATATAAAAGAACTGTGCTTACTGCTTTGTGATATTGTGCATGTGATACAACAGACACTGCTTTGTGTATTACATGTGTGTATTGTCTTCCGAAACTTTCACTGGTGTGCCTTCTTATCTAGGGTCTTTGCTTGTTACAGAACTGCTTAGATACATTTAAGGTATCTGCATTACAGATCCAGTTGCTGTTCAGAGGTCTATCTGAGCACAGTAATTGTTTTCAGGTGGTAGGTGGGCTCTGATTTTTTCCTTAATATGCATGTGAAAACAAAGTAGAGCAAATAAAATTTTTCTTTTTCTGCTAGTGGAATTATAATGTAAAGAATTTGATTTTTCTTAAGCATGTAGTGTTCATTGTGTTGATTATTTTAGGGATGTGTAGACTTCTTATTCTTTCAATATTTAGAAAAAGTTTTTATATGTATTCAGCCTAGGCTGACCGATCAGATGTTGTTGTTCCTGTTTCCTGATGCGATGTTAAGTGTTTTTGGTTCGTGTGCAAGCAAGGAGGTTGATGCTATGCATAACCCTCTTCTCATAAAACTACAACTTGCTTCCCACTTACCAGCCTGGGTGTTTGTAAAAAGAGCCGTGCTGGCTCCCATCATAGCACTCTGTCTCCCATAGCTGTGCTGAAGGAAGATAATAAGAATAAGGTGGTACCTTCTCAGCCTGCAAGGATTTGTTGCTCAGGGACCATCTGAGCCAGAGGCCACTCCTTTAGTCTAGATGTGGGGGTGGGATGTGTGCAGAATACTGATGTGGAAGTGTATGAACATAAGCATTTTAACAGGCCAGAAAATGTTCACAGATGTATTTTTGCTGGATTCATCCAATTCCAATTTAAATGGTTTTGACTATAGAAACAAGACCGGAGTTGCAGTTCTTGCACAAATCAGTGTTTCCTCTATGCTATACGTGTTCTAGCTGCTTCATCTTGAAAGTTTGGGGTGAAAAAATGAAAGTTCAGGTCATCTGTGCTCACGTCATTCTCCTAACTTTGGACTGTATGAAATTGAAATCTCTCTTGGTTGGGTGTCTTATAACAGCTTGGAGCAAGTGGGGAGACTTACAGCTTTTGAACACGAAGTTCTGGATGGCTGTTCTCAGAAAGGGTGTGTAAATGTGGATTTGCTCTCCTGACAGAAGGCCTGTTATGTTTTTACCTTATAGTTAGTGTTGTTTGATTCTTTGCAGTGTATACTACGTCAGCTTAAAAATTAAAGATCAACGTTTTTGAAACTTCGTTCAAACCCACGGTCTTTGTTTCTGTAAGCTGTTTCTGCTTTTGTCTTACCAGGCAATTATCAGATCAGCCTGAATCCCTTAAACATTCTTCAGCAATGTGCTGCCATTGTCTAGCGTTTAGGCTTTTTGGAAACATTCACAACTCATTTAACAACAAGACCACAAGCTCTTCAAACAATTTTGCGGAGTGCACGCCTGTGTGTGCCTGCCTGTGTGTACGCCAAGAGGAGGCTTTTTCCTATCCTATCTCCATGCAGCAGAATAAACGTTAGCCACAGGGCATGTTGGTGACATTGTTAGCCTTTCTTCTTCAGCGTTCCAAAGCCCGTTTGTCCCTGCCCAGGAGATCTTACTTATTAGTAACAAATGAGAGGGGACACTTGGATACTACAGCACCACAGGCGTATCCTCAGCCCCGACAGTGATTCTGCAACTTCAGTGCTGCTTCAACTTCAGTTGATCTGCTCCTCCTGACATCTACAGCAGTGAACCAGCTACAGTTAGGAAACTTTTAGTTTTGGAGGTGTGGTTAAAGCCCTGTGCACAGCCCCGAATGTTCATTTTGGAGGACAAGGAAGACCTCTGACTGACAAATTGATGTGGAGAGAGAACGAGGGGGAAAAGATACATCCTTTTCCCTTGGCAGAAGGAAACCTGACCAGGCACTGTAACTTCTGGTCTCTCCATAGCATGATGTTCTCCCTGTCTGGACGGGAAAACAGAAGGGGGTGAAGGGGATACGGCTAAATGGCATACATACTATGATGTGAAATTGCTGAGGCAGTTGGCGCGTTGCTTATAATATGAGAATTGTTCACCTCATTTTCTTTCTCCTATGTGTGAAACTAGTATTTGTACGGTGCTTCCACAGCTCACAGAGCCATGTGGTCTGTAACCTTGTCAATCTCCTTTATAGCCACTTCTGGCTTTCTGCATATGGGGTGTGAAAAGGGAATAGGAGAGCCAAAATAACCCCATTTATGGTGAGCCATGGGCTGTGAACTATGATTTACACCTCTGAGATGCCCAGTCTGCTCCAGACTAAGCACTGGGGAAAGTGGGAAGGTAGTACAAAGCACCCTAACACAGGCTTAGCCCAGGCAAGGGGCTGGGACACTGTAGGAACTGGAGAGGCTGTTCGCATCTGCAACACTGGGTTCTATATCATACTAAAATGCCTTTAATTTTAAAAGATTTAGCATCATGAGAAGAGAGGGATTTGTTGTCTTTGTTTTGTATTTTTTCCTTTCCTCTCTGTTTACTGGTGTTCTGAAGTAATATTATTCATCTGGTGATCTTGCTAAGAAGCTTCTTGTTCCTTCTTCCTTACTAGTAAGAAACATGCTAAGACAATGTGGATCACAAATCCTGCTTTAATTTCCATACCTTTTGTTAATTTGTGTGGCCCTCTGTAATGCATTGCAGCCGATGTGTGGGGGCTGTTCTTGGTTTTTGGTGAGGCATCCACTTTGAATTTAGTTTGAGAATTTTGAGATACTCTGTTAAAAGCTTCACTGAATTACAGGCATGTTGTAGTTTCCATTTAGCCTTTGTGAATTAATACTCTAGTTGTCTCAAACTGGACTGTGAGAAGGTCTACTTCTGATTAAACCCATGGTGCTACGTATTGGGTTGTGTGCACTTGTGTTTTAGTGTATTAAGGTCTGTCATTCTCTGAATGCCAAAAGTATGACAGAGAAGCAGGACCAGCTAAAATGGCAGGTACCTTGGAGTGCCCTCATGCTAGTGTAAATCTGGGGTAAGCTGATTTGACTGTTTAAGTTCTGGTGTTTCCTGGTCATGAGATGTTTAGAACTGAATCTTATGTTGTAGGTCCATTTTGATTACTTGCAGCTCTGATCTCTACAAATGAAACTTTCTGCTTCCGTGGGGAGTCTAAAATACATAATGTATACGACCAAGTTTTCCTGGAGTCTGTAGGCAGCTGCAGACATTGAGTGTTATTCTGCTGTGGTTATTCATGCATGGAAACCTTCATGGCAGTGACCGCTGTTGCATTCCAGAAAAATGAAGTGTGCCTGAATTAAAGCAGGCCTGATGCTACATGGTGAGACTCGATACATGTCTCTACCTTCTTTTCTCTCTAATTTGTATGTCAGATGCTGCAAACTTTTGCCACTTGAACTGTGGCATACTTGTACGCATAGACAGAGCCTGATATTTTGAAATAAAATCTTTAGAGGGACATCTAAAACGCCTTAATGGAATCGGTTAAGTATCCTCTGGCCTGGGTTCAGAGGAGCACACCAGTCCGTACTGCAGCCTTCCCTCAGACATGGGTACTGGTGCGGTGGGACTCGAAAGCACATGCTTAAATTTAAACATGTGCTGCCATGTTTTCTTGAGCAAGTGTGCTTCCTGAACTTGGAACCCCAATAAGTGCAGCAATATGTAGTACAAACTTAAGTAGCTGAAATAGGCTGATTTTTTTTTTTTTTTTTTTTTTTAAACGTGGGCTGTGTCATAGCAAATCCTTTGCCATGTAAGCTTAGTGAATTAACAGAGTCCATGCTACTGGGAATAAGTGAATCCCGTGGCCTTGTTTATAATGAAATTATTGTGAACCGTGCAAAGAATTTTTTTCCTTCATAATAGAATGGTGGATTAGAAAAAACCTGCCAACTTTTCTGGTTATTCTGAAAAAATTGGAAGGCACAGTAAGAACTGTTTGACAACTGCTTGTAGTATGACTGCACACTACCTTCAACTTGTTTTTTAAAGTCCCAGCAACAGAGCCTTCTTTTCAGCCTGGGCATACTATGTGACCCAGCACATGAAACTGCATCAAATATAGATGATGTTTGGCAGTGACCCCTCCCCTCCGTAGACTGGCTTTCATCCCACAAGCAGGAGAACCGAAGGGGCCATAAAATTAACACAAAGATAAGAAATTCTGACAACTGAGGTTACATGGATAGGTATCCTTGTACCTTGTGTGTAGGAGAAGATACTCAATGCACGTTCAATAACCAGAAAGAAAATCATAATTCTTCTGGCTCACTTAGAAGCCTGTGGTCAGGCCCAGTATGCTGTGCTGGGGTAGCTGGCCTTGTTTTCTGTCCTAGCAAAGCACTCCTTGGGTTGCACACTGATAAAATCATTTCTGCCCCCTGTGTCCTGAATGTTGGCTGCAATCTTGGCATAAATGTCAAGAGTTTGTAGCGACCACTTTGTCCTTTGCCGTGGTCACAGAGGTAGCACTTTTATACTTGCATTTAATACATGGTGTGACTACGCAGGGTTGAGAGGATCAGGTACAGAGGCAGATATGCGTCTGGGATTTGGAAAGGGCATGATGACAGGGGTAATGAACTACTGCAACAGAACCTGAGTAAGGCTATGAAACTTTTTTGATGCACGGTATCATTAGATAATCATATAAATGCCTTGGTCGTGCAGTGTCATGTGGTTTTATTTAAAGTATATAGTTAAAAGTTTTTGTGAAATATTTCTCTCTTTTCTTTCCTCCATCTCCCTGGTATTTTCTGATTCATCTAAACTGCTGTGTTTTGGGGGAATGAGTTAATTGCAGCGCAGTGGCACTGTCAGAGCCTCTTGTGGGTTCTCTTATGTTTGCTTATCAGAGCTAATCCTGATGGGCTCGGGGGAGAGGGAGTGTAATCTGCCCTCAGCAGTGAGCGCTATGAGCCTGGTGGGGTTCCTGGCTTTCACAGGAGCTCTCTGGAAAATGCCAATTCTCATTTTGTGGTCATTTAGAGAAAACTGTCCTGCTGAATTGTGAAGCTTGGCTCCAGCCTTGGAATCATGAGCAAAACAGAATCTGTTTTGCTCTAATTGCCCTCTCAAGTCACTTCAGTATTTTACTTTAAAAAAAAAAAAAAAAAGTATTTTTCTAACTTTCATCTGTATGTTTTGATCCCACATCCATGTTTGTGAACTGAGCTTTGGTTTCATTGCTAAAAGATCAGCACATGAGGATATAAACCAACTTTTTCTCTAGCTTTATATTAACATCATCTCCGATGCACCGCTCAACTGAGGAGGATGCAAGTTGTTTGAGCTTGGCGCAGGGAGGCTGCTCACAGCAACCAGCTTTAGGCACTGAGCAGAGTCAGCTGGTGAGAGGCAAGGCTTCCTGCGGGCCTGGGTGCTGCTGCTGCAGCTCTCACCAGCTGGAGAAGCCAATCTGTCCCAGTGGCCATAATAGGGTGAGCAAAAAAGCTTCTAATTTACATCTCTAGGTGGAGCCTAAACTTAAATATATCCCTCCTGGTATACAGATAAAGCTTTTTTTCATTAAACCTTCATATCAACATTTTGATTGTTTTCACAATTTGCATTTAAAATGATGCTTTAAAAATTATCTGTATCCTGCCTTCATGTGACATAGTCATTCTATATCTATATATAGAAATATAAACGAATGGGTTTAATAAAAGATGCAACCAAACAACTCTGCATTAAAAGAATCTCAGAGAATACAAGTTCTGTGTCCTCTCATTCTTGAACCTGTTGGACTGCAATCAACTGCGCAAAATGGAATGTTCCTTGTTTCAGAAGGCCATAACATCTGAAGCACTGCTATGTTATTTGGAGCCTGTTTGGTGTTTTAAGCTTATGAACAAAAATTATTGTAAGAATGGTGTACCAGCTCTGAGTAACACCACTGTGTCATGCAGAAAACAAATTTCCTTTTCTCAAGAGAATTGTCTGGATAGGGTGAAAGGGATGCATCACGCAGGTATTGCCCATGATTTGTGTCTGATAGCTCAATTGCATTAGGAGAAGGCAAACAAATACCAACACTTCTAATCATATTCTCAGCCACTTTTAAATGCTATTTGAACAATGGATTTCTCTTTCACTTGTGTGTTTATGTCCTGGCATGACTCATGATTAAAACTGTGTAAATATGCACTCTATAAGGAAGAGATGTTTTGATTGATGGGAGCTTTGCCTCTCATGCAACAGACCATGGGCTTTCACAGTTCTGTACTTCTATAGTTCTGCTGGCTAGTTATCTTTTCTCAGATTTGAGTTGCTTCAAGTCCTTTCCTGTGTTTGGAATATGGAGATCTTTAGAAAACATCAGTCACTTCTGTCGGAGCCAATTGCAGTTCTGTTACAGCTTCCCTGTGCGTTTGTCAGGATTGCGTGCAAGTCTCTTCTAGGCGTGGGCATCCTCTACCTGCTTCTCTCTCCATCAATAACACACAAACTGGAATGAAAATTTATTCCACCAGTTGTGTCCTCTATCTCCAGACTGGCTAGTGCAGCTCACATTTTGCAGTTGTAAGGCTTTCTTCCTACTGTTTTGCATTCTTTTTTTTTTTTTCTCCCCTGAAATATTTGGTACTTTTCAGAGGGATGAGATGTAGGATTGTGTGTGCAAGATAGTGGGAGGGTTTCAAATCCAGAACGTTTGTTGTTTCAGTTGATCGTGTGTCCGAGGGAGGAATTTGATCTGTGAGTTTTGTGTCTACCAGATCTGTTGCTGACTGTTATATTTGAATCGGCATAGACTGAAAATGCCATCCTTTATAAATATCTACTGTAGGAATTAATCTAAAATAAATTTCTTAGGGGTATCTGTTATTATTTTAGTAGGGATCTCTCTTTTCCTCAGATCCACACCTACCGCAAATCAGTCTCTTTTTCCTGAAGCCAACATTGCTTCATTGATTTATACCAGCTAAGGATCTGCCCATTATTCCTCATATAGCCTTATAAGAAACTTCCTTCACTTCCATTGAATTGAATTATTTTGTGTAGGTCTGAGCACTCTAAACTATGTATGGCTGTTCAGGAAAGAAAATGAAAACATCAGATATTGTTTTTGTGATTTACTTCTATTTTTCCATAAATTCCTGCAAAAGAAAATACGATCCTTTATTCTCAGTCTGAGTCATTTTTCACCATTGCCAGGAGGTAATTGGTGCTGTTTTTTATATAAAAAAAAAAGGACATACATCTCTTATTCCCCCTATTTTTTTTTTTTAAATTGCATTTGAAAATCCTCTTTGAGTCAGTAAACAGGACACCTGTCAGCCAACTGTGAGCTGAATTTCTATAATTTACAGAAAGACTGGCCATAAAGTGCTTAAAGCTCTGGGGGTTTGGGTACCACCCAGTGCAGAACAGATTAATTTCATGGTGTTTTTCTGCATTTGCACAAATTAAAAATATGAGAGTCTGTGCTTTGTTTGTTTGAACTTCTTGAATTAAATTTCTTCAATTAGTTTTGTGCTCAGGTTTGGACACTCAGCATTTTCCAAAAGTCTCAAAATTCCTCCAAGTTTGATGCCAGTCGGCATGCAGATCTTTTCCTCTGCTTGTATCCTGTTAGTCCCTGACGCAAAAGGATTTATTTCTGTAATGTCTGTTCACCACTGGTTTTGTCCACTTGGATATTACTTCTGTTTGTACATTTCAGGTCTAACATTCCTCCATTACTTGTTGTTGGTGGATGAAATGCAAATCTCAGGGACTCTAAATTTGTGTTCACCACCATTTCAAATGGTTTTCGTGCTTCATGTCGGAATCGGTGTTTAAGGAGAAAGAAACGTGACTTCAGGCAACTCTCATGGGGTTTTTTGGGAAGCTGCTTTGATTAACAATTCTCAGCAATTCCGTGATGTGATATAATTCATCCATGTTTAAATTTAACCAAACTTGTCCAGATCTTCTGGGAAATCCTTCTTCTTTCTTCTTCTCTTTCCTTCCTTGTAGTGAGAGCTGGTAAAAGGGTGGTTGCTTTTCCAGCCCCTGAAGAAAGTTACCATGAAAACAATACCTTTCAAACCTGCTGAAAAATGGAAAACCCACAAATGGAAAATTTGGGGGCAGAAAAAAATAGCTACAACAATAGTTTGGTGACTCAGAACTTCTTGAATCGCATCTCCCTGTCCAGATGTCCCTGGATGGGGTTCGGCTGCAAACGGCTGCTTCGCCTGTAGCAAGTTTTGCCATTTGTAAAATGTCTCCTTGCAGTTCCCATGATGAGTTTTACATGCAATTCAGCAGCAACGGTTCTGAGTTAAAGCATCTCTGCATTGCTGGGACTACAGGAAACAACCTGGTCGCTGTCTTGATGACTTAGCTACAGCTTCTGGGCTTTCCAAGAAATTTTGCCACTTAAGTCAGTGTGTGCACAAGGTTTTCTTGTGGGTTTTTTTATTTTTATTTTTTTATTTCTCCCCCCTTCCTCTTCAGTCAATTAGGATGGGGCTTCATGTGATCTATGCTTAGCAGTCTAATCAAAACTACTCAGGTTAAGCACCCTCTGTGGTTAATGAAGTGAAATGAGAGTATTCCCGAGAGTGTTTAAACTCATTTGTTTAAACATTTATTTAAGATTGATGTATGAGCTTCTTGGGAGTCTTGTGCCACTAATCAGGTTAACATCTCTTTACTTCATTTTATCAACTTGATAAAAAGGATTTCTATGTATGAAAAAGTAAGCAGTAGTATGTAACGCAGGGCAGATTATTTTTGCCTAAGACATTGCTTCATAGTCATAATCTATTCCTTTCTATACTAAATGGAATCAACATGGCAATTACTTGCAGCATTAAGGAGTATAATCAGTGTTTCTTTTCTGAGATCAGGAATACTGGCTTGCGTGTGTTTAGTTCTTGAGAGCTTACAATGCATCTTTAATACAGGAGGACAGTTTGCTTAATATCTAGTAGCTGTGGCCTAGTTTCATGCCCTTAATTCCACCATAATTTGGCAAACTGCGGAGTATCTTGAATTTATGACTAGTTTTGTTCAAATACGACTGAGCCCAAGGTGTGATCAAGGCCAAAGCAGAAGACAGTCTGAATTGGCTGTTGTTACCTGCTGACAAATCACTTCAGTAGATCAGCCTTGTGGTGCCTTGGCCGAGTAGACAAGTTGGAATGACCTACACTTCATAAACATTTCAAAGGCAGTTCTGAAATTGGGAAATAATTCTTTTGTTGTTGCTACCTGCCCTTTTAAAAATAATTGCAATTACAGTGCTCTCCTTGTATCAATAGGGAGTGCAAAGGTAAAGCCACAGGAATACCTGAATGGATTTTGTAGAATTCAAAAGTAGTCTATCTACCTTTCCTGCCTTTATCCCATAAAGGAGAGCTGATCTACAACAGTTTTTTTTGTTTGTTTTTTTTTTTCCAGAGACTGTGCCTAACTCACACAACTTTTCCATTCTAGAATTAATCAGTTTTGGTTGAGTAACTCATCAACATTAAGTAACAATAAGAATCATATTTCCAGGAACACTTTCCTTGTTATAGAAAATCGGAATCAACTGTGGAAGTGTGGTTACTAAATCTAGATACTTTTAATAGAGCATTTTTTTTTAATAAAGACTCAAGAAAGAGCTTCCTGTTACAATGCAAAGTGTTTTAAATACAGCTGATCGGGTGACTGGAATATAGTTGTAAAACTTTAGGCTTCTTAGAATGTAAAGTTTTATTGCACTTTGATTTTAATGAGAAGATTTACATATTCTGAAAAACTTCCCAAGATGAAGGATGATTTAGCTAGCAGAAGCAGCTGTAAGAATCTCCTTCTCTGGAGTCTTTCAATAATAGGTTCAATAAACACTGGTTCTGGGTAGACCAGAGCTGGGGATGGACCTCTGAAAATCCTCCCAGTTTCACACTTGCTGTGAGCCATGTAATCTGTCTAGCCTATTTATGTTACACAGGTTTGCAGTTGGTTTCTGTTATGAAAGTTTTGTTTACATGGACTGGGCTTCTATCTTCAACTCAGGCACATTCTGTCACTGAAGACCCATACACAGCGCCTCCCTCCCTGAAAATCAGCCTGGAGTCTAGTTTTTCGTCACCTGAACATCTGGCTAGTTTCTACCATCTGCTACTCCCTCTCAACAATACAGAAATTTCAGCCTTTCTCCTTTCCTGCCTATTTTCCTTTGACTCTCAGTGCCAGAGGACGCACATGCTCTGCTCATTTTCACCTCCCTGAAGGTTGCTCGCCTCAGTCTCCTCCTTTTCACAGTTAATGCTGACCTGCTCCCCGGAGGATCCAAGGGTAAACATCTGTCTCAAGGTCTGAATTTTGGGGTGTTTGACCACTCTTGAATGAATGATTTCTGTGCATTCTGCCTGTTTGCTCTCTTGAGAAACTTCTGCAGTTCTGCTTTGATTTCACACTCTGTCCATTTACAGTCAGGCAAGACTTCAGTAAAATAAATTGATTCCCCTGACACTGTAGGACATGTTTCTTTTGAATGGTGTCATGTTCTTTGTGACTTGCTTTTTCATTACTCAGAAAAAAAGGGAGAAAGGTGAAGACCTTAGGCTTTTATATTTCTCAGTTGTCTCCTTACTTTTCATTTTAACTTTTACTTCTTGTCTTTCATCATTATACCGCCCAAATGTACTTAGGTCTAAACTAAATGCAGTATTTTACATTCAGGCTTTGCTGTAGAATTCCACAGCTCATCACATCAACCTCATAACAAGGGAAAGCAGCTATTGAGGAACCAATGAGCCTCATCAGATGTTTTGGGGATTTTGTTTTTGGTTGCTTTGACTGTCTAATGTTGTCAGTTTACATACCAGGAAAACGTATACAGGATGAGAGAATCTTATTGACCCGTTGAGGCCTGCCCTTATTAACCCTGAAAAAAATCTAATCAAGCAATCCATCATCACTGTGAACTAACAAGTTCAATTGGTGGCTGCAGCTTCTGCTTTCTTCCACAACTGTGGATCCAATTCTCCTTTGAACTGACTATTGTTATTTACTTTCGTTGCTGGGTCTGTTCATTTGTTGCTCATTTCAGCTACTTGATGGGTGGATAAATTTTGTCCAATCTGTGCTACAGCCTCATCTTTAACTTTTCCTGTTAAAGTGTCTTCTCCTTTATAGCACCAAGTTAATTAAAAGTCTTACTGATATAAATTTGTCAGCTTCCTTTAGTGCACGTGTACCAGTGTTTATGCAGTCAGAGAAGCTGTGTTCATTTCTTGAAATGATTTTGCTATACGTGAATATAAATCTTCACTGCAGAGTGAACCCGGGTTGGTCACCCTCATGTGAATCCCCTCTCAGCAGGGCAAGTGAGAGCAGCTGCAGTGGTGGGCAGCACCGAGCCCAGCACAATGACTTTATTACCAGCCATTGTCTTGGGCTCTCAGTCCTGATCCAGTCAAATCAGGTTTGTGTTTGAGGCTGTCTTCTGTGTTGTGCTCAGCCAGCCCATCAGCCGTAGCTCCGGGGAAGCTGCAGTGAAGAAAGACCAATAATTTCTCCCAGTTTCTTCCCATTCATTCCACAATGCCTGATGCCTTCCTTAATTTACAGACCCTGCAGGAACTGTGTGTACTGGGGGAGATTTTCACCGACACGATAAACTAGTGAGTGCCAAATCCCAAGGAAAGGTAGAGAGAAGAACTGTATAGCTTAAAACTTTCTTGCAGCTCTGCAAAACTTTACCGCTCTCCTGGAACAACTGTCTCATGAATATCATTGGCCTTAAATCGGGGATAATTTATTGGTATACAGTAAGTCCTGTCGTTCTGACAGGCTGTATGGAAGCACTGTGGCTCACAGTCTGTTTCAGATGAGGGAATTCTGTTAGGAAGAAGAAGAAGAAAGCATAATTTTAAAAGAAAAAAAAAAACAACAAACTGCAAATGTAGACCTGCAGTTTTGCTGGACATCATAGGTTTCCACTACTGCCTAAGGATAGTCACACCTTATCTGTACTCACATCTGGACCAAACCTTTGGTTCATGTAAAAAGGGCATAGCTGCATGATGCCAAAGTAGGCTAAGAAGATCCAAGTAACAATCTGACTGCCCAGTTTTACTGTTGCTGCTTATTGTGCATTGCATTTCATGTATTTCAGGCAATATGTTTCCTATTTGCATAATTGTTTATATTTTAAACAATCCTATCTCAGAGCAACAATGTGTATTTGCTCTTAAAATATTTGTCTTGATATGTTTCCCAATTTCTGGTCCTGGCACATCAAACTCAATAGAACGTATTCTGTTTTTGGGAAGATGAAATCGGTCAGTGATGTAATCTGTGTAGCTGATGTCTCTCTTTCCCTTGTGGCTCCGCAGCATTTGCTGCCTTTATTTTTATCTCTCATAAGCTCACAAATAAAGGACAGACACTAAAAGTAAGTTTTGGATTTTAGGCTCTCACTGAGTTTTAAATTTGTAAGAAAACCGTATTAGTGACTTAGATAGGATATAAGTCAATAAAACACAGAGATAAGAGGAACAAACATTAGACTCAATGTCTGTCTGTCAGTCAGTCAGCAGAGATATATGTATCTTTAATGTGGAAAGGAATCATTAGTTTAAAGAGCTATTTTGAGAACATCCTATTTTAAATTCATTGCGAATATTGGGCACCCACCATTAGCAGGAATATCACTAATCCTGGCATAAGGCTGCTCCAGATGCTGAAAAAAAAAAATATCGGGTAGTATCAGGGACATATTAAGTTGAGCAAGTTGTTCTTGCTATTGAATGGCTTTGTTTGAATTTGAATTGAATTTGAGGTCACACACACACGTGTGCACCTTATCGTGAAGTTGTGCTCAGGTTTTGGTGCTGGCAGGTCAAGTCCTGTGGTTGGTTATTCTGTATCATTGCCATTGACTTCACAGCTGATACTTGCAAACTTTTTTTGGCAAGCCCCGGCACAAAAGCTAAGGGAGCACAGAAAGTTTTGTCCAAAGCAGTACCTTCAAGAAACCCTAAGCCTGTACTATTGTTGTTGATGCTAATTTATATCAATTTAAAAAAGATATGTTTGGTTTCCTGAGTTTTCAACTCTCCTCCTTAAGCACAAAAGCAAGATGTTGGCAAATTTGGAATGATCAGCCCTCCTTGGGATAAACACAGCAGATACAGGAAATTGCAGATTGACAGTGATGAAAAAATGTGCCAATGCATCCATAAAATTTGTTTTATGATGGTGCAATAAGAGAATTCATGATTTATTTTTTTTTAATCAAACCTGTTGTTGAATTGCCTATTTTAGATAAATCTATTTAGGAAGCTCTTTTTCACTTATTTCCCATTCCCTCCCGCTGCTGCCATGCCCTTCCTACCAGTAAGGCTCCATCCTAAGATAGCAAGAAGGTGCTGCTGACTGTGGAACCATTTAGTTATGTAAGCTCAACTCTGCTATTAGAAACATGGACTTACCCTCTTGCTGCTTTTAGAATACAGGCCCTGATCAAGAGAGTCAAGGCAATAGCATATTTCTAGTAGAAAAAGATGGTTTATTTCCTTTTAAATATTGTCTCATTAGATTTTGTCATTTTGAATTGTCATGCCTATACACACATATCAAAAGCAGAGCAATCTTTTTTCCCCCAAAGAGTGAATGCCATCTTCTTAGCAACAGGCAGATTCTGTGATGCTTTAAGTGATATTTTAGCCTAGGATTTTATGGGAAATGATGGAAAATATTTTTGAAAAACAAGAGCAAACAAATAACACTCAGCAATACAGCTTTTCTAATTAGCTGGAAGTCAAAAGAACAGATGTCAAAAAGAATTATTTTCTTTTCCTTTGTTCTTTTTCTCAAAGAAAAATATTCTAATGTACTCTTCAAAAACTTAAATGAAACAAAAGTAGTATTCAGGCCAAAAGTCAAGCAAACCTCTTTGTTTAAGTGTCTTGAGTTAGTGGAAAATATACAACACTGCACAAGGAAACCTGCATTGTCAGAGACTGTATTAAGAATGGAAGAGCAGTAATTGAGTGCAGTGGCAGTGGAGGAATTGGTTAGTGATGTCTGAACACTGTTCAATTAGATGTCATTGTTATACTCTTGCTTTACACTTTTTGTTGCTAGAAGCTGATCTATGACAAATGTAAGCCAGTTATGTTGTTTTGACCCCAATAATGACAAAGATGAAAGTCGTAGGTGAATCACCACATGTGACTTCTGTTGACTTCAGCAGCACCTCTGCATGAGCTTCTGGGTTCAGTATTTGATTTGTCTTTGGGAGCATGGAGTCTTGTCTGTTCTGCCTCATATTGGTATGGAGACCACAAAAAAAAATACCCTGAGAAAAAGCCACGGAAACGTTGTATTCCAAAGCTACAACAACATTCAAGGTCAAGTACAGAGATGATATGACAGATGGAAATGAATGCAGGAAAAGGAATGTGGTCTGGAGACCAAATACACTGTATAAGTGTAGTGCACGATGGAAATGTTAAGTTCAAGCAATCACACCAATCCTGTCATGTATGAAACTCAGTTATAACTTTTGATGTAATGCCAGCAGAATTTGTAACAAAAAGTTGAATTTACTCCTAGCAGCACTCTTTTCATAATGCAACAGGAACAATATATAAAAAAATAATAATCAGATTTGCATATTCACTGATCCTTGCTGTGGAAATCTGTAGACTCTGTATGTTCTTGTTAAATGGAACCTACAACACCTCACACTCTCTCTCCACTCTGTACCTCTTTTGTGGTTGCCGTTGTTGCAGGCTTTGAAAACAAATGCCTGTGCTATGAGGTCAGAAATCTTCCGAGTAGACCATATTCTATAGCTGTAACTCAAGAATGACTTTAGAGTGCTTCCTAACCCTTCTCCATCTGCTCCTGGCTCCTGATTTATTACAGCACACAGGTCAAACTTGTCTTTGGTGCTTGACTGGTCATAAACTCCTTTTTGTACAAGGGGGAGAAGAAAGTATTAGCACTCAATAAATTATAAAATGAAAGAACACTAAGAGTAGCAGCAATATCACCGATTTTAGTCTGGCTCTGAAACTCCATGTTAGGCAGGAGAATTGCAAGCATTTTGGCTAGAGAAATCCAAGGCCACCTTGAGTCTTGAGGTTTCCTGGACCTTATCTAACTTCATTTGAAAGCAGGATGCACACTCCCCTGGCTGTTTGCAGAAGGTAACAGAGGAAAGAGTGGAGTAATTGGGAATTACATTTCCTCTTTTGACAAGACCAACTGCTGTTGCAGTGCGTTTGGATACTGAGGCTGGCTTTTTTCACAAATGGCTTTCAAGCTTCTAGTGATAAATGCTTCTTTTGGAGTTTAAGATGGGGTTTTTCTAAAGAACCCTGTATAGGCCCAGCTCTGTTCCCCTGGAGGCTGGTGATGATACTTTCATTGATTTTTATGGGAAGCAGTTCTGCTGAGCTAGAAAACTTTAGTGTCTGTAGTTTTAGGAAGACAAAATAGAGGTGTAAAATGCTGGCATTTAATCTCATCTTTCCTTTCACCGTGGTGCTCTGCTGAGCTGTTTATTTTCAGCTTATTTCCTTACTGGAGGAGTAACTGGGAATTTTTTCTTAAGCTGTCATGACATAAGCTGAATAAATAGAGCTGCAGAGAGCTCTATCCTGAGTCTGTCTTTCCACAGTGTGGAAGAAAACTGCAGATTTAGGATCAGATCCAGAGTGGAGGGAAGTCAATGAGAGCATTTCTGTTGTTTTCACTAAAATTTGGGTTGGGATAGCTCTCATAAAAATTAAAAGGCTTCCTGTTCAAAAATTCCACCAAAATGATGTTTAATTTTGCTTAGTATCACATTTTCCTATAGTGTGGCAAACCCAGAGACTTTTATAATGGCTTTGAATGGTAGAAAGGAGTCAAATTCAGCAGTTAATTAATTTTTCACTGCATCCTTGTTCTTATTAAAGTCTGGAAGACTTGCACTTCTATTTAATGTGAAGTTTGAAGACCAAAGGGTGGATAACAGAACCAAGATGATGACATTTACCAATACTCTGGGACATGAGTGGATGCTGTTAATGCTGCTTATTGGGCTGGATGGCTACATTGTGCTCAAATAGCTGAACTGGCTGGCTGTACTCTTTCAAAAACAAAACCAATGCAAAAACAAGTTCTAGTATGTGGCTGGGAAAGAATTTGATACTGTTTTATACTCTCTTCTCTAAAGGCACTTAGGATTTTTCAGACAGATGCTCTGTATGATGATAAATTAAGTTTATGGAGATGGGAAGCACTGCTCTTCAGGGCTGAAAAATGAGCTTGCAAATATTGTACTGAGGCTCTGCCTTGGGAGGCAGAAGAGTAACTGCTCTTTCTGGCATCCTGTTAGCTTTACCACAGCTTGGAAGACCTTGTTCCAAACCCTTACTGTACTTGCACAGCTGTTGAGAGTTTTTTCTTGTGTCAATTTCAATGATAAAACAAGGGAACAGGGTGAATTTTGTCTCATTGGCAGATGTGTTGGGTCTACATTATTAACAGAAGGGAAAAAAAAATCATAAATTTGTATTTGGAATATGTACTTGTAGTAAGCAATTCAGAGGCTTCCTGCTTTTAGAGATTAAATCCTTTTCCAAACCAGCAGTAGGATTTTAGGCACCTCGCTTGTCTGTCAAGGTCTATCAGTAGATAAATGTTTTCTTTAAAGAAACTCTGCTGAATGGTCTTCTGGAGAAAGGATCTGAAAGTCAGCAGCCCATCTACATCAGCGAGTTGCAGTGATATGATACAGCACGTGGTTTTAACTGGTGCAATGAAGTTGTGGTAAAGGCTGTTTCACTTGCAAGCTTGGAGGTTTTGGTTTTTCTTGGTGTCTTGATGTAGTGTCTTGATGGTGTCTGGTGTAGTCACTAAGCAAATTACCATCATCAAAAAAACCCACTCATGTAACTGTCCATTATGTGCTCCGTTTCCTCAATTATGAGATGGTTCATTTTGTTTTGTCGTTGGAATTCATGCATTGGCTTTGTTGGCAAGAGACCACTTGTTAAGGCACCAGAATTGAGTTGCATTTATTTTAGGATGGGTGCTCTCATCTAGCTGAATTAAAACCTCCTTAACTGCTATGATATAGTTGCAAGTGTTTGTATAGATTTTGATAGGTTTAAATATAGATTTAATTTAAATCAATATAGCAGATCCCCCTGGAAATGTGTTTTGGAAATTCTGTTAAAATTTTCAAAGAAAGTGGCTCCATAATCAGTTTGCTACTTGCTGATATAAGCAGGACAATATAAGCAGTTGGAAAGGTGAGGTGGGTGCTGAAAGGTCACGTGGAAGGGCAAGTGAAATATATGAACCAATTGGGTTTTCCAGTTCAGATGACGGAAAAATATATTTCATGGAAAAAATATCTTTGTGGACAATGGGACTTAATTTTTAGCAGATATTTGGTAGATTTTTTAAATGTTCAAAAATATGTATCGTTAAACAAAATCAGAATATTTTGATTATCTCACTCTCACTCTACTGTGTCACAGACAGTTATACATAAAACTTCCATGTGCATTTCCATGGCCCATGGGGAATTACCTCCACTGAGGATAGAGAAAGAAACTTTGAGAGGCACTGTTAGATGCTGGATGTTTTATATTTGAGTAGCTCTGTAAAAAGTATGCTAAGGCATCTTAACTTTATAGATAGTGTATTCAGTGGTATTGCAACATATTATGAGCTTAGATAAAGTATCATGTACATGGGTACCAGTGCTAAGCGTCTGGGAAATGTGGAGAAAAGACTGCAGGGGAAAAGAAAAATAGCTGTGTTCTGTCTAATCAGTTCATCAGTCGTTGCATCACGTCACACTTTTGTGGTGTGCCATATAACCATGTTCTTCCCAGGCATAGAGATTCTCACATGACATGAGAGATGCCCAGGGCAATAAATCCCAGCAGTTGCACTACACCAAAACATGAGATAAATGCAGGTTTTATTCCTCTTGCTATAGTTTGCAGTCTGCAGTTGTTCTGTGTCTTCTACTGCAGAGCTGCTCAGTGCAACCTTTCCCATCCCCACCTCCTGGTTGGCTGATCGGTGCAGATTGAAGTAGTAACACAATTATCTTCTTAGATGAATAGTGATATGTAGTCTGACTGCCAGAGCAACTGCAGATGTATAACCACACAATAAATGGGATAGGATATAGATACCCTTAAAGAGAAATAGACAGTATCTCTTTACCCTGTTCCCTGTTATCTCATTTGAACGTGCAAGTTTGGTGACTTTTTTTTTTCCTCCTTTTTTTCTTAGAGAAAGTGTTAGAGTGGTCAGGGTCAGGCCACGAACAGTACCTGTGGAAGCTGTAACCTTTCACTCATACAGAAGGGGATTTGTTGGTTTTTGGGTGGAAGTCTGCAGATTCTAGACAACTGCGTAATCACAAATGCGTCCCTGACAAAACTTCTGGGCAGACTCCCAGTAAACCCTTGTTGGAGCTGACAAGGACATGAAGTCTTAGTTGTTCTGCTCATCGAAAGAATTACGAGTTACATTTAATCTCAGGCTGGCATGCAGTAAGTAAATTCTCTTTGCTGTGAAAGGGTATCACGAGGTGTTTTTTCTGCAATAGCTGTGAGCAGTTTCATTAGCTTTTTCAATGGCTGTCCTGACTCCTTGTGGCCACTAAAGACACTTGTCATACATAGACTAATTTTTCAGAAGACGGTGGGTGCCTTTTTCTATTCATTGATGTTGTATGGGTCAATCCTTATTGTGTTTAATTAAAATAGGTCATTGCTTATTCTGCAATTCTATAGAAGTCTCTATTTACCTAACTAGAGATCTTTGGGAGTTAGGAAGGGACTCGTGTATCTTTATTAATGCTGAAGTTTAGCTTGCCCTGAATGCTTTTAGTGAGGGTTCTTTGCTATTAGTCTTCCTGCCCGTATGGTTTTTTTGCCTATCGTAGCTGCAGTGGCAGCAGGTACAGCAGCATCAAGATGAAGAGCAGCAGACATTTTTTTGTCTGGAAAGCTCTGTGATAAAAGGGTGCAGTAAAAACTATCTCTATTTAGGTGGGCTCAAATTTTCCACTCTTGCATCTTCATTTTATGTTAGTTTTAGTCTGTTGGTTGTGGGTTTGTTTAGCAGGACTGAAATTTGGCAGGAAGAAAATACCCCTTTATCTATGTAATGCTGATAATTGTTTCTTCTTCTTTTCCTGGATTAGTTTGTAGTGGTAGGTGGGTTGTTTGTTTTTCTTTCGGCTTCTTGCCTGTATAAGAACAGACAACAAATATCCTGCCACAGATAAAATTACTCAAAAGCAACATCAGCAACAGGCTCTGCCTTAACAGTATTTGAAAATTGATAATGTAGCTATGGAGAGAGGATCGTCAAGTGTTTCCCACATCTTAAAGTTGCCTATACTTCTTTGGATGTGTTTATCAGATCCTTTGGGAGGAGCTGGGAACAAAAGAAAGCAAAGATGATCTTGGGCAGGTTCTTTAAGGTAAATCTTAAATTTAACAATACAGGGAGGTAAGCCCAGTTTCGTTTCTGCAATAGTGTAGGTGGTTTTTCCCTGTTGTTGACTATCGTAATTAGTCCAGGATAAAAACTTAGTATTCAAAAGCTGCTGATGGGGGCGAGAGGCTCACCTATATATAATAGAATTTGCTGTTACCTTAACTTTTTTGGGTGCAAAGTAAAATGACAGTCTTTAAATACATATTCACGTGTGACTTTCTCCTCCTTCCTCTGTGAGGCTGAATATAGTAATTAACTAGAATTCAGCCTAAATTTGACAGTTTCAATTTTCTCTGGCTTTTATTGGAATGATTTGTAAATTAAATAGCATTCTTAAAGTCATTATTTTTGTGCATGCTTTCTGAATGTGAAATTTTAATTGCCACAGGTGAATACTTCCTCATTCTTTCTTACTTCTTCTGGATTCTGATGAGGTTCTAGTTCATAGGTATACAAATGCAAACAATTATAATGGACATGGTACAGTGAAAGTATCCCATTATCAATTAATACTTTAAAATTGCAGCTCAAAATTCAGCTGTCATTGGAATCCAGTGAATGTCTTGTGATTCTCTCTGTAACAAGTTAGAGGAATTGCTGAGTGCTCCTTCCAAAGAGATTTCTGTTTGTGATTGATCTTCTAAAGTAGGGTCTGACAATTCATTCTTGGACTACGTTAAGTGAGGGCGGCAGTCAACAGTGATGACAGAATGACAGAATTTCAAAGGAACTTCATCCTAGCTTACCAGGAGCTAACATCTGGGACTCAGACACAGTGCTCAGTCACTTCGGTGTGAGAAAGCACTGGTGCTACTGGATAGCAAAGTTGCAGCAGTCTGTAGGTGCATGGGCTAGGTGCCAGCCTGTATGAATCCTTTATAGGATAGTTACTCTACAGCAATACTAGCAGATTGCTCTTTATAGGCCTCAGAAGAAAGGCACGTGTTAGTATTTGTATCCTGCCCTGCAAGGAGGGAATCAGTGGAGTGTTAGAGCTTCCCCCTCTGCTGCCCAGCACTGCTCGTGCTCTGCCACACGCTCTCAAGGAATAATACACAAGTGAAACGTGGGAAAAGACAACCAGATACAGCACTCCATATAAACACACTGAACTATATTCATATTCTGACTGAAGGGAAAGGAGAAAATTCTTGTACCATTAGTTGGCTGAGAGGAACTTAATAAACCAATAATGCCTAAAAGGGATTGTTTGGATTAATATAGGCAGGGGATCTACTGTAATCACCCATAAATACTACATGGAAGCAGAAAATTTTCCTTTACTCTTATCTCTGTAGTGCTCTGGTAGAAAGCTTCTGTGGAAGCTGCAAATTCATTACTGACTACGCAGTTCACAGGTAACCCGGCTGAAGGACTTGATTTGTAAAGAAAGCGTAGTGTAGAACTGTTTAATAACCTCAATATGACTTGAGGATGCTTCAAATATCTTCCTAGAATCAGGTTAAAGATTTACTTAATGAGAAGTTTGTCACTCCCTTTTTCTGGCTGCTGTCCTGCCGGCTGCCAGACCCCATCAGCGTGGTTTCTTTATAGCCTTTCACATTGCAGGTGCTGGAGTGCCACACGCAGTCCAAAGTGCTGCAGCCCTGGAGCTGTGCTGAGCAAAGCCAAGCCATGCATAATTCACCTTTGAGTTCCTCTGGGCTGCTACAGCTGGCAGTGAGCTAACAGAAAGCCCCAGGACTGACACTTGGTGTGTTCCCTGAGGGGAACACCACCAAACGGTTTGCGTAGCAGTATTGCTTCTGAATGCCATAGAGTAGAAGGGGCTGATGAGAACTCAAGGCCTTCATTTAAAGAAAGTATGTAATCACCAGAAGATGAAAGGCCAGCAAAACATGCAAATTTAACCCTACATCTTCACTAGAAAGATCAAATGTCACAGCCACTTAATCTCAATGGTTTTCTGGGGAGAGCTCAAAGGTACTTAATAAGAATCAGGTGTACAAGAATTGCTTCTCACTAACTGGATTCAAAAAAATTATGGGGCTTTTTTTCTTCACACTGGTCAGATTGGCCAAGGCAGAAACTACCTCCTTCCATCTGAGAGCAAAAAGTCAGAGTAAGGCAGGAATCATTTCTGAGAAAAGTAATAGAGTACCTGGGATCTGCAGGAGCACTGCAAGACAGGAATTCAGCTATTTGTGTTTGTCTATAGCGTGTGAGCGTACCTTTAGATGGATTGCATGGGTTTTAACTGAGTAGTTTCAGGCAGCACCAATAGATATTGCTGCCCCAGGGACAGAGCTCTTCTCTCCTGCTCGTGGTCTCTTGTTGCCATCTCTTATTGTCCCCGGTCAGCAGGGCTGGGGGTGGGATCTGGTCAAAAACATGGCAGAGTGTGTGTCCAGCTTTCCAAGTTTGTAGTTCTCAAGAGATGTGGGAGTCGTGTTTGTGCCTGGTAGTGAGTAGGCAGACTAGCGTGACACACGAAAATTTTAAGAAATCTGCCTGGCTTATGAAAGGGTGTGTGAAGGTGGCAAAGAACAAAGGAAATATGTTAAAGCCTGCTCTGAAGAGTTGAGTGGCAAATGGGATAAACAATTGGCAGAGGTGTCTGAGTAAGGGCTTGAAAAACAAGGAAGTTTGGGAGAAGAAGGAGGGGCACATGGGAAGGAGAAGGGATTATTCTTGCCAGAGCAGGCCTTGATAAAAGGAGGGGAGGCTGCTCTCTCTGTTGTGGAGAAGAAGGTGGGATCCTAAATGCCTGGCAGAACTCCAGCTAAATCCCAGCATGTGCTCCATGGTGAGGAAACTGAGGCTATCAATGTAGGGATGGATCTTTATTTTTTTTAAACATAAGTCTTTAAATCCCTCATGCTTTCCATCAGACAGACTAACAGAGTTAGAAACCTTTGGTCAGGCTGTGTGTCTGTCTGCTCCAGCTTTTTGTAGGAGGGAATTGTAAAGCAAAAAACAGACAAGGATGAAAGTCTGGGAATTGACTGGCTTAATTTTTTGGAGTGGTGTTGGAAGTTATATTGCTGGGCCTCACATCTTAAACCAGCAAGACAAGGACCCACACCTGTGACAGGATAACTGAGAATCTCTGCTCAGAAATAGCAGGAAGAATATGAGATATAGAATCATAGAATTGTTTGAGTTGGAAGGGACCTTAAAAATCATCGAGTTCCAACCCCCCTGCCCTGGGCAGGGACACCTCCCACTAGAGCAGGTTGCTCCAAGCCCCATCCAGCC
>JAOQGH010000051.1:20173061-20197633 GCA_025769975.1 Gallinago jamesoni
CATAGGAGAGGTGCTCCATCCCTCTGATCATCCTCGTGGCCCTCTGCTGGACCCGTTCCAACAGGTCCATGTCCTTCTTGTGTTGAGGACTCTGAGCTGCAACTATGGGAGCTTTCAAACATTCCTGTTAGGAGTGAGAGTGCCTTGGTAAAACGTAGGAGGAGGAACAGCTGCCTTCGTGACATGAGGGAACGTCCAATCCATAGCCTATGGAAGGAGCATGGTAGATGTCAAGGAGAGACAGGCAGTTCATGGAGCTGCCCTGGCAGGACCTGCCACAGGAGAGTGCTGCTCTGTGTGAATAATTGTGTTCTGCTGCTGGTGGACTTGTTGTGAGCGATATGCAAGGGGTGGAGGTTCTCCCTGGCAGTGGGTAGACAAGGAGTTTGCGTGTATAGCCAAGGAAAATGATTGCAAAATGTGAGAATGCCCAAGCTGCTGATGAAAACAGGATGTCTGTACTGGAGAAGCAGCCAATATTTCTTTAGCTATTTGCAGAGATGTCACCTGCTTTTTGGTTGGTTTGAAGTGGCCGCAGTCCAGGCAGCTGTAGGAAAAAAAAAAAAGCCCTGATTCAAGCTGCCTGCAGTGCTGAGTCTATCGGGCTGCTGAGGGGGGACTGGTACAAACTGAGAGATGGCGTCAGGGCTCACTTGCTACTTCAATGTATATCCTGAGAACAGAGTGGAGCCCTGGCTTAATTTTAAAGCTGTCTCCCTTTGGTGAAGCCCCCTTGGCAAGTAAAGCTGTGTTTCCCTGCCCTTCTTCACAGCTGCTGCTGTGAGTTGAAGTATGTACCCTTGTCTCAGAGGATGAATATATCCTCTTTTATTTATAAAACAGTGGAAAAAAAACTCAAGGAGAAAAACATTGTTTTAAGAAATGCTAGTGCTATTAAATGCTTAAGACACTGTGCAGCGTGTGTGGTTTTCTGGCTGATGGTGCAGGAGGATCAGGAGTCACTGTCTGAAGGGAGCTGCCAAGGGTCCCAGGGGCTAGCAGGGACGTGGCTCACTGCCACACTGTATTTACAGGAGGGTCACCCCAGTCCTTTGGGGAGGAAGGTTCCCCTTGTCCTTCCATTATTCCTGTCCGTACACTAAAGCTCCTCCTGGTTTTCCTGCTGTTTCTGATTACCCAATTGAATCTCTTTTAAGACTGTGCTGTAAAAAAATATCTCTGAAACCAGCCTAAGTTCATATCAGATGTTTCATGTGAGTGCAGGAATTAAAATACCTTGATTCACATCACACACAAATTGAGACAAATAAGGCAGTCCAGTCCTTCCCCGTTGCTGGCAGGCCACTGTTCCTTCTCCCTGCTGGAGCGAGGGCCGGGGAAGCTCTCTGACACCAGTGCTCTAAACACTGGCACTGGTTTTGCTGTGCATGGCTCTGCTGAAATTGAGCCAAGTCCTTCACGCTACTTGTCGGCTGAGGCTGGGCAGGCTGCTCTGCGCACAGCCCCCGCGGGGGCTTTGAGCAGCGGGATGGTTGTTGCCCCCAGCAGCAACACCGCTCCCGCTTTTCCCAGGCTGCAGGACTTTTGCAAAAGCTATTCCCAGGTTTTAAAGGCTTGCCAGTCTCTGAGTGCAGCTCGAAGCTTGGATGGGGGGCTTTTCTTGCTCTCTTGAATGTCTCCTTTCCCTGCACGGGATGAAAGAAAAGGGGTTGTTTCCCTTGGTCTGACACTAATGCTTCCAAATGCCTTCACGGCTGAAAAGTTCTGAGCAGCAACGGAGGGAAAAGGGTGATGGGGAGGTTGACAAATGTACATTTTCTTGGACGGGAAAATAAAATATGGAATCTTTGTCTGTGGAAAAACCAACATGTTTTGAAAACAAAACCTGGCTGTGTTTTGGAACAAGTTGCACGCAAGACCTGGTTCCTGTTTGCTTGTTGATTTGTTTGTTTAACCATCTCCATACAAACTTTCTGTGGGTATTTTTGTTTTCTGCATTGACATGCAAAGAAATTTTGCATCTAAAACTTCAGCTGCTTCTGACAGTTTGAGATGCTGTTGTGCTTTAGGTTCTCAAGCAGCATGTAATAATATGCAGAGGGTGTTCAAATCATGCAGTTGGTCCTATAAAGACTTTTGTACGTGCCTGTTTTCAAGCAAGAGAATAGTCCTACTGAAGCATTAGAGTGTCTTTGAATATAATGATGCCTCTGTGTGTGTCAAGCTCATGATATTTTATGTAAATGTTATAGAAATACAAATGTTCTCTGTTTTAAAAAAAACAGACAGTGCAGCTGAAATATGTCTATTTGTTACCTAAGATTTATCATTCAGGAGAGACAGTCGGAGGTGTGTAAGAGACCGAAGTGCTACTTTATAGATGTGTTGGATCCTGTAGGTAGCACAGAGGAAAGTGTAGAGTAGACAGGGGCATAAACAGACACATCCATTAAGCTAACATAACTGGTGAATCATTAAGGGTCAGGGAAGTAGTTATAAATAGAAGTGGCAGCAGAAGGTTATTTCTGTGAAGGACTTCAAAGTGAAGACAAGAAGCTTCAATGTGATGTTGAGCAAATCAGTCAGGGGAGAGTGACAGGAATGGAGGTGACGGTGTCCAGCAGGCAAGAGATTGGAGCTGCATTTGTAACAGGAAGAAAAACCGTGAAACTTGATTAGAACTAACGTGTTAACTTGTTGAAACCAACATCATTAAAATCTGGAATCTCTTACACAGTTGTGTTCTGTTTTTTCTTGCTTGAACAAACAGAATTCACTTGTCAGATTTAAATTTATCACTAATTTTACTCTATATAGGGCTCGGGTACTAAGAGTTCTGCAAATTGATACCAGTTTTGGCAGTTTTGAAAATCTTTAAATGTTTGTTAATTATTTTTGCTGGGCTATGACTATGACTCCAGTGTGCCTGCCCCTCCCCCATCCCCCCCCCAAAAAAGGTAATGTGTCCTTCTTATAACAAAGTTATGACAAATATTGGTTCTATCATGCATTTGATAATGAAGTTCTGACTGGTAAATGGACAACTCTCACTTTCTGAGAAGGTGAGGTGTCCTAAGAAATATGTCTTGAAATGAAGTATGGAAAGCAGTAAAGAAATAATATTATAGAATAAATATTTCACAATTAGTAAACGTGGTGATTTAACAGCAAGGTCCCAGTATTAAATTTCCCCGATGCATGTTATAAAACTGCATTAAGAATAACGTGTTAATTCCAGTGATAACAGAATGCGAGGAGAGACAACATGAAACAGCACCATCTACCGTTCCTGTTAGGACTGTGAAGACCACAGTGAGATAGGGAGGTTTGTTCCAAAAGGAATATTCTGACAAAGTGGGTTTTTGATATCCCACTAGCATTTTACGAAAACTCTTAGTGGCCCTACTGACTTGTGTAGAAACGTGGACATGTTAAACTTTTGATTTTGGCAGGTTTATTAAAACCCTACTGCAATAAAGCCTGAACAGTTTTGATTACACCTGTTTGTATGTGACATCCAGAAATTTGGTCATGGGAAAGATAAATATATTTGGGTTAATATTGAATTACTGCATATTTACAAGCTTGGCCAAATGAATATATGGATTAGTACATACAATAAAAATATACATCAATGCCTA
This sequence comes from Gallinago jamesoni, assembly GCA_025769975.1. NCBI lineage: Eukaryota > Metazoa > Chordata > Aves > Charadriiformes > Scolopacidae > Gallinago > Gallinago jamesoni. The sequence goes on from JAOQGH010000051.1 coordinate 20,176,664, forward strand.
CAAAAATTAATATGTACAATAAAACTTTGATGCAGTCATCACATGACAGTTTACGTACTCTGAAGAAAATGGCCTGCACTGGTGTTTATTAACTATACTTTTGGTAGTATCCAGCCTTTGAAACCATTGTAAAAACATCCAAGTAAGTAGAAAGTAGTTAATAAGAGGTCTGAGGGAGAAGGGTTTCCTTCAGACCCCAGTAATGGCAGCTCATGCAGCCCTAAAGGGTACACCAAAAAACAACAACAAAAAAAGGATATTAAATGGCACATGAAGAACAGAGAGATTGGCCAGAAGGGCAGAGAATTTAAATTCAAAAAAGAAAAATTTGCCTGAACTCTGTTGTTACTCATGCTTGCAGTGAGTAGAGGATAAAGACATGCAAAGAAATGATGGCTACCTAGAAGTAAGGTTCCCAGCGCTGTCAGCTTTGAAAGAAAAGGTTTGCATGCCCTGACCTCCTCTCTTGGAGGAGGGATTACAGCTGACTGCAGTGGGAGTAGCGTGTAGGTGTGAGTGCAGGATTAGGGCTAGTGTGTGCCTGGGGGTACTGTACCTCCTCTGTGCTGCACTTCACTCAGTCGCTCAGAAACGGGCTCGAGCCGAGAGCCGAGTCCAGATTTAAGATGGGACTTCTCAAGAGTGCAGAGGTGTTGTAGGGCAGGTCTGGAGGCATTGTGTAAGCAGGCACTTAAGCGGTTCAGCCGTGTGTGCAGGATGCCTGGATCAGAAGCTGTGCTGCCACGGCTGTTACAGTGCTCCCCCTGAGGAGACGAGAGCTGCTCAAGGGCAAGGTGTTGGCATTGGCACCGCATCCTGCTTATACCAGAAGAAGAGCGTGGAAGCTGCTTGCGGCAAAGGCAAAGCTTGTTCCTATCTGTCTGCAAAAGACTATGTACGCATACCCTCAGTCCTGCTTATTAGAGAAGAAAATGCTTGCTGGGAAGTGCAAAACTGGGTCAAAACTCTTCCAGACTGATTAGATGCCGGGATCTGCTTTTGTTTTAGTTTCTTTTACAATAACACATTTATTCCAGATACTTATTTTATGGCTGGATGGTAGAATATCTTGTTTTTGAAGACCACATAAATGCGTTTAATTGCTTGAAGATGTATTTACCACTACAGTGTAGTGATTTTTGTAGCAGACGTATAATTTGAGAAAAATCCTACAGCATATAACTATCTTGATGAAACTAGACTCTCTTTTTATAAGGCACACATGGTATGTTCAAACAGTTCTGTTATCATAATCATGGTCTTATGATGTGCTGGGCTCTCCTGCAGCTTAATGATGGGTGAAACATTATCACAAGCATCAGACTGACATAGACGGTGGAGGTGAAATAGTAATTTGTGTCTTTTCCATCTCCAGCTTGTTGCTGTGGTTATTTGCATCACAATTTGTTTCTAAACGAACACTTTTGAATAGGGAGATCCATTGATGATGATGATTATTACTTATTTTCAATACTGCTGGTGTGAAATTCAAAGCAGAGAAGGTAGCTTATAGAAAAGCCTTGGTGGCTTTATAATACTCATCATAAATATGATAAAGAAATAATATACGATAGTAACAACTATTTGGTGGTGGGGAAGTACTTAAAAAATAAATTTATTCCAATGAATGGAAATTCATTGAAATGTTTTAGCTATTTTTTCCAACCAAATGTAGAGGAGAAAATAGAAATGCTTTAATTAAAATTTTAAGCTCCTTTTCATCTAGCTGGGTAGGAAATGAAGTGTTGAGAGTTTTGGCTCAAATGTAATATTTTGCTTGACTCTCAAAAATATTTTGCTGAGAGTGAGGGATCAGAGGGTTAATTTCAGTGTAAAGACAGAACACGTTTCAGTTTAGATAATCTTAATTTCTTTTATTTTTCTGAAAGACTGGTATTTTCACGGTTCTAATTATAAGCTCTGACACAGGATCAGGTTTGCTACTTTGCTTCTCAAGAGGGGTGAGTAGCTTAATTAGAGTACTTTGTCTCTATGAGCAATTTGGCCCTGAAACTTGAGGTTCACGCATCATTTCCAGTAATGTGCTACAAGAATAATTGTGGAATCTCTTAAGCGTGTGTGAGGAGGGAAGTGCAGTAAACGTACTTAGCATGTATTTTTAAGAGCAGGTGGCTTAATCTTCCACTAAATAAAGCAATAATTTCAGCATATTCCAGTGATTACAGATAATAATTATTCAGGTAATATTAGCTTTTTCAGGTGTGGCATCTTGTTCTAGGTGTTGTAACCTGTCGTTTACTCCTTCGGTGGATTCAGGTTTACTTAGTAATTGCTTTGCTGAAAAACAGATTATGTATTATTTAGCTGTCAGCTGTATTGGAAAAGTGCCAAATAACTCTTAAACAACCAAACATTACCCAATAAGCAGCAGTGAGCGCAACTCATTCATGAAGCAAGGATCCAACTTGTTTTCTTGTTAGATGGTTAATATTGGGAAGAAGTTCTGAATCAGACCTTTCTGCCTCTGCCTCATCTTCTAAGTCATCTGATGGACTTGAAAAAGTTTAACTTCTCAGTTAAACAGCAGACAGAAGTATCTCCCAAACAATTTCAACTCAAAAGCTCCAAACAGAGCTCAGCTCAGCAAGGGGTTTCTAGATGAAGTGTTCCCACAGTAGGATTTCAGTAAAAGTCTACTTTCTTAAAATTGGTTGGAAACAGTTAATGGTCAGTGTTTTTTTGGGTTAGAACAGGAATCCCTGTTGAAGCTTCCTCTTGAACAAAACGGGAGAACTTTCTAAACCATTTTAACATCACCTGTGCCATCTTATATTTTGCACTTTACTTTGACAAGCTTTACTGGAGATAATGGTGAAAAATAAAATTGCACATGTGCTCAGTTTTACAGCAGAAAGTTCTAAACCCAAGTTTTGGGTTGCGTCCACTTATTATGGGGGCTGGAACTTCAAAAGGTCCTTTCCAAGACAAACTGCTCTATGATTCTGTGATTATTCTACTCAGCTTTAAACTGGGATTAGGAGGAAAACTAGCATATTTAAGTTTGTGTGCTTTTCTAACCAGAGAATCATGCAGGATTTAGAGTATCTGTGTTGTCTATTGACTCTTTGGGGTAGGAAAAATCTATCAGTGCTGTGATACAGCTGGGCAATGGAGACAAGACTCTTCAAAATCACAAAGACATTCAGGAGTAAGGTAAAGACTGGGACTGGGTGTCCAGTCTTGAAGCCTAATCCTGAGGATTCTGAAGACCTTTAGGTGCTTCAGGGGCCACGGTTATACACTTGCAGCATTGAAAGCTCTTATGTCTGTCTTTCTGTGAAGGACGAGGCTCTTTTGGATCGAACAACTGAGCATCTAAACTATCAGCCTGTCTCACTTCCTGCTCCCTTGCAATGATTTTCACTGGAAACAATCTGGGCAAAAGAAGGCCATGGTGGGATGGCTCTTTGGTCGAGCTGGTCCTTGCTGCCTGTTGTGCAGTTCTCATTGCAACAGCTTGTGGTCAGCAGGCAGAAAGCAGGAGTGGAAACTATTTGAAGAGCGTGCTTCCCACCCTTCCCTCCTCCTCTGCTCTGCCTGAGGCAACTTGTTTGATTCCATATATATTATTTTCCCTGTCGGAAAATGACTCCCACTCAAAACAGGATTAGAGAGCTTGGCGAAGGGAGGGTGAATTTAATTATAGGACAAACCAACATTCTCTCGCCCAGGAGTCTTGGCTTTGGTTGTCACTTCTGATGCTTACTCTCTATAAATGGTATCTGGTTGGCCTGTGTTCCTTTTCATCTGATAAGATGACATCTTTTTTACTCCTGTGTTGTTGCCCTGGTATACAGATTTCAGATACTGATGGATTAAAATAGACAATGCACAGAACAGAGTGATTGATGTTTTTAACTGCACTGAGATTATGGCATTAGGTTGAGATCTCATCTAAGTTTAGACACTTTGAGGCACCTAAAGTATGAGGAAAGACTCTCTAGGCTCTTCCCAGTTGATAGAGTAACACCATTTGTGTGTAAGAAGGGCAGAATAATTTTCTGCATGTATGTATTTTTCTCTTCTATTTACTGAAGGAACCTACAGTGACAAAGGTGCTAAAGACTACTAAAATTAATTTGGATGTTACAAATAGAAATTTAATGTTTTGGCCTTGATCAGTTCTTTCATGTCCTTAGTTTTGTGTATACCAAAGTAAACAAAGGATTTGTAACATACTGCATCATTGTGGGACAATTTTGTTAATCTTATATCAGGTAACGAAGGAGAAGCAACACAGGATCTAGGGCGTGCTTGTAGCTCATAGAGTTCTATAGCACTAGACGCTGCAGTGCTAAAGATGTCTTTATTCCTGTAGCTGATATTTCTGACATTGTGTCACCCTGGTTATAGTCAGTGTTGACTCTGCCTGGGTAACGGACACCACAGTCAGACTGAGCAGAGGAGATCTCGGTAGCCACAGTACAAATGATGCATAAGGTATTTAGAATTCCTAACGGCTGTCTTAACCCTCAAATTCCCAGCAACATTGAGGTGTTTATGCCATAGACCTTGGCGCTCTTATAAGCTGAGGTGCTTTCATGGTCTTTCCTAATGAACAGGTAGGAGAGACTGCAATGGTAAACTGGAGCTTTAGGACACCTGTGAAAGGTATTGAAGGACTCTTATCAGACTTTGCATTCTGGCTGAAAAAATAAAGGGGTTAAAAAACCCCAAATGTGAGTACAGTCATCTTCCTTGCCTTCAGGTAGCCTAGGTTGAAAGGCTCGCTATCTTGGCATTTTCTGTCCATAAGCAGAAGAGCTCTAGACAACACCTTTCATACTGGCTTTGCAAAGAAATTATCTTTGTTAAGCAGATACTGTCTTGCCAGATTTCACAGCTTGATGGGTCTCACTGTTCTCAGCAGCCTTCAGTGAGGGTTTTCTCGCTGTGTAATCTACTACTGACAACCAAAGCTAGTAGATGTCTACATTTATTATAAAGCAGCAAACCAGCATCAAATTAGGAAAAAGGAAACACGGACAATGAATGATATGTAAAGGGGTGAAAGGAGGTCAAAAAAAGTCAGAATACCAACTTAAATATTGCTTGATGGATTTTGCGTGGTATTCCATTTCGGTATTCGGGGATGGGGGAAATGAAGGACAAGGATCTTATCCACCAGTTATTATCTAACCTAATATTTTAGGTGCAAAACTTACTCGTCTAAGAAAGATCAGTCCCAGCAGAACTGAAGAAGAGTAGCCTATACCTTGTAGTCCTGTATTGAACAGATACCAGAGAGGATTTATGTCTGGAGAAAGAGCTTTAAGACTGAGACACACACTACGTGGTTCTTCCACGTTCTTCTGTGTTCCTATAGCCTGGTCTAGATCTGTTTAAACTAATGAAAGACTCTTCGTGAATTTGGTAGAATTTAGCAAAGTTTGTGTTAACAGTTGGCTGAGAAGTCTGTCCATTGGTTTCATCCTGAATGAAAGCAAAATAAACGCTTACCAAAAGAAATAGTGAGATGTTCTTTGTTTCATCCTTATCAGAATATTTGTTAAGGTTAACATGGTTATTTTCTTATAACATAAATGTAAAAAGTGACATGGTTTGATCTTTTAAGTATGAAAAGACATTTCTTGAAGGATACTTTAACTTAACAAAATCTGTATTTTTCATTGGAGAAACCATTGTGTAAAGTATTTTTTTTTGATCAGCACTAGCTGAGATGTTTTAAAAGCCATTGTAATTTATGAAAATAAGACTTCAGAAAATACAGATTAGTGATGTTCTGGTTGACAGTTTCTGCTCTCCAGCACAAAAAATGCTAAGCAGGAAGAGAAAGAAAATGACAGAAGTAGCTTTATGGGTTCTTTTGTTTTCATTAAAAAAACCCAAAACAAACAAAAAACCCCAATCCACCAACACTGCACGCCCCCCAAAAAACTCCCACCAACCCCCACCACTTTGAAAACAGACGACTAATTTCTGCTATCTTCATTTGCCAGAAGAGGACTTACAGTAATTGATCAACTTTGTTGGGTGCTTTATGTGTTTTACAATTGCAGAATTAATTTAAAGTTTTTATTTGAATTTCCAACTTGACTAATCTGAGGATGTTTAACATCCCTGTTTCAATGAGTGAATAATCAAGACAAAACTTATTTTATTAAACCTCATTTTATTTCTTTTCTCCTCGTATCCCATTTTTATCTTCCGTTTCCATATTTTAAACCAAATAGCCACAGTTCTTCAAATTTACACTCTAGTAAATGTTTCCACACATACAGTAATTACTGTAGAACTAAAATTATGCAAATTAGGCTTTTTCCTTCCTTCCACTGTGTCTTTGTACAGTGGAACAGTAAAAATGTGGATGAACTGAGTTTCATTTGTTTTGCTACCAGGAAGGTACTAGGAACTCTAAAGTAAAGAATGCTGCTCACTGGGGCATGCACTGTATCTTCTTACTTTTAGATTCTTTCAAACAACAAAAGGGTGACTTAAATATTATCGGTATTGCTGGTTCAGTAATATTCAAGGGTTCAAAGGTCTTATGAGCAGGGTTATCAACAGTCTAGAACACTTTGGTTCTGGTCTTGACTTTCCACAGTCTTCTTCCGTCAGTAGATATTTCAGTGTTTGTTTCCTCTCTTCACTTATGAACATCCAGTGCTTTTTTTTTGCCTCGATTTTTTTTGGCATCTTCATGCCATGCTTAATATGTAGTGAGTAGTTCCTCCTCTGACTGTCTGCTGGTGGGGACCTTGCTGGTGTTGATTCCACCCTTTCCACCTGATGCTTTCCTTGAGTGAGATGGGTTTAGCAGGAATTGTCTTTGGGAGAAGAAAGAGCTGGATCACAAAATATAGGGAGTGCCTGTATTTATTTTAAAGAATCACAGAATCACATGGGGTTGGAAGGGACCTCTGGAGATCATCTAGTCCAACCCCCCTGCCAAAGCAGGTCCACCTAGAGCAGGTTGCACAGGAAATTGTCTGGGCAGGTTTTGAATGTCTCCAGAGAAGAACACTCCATCACCTCCCTGGGCAGCCTATTGCAGCACTCTGCTACCCTCAAAGCAAACACGTTCCTCCTCATGTTTAGGTGGAACTTCTTATATTCAAGTTCGTGCCCATTTCCTTTTGTCCTCTCACTGGGCACCACTGAAAAAAGACTGGCCCCATCTTCTTGACACCCACCCTTTAAGTATTTGTAAGCATTAATCAGATCCCCCCTCAGTCTTCTCTTCTCTGGACTAAAAAGACCCAAGTTCCTCAGCCTCTCCTCATAAGAGAGATGGTTGAGGCCCCTAATCATCTTTGTAGCCCTCTGCTCTACCCTCTCCAGCAGTTCCCTGTCCTTCTGGAACTGGGGAGCCTAGAACTGGACACAGTACTCCAAATGGGGCCTCACCAGGACAGAGGAGGATAACTTGACCTGCTGGTCACACTTCCCAATGCACCCCAGGATGCCATTGGCCTTCTTGGCCACGAGGGTACATTGTTGGCTCGTGGGCATCCCGGTCATCCACCAGGACTCCTAGGTCTTTCTCCTCAGAGCTGCTCTCCAGCAGGTCAGCCCCCAGCCTGTAGTGGTGCAGGGGGTTATTCCTCCGCAGGTGCACCACCTGGGGAGAAGAAATAAGTTTCTAATTATGTTAGTCATTTAAACTGAGGTGTTATTGGCAGGCAAAGCAATCAGGTGCAGTTTATGATAATTTTTTTGTGGTTTGTTAAGTATCTTTACAAATTAGCAAAATTTGGCCATGCCATATGATTTAGCTGCTTGTGATGTGGTGATGTTCATGTTAATGATTTTGGTTTTAATATGTGTTTGGGGAAGGAGTTTTATACTTAAATACAGATGATTGTAAGTTAACCTGAAATGTGTCATGCAAAGCTTGTGGAGTAGGACTATCTAGCGATTTCTATCAAACACACAATTAAGGATTTGTATTGCAGCTGTACTCAGGGCCCCCTGAGGCTCCTGTGCTAGGCAACATATAGGCATTCAGCAAAAATACACTGCCCTGTACCGAACATTTCAATTCAGAACAAGAGAACAAATAGATATAATGATGTGATGTGAGAGCAGAGGTCCGGGGAATTACTTTTGCTGTCCAGCTCCAAAGAGAGTAATAGCCCTAATAAGTCTATATCTGATAACCCCCTCTTTGAACTGAAGTGAGAGAGACTTGTGATTTTGCTATTGAAAATCTTTGCTTCTATCTTTGCTGCTGCCTGAATGTAGGTTATCTGATGGCCACAGGGATGAATTGTGTACAATGACCATGATTTAAAAGTCAGTATTCTTGACAACACTGGGGCTTTCTCTAAGTGCTAAAATGTGAAGTTTTGTAGAAAGTACTGCTTTAAATACATATGTACAGTATATTTATATGTCTTATTTCAATGGGTTGTCATATCAGATATATAAAATATCATCACCTGGGGACAGAATATCTCTGTATTATGACAAGTAAGGGACGCGTCTTTCCCTTCTGTGCCTTTTAAAGTTGTGTCTTGAACAGAATTAGATTTACTAAAGTTCTTCCAAAATCTGCCAGTAGATTTTTAGCCATGGAACTGGTGGCATTTCACCCGGGTGACTCGGGACTCTAGCAGATGAGCTGAAAATCATGCTGCATTCCTTAGGAGACAGGTTTTATGTGTCACAGACTTGCTGTTATGAGCAGCACTAGTAACTATCCTTTTCTGCCATCTCTGCAGAAGCACGATACAACAGTCTCTCCTGGTCTTACAAAGGGCCTTGTCAGAGATGGGCCCAAGCACTAGTGGGGGGTTGTGGAAGAAAACTTACTTATCTCATGAATAGATAAGCTGCAGGTAGGAAATTAATTTTAGATTTCAGCACTGCTATTTCTGTGCATGGCCTAAGCACTTTGAAGGCCGCGTGGGCTTAATGCTCACAGTATTGAAAAGAGCTAGCACTGAGTATATTTAAGTCTAATTCCCAGTGTTGCTGTAAACTCCCTATTTTATTTAACCCTTTAAAACTGAGATTGCAGACTGTAAATAGACATGAGCATTTCCTTACTAATTTCAGGTTCCCTTTGGAGCCACATCTGGTTTTAGTTTTAAGTGCTGCATTTATACAAATAACTGAGATGAGAAGATAAGTCTGCAGCAAAAATGTGTGACTCTCTGAAGGCTGGGTGTGAACTATTAACAGCTGGTATCCATAAGAAACGCTGTGATTATGCTATCTGACAGATTTATGGTTCAATCCAGTCTGATTAGACATCTGAATAATTTTTCTCTGTGGAGTGCATTGAATTCTCAGAATAGCGGTCAATTTTCTCTCACCTTCAGAAAGCAGAGGGAAAAGCACTGAGCAATTTTTAGTATGCTGGAGAAAGGCTGCTCTCTGGTGTTCAGTAATAGGGTCGTTCTGGGAAATGCTAAAGTGGTGTTCTCTGTGTATTGCAGCAGTCAGTCATCAGTCTTGAATTTGACTTAGGTTCATTTGACTTGTACAGGTGGTAACAATTTGATAGATTGCATTTCAGAGGGATATATTCATTGAGAATCTGAGATATTTTGCTCTTTCTACTTGATTTTTGCCATCTACTTGATGGCAGAAAATCTCTGAATGGTTAGAAAAAGTTAAATCCTCCTGCCAGTCTCAACCAGTAGCTAGAATGTGATTGGCAGGTGTGGGCTATGCCAAGATGAGATTTTCTTTTTTTTTCTTTTTTAAAAAATAAGAGTAAGCGAAAAGAAAAGCAAAACATTGCATCATTCCTGCAAAGGTTGGTGGGGATAAAAAGTCCCGTGGGAGAGCAATCATCTTCATCAGGGCAGGGCACAGGAGAGCAACAGAGCTCCAGAACAATCAGAAGTTGAGCAGGGCTAGAGAAGAAAACCTGTTGCATTCAAAGATTAAAGTTATACTTAGTTTAAACTTTCACATACGCCTCTGCGATGCCCTCTGCAGGACATGATTTAGTTTGGTCCAAGCATTTTACTGTTGCTGCTATGTTGATGGCTATAAATTGCTATGAATAAACAAGTTAAGATTAAAAATGAGAAACGCTTATTAAATTGTAGCCATAACTAGCACACAGGTCTCAGATTCGCTGTTTCCCTACCCTGCCGTTGGGCCAGAAGGTGGTTAGAGGCCCAAGCCGAAATTAAGCCGAGTTTAGTGGAGTGATGAATCATGCATAAGGTTATATTTGCCTTGTCCTCATTCTGACACATCGGTCTACTTCTCCCATGACTTCTCAGTACTACTGAATTATCATGTGTTAATTATTCTGATTGTTCTTCATATCATACTTGGTGATACTCCATACTACTTACTAGATAAATTGAGGTAATAGTTGTGGCTTCCCTATCTGAGTACAGATACACAGAACTGTAGGAAGTGGCTTTGGCAGTGGCACCCCACCCCTGTCTGATGTTGCCTAAGTTGTAATGAAAAGCCTCCAAGGACAGACACCTCACAATCTCTTGGTCACCTGTAATTACCCTCACCAATGCAAAGCTGATCCTACCGGCTGATTTAAGTCATCTTTGCTATACGTTAAGCCTATTACTTCCTGTAGATGTAAAGATCACTTTATTCTTGCCGTTTTATCAGCAGTCTTTGCAGCAACATATCAAAGAATATCTGAGGACTTGTTGTGTGTGTAAGTGGGATGTATCAAGCCAGACAATCAGGATGAACAATTATGCTGATCAAGTCAGAGAGCCTGGTTTATGTACCTCACTAGCAGTCTTACTTATGGAATTGGGGTAGTGTTTAAAACTTCCATTACAAAGAAAACTGGTAGTGTTTCTTTTCCCTTTTTCTGTTTGTTGTTCTTCTTCTTTTTATCTCATTATTATTATTATTATTATTATTATTTTAATACTGTGTACCAAAAAGGTAAAAGAAGTAGCTAAAATGCTTACTGAAAGTCATAACCTACTGCTAATTCTAACAATTTACAAGTCGCCCTTTTTGAAAGGATGTTAATTGAAGGAGTAATGCTTTTCTATCTGGGATGTTAGGTGTGTGATGCAAGGTATTAGGAGTTAGATAAATCAGAAAGATGAGAGGTCTTAGGTGAGACTGCAAACGTGTAGGATCCTGTCTGGTAGAGGGGAAAAAAAAGGGAGTGGGTTAATTTTTAGGACAAGTCAAGGAAATTGATATGTTTGTTTTCAGTTCATTTGTTACCTGGAACCCATTAAAGCCATCAAATCTTTCTTTTTAAAAGAATATAGCTAGTCAAATTGCAGCTTGATTCAAGTGAAGCAAAAAGGTTTGTGTGGAGCTAGTGTATTCCTGGCTGCTGGCCACGCAGAGAGTAGAGGAAACACTTTCTGATCATTTCATTTTTTGCCCTGCAGGCTCTGATGGCATAAAGATGTACGTAATTCAAAAATGTATGTATCTTTAAGAGAAGAATCTACATGGAAGAGCTGCTTCCCGTCTCTTTCCTCCCCACTTAGAGTGGAGCTGGGTGCTCCTGGGAGTCAGCCAGGTGCAAAGTCCTAGTCCACAGAGCTATGTAGGGAGGGAATTCCTGCTGCTGACTGACAGCTGGAAAAGCAGAAGGCAGTAGAGGTTGCTAAGGCTGGCCCTCTTACTGGAGGGAGCCTGAGGAGTTTGGACTTGTCATGTCAGAAACATGCAGAACCAGAGCTCTGGGAGAGCACGTCTGAGCAGCTGCAGGGAGTATAGAGTATCTTTACCAAAACAGCACAAATGTTCTGCCAGAAATGAGTTGACTAATAGTTTCCCTCTGCCCTGGTTTCCCACACAGAGTCAGCTTTTTATTTGAGTTTGCACAGCCTGGGTGAAGTTGGCACCTCTCATCAGCAAGGCTGACTCTTGTTCTTACTTTTCTCCTAGAAAATAAGTTTCCCATTTGCTTGCCTTCAGGAGGTGGAGAGTGAATCTGATTCTCTCTAAGCAGCTCAGTTCAGCTCAGAGAAAACGGGGGACCCTCTGGCCCTACTGCACGTGGTAGGTGGCAAAGCTACTGTCATTGCTGGCTTCAGAGGTAGTGTGGGGAGCAAATGTTTTTTCATAAACAATTTCAATAATTCTTTAGAATCAAGGAAGCTAATGAGCAAAGCTATTTGCCATATCAGAAGGAGCAATGGCCTGCCCTATCCTAAGTAGGATATGTGATAATTTTCTTTCTCATTTCAAGGATGAGAGAGTATGTGGAATTAGTGGATGGTGACATGAATTAGCAGTTCTATGTCTCAGTGAGTGTTTGGTGGGAAAGTGCCAGGAGGAAAATGTTTACTTCTGCTGTAATTAGAAAAGCAATCCGTAGAAAATCTGAAGGTATCCAGCTTCAGATTAGTTCCAGGCTCTTTGGCTGCCTCTTGAAACCATTATCTGTCCATGTAATAGAGTCCAAGGACCCACTTGATTTGCCATGTGTCAGAAGTGTAGAGAAGCAAAAAACAATGCAGAAACCACGAAAGGTGTGTCTCAGGAATACCTTGGTTTAGAGTCAATGTAGCCTAGTAACCAGCCCATGGGTGAAAACGTGGGCAAAAGGGGAGGACAAGAGCATACCGTAGTATGAATGTGGACTACGGGGAATTCTGTTTCCTTAGGCAAACTATAACCACATCTGCTAAATGGTGACTGGCCTGATCTTTGTTACACTAGGGTGAGAAGGTAAACTTCCTCCATAAGAATTCATGAACCATTTTTTGGTAGGGTGTCCTAAGCAAATTTAGTCAGATGGTAGTGTTTGGCTCTTTGCTGGGGTGCAGAGATTAATGTGCAGCACCATGCCGGTGTGGAACGAAGGTGCTGCTTTGCGAGGGATGCTTTCTCTTAACTCTCCTCTCTACAGTCTACTGAAGGCTTCTTAAGCACTGCAGACTCTGGTGACACCAGAACCATAAAGGGAATCTAAAACTTCCTTAAGGGGACATTGCACCCAACTAAATTAATCGTCACAATGGTGATGTGTATGTTACCTTGTTTTACCCAATATATGTAGATTTGTGGAGGAGACTGCTCGCAGTTGACTGTGTTATCTAAACACACAAAACACCTATTTTCCCTCTGTTTAAGCAAAATATGTTCATAAGTTAAGCCATAGGGTAAAATCTTGGTTTATGCTGAGATCTAATTGAAACAAACTGCAGATGTTGTCTTTGAAAGGACTTGAAATCATACCTTAGTGCCATCAGCAAAATTCAGTCTGAATGAAGGGCCTTACAGAGCCCAAACCCCATTAAAGTCTAACTAAATAAGCCTAAATATCTAACTCTTAATTTGAAGGTGTGTGCAGAAGTTGAGCACTGTGGAAGGCTTGCGTTCACTCTGTGAATAAAGCATATGTGATATTTTTGTCTGGTCCTACTAAGAACTTTCTGATTTTCCACCTCCATTGCTAAACAGGAAACAACTGGTCAATAATTAAATTTAGTGTTTAACTACTGAATGAATATGTATAAAATCACTTTTCTTTCTGTTGCCTGTGGTTCTAAAAATAATGCTTATGATTGCACAGGCCATCAGAATCCACAGCTTTTGCTTTCTTAGGTATTTTCAAGTCAATATTTTCTGTTTTAATATAGCATAAAGGTAAATTGATGTATATTGACAGTGAAGATACGGTTTAATTTGCTGTTCAGTAAGATACTGAAAAGTGATATAATTTCAAGGAATACCTAGAGCAACAAAATTTCAGGTGAAAGAACATAGTCTTGGAATTTTGTCTTGCTTAAGCTTGCGCATCTTGATTATCTTACATATTATCTTACCAACATGTATTGCAATGATTAATAACCCTGTGTTAATGAGATAAAGAAGCAAAATGTAGATGCATTTGGTTTTAGAGGTAATTGGTGCAAAAAATAAATAAATCCTCCAGTGACTCAAATACTACTTGTAATTTGAAACACGTTTATCTTAAGAATGTGTTATTGGCATATTTATAATAGATCCATGCTTGTTATTTTAGACAGCCAAGTTTTTGGCTCTATGTCTATTAGAAATTAAAGGTCTATCAATGTCTATGGTTTTGTGTATTTTTCTTCTATACTGGTGAATTATTTTTTCTTACCTGTATCATTATGAAGAGATATTCCTTCCTACTTTTCCATTCAAAATCTGGATCACTTTAAATGGAATTAGAATTAGTATCATTTTTGAGAAGCAAAACCAACATGCACATTTTTAAGTTAGAAAAGAAGTGAGCCTTGACACAGTGAAGAGCTGCTCAAATATTTTCTTGCTGGATCAGAGATTTTGGCTTAACATCAAGAATCCTAATATGTTTCTGCATTTCTTCAGCCTGCAAAATTGGAAAGGAAATTCATAAGAGTGAGGTCTGTGAACTAGCAGTGTTGTGGAACAGGCTTTTTAATTTTATACTTATTTCCTGGTTGGAATGATGGTTCCACACTTTTATTTCAGCAATTCGGATTAAACAGACGAAAGCAGAAAGTGCTGAGGAGTGCCATATGAAAGCGTGACCTTGTTAGGACAATTCTTAATACCACAAAAGCCCACGTTGCCTTGTCATTATGTAAGCTCTTGGCCAGCAGGTAGAATTGTGCGCTTCGTGCTGGAGAGCTGCCTTTGCCAAAATCAATATTTTCTCTGTATGTTATTTGGAAACATTTCTGTCAAGAGTAAAAAGAAGTATGTGCCTTGGGTTGTTTTCATAAAGGTTGTGGTAGTTTTAGTTCTTTTGGTTTTAAGTTAATCTGATCTAATTCAAAAGGTTTTGTTGACTGTATTATTTATCTTGTAGACTTTGTCTTATGGAAATTGTAGGTTTTCAGTGCACGAAAGAAAATGGAAGCTGATGGCAAGAAATGCCCTGATTTCTCTGAGTTTGAGAGGAATATGACAGGGTGCACTGGGGAAGAGGTTGTTTGTTTAGAGAAGCTAACTAATTGAGAAGAAAATGGTCTGTTGCTTTATGGGACTTAAAGTTCAGGAGTCGTGATTCTGTATAAGGTTAAGTCCGTTCATCAAAATGTCAATGAAATACATGGATTTAAGAAATGTCAATTGCTTGTTTTTCATAGGAAATATCAGAGCACAGCACTCTGCTTCAAACCCAAGATATTCACCTTTTCTTGGCCTGCAATACTTGGAGAAAATTGACATTTTGGTCTCCTATTTTGGGAATGCAACTAGATAGTAGAATCTTCAGCATTTTCCATAGAGTCAGGAATTCCAATTAATGTGTGAATTTTGTGGCATTATACAATTGTCCATATATGTATGGGCAGTGCAAAATAAGACATCATTCCACTTCAATAGCTGCACAGAAAAGTTTGCTGGTGTTGCACAGTCACAATGAAAAGCCAGGTGTCATCAGTGGAGTTATTCCAACAGGAATCATTCATGTGTCTGAATTTCCTTAAGGTAGTCCAAAGTACATCTGACTCAATGTCACTTTTATGTTACTGGCACATATAGCAGGTGCCTCCTGCCGTGTTTCAGATTGCCAGCCTGAGCAAACTTGCACACGCAGGAGATGTTTGAACTGTCGTGAAAGAAGGGAAACTTTCCAAAGAGTTGTCTGATTTTTCACTGATTTCTGTCAATATAGACGCCTGTATTGTAAAAAAACTTGTAATATCTGAACAAAACTGGGGAAGAGATTCTTGCTTTCTGGCATTGGGGGTTTTTGATAATAGCTGTCTTAAGAAGATACATTTACTGGCTGAGCTCACAGTAGAGGCTTCCCCAATCTGAAAGTTTTTATGCATTTATTGGTGTTGCTGCTTTGAAGGGCAATGCAATCCCACCAGTTTAATTCTGTCTCTTGAGAGCAAAATCTCCATCTGACTGTTGACAGCACAGCTGTGGGGAAAACTGCCAGAATGTAATTTGTGTGTTGCTCCTTGGGAGAAGGAGACCCAAGAGGTGAAAGCATCAAACCACATGGGCACCAAGGCACACATGCATAAGGGCATTTAGTCCAGGGGCCAGATTAAATCTTATGGGAACTAAATCTGAATTACATGTAGTGGAGATGTCAGGAGACTGAGCACCAGCTACTTTTACCTACTGATCCATTAGTGCTGTGCCAAAGCACTTGCTGATTTCAACCTAGCCTAATGCTACTTCATCTGGACCAAATCTAGGACGGTTTGGGAAGGATGGTGGATGGGGAACTACGTTCTTATAAGTGCTGCATGAATGGTTTGCAAAGGGTAGTGAGGAAAGCGTCTAAAAAACTGGCTGTTTATTCAGATTTTCTCCTCCATGAAGTCAGTTTTTCAGTAAACAAGATGCTGAGAGAATCACCTCTATTATTTATAGAGTGGTGGATTTTCCAATGTGTGCTCCAACCAACAACTAGAGATCTACAAATTGACCATATTCTGGCATGGCTATTTCTCCTCTGTGAACTTCAAAGATAAGATGCCATTTTAAAAACAGGTTAACTAAGTAGGTCAGTATTTTTTCCAGGATGAACATGTGTGGTCTCTAAGACAGCTGAAGAAATTCTTCTTTTTGAAAGTCTGCGTTTTACAGCATTGAAGAGTTCAGCAATGCTGGTTTAGCACAGTTCCTTTTAAAAAGCTGCATACTTCAGTGCTAAGGGGATTAGAGTTGAGCGCACTTTAATGAACACCTGTGAAGAGAGTGAACCTGTTTAAAAGAATAGACATGCTGTGCTTCAAAGTAATCCATAGAGAGAAATATGGAGAGCATTTTAAAAGAATACTGTGCATTTTAACTAACTAATCCAGTTGAATAAATTTTCAATGTACCAAAAGACAAAATACAAGAGAAAGCAGAAGAGAAGGGTTGTGTTATATGGCTACATCTTTCTCTGCTACATTTTTTGTTCTTAATCTGAATAAAAGCAAGAACACTTTGAACCATCTACCTGAAACAGATATGCAGGGTGCAATTTCAGTGGGGTTTCTCTATGG
The DNA here is from genome assembly GCA_025769975.1 of Gallinago jamesoni. Lineage (NCBI taxonomy): Eukaryota > Metazoa > Chordata > Aves > Charadriiformes > Scolopacidae > Gallinago > Gallinago jamesoni. The sequence goes on from JAOQGH010000051.1 coordinate 20,193,532, forward strand.
CAATGGGATTATGCATTTAATGGGTGTCAGTTGTACCTTCTCTGTGCTTTTTAGCTAATAGTTATTCTGATCCCTCAGGAAATGAGAAACTTTTGAGTGAGGATGTAATGATCACATTCACTAAGGGAGAAGTAATAGAATTTTTGCTGACTGATTATTTTATCACCATTAATGCTTCCTTATGATGGTAATGAAAACCTTGAAATATTCAGCTGATGAAATATTTTATGATGAAGACTGAGCTGGTCTTTTGCAGGACTGAATTTGTGACCTGGTAATGGCTTTAGAAGGCTGGCACAGATGGCAACAGTGGTAAAACACTCAATGAATAGCATACCAATACTGAAGTGAAGGTCTGCAAAGCTCTTTTCATAGTGCTGTCTCGTGCTGAATGTCTTTTGTATGCGAAACAAATAGAACCTCGTCTGCCTATACAATGCTGCTGGAAAGACCCATCTCCCGTTGTAGGAAGACCACTAATAAGAGTCTGTTTTTCAAGATTTTTATTTTTAATTAGATATCCTGTAACAGTGCTGCTCTTCACCCAGAGGTTCATTTCTTCTGCTGCTGTTGATGTACCAAAGCTTTTCCTGGAGTGGAACCTTTTCACAGATGTTTGGATTAAAATCATTACATCATCTTGGCTTCCCCAGATAACTTTTTTTGCAAGTGAGGTATTCTGTCCCTTCGAGCATAACAAATGTACACAGAGATCAAGTGAATACTAGTAAAAGGAAATGAAATTTTGCCCTTTGGAACCTTTGCTGCCTGAGGCTCCTGAAGCTCTTCGCAAACTTTAAGTCCTCCCTGAAGGGAGTACTGCTGTCCCTGTTCCAATACAGGGAGAGGGGGAATGAGGGGCAAAGGAACTCGGACCTAAATAAATAAGCTGAGCTGGAGTTGAAGGTTAACCTTCCCCTTCTGCACAAGGCAAGGAGGACTGGAGTGCTCTCCTATATTTGAATGCACAGTAGCAGAGGGAACGAGTGCAAGGGAAGCCAGTGTCAGATCTCCATGTGTTTCTCAGGGTAGGCCCCTCTAATTTAGTTTAACCTGGTTCCCTTGGCAAATCCTTCACTGGGAAGGGACTGGGAACTTCACTGTCAAGTCCCCCTTGCCAGAACCTCACTGGGCTGTCATGTTCCTGGGAGAGAGCGTGTCTGTGCAAAGGGGTGAGGGTGCTGTGCCCCTCTAACAGCCCTGCTGGCATTGGGACAGGACGGCTGTGCTGCAGGAACCCTGTCCTCTGCTGCGCAGAAGGGACCATGCTCCGTGTGGTGATCAGGACAGAGGCTCACTGGCCCAAGAGCCATGTCCCTGCCATTCTTTTTCCTTGTAGGAACAGTGACAAAGCAAGAAAGATCCTTCAGTTAGTGCTCCAATGCTGAGGGTTTGTTCTAATGCAGTTGGGAGTTTGAAAGAAGAATTTTGAAAGAGTTTAGCTATTTTGCCTACAGCCTTTTAATGCTGCAGGGTGACAGCATTGATACATCTCTTGCATCTGGAGACATTGATGTGTATCCTTCGTAAAAGGAATTTCTGCTATGAGGACCAACTCTTTAAAAACATGTATTTAGAGTGAATTAAGGGCAGATTTTCTCATATTGTCAGGTTTCTTTAAGCTATTCAGGTGAGATTCAGTTCACCAGACACAGAAACAAAAGAACAGTGTAATCCAAAAATGTGTAAAATGAAGGGAATAAAAGTCTCTTTTTAGTCTGTGTGGAATCAGCTTAAAATGGGCCTAAAATAAGTAGGATTTAACTGAAGTACAAAAGATCAAACCTCTGAACAAATTGTCAGGTAATTTTAAATAAATCTTCTTTGCTCCTTGTGCTAATAATGTAACTGCTCTGCAAACCTGGATCACTGCTGTTTCAGAGCAAACGTCTCTTTATCTGTATAGTTGCTCTTCTTCTCACCTCAGCACATCAAACCTGAGCAACCTGTAGTGTTTTGTCACTGAAAAATGTCCCCAGGAATAATACAACTGATCCGAAAGGTAATTTGAGGTTTCCTTGGTGACTTTATTGATACTTTGAAATGGGGAAAAAGCTCAGTTCCCATCCTGAGTATGGCCGGGAGAGACCCTCTTGCTGAGGTCAAGATGTGCCTTTTATTAGATGCTGTTGGGTTTTATTTTTTTTATTTTTAAAAAAAGAGGGACAAACAACCCCTTGGCTTTTTGTTCTTGTTAAAAGCTATGTAAATAACTTACAGCTTCCAAAAAATGTTGGCAAGAATGGAGTTTAATAGGTACCAGGGAAGAAGATCAAAAATATGATTGATGTCCTCAAACCCTTCTCTCTACTAGAGGAGAAATTCCTTGCAGAATGTTAGGGAGGGTTCAGTTTGTCCTCTTTTGGATGCCAGGAGCATGAGGATTTCCTTTCTTCATTTCCAGTCATCTCCCTCACCTGGGCTGAGGTTGGTGGGTGCCCGAGGTGCTCACCCTCTGCCTGGCCCTTGCTGTGCAGCCCCTCACCACAGTCACCCGCAGGCAGCACAGGAGGCCGAGTCCTGGGTGCATCTGCCGGCAGGGAGGGAAATGAAGTGCTGGGAGTAAATTAATTTGCATGTCAGCTGCGTGCTGCAGGAAATTAATTGCAGCTGGTGAATGGCAGGGACAGAGTGGTTAGCAGCCCTTCAAAGGGGGGCTTAACAAACTTTATCAAGATTGGGAGTTGGTTGTGCTTGGTTTAGATGTAAATCAAAGATTTGTGTAATCGTTTACTCGAGTTTTATTTTGTGCAAGTCTATGAGTTGGTGATTACAACTAGATTTTGTAAACTCTGCATTTGTGGAGCGTGGCAGATGGGGAGAACAGCCCTTGCTCCCTATTTTGATACCACTGCAGAGAGGCTGCTCTGGAGAACGTGCAGGTAAGAGTCCTGAAGGACCCCTTATCCTGCCCACTGGATGGGGTGCCATTCCTGTAAGGCTGCTTCATCTTGCTGGCAGCACTCTGACTACTAATTTTGTCAGTTTAAAAAAATATAATAATCTGTCTTAATCAAAGTGCTATAAAATTCAATATATGCTAATCAAATCTTTTGAGAGATTAGCAATTATTAATGGGGAAATGCAAGAAGAAGCTGCTTAATGTAGATTTTGGGGCTGTTTTTGGCGCAGCAGGGTGCACAGCGGGAAGGTTGCTTTCTGGCTGTGGTTTGAAATATTTGGAACTGTTGCATAGTGGGGAGGTAAAGTTCTCAAAAGTTTGCTTTCCCATATTATTTTGAAAGTCAGTATCTAAATGAATAGATACAGAGGAAAGAAAGGTTCTGTGGAGGCTTTTGAGCTGTTCTTCCTATTCCTCCCTCCCTCTTTTCCTTTTTTTTTCAGGGGAAAAGCTTAAAACACTTCAAATAATTTCAGAATCACAGAATCATCTAGGTTGGGAGGGACCTTTAAGATCATTGAGTCCAGCCATCAACCTAACACTGCCAAAACCACCACTAAACCATGTTTCAGCACCGCATCTACTCATCTTTTAAATACCTCCAGGGACGGTGATTCAACAGTGTCCCTGGGCAGCCTGTTCCAATGCTTGTTAACCCTTTCGGTGTAACGATTTTCCCCAATATCCACCCTAAACCTCCCCTGGTGCTATTTGAGGCTATTTCTTCTCATCCTGTTGCTTGTTCCTTGGGAGAAGATCACTGACACCCCCCCCCCGGCTACACCCTCCCCTCAGCCTCCATTTCTCCAGGCTGAACAACCCCAGTTCCCTCAGCTGCTCCTCGAAAGAGTTGTAGTTGTGCTCCAGACCCCTCACCAGCTTCGCTGCCCTTCTCTGGAGGCGTTCCAGAATAGCGATGGCTGTCCTGGAGTTGAGGGGTCCAGCGTTTGCAGTGGGGTCTCACCGGAGCCGAGTACGGGAGGGGGGGGGACAGGACGATTGCTGGTCACGCCGTTCCCGATACAGGCCAGGCTGCCCTTGGCCACCCGGGCACTCGCATTCAGCCGGCCGTCAACCGACGAGAAGCTGGCGTTTTAAAGGGAGGTGCCCGTCAGGAGCTGTGTTGCTGGATGAAGGAAAGGCTGTGGATGTTGTTTATCTGGACTTCAGCAAAGCCTTTGATACAGTCTCCCACAGTAT
>JAOQGH010000051.1:20207448-20261720 GCA_025769975.1 Gallinago jamesoni
GGAGCTGGGTCTGAGTTCCCACGTCTTTCTTCACAGGGGCTTTGGGGTGTTTCCTTGCCATTCCCTCCCTTGAGCCTTGAGCCCTAACCACTCTTAAAAAAAAAAAAAAAAGTAAGGAAACCCAGAATCATTTGTTAAACTGATGCTATAGCTCTTTAAGGACCACCAGACATCACTGTTGCACCTTTATGTAGAGATTCTTCATTCTTTTAAAAGCTGCAGATTAGTTAACCAACACTGGATCATGTCTGTTATTTATGTCGTATTTATGCCACTGCCTGTGCAGAGGACTCCCAAAGAGACTGTTTTCTCGATTTCACATCCACTGTATCAGGTCTGACCCAAGTTATAAAACTCTCTGAAGAATTAGGGAAGATATATATATTCCTGGCTTTTATCTGCTCAACTATCTTTCAGCATCTCTTTAACTCTGTCGACCTAAGCATAGCAGGTACGGGTATGGTCAGCTGTGTGTGCACTTTGATGAATGAAGACTGGAGGAAAACACCAACAAAAGCTTGATCCAGTTGCAGGTACTTCTGTGAGACCAGGAGTTGTCAAGTGAGAGTTTGTTGTGATGTGCAGTGAAGATGAGTGCTACAGGGGAGCCATGGAGTATTGAATGCTTTCTTACCTCCTTGTTCAGGCACATAAAAGGAGTCTTTCCTTCAGCATTGCTCACGTTGGGTGAAACATCAGAGATCCCAGAGCTTTTCTGAATTTCTTGTAAGGCAGAAGTGCACTAAGCACACAGCTAAATGTCTGCCACAAATAAGAAAGTATTTGAAACAATTTGGTTTGTTGTTTTATTTTCTAGCATTTTAGACAGCAAAGGAAGTTCTACTTTAATCTTGGTGCTCCCCGCTTTCACCTCTCCATTACTGATATTCAGTTTCCCACCAGGAGGTTGTGGGCAATGTTGATCAGAGGCTGTGGCTTCACAAGTTGGTGGCAGCAACAACAAATTTGTCCTTTAAAAAGAATATCTCTGTTTCATGTTTTTCTGGAGAAAGAACTCTTTGCTTTACTTTTTTTCCTTCCCCAGTAAATGAATGCATCAGACTGAATCTAGTTGTTATGAAAACCAATATCTGAACCCGCACCTAACAGGAGACTCGCTTCCACAAGTGACTTTCATTTAACCATGAAAGGAAAGTACCACTCCTGAGAATGTAGTGTCTTTCCTTAGCATTCTGCTTGAGAAGGGTCTGTTTGGGCACACGTTAGTGACCTCTTCACCTACAAAGAAAAAGAATAAGGATTTGTATCCTGCTCTCCGCTGGGGAAACATTTCAGCACTTATCAGTGACTCTGGAAGTCATTTCCTCTGAGATTTTCTTGGCTTTGTACACAAAAATCAAGACCTAAGAATTGTTTCATTGCTACTTTTTTCTTTTCTTCCCCCAATAGAAAAAAATAGCCTGTTTCCTTGTGTTACCCTCTTACTTAATTCTGGAAGATACATGGTTTTTTATACCCGACAATGGGAAGCTTCTCTTCTCTCTCCATGGTTCTTCATGTACAGTGGGGACTTCTGTTTTTATTATTCAATAATATACTTGGCAATTTACAGTACTTTATTATTCTTGGACTACATAATAGATTGGGGGGGGGATAGTTCCTCATTTCTTGCTTTTCATTTCTATTTGAGGTAGTCCTTTCTAAAAGGTAGAAATAAAATGGATTCTTTGAATGACTGGGAAAACAAAATTACTGACTTCCATAGGTGTTAGTCTTTCAAGGCTCATCTCCGAAGCAGTGTGATTCTAATTAAATGAGATGATGTAACAAGATACTTAAATCTAAACAATTTGCTTTCTACACAATTTTTTTTAGAATTTTCAAACAAAATAGCCAAAATAGGATCCCCCCCCCATCTATGACAAAATTCAGTTAATAAAGGCCTTTTTCCAAAAGTCTTCTCTGTAGGATTTTAAGGACCTGTTTAGAGTCCCCTGAGTCTTAACTACAACAGTCTTTGTAGAAATTAAAAAGTAAACTGTGAAAATACAAAAAACAAACACATTCTGCAGAAACCCCTAATATGATTAAAATTCTCAAGGAAAGTCTGGATCCCTATTATCTTCTGAGGGTAAAAGGGAGTCTATTTTGTCCATTTGAAAAGAAAATTAGGTCATAGTCTTGAGTGGTAGGTTCCTGGAATACTGAAAATACCATATTCTTTATTATTTGGAATGTGAATGTCTGGCATTTAGGGTACTTTTATCTTTTTCTTCTTCTTTGTTGGAATTACTGCATGACAGTGTTACTGAAGACAGTTGGGAGGGGAAATTATTCCATGAGAAGTTGTGTAGCAGTTGAAAGTGAGTAACCCGAGGCAAAACAAGAAAGAAATCGGAACAAGTTCAGGTCAGGGATTTTTGCTTTGGGAATTAACAGCTGAGAGCAAAGCAGTAGTAAGGTGAAAGCAGGCTAAACGCTTAGGAGCTGCAGTCAGACCATACAGAAAGGCTTGTAGAAACATGGCAGTCCTGGCATTTTAATCAGGTTTTTGCCAGGAGTGATGGAAGTGCTTGTATAGGAATGGTAAAAAAATGTATATTTTATACTATGTATGCAGAAAAATGAAGCTGCTTTAACAATTGTCTTGAAAACTGATGCGGTTAAACTGGCATGGATCCTTAATGTCAGTGCATTTAAATGCCTTGGCTTGTTCTGGCAAACAAACCCAAGCTTGTTTCAATCCCCTTTAGGTGCATCTGTGTTTACACAAGTTTTCCTAATTTGACTCTTAAATTGCTGGGCTAAATGGATGCAGTCCTGCTGGCAGAGCCCTGTAGTAAAGACAAAAGACCTTTCCATTTGTCTCCTCTCTGCCCTGAGCCGCCCGCTGAGCTGGCTCTCTCTGTTTGAGGTCTGTACAGACCGGCCACTGGCCCCAGCAGGTCCCCGGGGGCCGGGACAGGTGCTGCAGCCTTCTCCTCCAGCGACAGCCCTGCCGCAGGTCCCATCCTGCATCCTCTCCAGGTGAGGGCTGGGGGGTGTGAGAGAGACCTCATAGTCTCTCCTCTCTCAGAGCTGTGGAGACCCAACATCAGGCGGCCATCCTTATCACGCTCTTGTGTAGGAGGAGAAGATACAGGCAATCACAAATTGTTTAGCAAACTGATAACGGTGGGTGCCAGGAGAGGCCCCCAGTCATTGTCCTTGTCCTGGCTGCATTGCATATTAAGAATTGTAAGAACGAAACATTGCCTTATCCTGTCGTATTTTCTCATTGTAAGAAAAGTAGGTTTCTTCAGAAGAAGCAATTTAACTAGTGCCTTTTTATTGAAACCCAGAGACATTCAAATGCCAAGTTTCAGGAGGTTTGGAAATGTAAGTTACTTGGAATCTGGACTGTGAACAGTTCATACCAGATGTAATGTCATCAGCTGTGCAGCGTATGGCACACTGGAGCTTCGTGCTGTGAAGAGGAACACGAGTAACAGCAGATATTTACATCTCCCACATAAGGGGCATGATGCGGTCAGTGAACCAAAGGGAGAAATTCTGTCTGTACAGTCTGTGCCCATCTGTGAGGACTGTCATTCTTGATCAAAGGGCTGAATTTTCTCACTTCAAAGACTTGCTTGTGTTATAGGTGGGCACACTTTCTTTTATCTAAAGGGAGAAGTTATATCAAATCGGGATATCCTGGTTTATGAATTTTAATAGTGTCAATAATAAAAATGAAAAAAGTCAGGCAAGCAAGCTATCTTGTGACTGAAGGGTGACTCTGTATGCAGGATTCAGTACTACTCATCCAGTGTTTGAATCTAATCTTCAATGTCTTCCTTTTAACTGTGTCTTCCTTTTAACTTCCTTAAGTGTGACTATGGAACTGCCATTTATTGTATTTTTACTCCTTCAACTCTAGTACTATGTGAATACGAACTGCAGCTTTCAAAATTCTTCCTCTCTTATCACTTATTATTCATCAATTTATTTCTCACTAAGATTGCAGATCAGTTCTGTCTTTTTGAGCGTTAGTTTTCCATGGGAGTAATGATGAAGGTGGGCAAATGACATTAGATTTAATTCAGGATATTCTTACAGTGACTAAGACTTTCAGCAGCATTGCTGAGGACCTGCTGAGGCAGTACTAAGCTTTGTACATGTAATGGGAAGCCATCAAGCAACTTGTTACAAGATGTTTGTTTGCATTCTACTCTAAGCAGCTGTAAATAAACATCTTGCAACAAGACCGTGTTTTTGTCTTTAATTCAGAAGGAAGAGAAGGCGGGATTCAAGCTCTTTTCTTCAGGCTGCTTTTATGGCACAATCTGCCAGAAGTGATGTGCTGCTGCGTGTGCCTAGGAACAGACCAGAGCACGCTCCTAGTCTTCTTTCTGGTTTCTTACAACTTCAAGTCTTCCCAGAAACCACAAGAACTCCTCACCTCGTTCTGGGGAAGAGTAAGACACTTCATTTCTCTCCTTTTTGGATCAAGATTCTCTTTTATGTGACCTGAATTGATATAAATGGAAATGACTCCAAGGCCTCCCTATTGTCTGGTCTTTGCTGAACCCCATCTGTACCTACTTGCTGGGCAGAGTTCTTGGTGACCAGCCCTACCAACTTTCTTATTCCTCTTGCTGCTAGTCCAGAAGCCAAACAGAAGGGAAAGTGATCACATTTTTCTTATCTTTTTATTGCTTTTTAGCTCATACTGGGATTACTGCTTTGCCAGCATCATTGAAAAAATTTAAGAGCTGATAATTCAGCCGTAGTTAATATTGGGTATGATTTATACCGTTATGTTCGTTCCCTTTGCTTTTTGCTCACCTCCTGTCCCTAGGGTAAGGAAAGTGACATTCAGGGAAAAAGAAAAGTTAGGTCAAAGCTACTCAATTTTCCACCAGAGCTAAACTTGGCTGCACAAGTCCTGAAGGACGGGTGTCTACTTTCTAGAAAACAAATGATATATTGATTTCCTATTAAAAGAAAGCACTGACAGGAACTTTCAAAACAAAAGCCTTCTTTCAGCAAAGCATTTGAATATGGGACTGCTTAAATTGTGCACAGTCTTAAGTGCTCTGCTGGAACAGCTCCTCAGTGCCTGGCTTTGAATCCCCGTGTCAGCTTTGCCCCAGCTCTCACCTGGGCTTTGCCCTGAGTGCGGAGGAGCAGGGGGTCACCTGTCACATCAGTAACATGCATTTTGCATCCCTGAGCAAGCTGCTGAGATTTTGAATTTCTGAAGAGCGTCAGAGTCCACAGAGGGTTTTCTTCCCTTTCTCTCTCTATTTTCTTTTCCCTTCTTCGCTCGCAGTCACATAGAGTGTGAACTTCAAGATTAATTTCAAGTCTTCCTCCATTTTGTGAGGACAGGGAAGAGCTTAAGGGAGTTATGTTTTGGTTCTTTTTTTTTTTTAGAACCGATTTTTTTCCCCCCTTTTTCTACTATTAACTGCTTACGTGTATTGCAATGCTCATTTTCCCCAAATCCCAACCAAAAAGTTTCCTAGATGAAGGCAAATTAGAATAATTCATTTTAGGGCTTTTAATTACTTTCGCAGATGAGTAGCAGCAGCTGTGGTGTGCTTTCCCATTGAGATGGATATTTATATCTTGCTGTGTGGTTAGTCTACTCATATATTTGCACGTGTGCAGGTACAGTGGTTACTGCTGGTGTAACTGATGATAGCTTCTCATCCTGGAACAAAAAAGAGGTGACTTTACCCCTTCTTAAATTCTTTTTTTCTGTTTTATTTTTTTTTAAAAGATTTGCTACCCTAGCACTGTGTTCTCTCCGGGTTGATTTAGCTCACAGTAGCATTTCCTGAGTGTTTGCCCTCTGTGTTCCTCCCAGGTGACCCCTGCTGTGGATGCCTCTCCTCCCAGACAATTGGGGCAAGGGGCTGGTTCGTGGCTGGAGCTGTTCCTTCTTGCTCCAAAGTGGAAGAGTGACACGCTGATATAGTGACCTGCAGAGAAAATATCTTTCAAGTATAGGAAACAAAGAGACAAAATATCAATCTTTTCCAATCATATTTGTCAAGAGCTGTATGAGTAAGAGGGAGATGATAAACTTTCAGGTATTTATAGTTTGAAAAATACCTGTAGGACACGCTCCAAGCAGATTGATATTTTACTTAAGATTCTCAGGAAGCTATAAAACACAGCAAAGTGATGGCAATAAGATCCCTACAGTTTCTTAAATAGATGAAAGGTTGCTTCAAAGTCTATTTGTTTAGTCAGTCTCTCTTTTCATCTTTGTTAATTGCTGAGAAGGATGAAGTAGCATTAGTATGCACAGCTTGTGAATTATAATCTTTTAAAGGAATCTTTTTTTAAACCTAGGTGTTCGCCTTAATCCTGCTTTCTCACGAGTGCTGCACGTGTGTTTACTGACATACTTTAAAATTTATTGCCATAATAATAAAAAAAATAAAAATAAAGTAAATGAATAGGTTTGGAAATAGTTTTATTAACTGAGGGGGTCCTATTTTCAGACATCTCTGTCCCTTTTTTTTTCTTTAACCTATTGTAATAAAATAAGTAATCTTGTCAATTGGGAATGCTGTCAGTGTTCACGTAATGGTTTGGAAACAATTTTATTCTTAAGCTGTGCTATTTTTCTACTACTTTGTACTGTACTATATGCAATGCTACTTAAAAAAAACCACGATATCTTTAGTAATGCAATTCAACTTTTGAGTTTCACATGTATATCTTAGAAATCTTGTTTCTGATCCTCCAAATGTACTCATGATAATCCTAGTCTTTAAATTGAGAGTGGGAGGAAAGCTTTCAGGTTTGGGCATTATTGTTTTTTCTTCCTGGGGATGTGCTGGTGGAAATGACAGGGAATGATTAATTTGTGTATAACATTCATTCTTAAGAACTGAGTCATATAACATTAAGCAGGCATTTTTTAAAAGTAATTCTGTAGTTGTTCCAGAAAGGGTTCATGCATTCCCATCTCCAAAATAAAACTATTTCTATTTCAGCTATGTAGCATAACCATGGCAAAAAGTGCCTTGATGGTTGGGCAGAATGTGAACTGCCACCAGAGTTACCCACCTTTTCGAGGGAGCAGCTTCCACGTGTGTGCGGAGCCACAGGCAGACTAAGCAATGTGAACATCTGTATGTGTGTAACAGGATGTGACACGGCTGAATCACAGCGTGTTAGCCAGTGGCATGATATCCATTATGTCCAAATTGTCATAATGTTATTTCTGGTGTCTAAAAATGAAAAATAACGGTGTGAACTCAGGCTTGGTTGTCTTCAGAAATTGGAATATCAGATGGCAGGTGACTAGTTTATCATTGCACTGTTTTTGAAGTCACTCAGTATCAGATATACCAGTAAAAAATTGTTGTAAAATTTGCAATTGAAAGTGTGTCAGAGTTGGTTGCTTAGAAGGAGTATTTGACATGTGCGTTGCCAATCTACAGAAGAATTGATCTAGCCCAGGTATAGCTTAGAGTGAGGTTGTTAAAGGCTGGTGTGCTGCACTGTGCTCTCCCCACAGTGGCAGTTTGGAAGCAGTCAGGGTGGCATTATTGAAACAGAGATAAACCTAAAAAAAAAAGAAAAAAAAAAAGAGGTGGAGAATTAACTTAGCTGTCGTTACTCACACAGACATACAGTTTTCACAACCCCGCTTAACCAGCAGCTGCCTGGAGCTGTAACGCTTTGCGCATGTCAAGGGCATATCAGTTTGGCTGTATTACAAATAACATCTACAACACCAGAAAAGTGATGAGGGCAGGGCTGTGTTCTCTGGTAAGCAGAGTTTTTGCTTTGAGTGCTTTCAAAATTTTTTTTTTTTTTAAAGTGTCATATAACCCTTGGTAGGTAGATTAGCAGGTATGTAGGATTCTTCTCCAAGAAGGCTATGGTAGCCTTTTTTTCCTCTGTACTAAAGAATATTATTGTGCCCAGATCATTTTCTTTCATCTGATGGCCCCTCAAGCACTCTTAAAAATGTCCGTTTCCACCTTCCTTTGTACAGTGCCTGCCTTCCTGGGTTTTCTGCTGCATACAGAAAAGCCCAGTTTATAAAGATATAAAGCCCAGCAACTATAAAGGAGCTCCCTCTGTCAGTTTGTCATGCTTTAAAGGATTGTAGGCACCCTGAAGGGAAGATTAGTGGAAGATTGTCCAAATTGTCAGGGTTCTGAATTCTTTTTAGCAACCATTTTCTTGCATCAGCTTAGAAAAGAAAAGAGAAAGGAAGGTCTGTTTATGGGGGAAGGTGATAAGCGGGCAGGAACGGTGGCGTTCCCTCGGTAAAAGACACCGATCGCAGGCCATGTGGAGCCCAATTTCACAATTCGGGACCTAAGTATCTGAGAGGGCCCCCTGAATCCTAAAGCATAAGCTCTGATTATTTTGTGCTTAGTACTTGGCTAGAACTGGGAACCAAGGAACCCAAATATTCAATGGGATCTTCTTTCTCAGTGCTGTTTGCTCTAGTTTTAAGAAAATAAACTATATACGTCTTCGTCTTCCACTGATTACGTGGGAGCTTTTTGGAGACACCTTGTTTTGTACTTCAGCTGTGAATTGTTCTCTCTGCCTTGGTAATCCAAACTAACATCTGGCCAGTTTCTCTGGGTTTGCCCTCGCAGCCCTGCTCGTTCCTCCCCTGCAGCGATGCTTTGGCACACCAAGGTGTAACGTTCCCCCTGAGAAGGCTAAGCAACTGGCCAAATATGAAGGGAAAGAGCCAGGATTACCAGCTCTTTTTTTATTGAGGCGGCTCTGCTGCTTGCTCCTTGAGCTTTCAGGGGAACTTGGCGGGCTGCTGGCCAGCCTGTGCCCGTGGCAGTGAGCAGCAAGCCCTGTCTCTGGAAGAAATGGCAATGGGCTTTACTCGCTGGGCACTTGATCTGGTGCCTCATGAACTAAGTGACTGCAGCTCTTTATCATTCCTCCGTGCTCTTTGAGGTCCCCAGCCCGTATCTCTGACTGCCCTGTAGCTCGCAGTGACGGATGGGCCAGGAGGAAGGGCAGGTGGGTATTTCTGTACGCGGGCTGTACAGCTCGTTCGGAGCAGACCTGACCCTTCCAGCAGGCACTGGCCTCACTGTCTCACACTACACATATGGCCAACACATGCACTGTGAATACAATGCTTTTGGGACCCGTCTGATCCCCGCATTCACGTGAATCATCCGCGGAGCACAGTAAATCCGCTGCTTCTGGACAGGCTCAGGTGTGCTGTGCCCAGCTGATCTGCCCCCGCGCTGTGGAAATGCCTGAGCTTTCCTGCTCTGTGGCAGACCCTTGTGCAGGCCAGATGTCCGAAAGTCCCAACCAAATGTCAAACTCAGGTTTTATTGGATCAAAATTTTCCCTTGGGAAAGCTGGCTCTGTGACAAACAGGAGGTAAAGTATCGCTCGTGGCTGCGCTGGGGAGGAATGATCTTTGGTGCACTTGTTCAGCAAACCTGAAGCACAGATAAAGAAAAGCAAAACTGCAAATTGTAGGACTTTTATAGGAATTAGCAATTCTGAAAGAGTTGATCCTAGGAAGAATATTTTAGGGCTGAACTGCAGGACATAACTACAAGTTTGGGGTTTTTTTGAGATCACTGCTGAAAAGTCACTGTCCCATTAAGACCTCTCTGAGCCAACAGCTTCAGATTTTATACCCAGCACAACTACTATGCATCCTATTCAAACTGCTGATTTATTTCAAGTATTGTTGTTTGTTACACTGTGGACAGGAGTGTAGCCCAATTTACTAATCACCATTGTTGTAATAGGGTGGGAAGTTAGTGGTTCATAAACCTGGCTTTGTCCTTCTGAACAGGTGGGAGTCCTCCTTGTCTCTCTGGTCCCTTCCAGGGATTGGCAAGGAGACCTTGGCCTTCTCTCCCTTGCACCTTCATCACAGTCATGCTCACCCTGAATAAACTGGTGAGAGCCTATTCCCAGTTTGAACTGGAAGAGGTTCAGGTAAAATATACCGCATCGGTATGTGTGATGCCTGAAGAGGTGTAAAAGCATTTGTGACTGAAGAAACTCAGGCCAGTAGCCGAGCAGCCATAGCCCCTGCATTCACAGCCAAGCATAAACTTGAGGAGTCTTTTATATAGTTCCAGCAGCTTCAGTATGATCTCAGGTGCATTTAACTGTACAGCAGTCGCTATAATTTACAGTGGCTAAAAGATTCAGCCAAACACCCTGTTTTGTGCTTAATCTATTCAGGCTTTATACCTACAGGACATTATCTGATGTTACTTTATGTAGTTACTGCCTGTGGGAGATGGTACTTCTGGGAATATATTTCTGGGTCACTAGATATTGCAAGGATACACAGGATTAGAGAGATAACCAGCTATGTGTCTACAGTATCATTTGTTCCCAGTCTCAGCAGGTAACAAATAGTTTCACAAAGCATAGCAATAGTCAATATACCTTCTAAACCATCTGTTCAGGATGGCTCAAATGGAGTTGGTTAAGTAATTATTCCCTAGGGGCTGTTTATATTTTAGAGTATCTGCTTGTCCTTTAGATCCTTAACCTTTAGACAGGTCCACATAGCACTGCCATGATTTATTTTCTTTGTGTGGTCTTGACCTTCTCCTGGCAGATTTAACATTACCTTCCGCAAGAATGTAGCTAATGCTAGAAAGGAATGACTAGGTATGAATTTTTGTGCTTTTCCAACTGCTGGTTTTCTATGTGAGTTTTTGTAGTCTCTGCTATTAAGCTATCAAATTCAGGTTTAATAATCCACTGAGGCTGGATGGGATTCATGCAATACTGTAACATAAGAACTATGATTTGGGATAATACTATTTCAAATATGCTAGGTTGCCTGCTTGCCTGCCTTTCCTCTCCATCTTCTCTGCTATTGGCTTTTTTTCTCAAGTCTTGAAAAACTGTAGAAATCAGGTTCTTAGCAAATAAATTTTCTCCTTAGGAGCCTACACCCCATCTATTTGAAATTGAGGGAAGAAATCTTATAGTCTGGAATAAGACACAACAAAAATAAAGTGGTTTTGGGGGGGAATGTTCCCTGTTAAATTAATAGTGCAGCTTCCAGTAGGTAAATTTAAACTGGACTCGTAGTATCCCAATGCCCTACATTTCTAATAGAAATGCATCACGTACTGCAACTGCATTAGGTGGGCATAATGAAAAGTGACTTGTGAGACTCCACTCCTGGCGGCCTCGGTAAAAGGATACTGGGGCTTGGGAGAGGCATGAAGAATGGGTTAGTTTCCCTGCTTTAGAAGTGCTGATCCCTTGCAGTTCACAGCTAAAGCGTATACCGACAGGGCTGTGGGAACACTTGCCCTCCTGTCAGTGGTTCATGTTCTTTGGGTAAAGACAGTGTTTTAGTGCCTTCACCGGGTGCTTCAACTTTCCACCAAAGTAGTGAGGCAAAGGAAGATTGTGCTGTCAGTAAGACAACTTGACAGATCTTATGTCTGTGTGTTTGCAAATAAGTTAAAACTGTTTCACATATATTTTAAGTGAGCCCTATCATTTCTTTCCTAGACTTTTAACTTGCTTTGTGACTTCAACGTTTTAATCACAAAAAAGGCTTGATAGCCTTTAAATCCATACTGTGGGCTGCTTAGGAAAATCGAATCAGTGGTGATATCTGTAAAGTAGCACTTTAATGGTCAATCCCTGATGCAAGACACTTTGTGCCTTTCGGTAAAGAATTATATATAAACTATTTTTGAAAATGCTTTGTAGCATGTTCTTCTGTATTCATGGGAAGTTTCTAGTCCTGGGCCTGTGCTGAAGGCAAATCTAAGGCAGGCGTTGGTCTACGGTGGGTATCCCCCGGGGCGGCGCGCTTTGCTTTTGGGAGATGTTTCTAATAATCTTTGCCCCGGTTTCCTACTTGTGAAATGAAGGATAATGATATCCTAGCCTCGGCTCTTTTATCTGTCCAGTAAGAGGCACAGATCTCATGTTACATACTGGGGACTGCTGTGGTTTTAGAAAATAACAGCCAACTTCTGTAAGTTTTAGAATTTAAGCATTTGCTAACTGTAGAGAGCTAAAGCTATGAATCATGAGCTGCTGTTCACTCAGGCTTATTTGGAGAGACAGAGTTGGTTCAGCACTGGTAGCAGTGTCGGCTGCCTCTGTCTCTTAGTTCCCAGTCGTTTCACAAAGAATATCCAAATTCTCTACTAGGATGTTTTCTTCTCTGTATTCCTTGCCTTGCTTTCAAGGACAGTCTCTGTATGCTGGGATGGAAAAAGATGATGTTCTTGTTGCTGTGTTGCATAGAAACTTCATGGGATTATAGGCTAAGGAAGTGTATTTATTATGGCATCTTTTTCATCAGTAGATGTCACAGGAATGCACAAAGAAGGTCAACACCATTATCTCTTTTGCAGATGGAGAAGCTGTCTCTCTAGTTATTGTAAACGAGGAAGCTGTCTCGCCTTGCAGACATTGCCTGGAACCTGCTCTGTAGCCCATAACTGAATTTGAACTTCCCTGAGAATTTATTCCTTTCTACTGCACCTTTGGAGCCCATTTAACCTTTTTAAGGAATTATTTCTCCAACAGTAAATATGAAATATTATTGCAGAGATTGCCACGTCCTTTTTATTAATTGCTTTTGAGCTTTATTATTTGAAATGGAAGTACTTTAATTAAGCTGCTCAAATCTTCAAAATTGGCAGTATTTTCGTACCAGTAGTAGCCAGTGATCAGAAATAGTGTCGCAGTAAGGACTATCTATGTCTGCCTTTTCTGAGTAATTTTCTCTTTCTCAACACAGAGTTTTGCCAGGCAGAAATGTAGGGATCATTTTTTCATGTTTATCTGAGCATAAAGCATGTATGTCCAGCCGCCTCAGTGGAGAAGCTTTGTGGGGCAGGCAAAGGATGGGAAATCCCACATCGGGATACTCTCGGCCCATGAAGTCATGCTGAAACATGAGGCTGATACGCTCCAAGCAGCTGGAGCTTTTCTGCTTTCAACTGGTGATTTTTACACATGACTTACTTAGAAAACTGATGGTTTGTTTAGGGTTGGCTTAAGATAGAGCACTTCAAATAAAGAGTAGGAGATGAGCAAGATTAAAAGTGCAATTTGACATAAATATGGGTGTCATGGTTACTTACATTTAGCATCTAAAGGATGAGTTTTGGAAGGAAAATTAACTTTCCTGCTTCAGGGTCCAACCTAATCTTTGTTCCAAAGGTAGGACTCCCCTGAGGAGCTTCATGACCTCATTTTGCCTGATGCAGGCGTTTACACTTTCTCTTCAGGAAAATCTGCTTTTGTGGGAGAAGAAACTATGAAAGAGGAGAGGCACCTGCTTGTCTGGTCCTTTCTGAAGCCATTTTATTCTCTGTGCACATGCAGGTGTGCTTGGAGGGAAGATGTACTTTACATCTCGTAAAGTACAAACAGCCAATTAGTAGCTCTAGTCTTGGCCTTTGTAACTTAGCCCACCGTTTGTAAAATGGTCTTTATGTTTTTCCAGCTATAGTAAGCATACCAGTATGTTAATGCATCTCTTCTCTGTACAAGACTGTGAAAGTACAGCTACGTTTATTTATATGTGGAAGATGTATGTCCTCTCCCTGAAGTGGAAGCCAGAGCAAGGGAAGCTCATTTTGGGGAGGAAGTGGAGGTAGGCAGGAGTGAGGACTAAATCCAGGAACCGACTCAGGTTTTCTGTGTTCTAGTAGGGGATTCAAACCATGAATGATTTAAACGCATTAAGTTTGAATCCCATCCTAAATCTCAGCAAATTTTATGCTGCATTTCTCTCTTGCGCATTTAAGATAAACAAGTTTGCGACAGCAAGATCTCTTCTGTCTGCTCTAAGGCTACTGAAGGAGCCTTCACAGCAAAACATCTCCATTACCACCAGTGCTGTTTATGTATCATGTTCCTGTTGCCTGCCTGTCTGCTGCCCCTTCGCCCCAGAAATGACCTGAGAGCAACTTTGATTTTAATAGTAAACGTGAAGCAGCCTGCAAGGAGAGTTGGGGACTTTTGTAAGGAAAGTGCCGTGTGCTGTAAGAAGAGATCTAAAGGCTGACAGCCTCTTCAAAAGGTTACCAAGCATCTCCCACTCATGCTCACAGGGAGTCTGCCAGATTAGATATTTCTGTCCTGGCATATCTCTAAAATCATAATGACTTTTATTTAGCATTAATGTGGATGCCTTGAACATTTCTATGGGACTTCCACTGTCAATTCAGCATTAAAGTGCCATTAAAGCGAAGTGTTACTGTAAGAAGCACTATCTGCCAAACATTTCTCAGAAGAGCACTGTGCTTTACAAGATGGGTAAGCATTCACTCTTTTCCATTTTCATGTAAAAGTCAGAGATAAGTCTTTTTATTGATTAGGCAAAACAATAGAGAAGAGATGTGTGAGAACTGTTGGCAAGACTTTTTATTACAAGTGGCGTATCAGTATATATTAATTTGCTGCTCATTGCACCACAGTGTCCAAGATGAATCTTCATTGGTACTCAGGAGGACATAATGTGAAACTGCAAAGGAATAAAAGACACTTCCTATAGAAAATTGCCAAATTGCTCAGACCGAAATGGTGACTCCTGGCTATAAAACCACATTTCAAAACTCTTCTAACAACTTCTAAGTGAACTGTACTTGGTATTTTTATGTGGCATTGACTATATCTTTATGACTATATCTTTATTCTAAACTCCCTTCTCAAAAGCAACATTAAGAGTTAGGCACAAGTTGCACTGAAAGTTAACGGGGTTAGTCTCCTATGTCACTTATGTGACTTCAGAAAGTTTTGGCTGAAAAGATCAAAATGACCAAAGAGGGCTCATGTTTCCATAGGAATCTTCTGTATTCTGCATCACAGAACCTTATCCTGCAAAAGCAGTGTAATAAATCCTAAGATCATTTTACAGCCCTCCTCCACTCTGTTTAGACGATTTACAGCAGAAGTGGCCAACCGATAAAGACAGGAAAAAGTAAGCAATAACATCAGCGAGATCGTGAAATTGACTGAATAAATAAATCCAGCTCTCTTTGTTTGCAATCCTGATTTTGCAAGCCTTGAAGTCTTGTGGGGCAATGCTGTCCAGCCTTTCTCTGCGTTGTTTTAAAACAGCAGATGGAATTTCCTACCCCATTGCAGTCCTACGAAATATGTGACAAAAGCCTGGGCTGACAACAAACAAGATACAGAATTTTAATAAGAGGAGTTTAGATGGAAAAATTGTGATTTGTTAAAATTATTTGCTCGCAGTAAGAAATAGGAAATGTTGAGATTTGTTAATTTGGAATTGGAAATTCTGGGAAAGGATACTAAATTCTATGATTCTATGATATGGTTCTATGATACCTGCACAGAGACCTCTGAGTGACCCAGCTGAGATGCTGGCCTGACTTGTAGAACTGAGACCTGCTCTGCCCAGTTCAGGCTGGGAGTTTGAACTCTGGATCTCCCTCGTGCTAGCGTTTGGCTAATTTGGTAAACTGGTCTTTCTCTTTTCTTTTGGGGAAAGGGTTTGAAAAGTCTCTGTTAAATCCGGTTGTGGGAAGGGAGTGTTTTGAAATCTTAGTTTTTTGAGACAGGAAATCCCTTTCCTCCCTACCTGTAAGTGCCTGATGGGCCTGCTTTCTGCCCAGCTGATACATTGTGAGGATCGGAATGGGAATATCAGACAAAAGAGCCTCTCATGTTTTTGATAGCTCTGGAAGCTTCATATTTTCTACCCTAGGAGGAGCACCAAATGTGGATCTTTTCTCATGCCACTACAGCATTCCCAAGGAAGATTCATGATTGGATTATGTTCCTAGGCATTATAAATCAGAGCTAATGGCAGAGATAGGTTGATGGCTTGAAGTAAGTGGAAAAATAAATTGGGCAATGAGAAGGCCTAGGGCTGAGAAGACATAAATATAAAATTTACCTCCCCCCAGTGAAGAAGGCAGACCTTCAAGTCTTAAAACATCACTTAAACAAACAGGGGAAAAGTCTGTTATACATGGTCTTTGCTCAAGTGATAGGAAAGTTGAAATCTGGGACAATGTAAAACCTGTGTGAAGCTTTTGAAGAAGTACAGTTTCTGTGTTTCCTGCAAAATAGAAAGGTGTGTAACAAGAAACATTTATTTTAAAAGAGCACTAGGCTTTTTCAGAGGAAACATCAGAGGACATAAAAATCTTTGTCAATATCAGATTAGAATGAAACATTAAAAAACAGAAAAGCTTATATTCAGTCTCATGGGGTCAGACAGCCAGAGCTGAATGTCTCTATTTGGCCTTGATAATTGTTCTTTTATCCTTTGTGCAGTGTTGGTATGTTTTCACCCATAGCCTGCTGCCTGTATCCCAGTCCTCTCAACTACCAGCTACCCTGGCTCAGTTCTCGGCTTTGTTCTCCTTTATGACTCAATCATGGGCTGTAAAATCTCTGCTGAGGCAGTGATTCATCACCTGAATGCACTCCCTTTAAAATAAAGTATCTTTCTTGTGATACAGAAAAGATAAAACAGTTACTTTTCAAAGTAGTTTCAGAGGCATTTTCAGTCTAGATATCCTTCCTTCTTGGTTTTTTAGTATAAAGCTATATAACAATCTTTAAAAAGATAAAGAATATGTAAAATGCTATTTAATAATTATATAGAATGCAAAATAATACTGCCAGAAGGAGATAGAAAAATTTAATTCCAAGTGTTTTCTGGCACCATTGTGTTTTGTTGTTCAATGTCACACTGTTTCTGATCTTATTTATATTGACACGCGTTATAGCAACTTCTCCGAAAGGAATTGACTTATTCTGAGGTGCAGTTGCCACAGGTGAGACAAGATTTAGGACATTGGTACAGCCACGAATGTGTTTTATTTTCCTCATCTGTAGTGAAAGGTGTGCTCCCTCTGTTCCTCTGCTCTTTTGGATGCCTTTAGAAGAATCTACTCTTTTGTTAGCTCTTGAGAATGAGAGTCTTCTGTAAATTTTTATAGGGAGAAACATGATCTCTCTGATAATGACTAAAGATGGCAGAAGATGGATCATTTGCTACAGAGTAGTTTTCTTTGGGAGAATGCTGATCTGTGATGTGTTAGTAAAGTTTGGACATGAATGTGGAAAAAAGAAGTGGTGATAGCTCTTCATCTGATGAAGTCTCTTCTTTCTTTCCTGGTGTTATTCATAGGATGGTTTCCTTCCAGCCAGTTTAGTAAAACTATGGAGAGAATAAGGTTTTTAGAAATGTTGTTTGCCCACATGAGGTATTCTGTGGTTTTTGTAACCAGGTATAGTCTTGCTTAGGACCAGTGAAAAGGTCAGTTACTAACGCCCAGGTAAGCATTGTAAGTAATCTAAGACACTTTATAAGTACAAATTTCCTGGAATACAGGAAAGAGAAGCTGGTTTTTCCAGCCTTACCAGTGCTAACCCGTTCAATGTGTACCAAAGCTGGGTGCCAACCAGCTGCAACATTTACTGTGACACTTCCAGTGCGATGCAGAGAGCTTGTTAACCACGGGGAAGCAGAGCTGTGACCTGCTTTGCAGCTCCCTCTTTGGACAGTCATTTTTTTCCACTTCTGTTGTCTAGGTGCATTGCATCGCTCAGTTCAAAGGCACTTCTTAAAATAATGCTTGCTGAATTGCAAATAAGTGTGTGTGGGGGGGGGAGGGTGATACAAAAAGGAGTAAGGAGCACACGCACAGGTTTTTCTGATTCACAAGCTGCTTTTCTGAATGTCCCAGTGGAAAATTACCTATGGTTGTGCTGTTCTTTGATTTCTTCAGCTGAGGAGGCTGCTTGTGAGTTGAATGAGAAAGGTGAGCTCAGTGTAGGAAGGAGGGAGAGAGGAAATTCTGTGTTTGTGTAGCTTTGAAGCACTACATGCTTTTTCTGGCTCCAGTATATTGCGTATTTTTAGTACCTGTGGGCTGTATTGCCCTCCTAATGCCTAGAAATGCAGGTGCATCCTAGAGCTGAATTGAGTCCAAGGATCTGTGCACCTTTTTGTGCAGCATTTTCACAATGGCCCCATTGACATTAATGGGACTTTTAGTGAAATAAACTTATATTCATTGACTAAGTTATTTCTTTCTTTTTTTTTTTCTTTTTTTTTTTTGGATAAAAGTAATTTAAGGACAGTGACCTGAAGAAGTTGGAGTTTCTCTTCAAGAGCTGAGTCTGTGGTGCTACCATAGTAAATAATTGATGTAACATGAGGAGAATCCCCAGTTCATTCAAATTGTTCACACCCTGTGAAATCAGAATGCAGTTACTAAAACTGGCAGAAAACCCTAATCCCTAGGTTCAGTATTTGAGTTTCACCTGCTGAGGTTGTCTATAAGTGTTATCACTTATGGATAGGCTCTAAAAGATGTGAGAAGGCATGGAATTGGGATAGCCTTACACAGATCTAACAGTATTCTGTAGATTATTTTTTTTTAACTTCTTAAAGATTTTTTTTTTTGAAAAGCATTTTACTAGACCTGGGTATTCCCAGCTCTCCTCCAGTTCTGTGTTGAATCTTGATAAGTCTATTACACATCTACTTACTTACCCATAAAATGGGGAATGGTGATTTTTCTTTTTATTAGGTACTTTGTGATCTAGAATTGAAAACCCTTTGAGGAGTTTTCTTCCAGGGATTTTTAAAGAAGATTTTTCTTAAACAAAAACAACTGCCTTCATGAAGAATAAATATTTCTTGACTTTACTGTTCTTTAATATGACACCCTAGAATCGTGTCACAAATACTTTGGTTTTGAAGTAATGACACTTGTGTGTTTTGCGTATGCTTTGAGGTTCACAAAAACATTATTGGAAAGAGCGGGCTTTTCTGGTTTTGTAGTGATAGTGTGAGAGCAAGTTGTGCTCACTCCTCCAAAACCTGACACTGGCAGACAGCCTGACACTTCTGAGAAGCATGTCCTGACAGAGCTCCCCTGGAGTCAAGCAGAGCTAGGACTGAGAAAGTGCCTCAAAATCAGGGAGAACTGCCACTTACGCAAAGTTTTTATCTGGCATGGAGCATTTCTTCCCTCCCACCTTCTTGGCCATGGGAATTACTGGAGAGCGGGGCTGCAGCAGCAGCGTGGGCAGTGGGAGCAGGGCTGCCCTCAATCATATGGCCTGGGGCAGGGGGATCTTTCCTCTTTTCCCATTATTATTAATACTATCGCTGTTGTAATTTTATTCTGATCAGCCCTAACATTTATGTGCAATAAGACTATCTGTAAACACCCGACAGCTGTGGTGGAGCCGCTAAGCAGCCATTGCACGAGTAGTCCATTATGATTGACAGTGTTTTTCTGATGGCCCTAAAAAGTACAGACCTGTCGATAGCATCTTGTATTCTTTCCAGGTGCAGTACTTTAGGAATAATAGTCTGCCAGGAATTACAGTAGTATTAGTGGGTGGGAATTTAATTACAATATTGATTATACATATGTATTTATACACCGCACAAATCGAAAAGCAGCTGCAAGGGAACCTGGAGCTAACAGATTTCCTGGCTGTTTACAAGACTGCTGGGTTGTTGGTATGATTGATTACTTTGGCAATAACCTTTCTGTGTTCCAGAGAGCATACTCTATATACGGAGAAATGACTGTTCCCTTAGGGAGGTCGGAGCTCGTAATGCAAATGTCAAATAATTTTTATATTAAAAACTCAATAAAAGGCCTGAACGATTTTTATTAGTATCTTCTTTAATGAATTCACTGTCCTTTGAACCCAAACAATTTCAGCTTTAAGCACAAACCCTTAAACCCATGTTTTATAATCTCTGAGAATTTTCTCTTCTAGATTTGATAAACTTAAAACTGTTGATTTTGGTTCTTATTTAATGTCTATCAGACTAAGGAGCTTACTTTTTAAGAAACACAAACAAAAGAGGAGAAATAGACCTTTAAAGTGAAAGATTTATTTAATTTTATTTTTGAGCTATTTATTGTCTTGAAAACATACAATGGGTTTATTATTTTACTGCTGGAAAATTGCCAAGGAGAGAATGAACTAAGAATGATATAGATTATATATCACACTGTATAATTAAGACAGCAAACAGTCTAGTGGAAAATATTTTATAGACTACTTTATAGAATGGAAAGTTCACAGCAGTCTAACAGAGACCACCTAATATGTCTTTTAATAGGAATTCTACCAGAGATTTAAATTAAGGTTTGAACACTGGTGCTTTACAGTCTATCAGTCTTGGTCATGATTTCACCTGCATGCTCAGCCTAATTTTGAATCTCTGTTATCATTCAGAATTAACCTACTGGAAAAACTCAGCAGAGATTTGATGTGCTTTTCTTCGTTTTCTTTGCTACGTGAGCAGATCTGCTGGACACTGCCTTGAACTTTCTTCTTTGCTTCTTTTCGGTAACTTGTGATGACCAGCTTGCTATGTATTTTGATACTTATTTTTCTGTTCAGTGATGAGGAAACCGTTACAAGTTTCTAACCAATTAAGATACTATTGAAAGATGGCAGGCACAAACAAGCTCTTTAAATTTATCTGTGTCTTCATTTTTAGCATGTGTGAAACATTTAGAATTTGGATGGAAACCTGTTCCTGTTGAAATAATCAGGAACGTTACAACCAATTGACTGGGACTAGGATCGTTACCTCCATGTGATGTTTTATTTCAAAGTTCCCCATATAGTGGCCCAGTTTTCACTTAAAAGTGGCTTTCTCTGGAGTTTCTGATCTTTGGCATACAAAACCTTTATTTTTGTTTCGGGCCTTAGGAGAGGAATGCTGTTCTTGCTGCAAGTCCGTACTCCCTGTTTAGTTGTAGGTCTAGTGATGCAGTGGTTTGTGAATACAATTAATGGCATGAGTTCTGGTGTCCTCTCACTCTGTGCATGGTGCTATTATTTCAAATCTTGTTGAGTGTTTTGAGAACTTGACTTCCCATAAAACTGTAGTCCAGAAAGGGAACCCGCTACAGAAATAGCATTTGTTTTCACTCTTTTTTCCTTTTTATGGCCACATTTGGTGGCAGTATTCTGCTTGCTTTACTGGAAAAATGCAGCACAGAAAGAATTTGGGTTTTAATAAAAAGGGTTAAAGAAACCCTTGTGGCTATGTTTCCTGCTTCTTGATAGTCATGAGTCTTTGACTGCTTTAAATCCATATAGACACACTAATGCATCTTGTATTTGTCGTAACACTGAGATCCCTGGACTTGTTGGCTCCAAAGTGCTAATAAAGGTCTTTATATTAACTTTAATTGTCAGGAGGGGAAGAAATGTCCCTTGCAGGTTGAAAAGTGAGTTCTGGCTCAGTAGAGCTGGTTCCAGAAGGGGAGCTCCAAATACAGACTTGGTGTTTCTTGGCTGCCCCATTGCTGCCCTTTCCCCCTGGCTGGCTGGGACTGGGCTGCACAGTCCTACGGAGAGGCTGCTCCTCCCCTGTGCTCTGGAGAAGATGCACGCCCTGTGGTGGGTACTGCAGGCTTCATAAAAGGAAGCAGCGGTGTCTCCTGATGGGTACCCGGGGTAGATCTATGATGTTGAGAGCCATCTTCATTCCCACTGAGTCTGCAGAACCAAAGTTTTCAGGCAATACGTGAATCTCAGAAGAGATCTGAAGCACTTTGTGGCAGTTGTCTGAGAAATCCTGGCATTCTTCCTGACCTGACAGCCATAGGGGTGGTGTTGCCATTTCTGATAAGGCCTTTCTAGTAAATGTTCTCTGGCCAGCCTGCTAATAATATTGGAAAGCTCTGGATGTGATGCATGAAGTCAATTAAATGTAATATGTCTTTGAGAAATACTCAGAAATTAAATTCCATTAAATAACACCGAGGTTTTTGTTGTGCTATTTATAAAAACTAATGAGAATTTGAAAAGACAGGGATTGAAAAGAATTATTTGTCTATTGGCAATTCCCAAGACCAATTTGCTTCATGAGATGGAAATGTATATACTCAGGAAAGCTTTCATACACATCTTTATCGATAAAGTTATTAAAAAATCAGACCATTAAATCCTCTGGCATGGATAGCTGCTCCATATTGAGATTTCTTGAGTCTTCTTTGTTTTTAACCCCACCTTGCAAGACTTGTTTATAACACTGTCAGTACCAAAAAAGGTAGGATGCTTCCTGGGATCGTAGGACCCAGTATAGCCCTGCTGGGCCGTGCACCATTAGATGGTTTCTCTGGTGTCTTCTTGCTGTTTTCTTGGCAGCTCCTCGTGAAGGTAGGTAGCATCCCTGTCAGGAACATCAGGCTCTTCTCTGGCCACTTGACATGGGGATGAGTGGGGTCTCAGAAGTGGGACTCGTGGTTGCTTTAGGAGGCTAGGAAAGGAGGAGGGAGATTTGGAAGTCACAACACGTGGGGTCCTCTGCTACAGGCTGAAATTGCTAGCAGCTCTTTCCACATAATAATTGTGCAGCTGTGTGCGCTTAAACTGCAGGGTGACACTTAGGAAAGGACAAGGATCTTATGAATAGAACCAAATGCTAGTTACTAGTTACGTATCATCCTGGTTAGCTGCATAAAAATGCTTGAGACAAGGAAAAAAAGCATATTCGAGTGTCAGAGAGAGAAAGAAAAAGACCAATGTGGTTCAAGAATTGAATGAAAGTGAAGGGAGATGAATTGAAGATTATAATTAGAAAGCAAAGGAGCAGGCAGGTTTTCCAGCCTCAGTGGGAAAAGATGATTGACCTGAGCAGCAGGAGAAAAGAAGAGGAAATATTGCTGACAGCTAAAATGCAGAAGCTATTACTTGAGAGACTGACCTCTAAAGGAGACGGGGGGAGGAATTTAAAAAAAATCCCAACCAGTGAAACCTGCAGTGTTCATGCTGGAGTCAGCTTGCTCAGGGAAGCCAGAGAAACAACATTTGAAAGCTAGAGTATATTAACAAAATTGCTAAGGCTATTACACGCGTGTTGTTTCACGTGTTGTGCCGACATATATTTTTAATGCTTGTACTTCATTCCTTGTGTTTATCAAAGGTTGTCAAAACACACCTTACAGTATTTGGTAAAGATGCTGGAGATGCAGGATGAGAATAATAAGGCAAGGCAGAGGGCAGGAAAGGGGATAGGACCAGCTATCTAGAGCCGCCCCCTCCCGTGCTTATTTTCCCCATTCTTTGCTGGGCAAATCAGTGCAAGAGGAGCATTTGTTCAAGAAAAACCTTCTTGTGGGCACCAGATATTTTGTTCCTCCAAAATACCTTTCAGAAATAAAGAATATAGTGCTTTGTTTTCTTGAAAATATAAAGTCAAAGGGTCAGCTCTTTATCCGGGGTAGACAGGAATCACGCGGTAAAGTCGCGCTGGACAGCGTGTTTCTTTCCTGATGCCTGGAGTACCCCTGGGATCCTCAGGGCTTTCTGTAACCTCCGATTTAGTAGTGTGAAAGAGTGTGAATTTTCTGAAGAGTGAGGCTGAGTGATTTAACCCCCACCATTGCAGCCCTGCAACATGAGGTCGAAGGCTGAGGGCACGCAGCTGGATATGAGCGGGTTTGCCTGTCCCGGGGCTTGGGTAGATACAACCATACTCTGATCCCCGGCTGGGTGTTATGTGCCTTGCAGCCCTTGCCCCCCACACCCCTCCCCCCCCCGGATTGCTGCCCTTTGTACCAGAGCTGGACAATTTTTCAGCTTTTTTTTTTTTTTTTTTGCCTTTTGGTTATGAAATTTCATTGATAGTTTTCAGTTCTCTTACAAATTGCATATCATAAAAGACTGTTCTCATTACTACTCATTTCTGCTTTTTTCATATTGCTTTTAGTCCTGTTTCCTTTGTTCCTCCCTTTCTTAATCAAGATTTCTCTTTCCTGAAAAGATGTCTCCTATAAACAGAACTGTGCATTTAGGTGTCTAAGAAGGCACTTTTATTCATAATTAAGATTTGTTTAACAGTTTTGATTATTGCTAATGATTGCCTTCTGCTATGGAAAATTGGCCTCCTAAAAGACCATGTAGAATATGTGGGTGTATAAAGTAATTACTTGTCATACTAGATTTCTTTTTTTCAGATAACAGATTAGGTTCTAATAATTAGGTCTTGATCACTGACTTCTAGGCGATGGTCCCCTGTCCTCCCCCCCTTTTTTTTTTCTTTTTTTAAAATAATGGTCAAATCATTTGCATTCACGAGATGAAAACATAATGGAAATTTACCCCAAGAATGTGTTCCTCTAGGTGACAGTCAGATCATGGAGGCATTCCATAGCAGAGCACGTGGACAACATTCTAAATCACAATCGGAATATTTGCTTCCTCATGCCATGGTATTTGGGGGCCTAATACTGAAAGAAATCCTACTAGGTGCCTATTAGACACCAATATACCTTTAAAAATCAAGCCCCTAGTAAGTCCTGGCCTGAGATTATATGTTAGCGTGTCTCCTTCCTAAGATAACTCTGCATGTTTTCGATACCATATAATCAGCAGCTCTCTCACTTTGACGCCAATATGCCACCCCTGGTCTTGTGCAGTGCCTGGTGCCCGAGAATCTTCAGCTGCTGCACAGATTTTCCTTTTGCAAATTCATTGCCCCGATCCCCATCCAGGATTAATTTTCACATGGCAGCCACATCATTATGGTGAATAATGTTGACTGCCTTTAATGGGAGGGGAAAAAAAGAATTTAAGGAGCACGGGACCTGCATCCTCTGTGCAGACCATCCTAGAGGTGCTCGTCTGAAGGCTGCTGTGTTAGAATTGCTCCGTTGTGATTCCAGTGTATTATCCTAAAACTAAACAACAAAAATGTAATACCTGAAAATGACAATGACTTTTTTTTTCCCCCAAAACTGTAATGAGATATTTGTGGGTAGCGGGATGTGATGCTTAAATCCTCACAGCCCTCTTATCTGTCTGCAGAAAACACACAGCGCAATCCCCGTGGCATTCCCCGTGGCTCCAGCTCGGCAAAGGAGCTCGGCGTGTCCTGAATTTAAAGTGTGGCTCCAGAAGGACTGCTCATATGCATAATGTTACACAACCCATGTGATTATCTTGTTAGGAGATGGAGAGCAATATTAATCTTGCAAGATTGCAGGCACAAATGTATTTTCTTCATGTGCAAACTGTGTGTAGCCAGCACTAAACCAAAGCCAGGACTAACCCATGCCACAGAGACTTCCCCTTTTTGTGCTGATCTGTTAGTTTCACAAAGATGCAAGATGGTCTGTCCCCCCCCCCCCCAATAAAAATATTTGCACTCTGAAGTGAAACTACAAAGTGAGCAGCTATTATTTCTCTTTGTCAAGGACCTGTTTTCTTCTATCTGTCATTAACATTTGTCAGCTGGTAAATTATGCACAGTTTTTTCTTCTGTCTCTCCTATTTTTTAGCCAGCAGTAATTATGCTAGCTGATTCCCGTGTAGACTTGTTTTCAGCTGCATTGCTTACATGCCTCTTTAATAGACTGTAATTTTTGTTAAGTAAGTTATGTCAGATTAACTACTTCCGATAAGATGCGGTATTATACTTGGGTTTTCTATTTCTCCCAGCTGGATGCACAGAATATGTCACTGCTGACTTGCTTTCTCCTGCCTCTCTCTAGCTAAATGGCAATATGCCACTGCAGCAAAACTTCTGTTTGAGGATTCATTGGCTTTTTTTGTTGGCTAGTAATGAGGCTTTGAGGTAGCTCGCTGCTCCTGATTAGTGACAGAGCGCACAAAGAAAGGAGGAGTGCAAACCAGTCATTAACTCATAGTGAAAGCCTCAGCATTTAAGTTCATAAAGATGAGGAAAGACTGTTAAATCCCTTCCGTTCAGATTTGGCTGTTTTGGGGGGTTTTTTGGTGCCTGCCTCGGTTCCTGGAAATAACCACTTGAAGTGGTTCTTGCTGAGCTCACGTTCCCTTTGTGCTCCCAGCACCATCGCTCTGGTTTCTGCTGCGGGTCCCACTGTCAGTGACATCATTGAGGTTTGGGCTTGCCAAAGTTGGAGCTTGGCTTTGTCACTTGGCCGATGGCTTGTGGGTGTGGGGGGCCTGGAACATCTCTGAGGCTTGGGCCGAGGGTGGCAGACAAGGTGGATGCTGGCTGCAGCACGGCCGGCAGAAAGCTTCCCGCTGCCATGTGTCCTGGGCGCCTCTGGGTGTGCTCACAGCTGTCTAAAGCAGCAGACCCAGTAAAGAAATCTCCAGCTGTTACCTTTCCTTTGTTTTCTTGCTTGAAGAGAAACCGAAAGGTTCCGTGAATCTCCGCTGGTTGAAATAGCTACATTTCACAATAGTCTCTGCAAGACCTTCAGCATAGTTCATCAGCCGTACAAGAGAGTTCCTTTATCTCACAGATTTCAGTTTGAGTCATGGTGTTAATAGCTTTACCAGGTTTTGCTGTTTTAATGCAGCACAGAGAATTATATTTCTGGGTGCTCAAGTGAAAGAGGATTAGCTGCTGGAAACTGTTTATTTGTCTTACAATTTCTTTAAAGAGAAGTAAATAAAATGTGAAAATAATGGTACTGTACATTGCAAATAATAGGCGACTTTCTGCTCTGGTTCCTTGCTGGAATGGATGTCATTTGTCAAGTGTGAGGATGATAGAATGAACCGTATAAGTCATCTTAAATGTGATTTGCCACCTGCCTGATTGTTCAGAAGTGTATGCATGCTTAATTAATCTAATTAGTCAATACGTATATAAGAAGCAAATTTACAGGCTCTCTGTCATCTTAAATAAAGCATTTTTGTTTTTCTAGGATAAATAATTCATTATAGAGCTGAGTGCTAGACTATAATGCTGGAGAGCTGGCTTCTTGTATAATAAAAAAAGCAGGATTATGATGTTTCTTCCTTCTTCCCTTTGGCTTCTGTTTAGACAAGGATTTCATGGAAGGAAAGGGGAACATCTGCACTGGAGGAACATAAATTCCCTTCCAAAAGAGAAGCAGAGAGTACACTAGCTTCGACACCATGGGAATTTTCATGTGTGAGACGGTGTCTGCTTTGGCACAGATGCAAACTGCAACATGTGCATGATTATCTTTGAAAGTGAAATAATTAACATTCTGAAAACCATGTCATGCTGAAACACATGACAGAACTCATATAGCCTGGGTTGTTTTGCTTCAGAGGTTGTCCACTAGTTAGGATAGTATTGAAAACATGCCAAGGGACAGCAGCTGTATCTCTCTGGTAGGAACAACGCTCCACGTACGTACCAGTACAATGCAGTACAGTCAAACTGTAAACATTTGGGTAGGTGGATATCCTCAAATTTATAAACTCACATCATCATTAGCTGCTGTGGGACAAAATGTCTGAATCGGAGGAAGTCCTGAAAGTCCTGGAAAGACCAGAAATTGCAGATTTTAAATAACTGTTGGTCACTGATGTGTGCCAGCCCACAGAGCAGCAAGTTGCCCAAGTCTTCCAAACTTGGCGTGAGAAGGACGTGCATCACCATGAAATGTTGCTGTTAGCAGGTGGTGGCTAATTCTATGAATTGTAGCTATTCTCTTGTAGTGATTTCTTTAGGGACCTGATATGAAAATGAACCTCCCTGGGGTTTTTGCTGCTATCTGCTATTGGGAAGAATGGAATTTGGTGTGAAGATGGGAAGAGAATTTACCAGCTGATTATGTATTTTAAAGCAGTCTATGCTATCCAGAGTAGAATAAACTTGGTTTAGGGTTTGGATCTCTTTTTTCTTCCTAGCTCTGTAAGTAAAAAATACAAAATGAGTTAAATACGTGGTCTTTAATAGCTGGTGAGCTTTGCTTTCTGAAAACTTGTAGTGACAATTTCTTCCTTGATTGTCAGGTGTGGTCCTGTTTCTGACCTCCAGATCCACAGGAAAACTCCTTAAGCCTGATTATCCATTGAAGTACATGGCTTGGCATTGCCAAGACCAGTGAAATTATTGGTGGTAATCACTGGCTAGAGCTGAAGTAGGATCAAGGCTATTGCCTGGATGAATTTGTACTGCTGTAGTATTTCCCACTGGTTTTTACAGTTCTCTTCACAAAGCAGTGAAGTTCAAGTTTTACAGTTCTCCTCCATACCAGGTTTGATCACCACAGCAGAATCTGTGGTAAGACATTTATTTTGCTTGGTTTGCATACCCAGATTGGTGCAAAATTCCTACAAAGCAAATTAGTATGAAATGGCATAATTGATACCTTCAAACCATGAAGCTGACTGTGACTCAAGCTAGAAATGAAAAGCAGACTGTTTCAGGGTGTTGCGGCCCTGTCCAAGTAATCCTGCTTGATTTAGTAGACTTTTAAATGGGAGATGATCAGAAAAGCTATGTGTTCCAGGGGCTTGGCTTATGTGCACTGGGCTCAGCCCAGCGGGCTCGCTTGTTCATCCCATTAGCGTTGCTGGGTGAGGGATGCTCTCCAGTCCTCACTGGAGTGTTACGCTGCTTTCCTGCCTGTTTGAGCTCCCTCCTGCAAACTTGTCTTGATCTGTCCACAGCAATTTCAGCCTGTGGTGAAGCTGCCTGTTTGCACGGCTTTCTGCAGGTGTGGGGCCGAAGTCGTTCCGCATTTTATGAAAAGGTTATCAGCTGCCCTTGGTGTCTGCAGAGTTTTCATTGCTCCTCTACCTGCCTGGCCAACAGGCTTTGGATATATATGCGTGCCACAAAACTTCTCAGAGAGAGGAATAGAGTCACTCCTGTTTTCTGCTTGGAAGCCGAGGCAGAGAGGGTGGGTCTCAGAGCCACCAATGTGGGAGCCACTGACTGTTAGGCTCTGGGAGCTAGTGACGGACTTCACAGCTCTGAGCCAGGTTCTGGGAAGTAAAGGGGGAGGCTCTGGGTATTTCAGGATGGATTTCGTGAGATCAGAGTGAATGCTGACCCCCAAAAATACATGGATGAGGGAGAGAGCGGGTGTGTCAGGCTCTTGAGAGATGGGACATACAGGTGCTTTTCTCAGTGCTACCAGGAGGTGCCTCTCTCTACTTGGGATTTATGGCCCATGAAGGAAACTGCCGTAGTAGCCTTTTGTAGCAGAAATTGCTCAGGCTCACTCCTGCTTCTCTCCAAAAGAGTCGTGTTGGTGCTGTGGACCTTTTTGCATAGTAGTCCAGTGGCTAGAAAGCTAGAAAGGGGAAGATAGAACTGGTTCTCTCTTTTTGGCGGGGGAAGTCAGAACCTCACGGGTTTTCAGGGGTCTATGTGTGTTTTCCTGGGCCAGCTTCACAGTCCTGCTCCTCACAGGCATCCTCCCAGCCATACGTGGGGATGAAGCCCATCCCTTTGTGTGTCCTTGTTTCCTGCAGAGGGGATCCAGGGGCGAGTGCCGTGAGGGGACTGAGGTGCGTTTCAGCAGGTCTCCTGATGTGGGTCACGGGGAGCCAGGAGCTCAGGAAGTGCTGCACTTGCTCTCTCCTCAGCCTTGGCCTCAGCACCTTCAGCTGAAGTGTGCAGGAGAGGATTTATAACGCACAGGGGTAGGCAAAGGGTGACAGTTGCTCTGTGCCCTAGTGATCTGGGATTTTCCTTTGGCAGGGGACACTCCAGTCTTTCTATGCATTTTCGTCAAAATTGCTTAGTATAGGATACATGCAATGACTGGAACACATTTGAAACCCTCTTTCTTGCTCTAACCCTGGGCTCTTCATTGTACCTCTACTGCTCAGCCAAGCCTTCAGGCCTAGAGAGGGGATTCCCAAACAGCACGTTTTACGTTTTTGTAACTAATCTGATAGTTAAGAACAAGTCAAGTTTTACAATATGCTTGCTGGGCTATAGAGTTTGTAGTACGTATTCATGATATTTAAAAGAGAGCTGAATGGAGACCTCAGAACAGCAATTGGACTGGGTGGGGGTAGGTGGAAGGTCCTTGAATTGGTGCTCCTGTCAAGGGTGGCATGTTAAGATCTAGGCAAATGTTGCTCCATTTGCTTGCTTGCTTCTTGTTTCTCCACCTGCATATCTTGATTCAATCCAGAGGCGTGCTAACATCCCAAGGCATTGCATTCCTTGGTTTATTGCTTTATTTTCTGTTTTTATTGTCTTCACTGTTGTATTTTAGGCCAAATTTTGGACATATTCTGTTTGGCAATGTCACTTTCCAAAGGTGAGATATCTCTTTTGCTATTTCTGTATCCCCAGTGCTGAGAGCTTCCTGTGTGTCTGATCCCATTCACTGCATTTAACCTATCATAAATGCAAATAACGATAATTAGATGGTGAATAACGCTATTATAGATGCAGTTCGGTGCATATTTCACTGATTGGGCCAAATCAGGAAGCTATGCAATGCGCGCTGGCAGCTTTGTGAGTAAAAGTGCTTATTACTTATCTCAGATTGTAATGCGCTATCAATTAATTGCTCACAAATCTCTGGTGTCAGTTTGTGTGGGTTGTGAGGAGTGGTAAATCATTAACTTTCAGCGGCACAGAGTTGGAATTACAATGCCAGTCCTGCAAGGTGGGAAATTGGCAAGTGCAATCTGGTGGAAAGAATCCCTTTGTCTGCCAGCACCCTGCTGGCGGGGCCAGGAGGATGCACCCCGGCTTCTTGACACCCTCTCCTGTCTTGCCTGTGTCCGTCCGCTGGGTCCCAGCCCCTGAGCGTGGGGCTTGTGGCAGTGGCTGCCTCCTGTCCTCCTCCCTTACCCGCCACATGCCCGCTGGGCTCCTGGGGAGCTGGTACCTGGAGGAGGAACCCTGTCAGCCATGTGTCAGCCCCGTCTGAATCGCAACAGATGCTTAAACCAAACAACGTGCTCCCAGAGAGCAAGCTGGTGTGTGATCAGCAAACACCGCGCTACAACAAAGCCCAAACCAAAAAAAACACAACCGTGACAATAAAACGAGATAGAAGAATAAAAAGTGTCTGTGATTTGGCAGACAGCTAAAATGCAGGGCAGTGATCATGCTGCTGTGAGCACGGGAACAAATCTAATTCTCAGGGCACTTATAAACTAACTGCATGTTTGTCTCTAGAAGGCAGTGGGGGCAATAGCCATGATTAACTTGCCTAAGATCTGCCTTAAAGCATTAGCATTTTTTTATTTTTGTATCTAATGTTAATTGTGTTAAGGGTGCCAAGGGTTGATTTATATTTTACGAGAATTGGAGGCACAGAGAGAATCAGGAACTTTTCTTTCCCGGAGCCTGAAAGGAATCCTGTCACAGAACTGGAGGAATAAAACCAGGTCTCATGAGTATCATCCTCTTGCATTGACTGTAAAGGTTTTTTTAAAATCATTTAATGCTTTGAAAGCAAGTATTGGAAATTAAATAATTAGCTTTCTTGTTCTAAGTGTCAGTGTTATTTTTAGGATGGGAATCGTGCTTACTTTTATTTCACTGTGGGGTTACCAGTATATGTCAACAATCTTCCTGCTGAAACTCATATAAAAACAAGGTACTATCATTTTAGCGTGAAGAGGAAGGTACCGAAAAGACTCTGATGATACCACCTAACTATTTTGCTTTGTCTCCGTAAAGTTACTTTGCTGTTCAGGCCTGTTTTAAATGATTCATCTCAGGCTAAAAATGTTCTACCAATGTAGTAAGGACATTGATGTTCATCTGGTGTAAACTATAACTGGGATCTCAGTAAGTCAGTGAATTGATGGGCACTTTTGGAACACTTTTTGGCTTAATGATTTATTCAGCTGACAAGGAGCACTGGGCACCCTGCTGTTGGAAGCAGGCTGCTAGGCACATATATGGAGATAGTGCTTGGGACCATGCAGCTCAGCTCCCTGTGATCTCAGCCTCCTTTCCCAGCTGAATTAGCACAGTGCAAATCTCTTTTTCCCTCTTCTGCAGTGGTTACCTCTTTCTCTGCTATCTAGTGAGATATCACAGTGATCCTTGTGCTCCTACTCAATCTGCAGCCACTGGTTTCTTTGGAAAGAGTGTCTATTGCTCTCTTTCCCTTTTGCTCCTCTCCCAGTTTTTTTCAAGAAGATTTTACAACGTTGGGCAGAGTTTGAGGGGGTCCAGTGTAATCCTTCTTTGACACATCACGTGATGAATACACGGTCTAGCAACAATTCTGCTCTGCCTTTAATAACATTCACACTAGAGAAAGGCATTTATCTAGTGGCAACACGTGGCATTTCAGAAGGCAAAAGGTGCTCTGAGTCCCCAAACCAAAAGCAATCTTTTTAGCTCAAACTTCAGTTCTAAGTAGAAAAGGATGTTCTTTCCCGCAGGTCTGACCTAGACGGCTGGACTCATGTGCAGCTGTGTTTTGTTGCGTTTTAACCATGCCTTTCCTTGTAATCAAAAAGAGGTCCCTTTAGTTCGAAAGAAAAAAAACCCTAGGAGACGTAACGTGCCCTTAGCTGCAGAATCACTACCTGTGTGTCTGTTATTTAAAGCTCACCAAGGCCTGAGCATGCAGAGGACACTGCAGCCTCACCTTCCTTTGGGGAAGACTCCAATGTTTGCTGCTCTGTGTTTACCTTCATAAGCATTGCTGTGGAATAATTTATTTTGCGGAGTTGTTGTGGCCAAACCATACATTTGTGCCCTGTGGCATTGGAGTGTTGACCTGAAGACACTGTTGCAAATTACACACCGTGGGTCGAGGACTTCATACCAGGCATGCTTTGACCTGAAGTAAATTTCTGTAGAAATGAGGTGGGAATATATAAAAGCTGTACATCTCTACTACTTCGGAAACGTTTTGTTGCTATAGGAAGACATGTACTGAGCTTCCTAATGAAGTGCTGTGTTGCAGTGTATCACCTTTGGAGGAGGACAAGCAGGGCTAAACCTTCAAATGTCTTTTCAGTTTCTGTGCAGGTATTTTCAGTGTTATCTGATCTATGAATAGAAAAAAAAAAAAGGACTAATCAGGACAGGGACTGCTTAGCATATATGAAAGCTGATGTGCCTTTCAGACATGCCAGTCAAAAGGGAGTGCTTACTAAAAGCAGCAGTGATTATTACAGACTCTGTGTGTGCAAGGGACTTTTTGTGTGTCTGTAACTACAAGGGAGTTGTCCGTACCTGCAAAGGGAAAAGTGCATTTGCTAGGGGAATATTCATCCTTTTCTGCCTTTCTCTGTAATCTCATCTCCTAGGACAATCATTCTTAGTTTGATCAATTCTGTGGGCGCTGTGTGGCTGGTCAGGCTTGTTGTAGTCTTCTCCTTTATTTCAAACAGCTTTTGTACCATGTGCTGCTGTCAGCAGTGCGGTCAGGTCCCACCGTCAGGAGGAGCAGCGGTGGCAATTCTCACCTCTGGTCATGGGGCTCATGTTCTTAGCTCTGCTGGGATGCAAACCACAGTGGAGTGCTCTGCTGATGTGTTGAAGTTCAGGTCCTGCAGCTTGGGAAGGTCCTGCAGCCGTACGCTGCAGAAGCTTTTGTCTTGTCTTTGGCTCTCTTTAAGCTCTCTCTTTAAGCTTAGGGCAAAGCTGCTGCGACCTCCTCAGATGGGGAATGAGAGCAAATGTCCTGTCTGCAGAAAAGCAAGGTGGGACCAATCATAGTAAGTCCAATACTGATGCAAATAATAGAGACTTTTATTAAAATGTAACTCTAGCAACTCTGGTGCTATTAACTGCAATAAAAATGTTTTATTTATTCTATCTGCAATATTTCCACTTTATGATACGTCCTAAGAACTCCGATAGGTTAATTTATTAGTCATTTGAGCAGTGAAATATGAAGGAAGGGTCGGAATCTATAGTGTTATTACGTGGGAGTTATTTGTGCCTTGTGTTCAATATTGCAGATGATAATGACTCTTCTTTGGTTCCAGTCTTTCATCTGGCAGGAAGGTTGCTAAACCTCACCGTCATTTTCTGAATGAGAGAAGGGGAAGGGAGGAGTGCTGGCATGTCGTGCCTAATGTGGCCATGAGAAATAATACCTGTGCTGAGCAACTGTTACAAAATAAATGTAAATGGTTAAATTCAGCTGCACAAGAGCCTTTATTTTAGTTTCACCTGCCCTGTTGTATAAGCTAGACTTCTTGCTCAGTCACAACTAGTTTAAACAACTGACTATTGGGGACCAAATCACAGAGTTAATGCAGCTTGCAAAACTGTTAGCTGAATTCTCTCCCAGCAGCGGAAAAAAAAAAAAAAAACAAACCCCAAACTAAATTTTCTAGATAAATTATTCATTGTGAATCATTGACTTAATTCTCATAATAAGTGGTTTCCTACCCTTGGTTCTATTGACTAATTACTGTCTTTAATGTTTTTACTGGCTTTTGTTTTCTGTGCAATTTAATTTTGCTGGGATGAGAGAGTCTGGAAAAGTCCAAGTGAGGGAATGAAAGCTCTGTGTCTGTGCTGGTGCAGCTCCCACTGAGAGCCAGCAAGTCCGCCAGAGATCTGCTGCAGCCGTTCACGGCTCAGTAAAACCAGAGGAGGAATTGTCTCCTGAGTAGTGCAGCCTCTCCTTAGGCTTGCTGTGAAGAAGGCCATGCTACTATGCATTAGCTGGTACTGTTTTCTGCTGCCTCTGACCAGCTTCACCAGATTGCTGAAGCAGTTTACAGCTGCAGCCCTGCTCCCTTTTCACTTCTCTTTCACTGAATTTCACTGAATTTTTTTTGAGTTGGAAGGGACCATAGAGATCATCTAGTGCAACTCCCCTGCTGAAGCAGGATTGCCCAGAGCTGGAGCATGTTCCTCAGGACTGCATCCAGGCGGGGCTTGAAAATCTCCAAAGAAGGGGACTCCACGACCTCCCTGCTCTGTGGCACATACGCCAATGTGTGTGCAGGACTTCTGCCTCCCTGGGACTGCTGGCTCTGTCTCTTCTGCTTCCAGGCTCTCTCAGAGGTTTTCCCAGGGACTATCCAAATAGGTTGGTTTGGAGCTGAGGAGAGAGATGGCCCAGGGTGGCCAGAACAGCCCGTTACATTCTTCATACCTCCTGCCCCCTGTAACAGTTTTGTTCATTGTATAAAATTTGCTGTCTCTGAGGCTGACAGCAATATAGTTTTCTCAGCACAGACAGAGATTAGCAGATTGAGGTTAGTTTTATGGTTATGAGAATATACTTTGGAATTTATCTGCAAGCTGTTTTATCAAAATAACTGTTTTTCGAGTATCAAAAATATCACCAGGATTGACATACCTTGGTAGCATCAAAATACCCTAGTCAGGATCCTGGCTGTTTCCTCTGCTGTGTAGTCACAAAGCAGAGCTGTGTCCTGTCTCAGAGGCTATATCAAGGCAATTCTCAAGCGCAGCGTTAGAGGTCTTTAAGGAGGAATTCAATCCTGGACTGGGTGCCTACGCTCTGTAGTTGTAAATATTGGCGGATGAGCTAGAAAAGCTTGAAGGAAACTCCTGAAGTGTGAATTCACAGTCTGACACTTGAGCAGCTGAAGGTGATGCTACAGCAAAGTTATAGCTGTCTCCCTCGGGAAGCCATAAGGAGGATGGGTAGAAGAGGAGGGTACGTTTTACAATTGCTTTCAGTGTTGCATTTGTGCCTATAGATACTGTACAGATGGATCTATTAAAATGAACACATGATGTGACTGATAATTTTCCAGTAATGAATATTAAAAGAGTTCCTGTTTCTCTCTAATTGCTGATAATGCTGTGCTACATCACATGAAGCAGTGAAGGTCTAACCGATATTACTGAAAGAATTTGAAGGAATGTGAAACTGGAAGTGAGGTTTGAATAAATCTTACCAAGTGCTCTTCTCACAAAAGTACCTTTGACTTCTGTTACACACAGATTATTTGCATGACCTGAGGAAATGTCTGGAGATTATTTACTATCTAAGTTACAGTGTTCTGTTTGAGTTTCCAGCAACATGTGCCAAAATAAGGCAGATACAAAGTAAAATAGTAACAGAGATTTTCTTTTTTAACTGAGTAGAATAAGCCTTTGTACCTTGTTACAAGCCAACTCTGGCCCTCTGCCAGGTATTTGATTAGCTTTTTTGATAATTTATCATGTTTTGATGATTTCTTAAATTTTTTTTTTATATATAGTTAATCTTATGCCAACCTTACAATTTGATGTTGAAATCCTAGTTCCCAAACTGTGGTGTTTCCTCTCTCCCTCTCCTTTTCCCCCCTCTCTTTGTTTCCTCTCTAAGTTGTAACATGATGCAAGTTAAACCTTTCAAATAGTATTTTATGCATTTTTACGGCATGTAGACAAGCACTGAAGCTGGCCTTACTTTCTGGAAGTGTTTGAGGACAGACTCTGGAGGGTAACCAACTCCTGGTTCTGCAGTAATAAGGTTAGTTTGAGTAACTGTCACCACTTAGTGATGAGAGCAGGACCTGACAGCACCGGACCGTGCTCCCATCTGAACTGATGACTCCATGTCACAGGAACAGAGCTGAGAGTCCCGCTCCTCTGTGATATTTCAGGCCATAGAAGCTCTTTGGAAGACCTGGAGAGATGTCTGTGCTCCCTGGGGAGAAGAGACTTGAATTCCCCATTGTTAGCAAGGCCTCATTCCTGGCATAGCTTTCCATCCTCTGTGACCTGAAAAGCTAAATCCCAGCAGTGGTGCTGATTTGCTTCATTTTTATGTTGATTTTAATAGATCTGTTTCCTGGGTGGAGTACTGCTTAACATCAGAATGGCAGCGGGATTGAGTGTTTCCAGTTTTTGGTGTGTATGAGGGTAAAATGAAGCCAATAATAGTTATTTAGCACAAAGGGACATTGGGAAGCTCATCAGGTAGAGCATTTTCCAGCTGTTAGCAACAAGCTATTAGGAAATGTCCACGTAGTTAACTCTTAAGGCTGGAGAGTTGAGGCAAATTCCAGTAGAATGCGTTTACTGGTTAATTGTAATTATAAGCAGAACACTAATGCAAATAGTGCACCAAATCAGAACTATTTAAAAAGCATGCTCTGGTATGTCTGTAAATCATGAAAAGAGAAAAAAGCAGTGCAAACCTCATGAGAGTTTTCCTAACATCTCTTTGCCGTCTTCCCCTTCTTGTCTCAGGATCTATTTGCAGTGATTCAAGAAAAAAAAGCCCTGAAGAGCTGACATTTGGGTTTTGGTCCTTGACACTTAAGTAAAATACTTTAAAGTGTAGTTTGGGAGCTTTAGACTCCTTCCTTCCACTCAGTCTCTCAAACACTTTTGAAATAAAAAGGCACTAACGGATGTTGGTTTTCAGTTTTCCTTTCTTTTGACTTAATCTGCTCTCTGGGGTGCTTGTGGAAAGCGAATCGTTTCAAGGCAGCGTTGCCAGCCCACTTGTAGGTTGTAAACCCAGGGGGTTCGGGACTGTGGCAAACACTGCCACTTTGTTTGCTCAGCTATTTGGGGAAAGTCAACGAATACAAGGGCAGTGTGAACAGCTATGTTAACGTAAGGGAAACCGAGACTGAAGAGTTAACGTGCAGGAATGCACAATAAAATTATTAGGGTTTTTCTACTGCAGACCTGCCTATGAAACTAATAAAGATAGCACTTAGCACCTATGCAAAGCTTTGTTTTCAAAGATCCCTACAAACATTTCCTAATTCCCTTCTGAAATAGCTGTGGGAGTGGCTGAAAATAATTCAAAGTCTTTGTGCTTCATACATGAGGAGGAAAAACCTTTGAATCCATAAACAAAGACTGTTACACTATTTCCATGTGGCTCCATGATGAAGGGGGAGCTGAGCCAGAAGCTCCCAGGGTCTCATTCAGCCTTTTTGGTTGTATCTGTGCTTCTCTGCCAGATCTAACTATGTGTGCTGCACATAAAGTCAGAGCAAATAGAAGGCTGTGTTCACTAATGTATTCATACACACAAACTAATCTTACTGGAAATAATTAATAAGAATGGACCGGACCATGATCTTGGTTATACTGATGTAACTCTATCGTAACTCTATTGACTATGCTATATACCTTTTCCAATTAGCATATTTTTTTGTTTCACCATAAAATAGCATGATATGTTGTAAGGGTCAACAATGTCTCATGCTGACAAAGTACTTTTTCAGCCCATTTCATCCATAAGGTTGTGAGGACCAGGTTTCAACATATGCACACTTCAAAAACGCTGGGGAGGCTGCATCTCAGCAGGAGCCCTGGGGAATAGCCCTTGATCCTAAGAGCATTAAACAAGAAATACACAAGGGGTAATTAGGTGGCAGCAGCTCAAGTTTATATTAAACATCCTGCAGCTGTATCAACCAAATTCTCTTG
Organism: Gallinago jamesoni; assembly: GCA_025769975.1. Classification (NCBI taxonomy): domain Eukaryota; kingdom Metazoa; phylum Chordata; class Aves; order Charadriiformes; family Scolopacidae; genus Gallinago; species Gallinago jamesoni. The sequence goes on from JAOQGH010000051.1 coordinate 20,245,424, forward strand.
TCGGTGTTGGCTACTATAGCTGTCTAAGCTATTCACAAGACAGCTTTTTACTGAAGCCAGCCATAGTTCTTGTAGAAATGACAAGTGGTCCACAGTGCTGAGGTACATCCAGCTCTGTACTCTGCAGCTCAGCATGACTCGGGCTTCTCCCAGGGAGAAAAGGTTTTACTGATGATGATTCCTGAATTTCAGCACTGAACAGTTGTAGGCAGAAAGAGAGAGGTGTCCTGTCTGACACTAGAATTATTGTTTTGTTAAAGCTGAATAACCTTACCTTTCCTTGGCAGAACCCAGATCCTCATTCCCACTGATCTGTTTCTACAGAGAAAATAACTTTTCATTGTAGAATCAGAGTTATTAAGTAAAATTGAAGTCTCTCCTAGAGGGTCATGAAGATATTCAGAGGTGAAGTGACTAGTCCTAGGTAAGGCAAGAGATGAAACTTGCTTTGTCAACGTTTCCAAAGTGTCATTTTTAAATTATATTGCTGAAAATAAGCCTAAGAGAATAAATCAAAGTTATCTGCTTGTAGACTTGTCTGCAGTCATTGCCTTTTCATCAAAGATGTGAGTCATGTGAACCTCAAAATTAAAATCAGAACAGAATATTCCAAATATTTTTCCACCAAATTCTGTTTTCCCCAGTTTGTTTCAGGTGTGATTTTTCCTTTTGCTACTCAGATGTTTTGTTTGATTCATTTTGTTGCTAAAGACAAATGAGACAAAGAGGTACATGGATTTTTCTATTTGTAAATGAGCACTACAGAGGAGAAGATGTGACATAAAATAACATCTCCGTCTTAGAGTAAACAAAACAAGCTACTATACAATGAAGAGAATGACAGGAGCATGTTGTATCTGTCAAAATGAAACAGGACATCCGTGTAGTAAAAAGTGCTGCTAAGAAAGCCTTTCAAGTGTTTAATGAGGGAAAACAGATCGTTAAAGTATGGATTTGATTTTTGGAAAGAACAATGCCTGCTGCTTTTGACAATGGCTCTTGGGTTGTTTGTAATCAATAGATTATCGCACAGTTCTTTCAGGCCCTTCTGCAGAGTGGTGTTGTGTCAGTACCTTATTCGGAAAGAGGCTGCACTGATTTATTAATTAACTGCTTTGTAGTGAAATCATCACCCATCAGAGTCAGCATCTAGAGGTCACCAGATAAATAATGTGCTGCGAGACCTTGGCTATGCCTGGGCCTGGTTTGCAGGAACAAAATGAGGAAGGAGGGCCAAATCTCGTACAGGATTCCTGCAAGTGCTTCTAAAGTCTAGAATGAATGAGAAGAAACCTGCAGCTGGTGGTAGAGCAGAGACAGGACTGGAGTTTAGGGGAGTTTTGGTGCGTATGCTTGCATGGACAGGAGCTGGACAAGTGTTTGAATTACTTAAGGAGGCATCACCCCCTTCAAATTTAATTTCACTATCTGCAAGCTGACACTGCTATTACAGCAGGAGAGTGGTATAGCTGGAAATGAATACAGATAAATAAAGTTTGTCCAGCTTCAGTCTGGGCAGCAGAGGTTTTACCACCATCTCCCCACTGAGCCCAGAAAACCAGGCTCTTGGCTGAGCTGTGCAGTCCAGCTGACCCCAGTGGTCAGCCTGGTGGCCCAGCTCTGCATCTGGCAACCTCCAGCCGCTTCCCGTTGACGCTCCCATTTTGCCATTTTGAAGGAAATTCTTCTTCCTTTTAAACAAGATTATTTTGTGCCTTTCAGTTGTTTTTTGTGTCGTGGAATACATCTCTAGCTAATACCCCTCATTATGGATTTCCTTAATTATTTGGTTTCCGAGCGGCTTAGTAATCTAATATGACTTCAGGGACAAATCCTTGCCTAGATCACAGCCTAAATATCTAATGTTATATGGGATCCAGAGATTAGCAGAACTAAATCCTAGATCCCTTGGGGCTAGAGAGTGTGCCAGTGAACTTGACGGGGAGCTGCCAGTACATGGCTGAAACCACAGGGAACAGCAGTCAAATAACGGTGCACCTGGATAAGTGGGAATGCAGCGGCTCATCCACCACTCCAGCCTCTCCCATCCCCAAGTCTTATTTGTTATTGTAGGGTCACAGGGATTTGAAACAGGATTTGGAGTGAGGTTTGTTAGAGCATCACCACAGGTCACTTGTAGTGGTTGTAAAGGGATGTCTGTTGTGATAGACAAAGCGTTAGTGCTAAGGGTATGGGAGAGGGGAAGGAAGAGGCTCTTCTTTGCTGTGCTGTGTTGCTATTCCCTCCTGTTTTCTGGCTGCCGAAACACACTCATTACCTCAGGAACTGTTACTGTTATTTGTCTGATGCAGAGTAGTGAATCACAGCCCAGTTGGAGGGAGGGTCCCAGGTTTTGATTGAATCCCAAACCAGACAGGTCCTATTATCCTTCTTTTTTGTCTCTTATTCAAATGTGCCTGAACCATTATAGATTTTAACATAAGGTACTGAAAAATATGCAAATTTCTGGAGGATTTCAGGCTTCTGAGATTTAAATTTTGCAAAACCAGCTAGTAGATTTCAGCATCTTGTCTTAATGCAACACTGTACCTGCAAATCTGGTCACTAAAATGTGTCTTTGTTTCTTTCCTAGATCAGTTCCAATTATAGTTTTATTATTCCAGGTCTGCTAATCTTTATTCTGTCTATACATATGCAGCCTATTTAATTTTATATTTTTATTCCACCCCATTTGATAGTCTGGGAAAAAAAAATATGTTTATTTCAAAATGTTCATCGCAATAGTTCAGAGGTTAGAGCTCTGTCACCTTGCATGTATACAGAATAGTTACAGATGTGCACTGTGCATATACACCTGCTAATCCAGTACAGCCCTTGCCATGAATTGTAAGTGTACCAAGTATTGCTGGTTTTAGTGATCCTTTGGGTCCCTCCGGCTTCTTGTAATACAGGTCCATCCTCATGTCGGTGCGGTATGTCTGCAGCTTTGTCCCGTATAAATTGCTTTGTATGGGAATTATCATTATAGCAACACTCTTATTTTTAGGAATATAATGAGGTGCAAAAGAATGGTAAAAATAGCCTCCCTCCTACTTGTGTTATTAGTGTAACTTTTCACAGCTTATTCTAGCAAACTTTGTGGCTATCTTAGGATTTCTTCTACAGCAAGAAGAGAATAAAGCATTAGGCACATCAAACAGCATAAGAGCTACTGAAGTGTTACCCTTTGCTCTTGCTTTAAAGGCTTGTTGTTACTCCCTGTTTTGAGAAAATATGAGTGTTCATTTCTTCAAACCTAACGAGGACCAGCTGGGACACATTTCCGTTTATATAAAGGAAAGTAGATTTAACCTTTGTACAGTGGTGTTCACCCAAATTATTCAGCCTTGGGGATATTCTGCTGAGTGGCAGGACCTTGCCAAGCTGTGCATTGCTTGTTTCTGCCCCATTTGTCATTGCAGCACAAGGATGTCTCAATAAACAACATCTGGAAAGTGACTCGAGAAGTTCCTTATTAATCATTTATTGGTTATAGGCTGAAGAGCATTTGGTAAACAGGGGCTGAGGCCAATTACCTGGCAAAAATTTTGGTTTGCTCAGAAGATCTAAAGGACGCTGTGATCATTAAATTCTTTCAGTCTCTGCACTGGGAAAATATTAACTTGAGAGAGGCAGAACTGTTAAGTGAGAAATTTTAACAATTGACAAATGTATGTGGCAGCCTCTTCACAAACTTGTCTGCTGAATAAAATGTTTGCACTTTTTATCATTGGTATTGAAAGCCCAGTCCATGGAGTTGTTTGCTTAGTCTCCAGAGAACAATCAGTTCAGATCAGCTCCTTTCAATCCTCATATTGTACTCCGTGCACCACCTCAGAAGTGTTTCTGATGTCTAACCAGAAACGTGGATAAGAATCAAAAAATCTGTGTGACATTCTGCGAAGGCTGTGTTCATACTGTGTTAAGAGCGTTCCTCTTTGACTTCCCACGATAATGCTAATATTACACATTGTTTTTTATAACAGTATGATATTACTCTCTGAATCTTAATGTTTCTTAGAGAAGGCAATGGTGCAAATGGATTCACACTGCATCCCAGAGATTACCTATGGCAGGGCGAACAGCAGTGGTTTTCTTTTCGGGGTCTGCGCCAGCCTGATCGCTGCTGGGAGCTTGGCTGTGGCAGAGCACAGAGCACAGACATGCTGGAACTAGGGAAAAACATTTTCTTACATTACCACTGTCCATATTTTTTTTTTTTTTGAAAAAGAGAAAATATTCAGAAAATATAAACAAAGCCATACAACTCCTGCAGTTTTAATTTGGTAGAAGTGCAGACAGGATAATCCTAATAATGGTGAATTCATTTATACTTTTTGTATCAACAACTTTCTTAATGTGCGATTTTTATCACAAGGGGTGCTCTGTCTCCGTTGGCCTCTAAGGACTACTGTAATACAAATAATCACTCACTGAGAGTTAATTGATAACTTTCACCTTTTTGTAATCTTTGACCTTTTCTCTTCTAATTTATACCAGCATATAAGTTAGAAATTTAGACCAATAGGTGGACTTGCTCTTGATCCACACTCAGCAAAGACGGGTCACTTGATTTCTGAGAAATGCTCTGTCCTCTCCTTCCTAAAACTGGTTGGTGAGAAAATAGCAGCAGCAGGACCTGTTAGTGCATTGCTGGGCTTAACAGAGGATTTCAGTGTGATTGATTGCAGAAAAACTGCATTAAAAGAAATAAGAAAATACTCCAAGTTTAAGTTAAGGATGTTTTGGGGGGCGTTAGTGCTATGTTTGAGTGCCTTGTAAATCTTTACCACAGAACTGTAATTAACCATTCAAAAAATAGTAAATTGATCAGTCTCTCTTTAAGATTAAGAATTGGGTTCAATAATTATGTAAATCACTTCTCAGTCCTTTCTCTGTTTAGAAATTACATTTAACTGTGTGTGGATGCTCCAAGGTTATAGCTTAGGTCTTCAAATTACAGGAAGAGGAAAGGGGGAGGTGGGCTAAAATACAGGGACTTAAGATTTAGCATGGGGTTACTCCAGCTTAATACCCAAGTAACACAATTAGGACTCCATGCTGTCCACACTTAAGCTGTGCAGATCTCTCATTTTTCTATAATTAGAATGAAATGCAGAGCTATGTGACTCTCACCTACATTATGCAAAGTCATTTTTTTTCTCTCTTCTATAATTAAGTGTGCAGCTTAAGACCCTGCCAAGTGCTGAGGGCAGCTTTAGTTTACGTGGTAGCGCTTCCCGAGAAAATCACATGAACTTTGGTTTCGATTTGAATGTATGTGTGGAGATGGAAGGTGATTTGGAAATCAAGCTTTATTTAGAAATTTTAGTGGAAGTAGAAACCCTGAGAAATTTGCAGGCAGGACTTTTCTATTTCTATGGATTTTCCAAACAAGGAAAGGACTTTAAGTGAAACTCTATAGAGATTCTACCAGTTTCTGAATTTTGCAGCAACTCAGGTGTTAACTTGATAAATCAGACTTTTCTAATGTAGCACCATTTTAGCTGCTTTTATTTTTGTGGGTTGCTTTTATAACCTCCCGGATAAATCATTTTGTAGAAAGTTTGCATGCAGCAGTTTTGGAAGAGTATTAGTTTAACCAGACTGGCCAAATCTACTGTTGTGAGCAAAACAGGATGTTTTTTAATGGTGTCAGTTATTCATCTGTCCTTTCCCTACATTTCCACCAGCCTGGGATGTTCAGAGGACCAGATGCCACTCATGTGGATGTGAGTTGTGAATCCATGGTGTGTTTTGAGCCCAGTGCACCCACTCAGTTGGTCGCTCTGCCCATGAGGTGGGGGTGCTGTGCCTCTTTGGCCTCGGAACGTCCCGTGGTGTGGTGTGAAGGGGGGACAGAGAGTGCTGGGCATCTTTTGCCTTTGAAGGAGTTCATGCTTCTTTGGGAGTCAGCTGAAATGTAATCATCAGAGAGTCCTTATGGTACTTCCTTTCAGGAACAACTTGTTTGCCTTTGGAAAGGCCCAAAAGGCACCAAAAGGCACTTATTTTCAAAGCATTCCTAGGGAAAGATATAACAATTCTTCTGTGTTTTCTTCCATACTCGAGCCAGCCTCTCCATCCCACAAAAACAAACAGACAGACCGACTGACAAGTTGCCTGCATTCAGCATTTGGCAAAGCTTGATCAGTTTGCCAAATGGCGGTGGCTCTTTTTGTAGGTGACCTTGCAGGGTAGAGGGCGTTTTAGTTATTTCAAATGACTAGACCTCGTTATCCCGTGTGGCCACATACCTATGTAGATATTTGCAGCAAATCACAATAGTGCTCTGCTCAGACATGGAGAGCACTTTCAAAAAAGGAGGGGAGCTCATCTGTGTGTGTGGGTCCTTGGTGCCTGGCTCCAGCCCCTGGAGAGGACACCACCGCTCACTGAGGGAAACTGAGTTCAGCTGCCAGGGAGATGGGAAGCTTTGGGTTTGGATTGCAGTGAATCTTCTGGAGATGTCCAGAAGAGGGGTGTTCTTCTGTGCCTCAGTGTTAATACCTGATCGAAGGCAGAGATGAAGCTTTTTGATAGAAAACTGGGAGAGGGGAGGCTGTAGGGACAGACGCCGCCAGCCATCCTCTTCCTGACGGCCCCGGCTGGAGCGGGCAGGGGCTGTTTGTGTGTCACAGTCAGGCTGTGTTTGAGTGAAAGCAGCTCGGTCACTCACAGAACCTGGCTGTGATGTGCCACGCGGGAGGTGAGAACGGAGAAGGGTGAGCTGGTTGACACAGAACAGTGTGACAGGAGATGCCTCCTGTTTCTGGCCGCAGCTGAAATAGATGACTGGATTTTTGTTGTATGCCTTGGCTTGTAAATCCTCACTGCGTGTACACGGTCTGTACGTCTCTGGCCGTGCAAGGGAAAAAGCAAGAGCCAGGATTCCCTTTGCTGTGTTCTCCCCATACAAACAAGAAGAATGCGTGTGGGTACATAAAGCTTTCTCAAGCCTCCGGTAGCCGCTTCTACAAAGAAAAATCTTCACGTGAGGTGCAGCTAAACAAGACGTGTGTGTCTGTGACAGTGACCCAGCTGTTTCCCAGCCGGGCAAGTCTGCTGATTGAGATTTCACGGGTCTGCACAGCTTGCAACAGCTGCAAAATCGCTTTATGCGGTCAGCGGATGCTGCCTGAATCCAATGCCTAGATGCCTAGAATTCGAGCCCTCTTTCCCTCCCCTCCTACCTGCTAAACTGACCTCTATAGCTGAAGTGCTGAATATGGGGGCTGTATTGATAATTAAGGCTAAAGATTGTTGTTGCCAGGCTGCAAACAGAATAGCCTATTGCACATCCTCTGAGCCTGCTGCAGCTGGACAGGCTTCCCAAGCACCAGTCAGGTCAATACAATACCCACCTTGATTTTGCCAATTCAAAGTGTTTCTCTATTTGGGAATTCAGGTTCTCTGTGCATGCTGTTCTGTCTCTGAGGAAAGGGAAGAATTATGTCCTCTGTAAATGTTCAGGTTTTTCCATTGAGTTCAAGGGAACTGTAGTAAATTGGACCAATTAAGAGTCTGTCTGAAAACTTAATGTGTAATAAGGTAGTGGCAGTAATTTAGTCATCTAAGAGAGCATAAACCTTCCCAGTATCGCTGTATTCATGGTAATTTCAGTATCTCCAAAGACTGGGATTCTGCAAACTGCTGAGGCCCTTCTGCATGGGGGAGAGGAAGAATACCAAAGTCTTTTTCTCTTATTTTTGAGTGCAAGGCACAGTCCCACAAAACCAAATGTGTTTCTTTCCTTGTGTGCCTAAACTTACCAGTAGCTTTCCAGTGCTTTTGTACAGACAGGTCATCTTGAGAAACCCACTGTGATCTTTGAGATTTGCAGTTTGGGAGCCTGGTGGCAATCATGACGAGTGGCGGTGGTGATGAAGGAAGGGATGGGACTGTTCAGTTCTCTGAAGTTCTCCACAGCCCATGGGCCCATGGGCTGGTGGGAAGCAGCTCACGGGCACAGCCTGAATTTCAGGTAAACTGGTGTCAGTCCAAAGTAACCCCTTCAAGCTGGAGTCAAGGGTGTTGTGGCAAACTCACATGGGAAGAGCTGAGAGCAGTATCTGTCTCAAAAGCATATATCTGAAGGTAAATAAAGTTTACCTTTGCACTTCTTTATGGTATTAAGCCATTAGACAGAAAAGTGACATTTTTCTCCATTATTCCTGGGCAGATGGACTAGACGTGTCAGTGTTGGGGTGTTGACAAATAATATCTGTTAATGCTTTCTTGTAAAGGCGAGTCAGTCGTCAGAGTAAATGCAAGGAGATCATGGGGCTCGGAGCGCGGTACGGTGTTTAACCGATGCAGGCAGGTACTGGAGGTGTGAAATTGAAAAAGTCATGAATGCTTCCTACCTTATTCTTTCTAGACAGGTTTCTTGTACTTATTTAAAGGCTGAGAGTCCCAAGGGACAGTGTTACCACCTTTATTACTTTCTCTCTAATGAGATTTTTCAGATTTGTGGCAAAGCCACATCCCATATCACCAGCCTTTGCTACATCGTTCAATTTGCCTTACAGTGAAGAAGCAGCCGTAACTCTTGCTGTTCTGCATTTTCGCAGTTTCTTTAATGCACTTAAAACTTAACACAGAGATGCTGCCCTTTCTGAGGGGGAAAAATGCAGCCTTGGCAAAACTGTTACATCAGACAGGTCACCAGTAAGAGGGAAGTTTGCTCAGAATTGTGTTTTAGATAAGACTTAGGACTAGACTGAGCAACTTTTGCTTGCAAACAAAAGCCCATTAAAATGAGCAGAATTATTCTTTTAAGTAAGTACTTACCTCAGACTGCGCTTAAAGGCTTTAATTCACTATTACTTAATCTCTGAAACATTTATATATTGTGGTACTTTCCACTTCATACACCTGCAGCCTTTGGTGCCACTATTTTATTTTAGAGAAAATTTAACATTCTATTTAGTCTTTTTGGAGGTATCTAATGACCATTTAATATTCCGGGAGGTAGTTAGCATGGGGTAGAATGGCAATTTGAAGAGCCAGGAAAAACATGAATTTGATAAGTCAAATTTTTTTCCTTTCAGACCTGCGTATTTTAGGAACCAATGGTGACTTCTACAGAGCCAGACTGGGTCATTTATATATTAAATCTACTTCAGATTTTGAAGTCCGGTTTTGCCTGGTGGATTTTCCTGTGGAATGTCCGAATGGCCGTTGGTTTATTTTCCTTGTGACTCTGTTTCTCAAGCGTATATGCCTCTTACTCCAGGAAATGTTGCTGCATTAAATAACCTATAATAACTTTTTCCTCTTGGCATTATTCTGGACAACAGGACTTATTCTTGCTGTTTTCCAAGTACCTCTTTGCCTCACTTCTGATGAAACTGCAAGAAATCAGATAGTGTAAGAGCTCAGTTACGGGGCTCTCGGAGGCAGTGCTTCTCTCCTGCAGTCTATGTGAACACTGCGAAAGAAAAATGCCAGCCCAATAACCCCGAATAAACTTGCCCTGTCAAGCAGACAAACAACAAAAAGTGAGGAAGGGGAGGAGAGTGAAATAATAAGTGAAAATCCTGGAGGCAGTACAATTTGTCATTTTTTTGTCATATATGTCAGACATGAGGTGGACTGATGAAGATTTTAGAGGGAACATTGCCGCAGCACTTCCTGGAGTTTTGCAGAGGTCATTTTGGGACCGAAGAGTGGGATTTTCTCCCCGCAAGATGTAAACGTGACCAAAGTAGGTTGTAACTCATTCCCTCAGCCAGGGAAGGTGCCTCTCCCCAAGTCACTTGCTTCATCTGATCGTTTCTTCTGTTCTCTGGCTTCCCTGTCTGGCTTGAGAGCTGGCATCTCCGTCACCCAGCTCCCACCAGGTGGGTCCATGGAAGCCGCTGGCTGCTTTGGGAGCTGCTGGTTGCTTCTGGGGCTGTGTCTGTGAGGTCTGGGAGCCATTCTCCATATTCCTCAGGATTAGACCATGTACAGACTTGGTAGTACCATTGGTGTAACAGGGAGGCAGTTAGCAGATTGACTGATTAATTGGTGCTGTAAATGCATGAGTAAGTCTTTTAGTGTCCATGAAATCAACAAAAACACCACCAGAAGAACATTTGTTTCTTAACAGCTGCTTGACTGGGGAGACATCTTACATTGATCCAGAGCTATTGGACTGCTAGACTTTTTTTTCCAGTGTAGTTACCAGTTACCTCATCACCAGTAGAACTGGTGGTGAGGACGAATTAGAAGGGCTGAAAAGACTGCAGCCCTCTAATGTTAACCTCACAACAGAGAGAAGGGGTGACTCCAGCACCCATAAATATAGGAAAAGCATGATCTGAAAGCAAAGTCTTGTCATTTGAAAGGCTGCTCGCAGAGACTTCATCTCTGCTCATTCCGGCAAGGTCCCAGTAAAGAAGTCTTGCTAGAGTGTCACACTGTACTCCTCTGAGCTGAGAGCAGAATCTTTCACAAGATGAAAAGTTAAAAAAAGAGAAAGATTGCATGACTGAAAGAAGAGCAGATAATTGCAATTTGTCTCTCTGAGCTTTTGTGAGCAGATATTGAATAGAAAATGGTTCATATAATTGTATTTTTGGGAGCCTAGTTGCAGCCAAAGATTTATGGGTTTTTTGCCTGCAAACCCCTCGCTCTTTTCTATTTTAAAAGAGGGACTATCGCCAAGTGTCACCCTGAAGAATTGGACCCACTACAGTATTTTGTTACATATCAGAAAACAAAGCACAAGGCTGGTATACTATTAAGCAACAGCAGCAGAGCTGCCACTCTCAACCTCATTATTCAAGCCTCTCTTTAGTTCAATTATACACCTCTACAGCTAAGGAAGATAGATGAAGGTCATTTGGGAGCTGTAAACCACAACGCATTGAATGCAGAACTATGTTCTTAAGCTGATTTACACCTTGTTCTCCAGTGTTGTACAGCATGGGGCTTCGATTGAAATGCAGAGGCAGTGATTGAAAAGCCTTTTTCCTCTTCTTAGCTCCAGATCCACTGCCTGTAATTATTACCTTGATGAGATGGTGAGAGACAATGGCTTCTGCTTTCTGTACCTGGGTGGTGACTGAACCCAAAATCTTGGGAGTTGGGCAGAGAACCCACTGGGGATGCACAATGGTGTTTACATCTGCGGCAAGTTAATTCTTAGTTGTATGTATTAGTACGGTGAGGAAGAAAAACTGTAATTGAGAGAAGCAATTTGCCTTTCCAGGACAGACAAAGAACTGCCATCTTGTACTGATTTACCTCCCATATATCTCACAGCATGAGGAATTCCGTGTATATTGAATAAAGTTAATTAAACAATGCAAATGCACACAAAAGAACTCTTTCATGCTATTGACAGATGATTGTAGGCTTTACTCATAGGGAACAGAGACATTTTTAAAATAACTTAGTCTGAAGGATACTGTACAAAAACATCTGGGACCAGATTCTTAAGGCAGCGAATCTGTGAGTACAAATGTTAACGGTCAAACATCTGGTTACCCAGTAATGCCCCAGAGGGAGAGCAGTTTGGGTTCTCTGGTGTTTTGTTTAACTGCAAATCAGCCTCACCGTCTCTAAACATTGTTCCAGGGCTTATGCGATGTGAGCACCTTGCTTTGTATGTTAAGGTTAAATTGCACATTAGTTAGCACTTTTGCTAAAGTCAATAGAAGCAGATGCCAGCTCTGACAGAGTTAGACCTAACTAAATACCACCTTATATTCCACCGTCGTCTTGGGAAATGTTTTGTCAGTCTAAGCTAACTTAAGAGTGGAAAAAAGGCAGTAAAACCAAGGTGATTTGAGTTATTTTCTGAAATGTGGTTTGCTGAGCATCCTGCATCTCTATCAAGTCATCTTTATTTAGAAATAAATTCTAGCAATAATCATGCTCTGTTCCTTTAGCAGAGAGAACAGGAATTAGCACACAGCCACATGTACTTTTGGTAGAGAAATAAAGACTACTTTAGCAAGATGGTATTTTTATCCATAGACTAGAGTGTACTTCATTAGCGTTTGCTCTCTTTTTGTATTCAGGTAGAACTTTAAGCACCATGAATGCATTTTTATTTATGATGTTTCAGAACTTGTTTCAGATGGAGACAATTTTTGGTATTTTTATTTAGTGGAAATAATCATAAGAGGCTTTTTTAGACATTAATATTGTATGAAAAGGTTTTCTCTGAAATATTTAAAGTTGTTATATATACATGTTTAATTTTTAGATTTTGTCCATTCAAGTTAAAAAAACCCACAAACTGGTCTCTACTTTGTCTTCATCTGACCTTCATTTTAGCTCCAAGGGGTCTGTTCTTGAGTCCTCCCTGATTTCAGAATTGTGGCACTGTAAAAAAAAACCTGATTCTGTCCACAGACGTGCACGTGTGATGCCCACTAGTTTCCTACCACCTTCACCTGAGGGCCAGCATTCAGTCTGTGCTGTTTGACTGAGAATTTATTATTTGCCACACCTGGTATCCTTAAGAAAAGAGCTTTCTGTCCATGTGCATGTCAGGTTCCCCCTGCTCAGTTTGGCCTAGGAACAAACATGCAGCTGCCACTTCTAGCATGGCTTCGCTGCGTTATTATGTCTAATTATAGAGGAATCCAGTCCTGCTGTCATTAAGGTCAATGGGAACACTGGAAGGGCTCGAGGTTGCCGAAAATTGGAATCTCTAAGAAAGAGTCCACCAGGGATAAATGTACTGACAGATAGATTCAAAGACAATAAAAGTTTAATAATATATAATTTTCTACTAACTTAATTATATATATTCTAAACGAAGATCTGGAATCCCCTTTTCTCACAGGGGGATCTCACAGGATTTCTTATTGACAAAATCCTGCTTTTGTCAATAAGGCTGTTGTGTAAAAGCAAGTGGGACTTGGCCCTGATACAGATCACTGCAATTTGCAGACCTTATCTGAGATTCTGCATTGATTCTTTCCTGCACTGAAGATTTGTGCTGCACTATTTATAATCTTTTAACGTGCTATTAAAACAAATGTCTTTTTAAAGGGAAAAACAACTTTCTCAGAACTGCTCCCTAACTTCAGTGTGCTTTTGCTATGGAGACACAAACTGGATGTGCTTCCCAGTAATAATTTCAAATGTAATGACCTGGAACTGTTACAATGAAACTTCTTTAGTATTAATTCAAAATGTTCAACATAAACATTTAATAAAAATTCTGGGCAGCAATTCCCTCATGTAAATCTAGGTTTGTTCCCTGGTAGCTGGGGGTTTTGTTTGTTTGGCTTGATTGTTGTTTTTTTTTTATTTTCCCCCAAATAATAATTTAGTCGTCGTCTTATTTATCCCCCTTGACTGTACTGGTGCAACTGTTTGCAGGGCTGCCTGGTGAACCTGATAAGGGAATGATCTAGATTAAAATTATCATCAAAGGGCTCCAAAATCAGTGGCAGTATGGCAGCTGTGGGGACAGTGCAAGGGTGGGAATGCCTGGCGAAGGATGAAGGGGAAAGCTGCTTACGCCAGTACAGATGCTGACATTTTTAAACCTCAGACTCTGTGTCAGCTGACCCAAATGCCAGACCAAGTATTGGCACAGCCACTCTAATTGTGAGGGTGGAAACTATCTGCATGTTGCAGGCTGATAACCATTGATTTTCTTTCACTCTGTTCTCCCCTTCCCCCAGTGATTAGTAATTGTACTCATGAGGCAAAATTAATAACTTAATAATTCTGGCTTTTTTTATTTGTTCCGTCTTCTGGCAGTGAATTTCAAATCTACCATACGTCCTGTTCTGGCTGAAATACTGTTCTGAGTCTGTGCTGGCATCCTGCGAGCTCTCTTGGAAAGGCTAAGTCATGGCTGTACTCCAAAAAGAGGGGAGCAGGGAGGAGGAGCAGTAATCGCTCTGGGGTTCATGTTCTCTACCCTGTGTGTAGCAATTCTCTGCAGGGAGCACTCTGAGGGGAAGGCAGGCCACCTCGTACACAGGAGTTGGCTCATATTTCGGGTCTTTCTTTCAAAGGGACTTTGGAAACCCCAGGATGTTGCTTTATCTCAGAGGCTGCCATTCACGTTTATGCTCTTAAAAGTAAATGCTATTTTATTTGCCAGGTAAGATAACAAATAAGTGATGGCAGGCCTTAATTTCAGGGATTGGAAATGCAAACTATCATAGAGATTTCTACCATGTGTGCAAACCGGGGATAGACTAAGTCTTTTGCATCTTATCTTCCTCCCCCCCCCCCCCTTCTATTTTCATACACTATAAATTCCAATGATGTCAGTTCCAGAAATTATTTCAAGCCTTGTAGAGAAGGCACTGAGTGTGTTGCACAACTGGAAAGCAATGGTTTCTAGAAAGCAGGCTGGTCATAACAGCACCATATGTTGATCACTGTAATGGTTCCACCTTCCTTCTGCACCTCTCTTACAAGCGCACTGTAGACAGGGCAAATTGTGCATCCTGTCTTCTCCTCCCTCTGTTTTTCCCTTTTGTACAAATCCTTGGGTTTTTTGTGTTGAGAAGGGACCAAAGACTGAAATCACCCTGCCATTTTATTGGAACACATGGCAGGGAGGAGAACTTTTTCCACCTGGACCTTGGAAACACTGTGCATGCCGCGATGGGATACCTGCTAGCTCTTAGCTGGAACCTCCTGAGTAGAGGATATGGTAGTATCTGCTAATTCCAAAAACTGTTGGAAATAGCAATCTCATGCAGGTATGTAAGTGATTAAACAGAATAGTTAGGGGTTTATTTCAGTTTTTTTAATGCAATAGCCTTCTTCAGAAGCAACATCCAATAGCTTTATACAAAATCATAATAAAGTACTCAAGTAGATTATCAGGGTGGACTCTCAATTAGCTAAGATGGCTTGACCTGTGAATCTGAATAAAAAGTGCTGAGCTTATTGGCGTGACTTTTCTAATAAGCATGAAACTGCCATGGGTAGAGGAGTTACTGAAATAGCCGTAATAAGGGGCAGTAATTCTGAAAGAACGTTACACCTACTCAGTTTTCTTTTTTGCTCCCTGTACGCTGCAAGACGGTTTCTGAGCTTTGTTTAATGGTCTCAACTGTTCCCAAGGAATTCAGAGACTCAGACGCAGATAAGCTTGGACCGAGGCATGTGTCATAAGCAAGGAGTAGCCCTGTGTATCTATATAATTTCTTAATCAAACTGACCGTTATGCGTTTTATGAGCATGTGCTGTATACACCATTGAAATGCAGTGCCTTGTAGGCACTACGAAAGCAGTGAATGAGCCCCATTAGTGAGAGAGAATATATTATTAACTGAAGACAACAATGTAAACTACTTCTTTAATCAAAAGTACAACAAAAGGTCAAGCTGAAAGGACCTGCCTTTTTTATTCTTCTCAGATCTCATCCAAGAGATTTGTATGCACTGTATTGTTCAATACTCCTTTTATTTTTCTTGGAAGGTGCTGAGCTGATTCTTCCAAGGCCTCAGTCTGTTCTCAAACAGCTACTCTGCTAGTGAGGATCTGTTAATGTGAACATATATGCCTCCTTGCATGCATCTCCATCCAAAACAGAGCCTTGCTGTCCTGCCTAGACCCAGATATCTTAGAAATGACAGACTTCTGTCACAGATATTTATTAGATGTCCTTCTATACAGCCAGAACAACTGGGGTTTTTTTTCCATGTGTCCTGTATAAACTACAGATGGCATTGATACTACCTCTCCTCTGACCACGTTTGTTTTTAAAACAAAGGCATTACAGATAGGTTTTGTGAAGGCTTCATTCCTTGGAGCTGTTCTGAATGTGGCTAGTGGAAGGGGCACCTTCTATAGGACTGGCATGCTGCTCTGTCTGCCTTTGGATCTTGACCAGACTTTATCCAGAGATAGGTACTTAACTGTTCAGGTTTGATCAATTTTGAATAAATGCAGAAGGAAAACTGGAGACAGTGATATCACTTTCAGGTGAAATAGAGAAATATATAATTCATTTAGCTGCTCCTATCATGAGGAGTTGGCCAAGATATTTAGAAAAATGCTAGTGTAAGTGACCTCTAGAGTTCATCTAGTCCCATCCCCTGCACAAAGCAGGGTTAACATGAGAGGGTCCTGGATTTAAGGATTTATGGATTTATAGCTCACAGATCCTTGTATCAGTTTTCACAGACATTGCTGGACCTTTCTTTTAAGCAGCTGAGTGGTCCAAGCCCATCTGTTGTGACCATTGTGTTACCTGTGTACCAGCAAACAGCTGGAGTGGGGTATTAAGAACTCTGTAGTTCACAGAATCACAGAATCACCTAGGTTGGAAGGGACCTTTTAAGATCATCTAGTCCAACCAATAATAAAAAAAAAA
>JAOQGH010000051.1:20265637-20293838 GCA_025769975.1 Gallinago jamesoni
CCTTCTTGGCCACCTGGGCACACTGCTGGCTCATGTTAAGCCGGCTGTCCACTAACACTCCCAGGTCCTTTTCTGAAAGTTGCAATTTATTTTCTCATCTGCCTAAAGGATTTCAGTAACAAAGAGATCAAGGAGGAAATGTGAATTTCTTCTACCTGCTATTTCATTCTAGACTTGCTATTTTTATCTTAAGGTGATTTAATGTTATGACAAAGAAATGTAGTATTCTCTCAGTATAGAAAACGTTTCAATTCAACTGTTGTCCTTTGCTCACCTTATACTCGGTGTATAGGTCCAAGAAAGTATTAAGGCAAGAACTTTCAAACATACCTAGATACCTAGTGTAATTCTAGTATGATACTGGAGACTGGTTCTTAAAGACTCTATGAAGCCCTTAAGCCTAAACAAAAGTGTATTACACTTAGAGCAATGCAAGTTCAAATAACTACATTTATCCATTATTCATTAGTTAGATGGTACTGAAGTTTGCACTTTGAGATGATCAAGCCCAATAACTTAAAAAAAAACCCCACTACTAGAAACCTTGCATCCTCTGTGAGAAAACAGGCCAGAAAAGCTTGCTTGAAACTGCTACTGATTTCAAGATACTTTTCTACTAAAGTGAAAGAATGAAAAGCCTGCAGCTAGCTTCAGCAGGGCTTACAGTTATGTTTAAACAGGAATGCTTTTATTGTTAAGAATTACATTTCCAGAGAAAGGCCTTTGATACTAAAAAAATTTAAAAAAAATAAATTGGTTGTGCAGTCCTGGAAAAATCCCATCATTGCTCTCCAGCTAGACCTGAGCCTATAATACAATGGGATCCTATCATGATATTTCACTCACTGAGCCCACTATATTTTTTCTTGACACAGCAATTACTACTTAATCTCATTAGGATAGATGGTAATGGAGCCTAGTTGTAAAATATCCCTTTGTGTTTTTTCTTTTATTTTGTTTTGAATATATTGCCTTGATTTTTATCACATTTATGGGCACATCAAAGCACAATTATTCATTGTTAAAGCCAATCTGCAATCAATGTCATTTTCTGTATTTTGTTTACCCAGATTAGTGTTTTGATCGTGCTCATTGACTTCAATAAGTGCTTGACTTACCCTCTCCCCCCCCTCTCCCCTGTGTCTCCATTTTACAAAGCAGCAGTTTGTCCTTGGCCCTGGCCTTGCCCCACAAAGAAAAGAGCCTGTGATATGGACTCTTATGTGCTCCGAGGGAAGACGGGTGGTATTTACCTACGCAGTTGCTGGGGCAGGGCAAAGTGTCACCCCTTCAAGTCTCCCTGGCCTCCAGTAAAGGACAACTGAAGGTCAGGGGCTGGAAGAGAGTGGAAGGAGAAGCATAGGGGTAGGAGGATGGCAGAAAATCACTAGCAAATGCACTAGAAAGAGACCAAGCCGTGGCATCCCAGGGAAAAGAGCTGTGTCTGAGCTCTGCTCACCTTTGAGTATCAGGAGGTTCAGGGCTCCTCTGAGCTCTCCTCTCACCCAGGAAGAGCCTGTGGCTAAGAGGTAGAAGATTGTCCAGTGAGCTCTCAGGACAGAGGATTCTGTGTACAGGGAAATTCAGTTAATGAAGACAACTAAATGGAGGAAAATGAAATGTTTGCAGTGCTTTGAGGTACAGTCTAGAAGAAAGGACAAAAGCAGTCCTTTCTGACCTTCAAACATGTCTCAGCCTCAGAGTGGTTCCAGTTTCGGAAAATTTTCTGTGCATTCACTAGAAACCTTCTTCTCTTCAATTGATGGGATATTTGTGCTCTCCACCCTTTCCTGTGACTTTACCACTTGTCATATATCCCCTTCCTTAAGTTATGAATAAGTAGATTTTTCCCCTGTGAGCTGCATTCCTGCTCTGATGAACAAGAAACTTACTGTAATATTAAGCAAAGAAAGAAACTAATTTTCCTATCTCTCTAACTTGACTCAGGCTATCAGTTACCCTGGAGTAAAGTGGAGATTAATCTACACTGTGTGTACTTGCTGTATTTAACAATAACAGTCTGCTTGCCTTATCAGACTCCCAGTGGAAGTTTTGATCACAGAACTGAAGGAAGAATAAGCCTGTGTTGACTCTTCCTGAGGATCTTGACGTTTGGCAGAGTGTTTACCTTGCTGGTTCTGTGCCAAAGCATTACGGTCCTGGTAGGATGTGCAAGGGAAGGGGAACACAAGGAGAGAAAGCCTCATTGGGGAGTGCTGGGAGAAAAAGTCATAGTGTGGTCTCCCATTTAGTAAGGAGAAGTCGTATGGACAAAGTAGGGTTGTCCCTATGACAGTGAATGCTGCCTGCCACAGGGACCATGTCACCTTAGTCACTATAATCAGGCTGTGATTTTTTTTTTTGTTAATGAAAGTATGTTACTTCTTTTGATTTTCTTTAAAGATAGACTACTTTCTAGGTGCTCTAGGTGAAATCATATCCTCCCACCATGTATTTCAGTGTGAGGAATTAACTTGGTTCTTGCTAATCTGTCCATACCAAAAGGAATGCTCTTACTTGGGTGATCTAAAGTCAGAATCCTCTCCATCTTTAAGTCCTGCCTCAAGAACCCTTTGTAATATGCTGTGCACAAGAGGTCAGCCAGTTAACTCTGTGTAGATTAGTGGCACTTCTCATAGAACATGTTTCATACAGAGTTTTTGCTTAATAAATGGTAGTGAGAAGTGTCCTAGAGTATTGCAACTGCTAAGGTTGCACTTCCTCTACCACTGCCCTAATTTAATTTCCTTAAAAATATATTTTTAACATTTCAAGGCAGTAAAAGTGCCTGACTGCAGGTATGTGGAGTGTATAGCATTATGGGGCCCTAAAATTCAACATCACAAATATATAGTTTTATTTCAAGCTATAGCTATTTTGCCAAGTTCTGCTTTCTCCCCCCCCCCCATTGATTTTATTCTTGTCTAAAACCTCTTTCTGTCATTCTGTAATAGAATAAAAATGGGCTAAATCAAACACTTTATCCAATCGATGACTCTTCATACTTGACCAAGAATCTCAGTGCCAGAAATAACATTCCACAGTCTGGAAGCGATAAGGATGAAAAGGTCCATTACAACGTATTAATCATTGTTCTTTCATTTTTCTTTAGGCAGGACAAGTTCCATTGCTGTTTATTCTGTGACTTGTGATGGGTATCTTTGAAGCTTATAACAGCAATGACCTTAGGCTCTACATGTTTTCTTTGACTTTTTAAACTACTGTGCCAAAATATATGCCCGTTGGTATGCATAATTCACACGTGCAATTCCTAGGACTGAGCACAGTGCTGACTGGAAATCTGCCGTGGGGAGGGAGGTTGGTAGTTTTTCTGCGCTTGACCTGAAAGAACAGACGTGTTAAGTGCCTGGTGAAATCAGGTTCACAACTGCACGTGGAAGTATTCAGACGGCAGATATTGCCCGTGCAGCGAGAGAAGTCAGGAGGCTACTCTGGGGCCGAGTACGAAGGCTGCTAAAGTCTGTCTTCCTCTGCTTGTTGTAGGAGAAAGAAAATGGGCAGAAAGGGTTAGAAGTCTAGGGGTGGTTAGAGCTCACAGAAGAAACTCAGTCCAGCTGCTTCTTTATCAGACAAGGAGAAGTAAAATTGGAGTAGGGTTGTTGATGCTATAAATGAAAATGACAAAGAAACAGTAAAAGAGAGTCCTATGATTTTAAGCTGAACATTCATCTCCTACCATGCTTCTTAGAACTCCTTGTATCACGTGAATGCTAGCTGGGACCTGCAGAAACAAGTGTTTACAACGTATGTTTGCAGTGGTCAGTTTGAGTCTCACAAACACTGGAGTGGCTTTACTCAGCTTGGAAATAGACCTAGGAAAATGCTTCAGAGTGGCTGCAATGCCTCGGGCTTCCTGACCGTTCATGGGGAAGGTATGGTTCTGCCTCAGGATGGACTCTAAACCATGCAATGTATTGAGCATGGCTTTTTAAACCAGCCAGCAGGAAAAGAGAAGGGACGTGAGTCCTAAGTTATTTTCTTCAGTTGTAGAGAGGCTCTGTGCAATGTATCACCCAGAGCCTGAAACCTCTCCTGAAGGTAGGGGCCTCTTCTCAGATAACCAAGCAGGACTTGCTCGCTGAAAAAAAGCAATCGGAAGAGAAAAAGGAAGAGCGATGCTGTTCATTCTTTAGTAGTTTAACAGACTGACCGTGACCAATTTCTTCTTCTGCCAGAATAAATTCAGCTGCACATCTTCTGGAAGGATGCTCTGTAGACAATTGTGGAGGATGGTATGATATCACGAAGAAAAGAAATTGGAGTTTGTGGGATCAGGGAAACAGGCCAGACAAGAGACTGCAGCTGTGACCTGATGTGGATGATGCAGAGTGGGATCCCTGATCTCTGGATTTTCCCAGTGAGTCTGATTCAGTGAATTCCCCCATTTCTGCTCTGTAAGATATTTTTAGAGGGAAGGGTGAGCAGTCCCATTTCTTTTGCCCCATCCCAATCATACACATTTGAGATACTTCCGAAAGCATAGCCCTGACCCTGGGAGAAGGACATTTACACAGAGCTAGGAATTCCCCTGCAGAAGTCAGGTATGGCTTGGAATCCCCTCATGCAAAAGAAGGTACACAGTTGAGGCAAGGCTGTGGAAGAGACACTTCCTATCCTGTCCTCAAAGTAGCTACAATCAAGATTAAATTGTACTTGAACAAAGGTTTTCCCAGTAGAAATTTTGGCATCACCTGAAATGGAATTTCAGTAGTTGATCCCCAAGTGCTTTATTCAGTAAATGTCTCTTGATCAGTGCAGAATGAATGTGTCTGCCAACTGAAACTGGATCTTTAGAAAGAATGGAGTTCTGCTGTACGTGCTGAGTGGAGACTTTGGCCCACAGTTATTTTTAAGCATACAGAACCTGGCACCTGACTTCAGATGTTCATTCTATCCCTCTTAGATCTAAAATAGGTTACATTCTCCTTCCTCTTTATAAAGCAGTACTTACAAAGTAGGTAAAATTGAAAATTACATGGTACGTAAATGAGATCAATAATTAGAACTACTTTACATAATCTCAGACTAAGTGCACAACTGTTGGCTGTTTCTCATTAGAAGTTTATGGAATGTTCTTGATTTCTTTTGCTTTAGGTTACTCCTTTCTTGGTGTTTCCTGCACAGACTTGTTGAAATATTTTTTTTGTGTATTCTGACATTTCCCCACTGAAGTGGATCCACGTTTCTTGTCCATTTAGTTAATCAGAAGGTTTGCAATGGCTTATGCAGCACTCAAAACTCAGGTTGACAATATTTTCAAGGGTTTGCCATTTTAAAATAGTATGGATTTTTTAAAAAGCCAACTTTCTTGATATTGAATCACATGTTATGAAATAGAGATACATAATGTGGTGGCACTTCTATTATTCATGACAGATCAATTTTGTATGGAAGGTTATGGCAAAAAATGCAAAACAGACTGCCACAAGAGGTTATAACAGAGATAGATCACAGGTGACATTGCGTTCTGTAGAAACTACGGGCAGATAAAAACAAATAAATTAGCAGGAGAATGTTTCTATTCTGGTGTTGTTGGCAGAAGTTAGAGAAGTTATTTACTTGTCATTTTACAAGTAAAGGAACACACAGAGAAAATGTCGTCAGAAAATATTTTGGACTCTAGATCATGTCCAAGCACTTCATAATCCATAGGAGAAAAACAAGAAGCAATATTCTTAGTTTAAAATTGTGACTTATTAAAATAAAACATTGATGCCTGGATTCTTCCATGCCTCTTGCTCTGAGCAAATCTTTAAGGAGCCCTCATCCCTCCAAACCCAAGTGTACGTGTGGAGAATAGCGCTGATCAAAGATGGAAAAGTCAGAGATTCTGTCCCTTATAAGCTAATCCCCCCACCCCATCCATCAGTCAGCCTCATGCAACAACAAACCTGGGGATTCTTAGGAAAAAGCAGTTTGAGCATCAGCTGCCTGCTAGGCTGGTGTTACAGCATCCCTTTCACTGAGGCAAGGAGTTGGTACATGCTTTTCTTGGCTGGGAAAAGAGAGAGAGGAAAGGGGAAGCATGCCCCAGGCGAGGAGGGGAGTCGGGGTGCAGAGCTGATGGGGGGGAGGGATGCTGCTGTGAAGAGCAGTATCTGCACGGTGATGTCCCCGAGCTCTGCAGCCCCAGAGCACTTCCCACTGTCTCACCCTCACGCTTTCCCAGGGGACACGTGTGTCATGGCTGGTCGGGGAGTGCCGTGCCTGGTAGCCATGACTGTTCATCGTTGTTGGGGGGTGGCAATCAATAATTGCTCATCCATGTTACTTTTGATTATCAGTTCTCCTATGACTAGAGGGCGCGGGCTTTGTGAAGGATGTTTCTTCACACTTAGTGAAACAGATATCAAATTGACCCAACGGTTATTTCCTTTAAATATCCTTTGGGTTCTGTTTTTTTCGGCTGGCTGAAAACAGGTTATTTCAAATGAAATTAGCCCACCGTAAATCTTTCACTTCCTTTTCTGCCACAGGCTCTTACTTCCATGTCAGTGGTCTTTGATTTTTAAAAATATATTTATCTTAAGATAGAGGAGTTTTTGTAGATGTTAAGTTGATCACCACAAGAGTGTCAATTCAATGTCACATTACTGAAGTATCTTTCCTGGGGTGGCTGGCACCAGGGGCTGCACCCCACACCTAAAAAGCATGTTTGCTGTGTTGCTCCTATTTCAAAGTGAATAGTCATTTTTAGGATGTCAGTATGGGCTACCTTTGTCTTTCTGAAATAATTCAGAAGGAAATTATTGAGTTTTGTAATAAAATGTCTTTTAAATGAGCCAGCTATCCATGAGTTAAGTGAAGATATTACAGCTGTTGCTTTATAGGTCATAAGTACTTGGTTTTCATCAAAGCCTTAAATGTTAGCCTATTCCATGGGGTCAACCTTTATATTAGGTATCATTTATCAAGGATTAACACAAAATTAAGTTTTAATTGTACAGTATGATGGAAAGTTGGATTTGTTTAAAAGAGGTAATAAAAGGAAATTTATGTGTTTAACTGAATTGCCGAGTAGGATTGGGTGACTAGAGAACACTTAATGTTTTTTTGAGGAAAAGTAAGGAGGTGAAGGCAGAGAGGGGAGACAGGCACTCTGCTTGCTGATAACCTTCCCAGCCAGTGGAGTTGTGCCGGGGTCTTGTGCTTGACTGTTGGAGGATGACACTGCCATACGTTTTCATTTAAACCAAACCTCCCAAAGATTAAAGCCACTTAGGGAAAGGCCAGTTAGCCAGCCTCTCTTATATTTTCAGTCGGGAATAAAGCTCACTCTTCACTTGTGTTCTCAGCAATTTGGGGCTTGACTGAGATTGAGTTTGACAGTAAAAGAGATAAAACTTATCATTTGGTGTCATGATTCAGTACATAGCCTAGAAGATAAATGACTCATTTCAGACGTTGATAAAAATGTATTTGTTCATTTGCCATTATATGATCTGTTATATTTTCAAGCAATCTTACAATGGAAGTAACATCCATTAGCTCAGAACAGCTGGGTGCTGTCTGCAGAGTTAAAAGGAATTAAAGCACAGTTGTGTTTAAAAAACATATGTATATTTTCAGATTTCAGCTACAGCTTGGTGAAGCACCATCAGATACTTGGGTGGCCAGAAGAATAGTCACCGCTGAAATGGACTCCCAGGCTAACGACAGGGCACTTAGTAAAGTTCCTCTGGGAAGTTATTCCCTGTGTGCTCCTGGCAGGGCAGTGCCCAGCCCCACACTGCAGGTTGCCAGCTAAAGCTCTGCTTTCAAGGAGCACAGCTGTAATCCAGGGCGTAATCCCTGCTGGAGCTGGCCTCTGCCTGCCAGCCTGCACATCTGGGACCCAGGCCTTTAGGGAAAGATGTCAGAAAACCCATGCGAATATTCAGACATTACAGGAGGATGGATCTCTCTGAGTGACAGTTAAGTGATCTTAATGGGGCTACGCATTACAAATATCAAGGCTTTGAAGCCTAATTTTAAACCAAAGGGAAAATATTCCTTCCAGCAGGGCTGGAGAAAACGGCATCTTTTCTGTCAAAGAGCTCTAGGCCAATTTCATCATCGTTTATGCACTCCCTTTCTTCCTTTGCAGTTTCCCAGGCTGCCTGCCGTAATGGGCTTTTGCAAATCCAGCCTTTGCAGAAGGAAGCAGTCTGGTACCCTGACTCTTGTGCTGCTCTCCACAACTGTTAGAACGGGGGACAAGCTGTTCTCTCTCTGTTACTGACTGACTGCCTTGAGCATCATTTGCACTGAGTTTCTGAATCAGGACCTCGCATTGCTCTGCTAAACCCCCCTCTGACGAGTGGTAACCCTGGCCCAAGGGTCTCTTCTTTCTCTTTGGACTAAGAGACGTTGCACGCTTACAGAAGAGCTAACAAATCATGGAGAGATTTATCACCAGTAAGACCTTGTCTTTAGATCTGCAGAAGCAAGAGTTATCTTAAATCCAGGATGAATCTTGGCATGCTTTACAAAGGTCCCACAACAGCATGCAATTCCTTCAACAAAAAAAAGTTAAACTTAAGGTCCCAATTCAGAAACATACTTAAGACAGTGCTTAAATACTTTTCTGTTCCATGTCCCAACTAAGCATTTTTTTTCTCTTTCTGATGTATTTATGCTAATAACCTGATGGGAAGATGTTTCACAGGATATATTCTTGTATCTGAAAAGAATTTTCCCGTAGCCTGTGAGATGCAGCTTGATGCATTGTTCCTGTTGCTGAGAGTTTTTTTCTATACGTACTTAATAAAATTATTTTTACAGATGTAACTCCTTGAAACAAAATGAGATGACAAATGAGTGGAAATTTGATGGGTTCCACAGAAAATCAAAACCAACATTTCTGCAGGCACAGTATTTTTCTCTCCCATGTCTCTATTTATACAGTATTTCTCATCATGAGCTGCTTTAATTATCCTTTCAAATATTGTCCTTTAAGTCAGGATGTACTGTATTTTTTCGTAGGGGAAATCTGCTGAGGATTCACTCTGTTTCAGTTAGTTCTTGAGACTATATGTATGTTTTTGTTTGTTTCCACAGCACAGAAGAATGTTTGATTTGTTTTTCTTGGTTTATCTACAAGTCAATACTGTGTTCGCTTTCTGATCATGATTTTGTAATTTGAATTTTGTCTTCTTCCTCTTATTTTTTCATAATCAACCCTCCAAATGTACACAATTAATTATTGATGACAGCCTCCCTGTTTGTGATTGCCACCTTTCTATGCCAAGTGGTTCAGCCATCGTCTCATTAGTAATATAGTGAACAACTTTATTACAGAATATCATAGTAGTTTAAATTTTCTTGTACATACGTCTCAGAGTTATACAGCATTATTTTCCCCTAACAGTTTATTTTGACACTGGCAAATGATTGTTATTTGTCACTGGAATGTGCAAAGTCGGAGAGAGAACTGGTGTGTGTTTGCTGGTTATGTTTTCATTCGTGAGTACATCCCTGGTGCAGCAATGCCTGACTCCAGCTGAGCAGGGACCACGCGTTTCTGGGCTGCTCTTCTGGCAAAAGACTCTCCCTCTTCCCTTGAAGCAGGCTGGCTGCAGTTTCCCACCAGGATTTCTGATGCCTTTTCTCTTTTCATGCATTGTGCCACCTCTTTCTTTATGATACAAAACAGGGGTGACAGAACTGAGGCAAGCTTGACCTTTTGTGCAGCTGCGTGCTCTTCTCCTGGATGATTTTTAACCTATTTTTGGATGAAGAGGAATTTTCATCTACTAGGAAGGGCCTCTGTTTCAAAACTGGAGAAAATATTTCTCCACCATGACTGAATGTTCAAATTAACTTTCCAATAGTTCTTAACTTCCCTGTCTGTCCCAGATTTATCCAGGCAATTACCTAGATGCATAATGAAGCTCTGTACTTAATAAAAAGCAGATTTTTTGCTAGTGGGAGAGAGGCAAACCATTTACTGCACACTCCTATTTTGTTATTTTTTCAGCTTACATATTTTTCAGCGTACTATTTAGCACACAATATGTTTATGCCTTTCTCATGTATGCAAAACGTGTTCTCTTCAGTGCTTTGCCATCTTGCTCCTTGCCTGTTTGTTACGTTCACCTACGTTCTGCTGGGGAGGGATCTACCTTTTCTATGGGCTTGATGGTGCCAAGAGCGATATTACAAGGTCACTTAGGCATTAGCACAGTTTAAATAATACTTAGCAGTCAGCTAGCTGTTTAATTAACTGTGAGCAGCTGACCTCGTCTCACCTGTATTTTTTATAGAAGACAGGCACAAGAAAGAGGATGTTAGTCAGATGAAACTCTAATCAACAAAAACCCCTTTAATTTTAAAGAAAACAGAGCATGATTCCTGTGAGGCATTTAGCCATTATGTCTTGCTTTTGTATCATGCCTGATGAGACGTAAGTCCACGCAACGCGGTTCATCTCCGGCACCTTACCAGAAAATCAGAACAAAACTTGTTAGATGTACAGCATCCATTAACCCAGGAAAAAAAATGTACTTTCATCGATTGTGGCTTGCTTACTGAGTTAAGGCAGAATATAGCCATCCTCGAGAAAGCACCTATAAATACCCTTTGTGGAGGTTTGTGCTGTCAGGAGGGACAGTGCGGACAGGAAAAAGACAGATCAAGATTAAATCTGTCCGAGAGCAGCAGCTAATGTCTCAGTGAGTTACTGAAATGACGGTGGGGCAGTTCATTACTCAAAACACAGGCAAGTTCAGGAGCATTTCCCCCTAACAAGGTAATGCTCCTCAATTAAAATCAGTATAGAGAGCGAGTAGTCTTGCATCACTCATCCAGTCTAGACCTAGCTACCTGTTTCATTAAAAGCTGTTGGTTGACTGTCATGGATATTATTCCTACCTCAATCTCTTCCCACTAGAATAAAATTAAAAATAAAGTAAAAACAGTTCCATGACATTCATAGACTACTTAGCTTACTGTGATTTCCTCCAGAATACATCAAATTTCAGAAATACTTTTCAGTCGCAGTCTGGTGCTGTGCTTGGTACTGTTTCTGTCAGGTTTTTCTGCAACTGTAAAATGTGGACTTGTGAAAAAAGGTTGAATCTATTTTGATAATGCGGTGGTTGAAGAAGTGGTTATTGTGATTCTGTTCCATGACATGGTTTCTGTCTAGGCAGCAATAATGATTCCGACCCCAAAATATAGCATATAGACTCCATACATTAATAAAAACATGCACACACACCCACCCCCTTCTCAATTATTGTCTTCTAAAAGTGAAAAGAAATTTAAAAGTAGATCAGGACCTCGTGGTTATTTGCCATGGATTTGTTAACCAGATACAGCAGGGCAAGCTCTGGGGCCATCGGCATCAGCCCACTGTGTGCACATCACACCTTCAGCAGCAGCTGGAGGCAGGGAAGCGCCCGGTCAGGATTATGGCATCTCCCAAGCTTTTAGCAATTTGGTTTTCTCTGTAATACTGTTGGTTACAGTGTCATTGATCAGAACTGATCACCAACTATTGGCCTATCGGCAGCCTAGATTTTGGCATATACTGCCATGCTTTAGAGAAGTAAATTCAGACATCCACAAAATGAAAAAAATAAATTTCAGAAAATCTCCACCTTCCCTGAGTCAGATCTTGGTTTTCTTCTTGGCTGCAGCTTCAAATTCCAGCTGAAGCTGACAGGAGCTGCAGATGCAACTTTCAGAAGCACATCCTTAGAAGAGATTTGGAGGGAAAAGTGCTTTCCCTTCTCCCTCCCCTGCCCTCTGCTACTTCGACATGATGTACAAAGAGGTCTGAAAGACATGGAACAGGGAAATCTTCAAACTGGAGTCTTCTGGGTCATCTTTTTATATCCTAAAATGAGCTCAAGAGCAGAGACCTTTAAAGGCTTTTCTTTTTGTTAGAATGCTTTAATGAGAAGTGTATAAACTGACATTGATCTCTTTGAGTTAGAGTTTATTAGTCTGAGACACTAGAGATGTTTTTAGGTGATAAAGTTCTGCTCAAGTACCCCGTAAATAAGTGCAGTAATAGAGAGATTTGGTTTATGTCAAGAAGAGATGAGCCGAACAGAACTTTTTTCATGAAAACACTGGAGTATGGCAAGAACAATGGGGTTTGTCGGTGTCCTTTGAACTCAATGAGAGTGAGTTGCGTGTGATTTTATTTTAACATTGGGTGAAACCGGATCAGATCTAAGAGTGACTTTCTAAATCCTCCTCTTGGCTCTGCTGTCATCTTCAGTGGATGCTGTTAACGTGGATCAATGTCTCTGTTGATGTAAAGTAATCTTGCCATTGGAAGAAGTCTAATTTAGACGCTGTTTAATTTGATTTGCTCTGTTTGGACATGCTGTATAATCCGGTGTTGAAAACCAAATCTTAGAACAGCTTTTCTTGACTGTACTGGCAATTACACAAGTTAAGTGGTTGTGCCTTTTGGGACAGCATGTTCACATCTTTGTGGCAGGTTTATATTTGTTTTATTTAGGTGCTATTTCAAGTCAGGGTTTATGTGATAACCACTTGGGCAGACAAATGAGCTGTTTCTGTTCTAATTAATCTCAAATAACTTTTATTGGAAGCCTTCAGGAATATTACTAATGAACACATTCAAGACAGATTACTCATAAACAAATACTTATGTCTTTATTCCTAAACCGTCATTTAAGTCTGAAAATATTATCACACGATTTCAGAAAGTTGTGTTCTATCCAGTGTAATGTAATGATTACATTACCATCACATTCACAAGCTGTCAGCTGTCAGATTTTACTGGTAAATATATTGTAGTAAATAGCGAAGCAGCATTGCAATTTCTTATGGTAATATGGTTCTGTAGCTATTAAACCAGTCTAAATACATAATAAGTAAATAAAGCTCAACTTTATATAAAATGCTGACGCGGAGATGATTTGTTTGCCTCTCCGGCAGTTTGTGGCATTAGTGGAAGTGTGAGGTCAGGACACGCCACCAGTGGTTATGGGATTAGTTGTCCTCTGGCACGTTGCGCACCGGCGTGGGATCCGCCTGGCTGGCTCACAGACCTTACCTGATATCTGGGGTGCAATTTGCCTTACCCCAGCCTCTCGGAGGGGTGGCTTTCTGAGTTTCTTGGGGGAGATGGGAGATAGAAAAGCTCGAATTGCAGAAATGAGAAAGCAAAAAGGCAATTGGTTTTGTGCTCATCTAACGAAGAGGAGGGAGGGGAAAGTCAGGCTAGCGGGATACTTGGGTGAACAAAACTCCGGGCTCCCTCTTTCAGTGTGTGAGGAAAACGACCTGTCCTTCCCCCCACAAGCAAACCCTTTCCTTGCTGCAGGGCTGAGAATAACACTGAAGTGAACAGTAAAATATAAAGTGCACCATCTTACAGCGTGACATCTCATTTTTCCTTGACATCTCATAACTTACCCTTTTCTACAGCTTTTTGTTCTGAGCCAAATGTCACAAGTTAATGCATGAATAAATGGGGACGGTTCTCACCACTTTCATGATATGTTGCAAAATATACACAGGTGGTGCTTTAAAGCTTGCCATTTGCCTCAATAACTAAATACCATTTGCATTTTACTGGCTTCTATGTGTGTCAGATCCCACACCTGTTCAAGACTGATTTCAGCAGACGTTATACCAGAGCCTATATTTTACTTCTTTCCAGTGGTAAATAGGTCAGTATTTCAAGAAAGAAATCTATTAAAGAGAAAGTAAGTGTTCTGTCTGAAAGGAAATATGGCATGTATGAAGTTAAATGAAAAATAAATTGGGTAATAATCAGTCAAAAATGATAGAAGTGCTGAAGAAATCAGTTCAAACAGGAGGAGTAAAAAAACCCAAAAAAACCCCAACTTCAAACTCTCATGCATTAAATTCATGTTTCCATAAAGCCTTTAAGTATGTACTTAACTTAAATATATGACTTGCCCAGCTGTGATCAGGGGTAAAGCACATATGCTTGAAGTTATACGTGTTCTTATGTACCTTGCTGATCTCTGGTTGAAGTGGTCAAGCTTATTAAGTATCTCTAGAAAACATATTTCTGATTACATATAGATAGAAAACACTGTTACGTTCACTATAGTTGTTACACTGAATATTCCTTAACATACAGCAAGTTTGACCAAGATCAGAGGCATTGTGACACTGAATGTTGTGACACTTGATGAACAATACCGAGATTTACTTAAGGGTTATTCTGAATACAAATATGATGCAAAGGACTAGTGGCTTTGGGAAGAGGTGATTTTTAATATTCCTGTCAACACCCGATGCTGCACTTAAGAAAATTCCGTGATCTTTCAAGGCATTATAACCTATCTGGAATGACTGCTGATGGTTTTCAGCTTGTTGTACTCTAGTAAGGTGCTAGGAGTGGTTCCAGTGCAAATTTGAGCAACCCCTGCCTAAAGTCATTCATCATCGTTTGCAGACATTTCATCTTGTGCCTCCCGGCCCCAGCTAAGAACTTTGAATCGGTCTGAATGAGAGCGTTTTTGATGTTTACGGTTTGCATTAAGTGGCTTTTAGAAAGGAAGAAAAGCTTTTACTTCATGAATTAATCGTTTTGTATATATTATTATGATGGTACCAATATAAGCTAGCATACACAATAAAAGTAGAATCAAAACACATCATCCCTGGTTGTCAGGAAATCCAGAGTTTTTAAGAGTTGCATGTATGCAAATTAAATTGTGTAAAGAAATTCGTAATGCTATTAGGTGGCCTTTACAAGTGTTAGATTTATGAACCAGGGCTTATATTTTCCCATTTCCCATTGTCAGTGGATGTACAGATGCCCCAAGAGCTGGAACTGGACAGAACTAGGGGCCAAAACAAACGTACGTGAACACAAGAACATTATTCGACACGTGGCTAGAAAAATGAACTAGCAGGGGGTGAATAGAAAAGTGCTTATGCTCATTTATCCAGAATTAATTATAGGCCCATACTGTATGGGTGTTAGATCTCCAGCAGTCCTGTTCAGGGGGTAGTTCTGCACCCAAAGTAAGCAGTTGGTTGGGAGGGCAGATTCGGTGTTGATCTCAGCAAGACCGAGTGGGAGATGGAGCACTGTTGGCAACAGGAGGGCTTGTGCTGAACGTGCCCTGGAGGGGCTGTGGAGAGCCCTCTAACCTTCTCTTCTTCCACAAAATGCTTGGCTGACTTGATGTATTTGTGTTCCTGGGGACTTATTTTCCCCCTGCTGTTTTGGAGGGAGAAAAGGCAGAGCCTTGGCTGGGTCTCTGCTGTCGACCTTTATCAGTACAGCTGGAGGGGTCAGGTGCGTGAATCAGCCAGACCCTCACTAGTAAAAGCCCTGGCAAAGAGGCAGGAATTGTCCAAACTGTGCTCTCCTGAGTAGTGTTTGGTGGGCCAAAAAAATCTTACTTTGCTGTTACCTGTATTCTTAACGCAGGGTGACAGGTTTCTGCAGAATCTGCTTTTGCTGTGGATGTTGGAGGCCCTTTAAATCAGTGACAGAATACAAATATTACAGAAAGGAATTGGTCGTAGAGCGATCAGGGAGAAATAGTTATTAACCTCGAGACCGAGGCGGACTATTCTGAAACCAGTTCTCCACTATCACCAGTAGCTTTGTAATAGATGTCCAGAAGAGTCCTCAGGAACATCTGAGCCACAGCACTCTATCCTTCATACCTTTCCTCAAGGCACAATAAACCATTATATTTGTTCAGACAAAAAAGTAGAAGTAATAGGAATTTTGTCAAGATGTCTGCTATTTGTTTTTCAGCACTAAAAAAATGTATTTCAGAAATGTGTAGCTTTTTCTGCAGGAAAGCACGGAAGTTGTATCTCAATTAAAATGACAGTATTTATAAAGAAAAGGCAATGAGAGCACTTTCACAGTATAACGTTTTAACTTTTCTTTCCTAATCCATTATGAGAAATACAAATATTCATCTGGGACTGTTGAAAAATACCATTTATTGAAATAAAATTACTCCATCTCGGTTGGCTGAACCAACTTCTTAACTGCTGAAGTACATTTACACCTACTACGAGAGGAAGGCTATTTTCTGCCCTAAAAAAAATTAATAATTGTCAGTGTAGAGTTAAACTACATTTTTCCCTGTAGTAGGAGGCAGCACACAGCTATGCTGCCCCAAGAGCAGACCCGAGAGATGCACACCCCTTAGAATAAAGTCAGGGTTATGTGAAAGTTGTGACCATTTTCGTCACTGGGTGGTGGTGGTGTTTTAACAGGTGGGTTCCTGCTGGTGGTTGCTACTGGATGGCTGTTAATGGCAGATGTATTTTCCCTCTCCTCTGTGTTAGCCCCTTTGGACTTGCTACGCGTGACCCTCTGGGTGTAAACTGTAGAGGGAGGTCCCAGCTCTGTCTTTCTCACTGAGGTTGGGTGCCCCACTGCAACCCTCGCCATCACCTCCTCTCTACAATAAATTAATAAAGAAAAGCACCTATAAGAATAAAATATGCAGTGCTAAGCTGTTATTCCTAAATATAATGTCTGGTAAGTCAAGCCCACGTGGTGGCACCATCTAGATGGAGGCGTGTGGCCGAGGGTCACTGTGCCCCACGGTGTGCCTTTTCAGCGAGACTGAAGGAGTTGAGCCGTGTGGCTCCCGTTGCTGGGGGTGGAAACTGCACGGCTGATGCTCCAGTCCCTCCACCGAAGCTTCTCCTTCAGAAATATCATAAAGCGAGCCACGAAGCACACAAAGTGCCTACCACTTCAGCTGATTGGCATTCCTGCATGCACCCCTCAGGCCATCCCTAGGGAGTCAGTGCCTGCAAGTCACTGCTCAAACACAAGCATTTTCCAGTCTATATTTAAGCAGCTTTAAGAATATCTGGCTTTTTTAGCAATTAGGCTCACCTGTAACTTTGGCTTCGAAAGGATGAGTTCTTGATGTTCCTTAAAGTAGGACTAGTTTTTGATTCCTGAGCTTGGCCAGAACTTTCAAACCTAATGTTGTGAAATACTTCTTGTGTCAGTTGACCATAAAATACAAAAGCTGTTGGGTGAAAACCGAATTGTAGATTTCTGACCATGTCTTGCTTTGATCATGGATATAACTGAGCCTGTTTGGAACCGTCCTCCCTTCTAAAAGAGCAAATTATTTAAGTATTCTTTAAAAAGCAGCTAAAATGAATGTATGTTCTCCTTTGAAAAGTTTTGATTTTCGTGACTCTCCATTTTCCAAATTAAGTGCTTTTTGACTCTGTCTCCTGCAGATTACGGTGTAAATTTTCCGTGAGTGTAATGATGCTTTGTGATGCCATGTGTGCCTCCTTGTGGGTAATGATCATGTGGTGGTACCATCATGTGTACCAAACCTCAGCACCTTCAGAGATTCCTATCATACCAACACACCTGTTGTCACAAATGCTCTCAGAACTTGGAGATGCCAAAATCCTTTTGGGCATTTTCTTATTCTTATTCTATTTCACTAAACACACATTTCTTATTTGTTTGTTTGCTTTGAACGGTAGCTATTGTTTCATAAACACTGATTGCTACACCGTAAAGTATTGGCATGATTCCTGTAGGAATTAAGTCACATTTTCCCTATCGAGATTTATTATCTACATTTCTGCATCAGACTGGAAAACTATATAAAGATAAGCCCTTTCAGATTGGCTATTACAGACTCAGTATAGTGGAATGTGGAACAAACTTTTATATGTGCCATTAATGGAGGATTTCTACAGAACTTGAGGGTAGCTGGTGGCTGGTGCAAGTGCTCGAATGTGCCCTCCTGCTCCAGCCATGAATTTGGCTTTTAGACTTATGTTTGTTTGAGTTGCATGTTAAAGCAATGTTCAGGGATATGGGCATTGTTCTGTTGGCATGGAACTTAGCTAGACTTATGTATGTTTATTTTACTGAACCTATGGGATGAAGTACTTGATACGGTTAATTTATTATGAGACATAAATTCAGTAACGTGGTAAAGAACTTACTGTGAAATGATGGACAACTCGTATTAGAATTCCTCTACTAATGCTGTGCAACACTCATTTATTATTATTCTACATCCAAAAGTGCTTTTGGCACAGTTTTGACACACTCTACTAACAGACATCCAGTCCAAATTTATTGCCAAAGATAGATCCCTGTAGGAATGGCAAACTATCCACACTGTTCCTGTACTGTCAGCTACCACGCTCTGCCAGCTATCCAAACAACTGCAGGCAGGGGGCCAGGGAAAACATATTATAACATATTATAAAATTCTGTTTTGACTTGCAACTCTGTTAAAAAAAAAATAGGAGGCTGAATTTTAAAGTAATAATAATAGAAGAAATGCTTTTGAATTTGGAACCTAGTAATCTGAAAGCAATTCAGCGACCCATCAGACTAATCGTATATAAAGACTAGGCATAAGCATTTAAGTAAAATCATGAAGTCAGTGCGGGGGACTGAAATGCTATCTCCTGCACCTCACCATTTGTTTTTTCCTTCCTGATTTAATATCGAACAATGATGAAATATGTCACCAATAATGGGACAATTGGCTAAAGTGATTTTGCAGTAATTAAAAAAAAAAGTGTGGAATCTGGGTCAGTCTCCCAGCAAAATACCCATTATAAATTGATTCACAGAGAACCTAATCCATGAGATGTATGATTTCAGTTCATTATCTGATTTCTGAAATCTTGTAGTACCCAAGGGTCTTGTTTACATTATCTAGGCGGATGGAAAGTAATCCAAAGTTCCTTTAAAATCAGAGGATGCATTGTAGCTTCCCCATGATGGAAAGTCTACTTGACGTGATTGAAGCAAGCAAGTTTAATATGTAGGCAGGGGAAAAGTGTGTTAAATCCCTACCCCTTCCCTTGAAGCAATTTTCTCAGTTGCCATGTCGTTCCCTAGGTCTCTCCAGCAGTGATGGGCCAAATCACGCTTGCTGTAACCATGCAGTTAGTTTGCAGTTAGTTAGTTAGAAGGCAACAGAATTAGTTTTCTACGTAAGAATGGTCTTTAGCTGCATTAATTGCACTCATTTTTTTTTTTCTGTATTCATCCAAACGAATGCTTACTGATTTCAGTGAGCATTAGATGTAGGTTTTATAGATTATTTCTTTTTTACTGTTGTAAACTCCTCTTAGCTTCTGAGCTGCTTTTCTGGCAGAAAGTCTGCAAGATCATCTAGAATACAAGTAACTCTCTGGTAGGATATTTATATCTTTTTGTGTGTGTGTGGTATCAGGAACTATAATCTAATTTGAGGCCAGACAGTTCCCCTGTTTCATCGTCAGTAATTTTAGCAAAGTAGATTTTGAGATTTTGTTGTTTTAAAATTAGAATCTCTGTATTCCTATTTCGTTAGGAGAAGTTCAATGGATTTGTAATAAAAGATTTGAAATCACTCTAACTTAATGGAAGCTCTTTCCTAATATGAATGATAGAACTGGTACATGACTAATCAAATAAATTAGTGCACAGAATGGAGATTGCATACGCTCATTTGTCTTTTTGTCCATATTTTATATTGTCTATATTTTACTTTTTTTTTTTCCACTTTCCCTTTACCTTTTCTCTGAGCTTCAACTGGACAAATTCACTTAGGGTTCATTGTAAGATGGTCCTGGAGTAGATTACATAGTGCTTAATGGATTGTATTTCTGCAAGACCATTTAAATTGTATTTATTAGGGAGTTTAGGTTTGTAGAAAATTAATACAAATATCAAAAGATTTGTAACATTATATATGTTTCTGGGTTCCATAATTTTAACACTTTTGTATGGAACTCTACCATCTTTGAAGACCTACCACATAATATGTCAAAGAAACACATTTGCCACTTTCTATAGAGTTTTGATGTTACGCTCTGTTCACTTAAGATATTTTAAAAATCAAGAAGTCTTATAAAAGTTAATTAGTTCTTTAAAACGTGAAGTGTAATCAAAGAGTTTTGCTTCATGTCTGGATTTCGGTGCTAGACTATTGGCATCATATTGCATGATTAAGAGTCACTCTCCTAATTTAGCTATTAGACAATCATTAGCCTGATTACTACATATTGACTGCTGTACTTAGCTCTCAGATCATACTACAGGAGGGAAAAAAAAATACCAGCAGAAAGGAATAATTTTCCGATGACAGCTTTGCTTAGCAGTTCTCAGAGCTGCTTTGGTTTTTAAAACGTTTTCCCTTTCAAAGTAAACGCTCACCTTGGCATTTAGAGATGTAAAAGCCTGTCAGGTTGTTACAGCAGACTCGGTGACCGGGGCTGGGTTTCATGCTCTGAATGAGGCCAAATGCTCCCTTTGTATCGTGGGCTCTGAAGGTCACTCCAAAGGCAGGCTGTATTTTCATAGTAGGAGAAGATAGAGTTTAATTCCGCTTCTGAGACCCAGAAAGCTTGAAAGCTGTATTTTAGAAACATTTAGGTTCCCAACTCCTGTTGAAATCCTTCTATGTCACAGCTTCCTACTTGGAAAGTAGGAATGATGTTAATTTGGTCTGTCTAGCCTAGTTAGGCTGTTAATCCTTGGGGAGAAGGGCTGTCTCCAGCCATATGCTTGTGCAGTGCCTGGCACGTTGGGGACCTGACTTCAGCCGAGGCCCCTGAGGACAATGCCGATGCAAATAGCAACGATACCAAGTCAAAGAGGAATTTTTGACTCGTACAATGGTAAAGTGATCATCTATGATCCAGAGCCTTCAGCTTTGCTTTCCACCAGGAGTGTGGTGGAAGTGGACTCAGAGACCAGCATCCCACCTGCCTGTCACTTTGTATGGGACTTCTCAAGGACTCCTGCCCAAGTTTTTAAGGCATTTCCTCCCTGCATAAAAAGTCAACCCCCACAGGTGAAGATTGATGGAGGTGGAATCTTTGCTGAAAGGGAGGAGTGAGACATCTTTTATGTCCTTTTTTTCTGGTGTGCCTAAACATCTTCCTCCAGGCTGTTCTGAGCTCATTAAAGTCCTCTCTTGCCTGGGACACCTCAATAGGGCAAAGGTGTGGCTTGTCAGTGGGAGCATGTGGGTCTCCCTGGAGCCAGGGCACTTTTGGGCAGAGGTTTGCAGTCCTTACATCCCTTAAAACATCTGTGGAAATGAGCCTTATCTGGGCCTAGGGATGGAGAGTCAAACTAGGACTGTTGTTAGGGTAAAAATGGGTCCCAGTGAAACTTAATCAAAGCCTTGATTTCATTTTGGGTAAATTTCTCCCTCCTGAGTTTGTTTTGGCATAATCAGGCTTTTTGAGAATGAAGTCCTTGGAGCATTGTTCTGTATTACCCACGTTAGGCCTGGTAGGCGTTGGTAAGGACTGATACTTTTATTCTGTCTTAGCCTGGCCCTATGACCACCTTTTCTGCCAGCCTGTTTGGTGATGAAATGGAGCTCCTCATACCTGGGGTGAGCACAGAAAGCAATATCATCTGCTGCTTCTGTGAGGCTTTCTCCGTGGCTGTGCTCAGCAGCATAGCGCATATCATCCATAGTAAGTAGCTAATTTAGCATCTCCTGTCTGAAAATGTGGTAGTGATGAATAATCAGTGAAGATTTAAATGATCAGAAACTTAAATACTTTTTGAAAGACTGAAAGATGAAAACGAGATCTTCTCTTATGATATTCTATGTGTATTATAAAATGCTAAGTGCCTATACAGGCAGTTATGTTAAAAGATAACACGAATGTTGTTGGGACTTAACCCCATGCAATGCATTTTTATTCTCTCACCAAGCAACCTGAAATTATTTTCCTTGTCAGAATGATTGACTGATCTTGATTGAAGAATCTTTCATTGTTAGAGAATACCTTTTTGTTTTATAATTTCCCTAATTAGCTCTAAATCCTGCTATTCCTCTCTGTAAAGAACTGACGTCTGCCAGAAGTAACTGCCCACATAAGTGCAGACCCCTTTGAATATTGCCTCACAAAAGTTTCTTTTCCATATCAAAAGACATACGCGCCACATAATAAAGCTAAATCGCTTCAGCTAGAAAAATGAAATTAAGCATAGAAATACTGCCTCAAATAAAATACCAACCTACACAAGCCTGCTTGGCATACATAAGCCAGCCCTGAACTGCGGGCACTTGAATGAGTTCTGCTGGTTTTTGAGGATGAACCCCAGTTGTAGGGACCCTGGTGTGCAGCATCCTTCCATGGCTTTGCTGGGAAAACAGCTTTCTGGCCCATGGAGGTTGTGGGTTGAGGCTGCTGGCTGCTACCGGTGCCTGTTCTTACGTCTCAATCCCAAAACATCTCGCTTCTCTTCTTCCTTCGAGTTCCCTTCAGCTTCCTACTGCTCCCCTGAAGGGCTTTTTCCCTGTAGGCGTGCAGTTTCTGGCTGCAGAGGAGGTGCGGGCAGAGGGGAGGAGAAGCAGAAGCGGTTGGCGTGGCTGGGACTGGAGTGAGCTGCCAGCCCTGCCCTGCTGGGTGGCGAGGTCTCCCCCAGCACAGCGCTGGGCTGCTCTAGGTCATGGCACCGATTAGGAGCTCTCCCGTGATGGGGAGGTGACCTGCCTGCCGCCAGAAAATAGAACCGGTCTTGGTTTTCTGGGGCTTTCAGCTGTATAAAGGGTTTAGATCAGCTTTGGACAGGTTTCTGAGCTTAAGCTTTTGTGGGGCATGAATCTTTTTTCTACTCACGTCAATGTGTTTTGAATCAGGCCCCTTGTTGGGATAGGCCGACTCTTTTGATATATTAGCCTGTTACTGATTAAATGTATATTTCACTTTTTAATTTTCACTTTTTGGGGTAGCCATTGCTCTAATGGAGACCCATTTAGCCATTGCTATAGATCAAAAAAGCCAAGCTTCCTCTGCACCGCTATGGATTTTCCATGGAGCTGCCCATAAGAGCCTTGAAGTTATTAAATCCTTTTGTTTTGCTGTCAATTAAAGACGGGTAAACATCAGTCAAGGAAGGGTGGGTTGGTTTTTTTTTTTGGCTGGGTAATTAATCAGTGAGCCCCTTCTCTCTTTCCTCACCGCTTTCCCTCTCCTTTCTGTGCTTTATTCCATGTCTGTCCTGGTTTCTCTCTAATGGTGGCAGGCAGCTGTACAGCGGGGACTTCAGTGCTTTAGCAGCAGAACTCTGTGCCTGGATCAGTCACAGCTTTACAAATGAGAACAATCCCTGGTATGCATGTCAAAATATGAAAGAGAGTGGTCCCTATTTCATTTAATTTTGCTTTATTTTATTTTATTTTACAGTGGTGCTTTGCACACAGTGCACACAATGTCCTTTTACATTAAGAAATTAGTTACATTTCCTTGATGGCTCACTTTCTTATTAGGTCACATTTGGCATAACTGTTCAGGGCTACTTCTAATTATTCATATAATATCAGCTTACGTATGAGGATGGCCCATTTTCCACTAATTTCTCAACCCTGTTTTTCTTTCTCTAATGGCATATGACCAGTTCCTAACGTAAACGAAAAGAAAGGAGGGTGAATAAAAGGATAGGAAAAGAAAAAGAACTCTGCTGTACCACCGAAATGGGTAATTATGCTCCTCTAAGCACATCGCTAGAGCCCAGCTGGCACAATTAAAGAAATAGCTGATCAGTTCCAGTTATTGATTCTGCTAACATGTTTGTTCACGGTTGCTTCTTGTCTAATTAGTTTTTTCTGCTTTCTCAGTCTGAAAGCATACCTTTTCAGTCAAATCTGTTTTCAGGCATCAGATAGCAATGCTTTATTTAGACCACTTGCTAGTCATTTATTTTAATGCAACAGTACTTCTGTTCACTGTTTTGTTTTTTTTTTAACCCAATGTGAGGCTGATTCTTTGGAATGGTGTTGAATTTCCTAGGGCTGTTTGAGACAGTCTGAAATTTAGAGTGAGGCTTCGTAACAGTGAAATGAGCAGATCTGAAAGTCAGGGTTAGGGGATCTCCTGGGAGCACCTAAAACTATGGAGATACCTCTTGCAGGTTGTAAGAAGTTACTGCCTCTACTTGGCAATTAGGGAAAAGTCAGTGTTAAGGCCCTGTACTTGGATTTTAATTGTGCAGATAGACAATTTTAACTGTTCAAAATCTCTTCTGTTTGCCTGTATCTGGTCTCTTTTTTTCTTTTTTCTTCTTTTGAAAAAAACCCAGCTCCTATGTAGAAAATAGTACTTTGTCAAAATGGCCCTTCTTCACAAAATGGGGATTGGACAAAGCGAAAGGGAGTGGGTATCTAGTAGGAGTCCAACTGTACCGGGTTTTGTCATTTCTGAAGTGCAAATGCGAGGCTGTAAAATGCTTTTGGTTTTAAATGTGCATTTTACATAAAAGTGAAGAGGATTGCTACATCAAACAAAAAAAAAAAAAAAGGATTTTCCTTCCCCTAGAATTGTATCAGGTGAAAACATTTATAAATGTAGCTTTTTGGCCTGATTCCGAACAGCGACAACAAAGAAGAAGAAATGCTGGACTGTGTTGCAGGACAGAAAATCTGTTTTCTAACCAGCTCTGGTTCTGGTGTTCCTTTGTGCCGCTGAGCAGCACTTCAAACCTGAATGCATTGCAGTGGTGGATAAAGCTTCATATATTTCAATAAAGAATAAATAGATCATTGCAGTCCGAATAACTTTTATCCTATATTTAAAAACAGGAAATGGGAGAGAACGTGCTGCAGTCTCCATGACACAATGTGTCTGTCTGCACACATGAATGAACACAATAAGTCCAAAATGGATAGTAGTAGTCTGACAGATTTAAAGGTGCAGAACGTAGAAAAGACATCATAATTCTCTAACTTGAAAATGTTTTGCAGGCACTGATTTCTTCAGAAAAGAGAATTGCTCATTGCTTTGTGCAAAGAGATTTGAAGGAGTGCATTGTCTGGACTGAGAGAATAGAAATGACTTTTATGTCTGTTCGAATCATGCTGTTCTTAAGATTTCTTTTTGGGTTATTAGAGCTGTATAAATACAGGTTGCTATTAACTGCTCTCAGCACCCAAAGATGTATACATATTTTAGATATTGCAGTTGTCCTTGTCGTTGTGATTGACACACTCTTTCCTGATTTCCCATTTTCCACTGAGGGGGGGAAGTCAAGGTGTTGCAGGTGTTAGCAGATGAAACCTGTACCCTGCAACCTGGTTATTATTCCAGGAGCATCCAGCACAAACATCCAAATGTTTTCGACACATCTGGGCTCCAACACTTCTTCCTTAATCAGAATATTCACTGCCGCTTAATGCCACGTCTTGTCCCAGCCTCTCCCACTTTGTTCCCTGGGCCTGGGCTGCCCAAGGCTACCTTCTGCAGGTACATCCCTGCAGCTATATGGCTCTCCAAATGGGGAGAAAACGTGGGGAAGGGAAGAAGAGGTGTTACATGTAGCTGAGG
The DNA here is from genome assembly GCA_025769975.1 of Gallinago jamesoni. Taxonomy (NCBI): domain Eukaryota; kingdom Metazoa; phylum Chordata; class Aves; order Charadriiformes; family Scolopacidae; genus Gallinago; species Gallinago jamesoni. Next base: position 20,290,919 of record JAOQGH010000051.1, read on the forward strand.
TAGTTGCTGGAAAAGCCTAGGGAACCACTGCCGTGCGCTGGGAAAGTGCTGGTACGGGACCTGGGGGCTGTGGGCACCTGCTGAAGGTGGCTGAGCTGGGTACAGCATGTAGGGTAGCTTTACCCACCACTGGGAGATGGCTGATGGGGCTCAGGTGAGGTTCTTGGGCAGGCCAGCAGAGGGGCTAGGAGTGCCCACCCTCCTGTTAAAGAAGGGCTTTGGGAAGCTGGGGTTCAGCTCCCAGCCCTGTCCCAGACTGCCCGGGGGGATTTTGAGCAGGCAATTTTATTTCCCTCTGCCTCAGTTTGCTGTCTGCAAAACACAGAAAGTGGAGCAAAAAAAAAAAAAAAAGTGCTTCCCTCTGCCCGTGGGTGCTTGCGAGGCTGAGAGCCGTGGGGCTGGCGGGGGGGGGCAGCACACAGCCAGACGTGGGGCCCTCTGAGCTGTCTCTATTGAAACTACGGCTCATTGTGGTGAGGCTTTCTCCTCTCCCTACCATAAAAAAAAAGATGTAAATTGGGAGGGCACAGCACTTCTCCTAAAAACTGTGCATTTATATTTAAACACTGAAGTCACACCACTCCCCGTTGAAAAGCCCTCGGCTCTATTGTCGCACACGACTGGCGCAGAAAGAGACCATTATGCTCGGCAAAAATGTATTTTCCGTGCTCATTTTCCTGGAAACAAAACCTTCCGAGCCCTGGTGGCACAAGCCTCACCAAATGGTTTGATAAAGAGGGAGAGATTGCACATGGCGCCAAATCACCAGCTCCGTCCGAGAGGGAAGGAATAAAGCTCCAAAATATGGCAACAGATGCCTGTGTGAAATGGCGAGATTGCCTTTGTGGCCACGCAGAAGAGTTTACCAATAAAGCTCTCTCTGGCTGTTATAGTTGTGTTCAATAGCAATGACAGCTGTCAAGGAGCTCGGGGACTCGCTGTGATGCCTTCAACATTTTAATCACTCCAGCAAAGGCACAGAAAAACTGTTTGTATTTGGAGCACTGTTATTGCCGTATGATTTTTAAAAGGAATCGGTAATTGTTATTTACCTAAAAATTAGAAACAGCTTTTGATTGTTGCAATACTGCTCTCATTTCTGGAAACAGAAAGGACAGGTCCTCTCGCATTTTAATTCTGAGCAGTTAATTGGTGATTTACATAGCCCCTTTTACCATCACGTTCTCAATCCTCAGACGATGAACTATTTTTCCCTGAGAAGCTCAACTGACGGATTTTAATATTCCATTAACTTTGCAGTTTTACTATAACATTGCATCTTGAGACACTGGGGCACTTTGGGGCACTACAGGAAATTAATTTTCTCTCTTTTATTATACCACCAGTAACTACCTTAAAAAAAAGAAACTTTAAAACTACTGATGACATGAGTATAATATGTAAAAATGACAGGAAGAATTATGAATTTTCTTTCCATAAGAGAATGAAAGGGGGGGTAATTATAGTGCTGAACCATTGTATTCAATTTGAAATTAAGATACTTTTCTAAGACATGAAATTCGCATAGTGAAGAAATGATCGTGATGTAAATCTTTGCAGTCGAAAGGCATTAAGAGTTGTTAACCCCTTTTGTTGCAGCCAAAATGTTTTGACTGAATATTTCTGCAAAGGAGAAAAAAAATCACAAAATTTGGTATTGAGAAGACTAAACTTTTAATCCTGCCTAAAATGACCACAGCTCTACCTGAGGAGAAAAAAGGTATAGCTTCCTCACTTAAATTTTCTCTCTCATTTGAATGAATTCAGTTTCTTGGTGATACTCTCTTACGGCAGTGGTCTAAAATTGTGTCAAAATACTTGCAAGTTATGACAGTGTATTCATCGATATTTTATAGGTGAGTATACGATATATAGCTGGATATATAGATTCATCTCTACTATACAAATATGTATAAGAGAAATCTATATATTTCCTGAGCACAGACAAACAGTGGTTAAAAGTTAGAATGAGTTCAATTGGAAAAGCACGTTGTTTTTCACACACACAGAAAAGTAATGAAAAACGTAAAATTGTGGTTTATGTAATTTCCCCAGACAGCAGAAATGCGATGAAGTCAAGAGTGTTCCTGGCATTTTTCCACGCTCCCAGCTGCTCTTATCTCTGCTGCCATGCTCCGACCCCCGGACCCTCCTGATGCCTCCCGCTGTTCCCTGCCCCCGGCACCAGGAATTCCCATTGGCATCGCTTTTCCCTCCGTGCAACCCAGGCACGGGCACAGAGCTGCTAGACACAAAATGCCTCATTTTTTTCACATGGAATGCTACTGACCTCAGGAAATGTTATAGCTGGGAGTTTTATGGCCTGATTGTATTGTCTAAGCCCTCTCTCTACCTGTAATTATCGAAGCTGCCGAAGGCAGATTAAAAGGGGGGGTTTAAGAAGGAGCTCCTCAGGGACACCCTGCGCAGCTGCACCCCGGGGACCGGGCACCCTGCCTGCAGGAGACAGCTGCTGGGCTTGTCTCTGGGTGCCATCAAAGCCCCGATAAATGAGCTCGGTCTGCAGGAGCACGGGGGAAGCTTGTATGGAGATGCCCCAGCTTCTCAGGGGAGGAGGTGTGGGGCAGAGGCCGGGTGGAGAATTCGGACCCACGGGCAGTGGGCAGGTGTCAGCGCCCAGCGGAGGGGCAGTGGCAGTGGTACCAGCACAGCACCTCACTGGGGCCATGCTGATCTTCTTGAGAAAAGGCTAGAAAAGGTCTGTCTGGAGCCGTTTCCTGCTTTGGGACAGGGGTCTCGGTTTGGACTTCTCAAGATCCCCTGTGTCCTATTTACTTTTTCATGATTCAGTGATAAAAGTGGGGCAAGAGGGACAACCCCCTGCAGCGCTACAGGCTGGGGGCAGAGTGGCTGGAGAGCTGCCTGGCAGAAAAGGACCTGGGGGTGTTGGTGGACTGTC
>JAOQGH010000051.1:20293938-20353697 GCA_025769975.1 Gallinago jamesoni
GTTGACGGTTGGACAAGATGATCTTTAAGGTCCCTTCCAACCTAGAAGATTCTGTGATTCTGTGATTCTGTGATTTCGGGAAACCTGTCTGACCAAGCAATGACTGAGAACATGAAATAGTTTCTGAAATGTGGTAGTGTAATCTGTATTACTGGGATCATGGGAGAACACATATGGGAGGATTTAAAGCATCTTTGTTTTATTTGTTTTTTAATTTCAAATCAAACAAGGATTTACAGGTTCCCATGCCATAGAATGATTTTTCAAATGGGGCTACGCGCATGGAGGTTTCTTTCCATTTATCTTAAACAGAAAGGATTCTCTCATGGAGTATTGTGTTGGGTTGCAAAAGACCGGGGATGTCTGCTCATCATCAAAGACAGCAAATGATGTAGTTGTTGCACAATCTGCAGCTCAGGTTGAGAAGGCACATCAATTGCAGGGGGAGGGATCCTGCAAGCAGAAAGGTGCTGGTTGCAAAGTACTCACTGGTTCTGCTTTCCAAAAAAAAAAAAAAAACCCCCAAAAAACCCAAACCAAGAATAGCCTGGAAATGCTTGTCCACAGTAAGAAAGTGAGATTTCTGATAGACTTTTGGAAGGCAGGAGGAAATATGTATCCTGCTCCTGAGGAGGTCAAAATGAATTCCAGCACAAAGCAAACATGCTCTTGTTCCCTGTTGCTGGAATTAAGGCAATCAAATAGAGACAGAAATTACTTGAAGCTTCTGTCTTTTCTTTTTCAAAATACTAATAGTCCAAAGACATTGTACCTTTTTAACTCTAGCTTTATGAAATTTTTGTCCACCACCTTAATCTTTTAATGAAGAAGACAATTTTTTTTCTGTTTATGCATAACTAAAAAAACTGAAGAGCAGATTTTTACTTGTAATTTTGGTGACGCCTGTATCGGATTAGGTATGAATTGGGAGTTGCAGTTTCTACCTGTTGTTTTCACAGGGCTTTTAGCAACCAAACCCTGCACCTTTATATCCGTGGGTGAAGGATTAGTCACATGGAGAGGAACCTGTGCAAAGTAAGCAATGTGACACTAAATTCCCTGCTGAGATAATAACTCCACTCTTACGACAGGATGAGTAGAGAGGTAATTGAGATCTCAAAGAAATTAGTTACATGTACATTGCAGGCAGAGACTATGGCACTAGTAGTTTTGTGTCACCATAGTAGCTTTACAATAGCTTCCATGTGCTTCAGAGGAAGGCAAACAGGGATTTATGAGCTTTTCAGTGATGGAACATAGTATGAACATATGTGGCTGCTTGAAAATTGCACTGAGATTTGGTAAATAGACTTTGGCATTTAGAAACAACTTCCCGATGAACTCTTCTGTCCTTCATCCACATGTTTCCCATAGCTTGAGGAATTCTAGTACAAAAGTGTTGATTAATCTCTATAAATTCTCAGATGGAAACTGTCATTCATTCTTAACCAGTCCTGTAGCCTCCTGTGACGATTCTGTATTTATTATTGATATAATATTTTGTCGGCGAGGCAATAAAGGAGAGCAGAGGATACTCGTCGTGGTTCTGTCACGTAGATTTGCTGTCAGTCCTCTTCAATTTTAGCCAAGCCAGCACAGTGGAGGGGGATGATAAACGCCAATTGTTTCACTATAAAGAAGTGTTTGTGAGTTTTGACTGAGTGTGGGGTTTGAGGCAGGTTTTTTTAGGCAGCTCTCCCCTACCAATGCTTTTTCTTTCATAATTAGAGATCCCTCTAGTCTTTCAGCTTAATCCCTGTGAAACACCATCGTAAATTTAGGTCACAGAATCGTATCATCTTACTATAGTGATTCTGAGCCCTGGAAATTTTACTCCTCTGTTCTGCTTTGATACATTGTGAAGAACCGGCTTTAGCAAAACAGCATTGCATTTTTACTCTCCACCGTAAATCCAAATCCCGTTGACTTGAAGTGTTAGAGCCGGCAGATGCCTATGGGCCCACCGAGGAGGTCTCTGCCAAGCGCCAAAGCCAGCACGGTGCAGGATGCCGGTGGCTGGCGGAGGACAGCTGCGGTGCTTTTAGGATTTTAGTATTAACAATGCAACCACCTGAGAAGTCACAAATATTTATGACTTCCTTTGATTTATTCATAAATGCCTGTGGTGGGGCAAGTCTACCCTAAAGGTGCTTTGGGGGCTGAAGCTTCCCACTGCAGCGAGAGCTGCGAAGCCTGGCCGGGGAGGTGGTGGGGGGCTGCAGGATGGTGTCCCCCCCTCGGCGCAGGGCTCCTGCCGTGCTCTCCCCCTGCCACTTCCCTGTTGCCATGGAGAGCAGATTTTTTCCATGCACACTAGTGGCTCCCGTGCATCTCTTCTCTGCCAGGGTAATCTGCTGTCACCGTGGTCATCACAATAACCCGGCTTCTTTTCTTTTTTTTTAATATACCCTTCTCAGTCCCACCTATTACTCTGGGCTGCCTAGGTGCGTTCTTGATGTCAGCAGCGTGATGTGCTACGGCCCCTTTCAACGGGGACACGGAACCCAGAGAAGCTCTGCTTCAAAAATTGCTCGGTACTACAGTATATTCTGCAAGGTTACTTAGGATACACACGCCAGTGTTTCACCTTTTGTTTTTAAAGTGATGTGGGATGAATGTCTTTCAAAATGAAAAGATGGGCAACAAAAAAAAAAGGGGGGGGAAAAACAAGTAACAAGATCAAAGACATAAATAGAACAAAATATGCACAAGAGATCTCATCCGAGATCAAAGACGTGAGTGTAATTATCATGAATAAGACGTGCAGAGCTCACTGTAACAGAATGGCTCGTGTGCCTGGAGAATTCTGCAGAAATAAACCATTCTGTGGGAAATTGAGCACTCCACGGAGTGAGGAAAGGACATTTATTCTGCATTGGGGGGGGACGGTGGAGAGCCCACCATTGCGGCAGGGAGGCTTGTTGCTGGCTGACCCCGTGCAAGGCTGCAGCCATCGAAGGATCTCAAAGAAAATCTCTGATCCTTTTCTGTCAGAAAGGTTCTGCGGGTAAAAAAAGCCCAAACCCCATCTCTTTAACCCTCAGAGATGTACATCTCTCAGGCAGATCTTTTCAAGGGTAAATGTAGCAATTGTGCTACAGGTGCAGCTGGAAGAAAAACAATTGCTTCTGTTAAAGTAACTTAACACATAGAGAAATTGTACAGAGCATGAAGAATTTCTTTTCACTAACTCTGTTCAGTCAGGGATTGCAAATGTGTTTGTGACTTTTATGGCTGTTATGTACACGTGTCCACAGGCCCTAACAGAACATCCTTATAAATGGAATAAATAAATAAGATGTCTAGAAGAGTATATAAGGAAAGTTACACTGACTGAGTTGAAATTGCAAAATGCTGATTTTTTTCCCAGGGTAAGATTTTGAGTTATATGCTTGTCATATATTCCAGAATATTGTTTGCTTTTTAGAGGAGTTACTTTAGGTTTATTCTTCTTTTCCTGAGAACACTCTCTGGACACTGATTATTCCTTGTTCTTTCTCCATGAATATCTCAAACACAGCATAGTGTTCACAGCATAGGGAGTTCTGAGAGTGATTTTTTTTTTTTTTAATTTTATTTTTATACTTCTCTCTTTCTGTTGGCATGAACCAGAAATTCAGACACAGGACCACACGTCAGGCTTATTTCCACTTGGTAGAGGGGACAGAAAGGAAAGCGAGTATACTGAGAGTATACTGAGAGTATACTGAGAGTATACTGAGCCTCTGTCAAGGCTCAATTTTCACAGAAACATTACTGGAATGTGTTTAGCACGTAGATGATTTTTTTTTTAAAACAGTAGTTTACTCCATCTTTGTATAGGAACACTTGCTGTAGGGAACTGGAAAGCAGTCCAGAAATGAATGCAGTGCAGTCTAGAAAATGAGTATTTCCACTCCCATCATTCTTTCAACTGCTTCATTTTGGGGAAGAGGCCACACCTGCCCATAGGTTCTGCCGATTTTGAGTCAAACACTGAAAGTACAAGTGCTGTCTGTGTCAGATCTCATATTGATCTGTGAACTGTGCAACCCGTGGTGGCAATCCTGCTGTCCGTGACAATAGGCTGTCTCCATTGCAAAATCCCTGTCAACAGTCACAGTGCAGTACTCTGTTGGATAATACCCTCAAAGGGTCCTTTCTGCATAAACCACATTTCTGCATTCCATGATGAAAGTATGGAATGATTCTGTTGCATACAAGCATTTTTCGGGTACTGTAGAATTTTTATGATATAATAATAAATGTAAAATGCATAACATTCAGCAGGCAAAAAATTAGTTTACTTAGAAAAAAAGTGTTGCACAGCTTCTTCTCTTCAGAAGAGTAGACCCAATTCTATCTTCCATCATGTCCCCGCTATCTTTCTGAAATAGAGCAACACAGATTAAATTGAGAGGTGATTTTGTCCTTCTGCAGGAGATATTACTTCACAAAAAGAGCGCTGTCAAGAATTTAGGCCAAGGTGAATTATGATTTATCATCTTAAGATCATCAGATGCTGTCAGACTAGAAACTAGGGAGAATTTATTTTGTGATGTCCACTACTGTTTCTGTTCTCCTGTAAACTCTTTCTTGGGCTTCAGTGCTATCAGAAATCTATAAACTCACTCATAAAATGAATAATGTCTTTTTATTTTATTTTATTTTTTTAGCTTGAAGGTGTTGATGGTATCACAGGTGCTTTCGAAATAACAAGTATGGCCATGGGTCTGGAGAGCCTGTTGTAGGTGACTGTCCTTGAGTTGGGAGGTTGGATAAGGTGACCTCCAGAGGTCCCTGCCAACCTCAGCCAGTCTGTGACTGTGTTTGTAACTCCTCAGTCTCTTCATTTTGATTCAAATCATACAACAATAGAAACTTCTGTGCCATTTTATTCAATGAATGGGATCGGTTTTACAAAATGGGCTCCACAGGAACGGTGATCACAAATTTTGTACGTGTCTAATATTTAGTTATTTTCATTAGATAATGCTATGGACTTTGGTTCATCTAAGTGCTTAAATGCCAAAGGCAGGCATACGAATAATCCTGAGGAAGTCAAGAGGGGTGCTTCTATAGTGAATACTTAAGCTTAAGTGCTTGGCTCAATGAGAGCCACACTCATGATTTTCATTAAAACGATACCGAGAAGAGCATGTTCGTTCTGCAGCAGGGAGAATAAAGGCACTCATTACATATGAGTCTCTGCCTTTTAAGTAGTCTTTGAAATTTTGGTTTTTAGCGTTGGTGAAGGATGCAGAGTTGTCTCTGAAAACAGAATTCACCATTGCTTAGCGCTGAAATAAACTGGATTTGGGGCAAGCATCATCTTGGCTAATAACCCAATGGCTATTTGCTCTTTTTGCTGGTAAGGGCGAGCCGTCAAACCTATTTTCTGGGTCAACAGCAACTGAAGAGAGGCTCCCCTCCCCATCGCCTCATCCAGCTATGCAAGTATTTAGTCAGTTCAAGTAATTTATTATTACCTGAGAGTTAATGTAGCTCATGACGACTGTCAGAAGGCGGCCTAAAAGCAATAAAGCAAAAGAAATCCATAGGTATATTCTCTAACTATATCTCCTTTTTTCTTGAGTCATTTAACCCAGGTTATATTGAATTTATCTAAATTGTAAGATTGAGATTATTATGCCAAAGAACTGGGTCACTACAGCATGTTGTGGGACACTGAGGGCTTGTTCCTCCCCTGCAGAAGGGTGGTCAGGGCTGTGACTGCTCAGCACGGCAGGGTGTGTGGGCTCATGGGCTTTCCTTCAGAAGCACTTTCTCTGTCTTTACTTGCACCCGAGAAGTTCTATGCATCCACTATGGCTGTGTTGATTAATGTGTGGATTTAGGTAAAGTAATCCAATAAGAGCTGGGTTTCGGTGCAGTAGGGCCAACGCAGAGCTTCGGTACATGGTAGGGTTGACCCTTTCATTAAGTGGGTGGCAGTGCTGTCTCCGCACCATGGTGCCTCCCGTTTGAATTGGCAGCGTCAAATATCACCTGTCAAATGTCAAATGGCAATGTCAAAAGCCTTCCTTGCCATTCCAGCAGTGAAACCAGTTTGACAGTGTGTGTAAAGATAACGTAAACCTTAGTTATAAGTGGGAATCAGGCCCAGACTGTGTGCATCGAGGACCATTTGAATTACATTCAACACTCCTTATGTTTCTGAGGAGCTGTAGAGCCTGTTAAAAATGAAATACTGCTTACGGACAGGGGCTTATGTTTTCTATTCTGCTGAAAAAAAGAAATAAGGAGGAAAACATATTTGTGCCTGTTCAAAGGCTGCCCAAGGACAGCTTTCATTTTTTGTGACCCACTTACATTAAATGCTTTCACAGAAACTCCTCAGATACTTATTAAAAAAAGAAAAAAAAAAACCACAACCAGACACAGATCAGTGTTTCTAATCTTCACTCTGAAGAAGTATCCAGGCTTGGAGCCACTGATAGATATCTTGCATCCCCAGTTACCTATATGAAAATTAAACAAATCAAGAGATGAGCAGACTAGAACTGAGAAATTAACTCTGTCCATGTAAATATTAGATAGCATAGTTTAAGATAATTTTGTTTATAAGAAATAGGACAATCAGTTGTAACTTTAGGTGTCACAAACTGACCTGTTGTTCTTGTCCTCTGTCCTCTTTCTCCACTCAATTTTCTTTTTTTTTGGGGCACAATGTGAGCACCTTGGGTATTTTGTCTGGTATTACCAGACCTCCTGGAGTCCAATTGGAAGCTTTCACTGGCTTTCGATGCCCACTGAGTAGACACTGCCACAGTGCACACACAGTGAAAGTGGCACTTACTGGGCTCTTTTCAGACAGAAGCCTGATAACTTTGAAACTTCTTTATGTGGCAGGTGAACTGCACTGATGGACCTCAGCTTGCCCTACATCTTGAATCCTGACTAGATTTACACAGGAGCTGATCCCTCTGCCTGACTCAGAAAAGATATTGTTGATAAATTAGATGTGTTATAGACTTTGTTACGTCCTACCTAAAAGACAAATCATTACGTGTTTTCAGGGAAGACAAAGCTTTTTCTGATACTTCTTTATATTGTATCTAAGAAATTATGTTTGACACTGCTTGAGGAACTTGCAACTGGAAGGATTTCTCAGGGCTTGTGGTGTATATATCCCTTTGCACCTCCCAGGGCTTCCAGACGGGAAAGAGAGAGTGCAGAGAGCCCCAGAGTGCCCTGGGCAGCGGTACTGCATGGATGCAGGGACAGAAAAAGCCTTTTGTGGAAACTTAGAGTCAAAGGGATAGATGTGGTAAAATGTGCACTTGGAGTCCTTTTGGGTATCTTGTTGTCAGTGACTAAAGTAGTAGCAAATATGTTCTTGGTGGTGTTGCTTCCTAATGAAGAAGAAAATAGAAACTAATAAAGTCTATTGGAGTTGCTTGTTGTGATTTGAGGAAGGTAAGGTATTCAGAACCCACGATACTAATTCCCCTGATATGGTGCCATGGTAGATCTGCCAAAGTAAAAAATATACTAAAAAATTCAATGTTTTCTTGATATGAGCCCTGAATTCTTGTTTTTCCATCATATGAATATTGAGTCATTGATATTTTGTGTCACACAGAATGGTTAAGATATCAGAGCAAACTGGTGATTTGCATAAACATCCCAGAGGCATTTTTGGCTTCCCAGCATGCAGAAGCTTTAGCCTGTTGCCTTTACACTGAGTCTGCTGTGATGCTGCCTGCCAGAGATGATAATTCATTTTGTGAAACACGATCAGAAGAACCTTCATGGAGGTGTGACAGATGCAGCTGTAGCCATCACTTGAAGCAATTCCCCATAACCTGAAAAATGTATCTCCTTGTGATTTTCTTTATTGGTGACTTTTTTAGGCATCCTTGAGTTGCCACTGTTGCAGGCAATGAAATTCCTAAAAGAACAAGGGGCTAAAAAGGTTAAAGTGCCCACAGCCCCAGTTTCAGGACTTAATTGGATGCTAGCTACTCAACTATGAGCATTCCCCCAAAGAATGGTGGAGTTCTTGGAGGCTTCAAACAATGGAGATGCGTGGGTTGATGCCATCTGCAGCCTAGGGCTTGGGGAACAAAAAGATGTTTGAAGAAGAAGGAAATTCTCAGAGATATGGTAGAATGGGAACGATCTGAACGCAATCAATCATTACGGTGACATAAATCACCACACACAAGAGCCCACAGCCAGAAGATGTCAAATACCGCCCGCGGCGCGTCAGTCTCTCTGGCATCATCACTTTTGTGTGCCGTGCCACTGCTCTTTTGTGGGCCATCAATTTTGTTGGGCGACGAAACTCAAGAATGCCACCATTCCTCCTTCCTCGCTAATGCAAGCTTTATGATTGCGCGCCCTAACGTGCGCTTCAGGCGCCTTCATCCTTTGACCCGAACTAACAATCGATTGTGAGCTGGGTGCCAAATCCACCAGATGTTGCTTGATCTCATAATTACGTTAGTGCTCTTGCTCCAGCGCAACAGCATCAAAACAATACCAGCCAATCTGGGGCACAAAGAGAGTCTGCAACTCTCATGTGGTCATCTGGTCCACGCCTGACATTTTTGCCTAAAGCTCTCAGATGTTAAACTTAATTTCCCTTCCTTGATTATAAGCAAAATGATCTGTGCATAATATTAAAAAAACATTTATCAGCTGGAAAATGGTAAAAGGCATGGCATAAACTCATATAAATGTTAATGAAAGGCAGACAAAATTAAGCAATAGTATCATGTTCTCGGGCTCTTACACACTTTTACTTAAAAGAGGATCTAGTAGAGGAGGTCAGAATGGGGTTGGAGGATAAACGTTGGTTTGAAATTTACTCCAGTTCTTTCTGTGCTTCAAAACAGTGGTCCGGAAATCCTGTTAAATGGGCTAAGCATAATCGCCCTTTAACTTCTTCCAATATTGATTATGAGATCAATATAAATCATAAATCCTTTCATTTCAATAGAAATGGTCCATCTTTTTGTTGTTGCCTGTAAAAGGAAACGTGAACTAGTGGTTGCATAGGTCCTGCCAAGAAACTGTGTGAAGTAGTAAAGCAATGACTGTGGTGGTTGTCTAGTGGGGTCTGTCTCTCCGAGTTAGGAGGTAGATGCCATATGGATCGTCCATTGAGCAGTCTGAGCACAAAGCTCCAAATCCCAAACCACAAAAATACCTGAATGCAAATGACTCAAACTACATTATCTTTCATCTTGTCTTGTTGGGATGTAGGTTGCTAACCTAGAGCTGAAATATAGCAAGGATGTTTTCTTTCAATTTTTTTCAGCTCTCACCACCCTAAGATTGCAATGGGCACAGTGCCCCTCTCTCCTTCACCTGCCTTCCAGCCTACGGAGCTCCAAGACCTGCGAGTTCTCCAGCACGGGTGGTGTACATGGGAGCAGAAGTAGGGCACTGTGGAGCCCACTGTAATTTTCTGCCTTTTTTTTTTTTTTTTTTTTTCAAAAAAGGGTGAATTCTCATCGGCAGCAACTGCAAAATTGCAGCCTTTTCTTCCCTCTCAGTTGCGAACTACAACACACCTCTCAAACCAGGCACAAGGAAAATTGTAGCACAGGACACTATCAGCTAAAAAGAATTTCTAGACAATACAAGTTGGCTTCAATGTGCTCTACTAATATTCTTCATCTTACAGTATTCTCATTTCAAATAAGAATATAAAGTCATACCACATATAAGAGAAATTTTATTTCCTGTACTACTAGAGTTTTTAAGCATAATGGCCCATGTAGACCAGTGGGCAAATATTATATCCTAAAGTTTCAAATAATTGCCATCTTTATGCTTCATATCTGATCTTTAATAAATGTTATTTTACACAGTGCAATTAGACTTCAGGATGTAAAACTCCAAGAGTAATCCTGAACCTTTTAGCAGAGCAGGGTATTTTCAGGGTGCGTTGACATCTAGATTCTGATCTAACTAATGGCACAAATCTGAAGCAATTTCCTTGAAACCAGTACAATTACATCAGCACAAACCCCATAAAAGTGGGATGAGAGTCAGACCTTTATTTCTTTTCCAGTCAGCTCTAGATATATAGAATTTTCCATTTAGTCAACTGAAAAGAACTGTGAAGGCATAGAAAGAAATGATAGAACTAAATTTTATTATTTAACATATGGGAAACTTGGTTATTATTTTACCATAAGCATATGCAGGAAAAAGGGCCTGCTCAAGTAAAATGGAAAAAATTCACTTCAGGTGCTGTATCATGAAATCCAAGGAAGTGACATCAAAGATTAAACCTGGTCCATTTATTTTTAAGCTATTTCGTTTAAGTATCAGATTTTATGTCTGGAGTTTTCCTCTACTCTGTGAATTTTAAATATATATATTTTTTGTAAGTATAAAACTGAATGAGGATCAAGAAAAGTTTATTTTGTCACTCTGGTACCGACATGTGACCCTCATATTGGGCACTCAAATTCTTTTAACAGTTTTGGGTGTTGTGCATGGAAAAGCCATGACTCACCTAGTACTGGAGAAGCCTTTTTTATTCAAAGGACAATCTTCTGGACTATTTGGTTGCCCTAAGGCATTCTTCATTTTGTGTTAGATAACGCTACTGCTCGGACATTCCTCTTTATGGAAAGGGGCAGTGGAGGTGCCAGCGTTGCCCGGGCACTCCGTTGCCTTTGTGTCTCCTCTTGCCCCGTGAAGCCACAGCCTGTTGCACCGGCTGGGGAAAAGACAAGATGGCCAGGGCTGCTGCCTTCTCCAGGCTTCATTGGATTCATTTCACTAGTTGAAAAAAAGACAGAGAAGAGTCCTTAGGAAACCACAGGAAAACTTCCAAACTCTTACAGGAAAAAGAATTAAACAGACAAAAAAGGCTTTGTTTTGGTTAACCTGAGCCAATGGGGAAAATATGTCAGGGAGAGGCGAGGTGGGGAGAGTGGGAGAGATGGCTCCCGTTCCCTGTGGGCAGCAAGGTGCCCTGGAAGTCCTCAGCATGTGGAGGTCTCCCTTGGGGATCCCTGGCATGGACCAGCTTTCCCCCCAGGGCTGGTGGGCTCTGGAGTGTTTACCTGGACTCTCCGGAGCCGGGGAAGCTCAGAGGAGCGTGGAAAGCTCGGTAGGGATAACTCGTGTATCCATCATGCCAAATATTGTTCCAAGTCCAGAACTGAAAACCTTTTTGTGGGAAGAAGTTAACTGGAACTGCTGAAGTTTCTTTTCATGGATTATTTAAGCAGTACAAGATGTTGTTAATTCTGAGTTTCTTCCATGTTATTCAGGAAAGTATGTCTGATTATGTAAATTAAAAGTTGCTGCTTAAAAATATTTTGCTTGAGAGATTGCAAAGGCAACACAGTAAATGAATTAAGATCAGAGAGTCTTGCTCAAGTGAGAAGATCGCATAAGTAACCACATGTGTTATTGAAAAATACATATTGTTTACAACGTATTCTTACAAGATCCTTAAATATTTCACTTTGAGGTTTGCTTGATATAAAATATTGCTTTCCTTCAAGTTGTCACACAGGCTCAGTTCTAAGCTGATTTGCAGCTACATGCAGATTAAAACCACTATGCTGTCCCACTGCGATTTTGGATTTAATTTGGTTACTTTCTGTCTTTTTAAGAGAAACTAGAGCTTTTCAAACCAAACGGTACCGACTGCTTACCTAATTAAAAATGTATCCATCTGCTGGTGTGGTGGCTGACTTGTTATTCAAAGCATGCAGATCTAAATAGGTTGATTTATTTATGAAGACCTTATGACACTGAGAGATATGCACTCAAAAACATGTAAAAATAAATGTGGCTGCAGATGGGTAGACACACACAGATCTTTAAGGGGTTCCGAATAACAGATAGAGAGAATCTGGAAAATGAGCTTTACAGGGAAGATCCCTTTATGTAGCTTCCACGTGTTTAACGTTTTGAGCTCAAAAACCAAAGCAGCCAGCTAACATGTTGTGAGGGAACTCCAGTCTAAATATCCTATGGTGCCTTTTAAGTTGCAATGATTGTTTCTGAAAGCTTCATGTGAGTGATAGACTCTTACGGAGATGCTACATTTTAAACAATGTTTTATTTAGAGACCACTTTAAAGTGATTTTTAATGAGAGGAATAAAAAATCATTGCCACACACAAACATCATGCATCGGTATCAGGGTAAACGCTGCCTTCTTATATTTAATGTCATTGATGTATTTGTGAATCTCTCCCAAACTAAGCTTCTTAGTAGCTATGCTCAGGCTTTGGAAACATGGACTCCTAATGGATTTGATCTCAATGCTTAAAATGTCATTGCAGTCCTCAGGTAAAGTTTATTCATCAGTTTATGGGCTCTAGGAAATTCCCAGTATAATGAAACCACCATGGTATTTCCACATGGGGTGTGGAGCTGCTGGTGTTAAACCTCACGTCAATACTGGTGCAATTCCACTGGTGTGAGCTGGCTTCTTGAACTAATACAAATGGAATAATAGCTGTGTCGTGTATACGGCGCTCTCCGTGAGGCTGAGTGTGTAGGTGGTCTGCAGGGGCCACCTGAGAGGTATGAGGAGAATGACAATGACGTGGCTGGGAACAACTTTAGGCAGCTCTATGGCCTCTGTTTCTGTTTATAGCAAGGTTTCTAGGGGGTCCTTCTTGGTTTTTCTCCCATCCATGTGCCCGGCAGCATGTTTGTTCAAGTTCTGTACGTGTGCATGTGTGCTCGTGCTCATAGGTAAAGCAAGTCGTTTTACCCAAAACAGACAGAAGTTGTTCCTTTGTAGACCAACTGATCATGCTGGGGTCCTCTTAAATTGAAACCGTCTTGCACCAAATGATAAAAGCAGAAATGTATTTCTTCTGAATCATGCATTGACAACTGTGTTCAGCTTCACAAAAAGATATTTCTCTAATCCCAAGGCCAGTTTAAACTGGTTCCCCAGTATATACGTTTTCAGATTCCCTTTGAATCTCGTTTTAATTCCATGTCAAGACAAGAATGTGGGTTTCTTAGTGCCAACAAAATATAGAAACATGGTTTGTATGTAGATTTAGCCAAGGAGGTTATTAGACTGAGCTGCCTTTTGGTAGGAAGCCATCCTGGCATTTCGTTGGAAAACTCTAGAGATGTTTGAATAGTCCTTATACTAACAGATGTCACCACTGGGAATCTGTTTTACTTTTACAGCTCTTTATTTGAGTATATTGCTGGCATTTTTGGATATTTTGGAATGGTGGGGGAAACTCAAACAAATCTACATTGTCTTTTACTTTGATCTGTCCCGAAGATATATTTTGATGAAAGTTTCTGATAGTAGTCAAGGGAAGAAAAAACATAAATTTTACTATGTGTGTTCCCTTTGTGCAGAAGGGAGTGGACAAAGAAAAATGACCAGCAATCCTTTCCTTTTGTTTCCAACACACTGCAAACGGCTCTTTTCTGTTTTCCCGGTGCTCTGCAAGCCCTTAAAATGGGGGACAAGGGATCGCAATGGGTCAAGGCAAATAGTCAGTCACACTTGTCCTTAGAACTGAACCCATAGTATGAGTACGGTCAGCGAGTTTTACACTACTTTTAGACAAATTTTAGTCTGCGTTAGAAACTGTGGCCATGGTGGTAATGTAAGTATTTGTAGTGGTGATGGGCAGGGGAGATAGCTGAGGGGAAAGGTGGCATTTTTGTGCCCACAAAAGCTGTATGGTTGCACACGCCTCCCTGAGCACAATATTTTGTGCCGTTTACCTCAGGATGCAGCAAGAGGAAAAGTTTGGGAAAAAAGATGTTGTTGGAAATATAAACTGCATTTGTGTTAGGAAAGCCTTACATTTGACTGTCTTAGTAAAGCAATGCCAATGAGTCATGTCTAATGGAAATCTAAGGTAGAATTCAGAGAGATGTGTTCCTGCTCTTTACTGCCGTTACGGGTCTGTGTACACGAAAATACGCTCAGGGTTTGGGGCTGACTGCCATTGAAGGAATGAGATGGTTACTGCTGAAGGAAAACTCAGAGGGGAACGGGACTTGACGAAGTGTGGTTGCAACTAAAGAAAAATTGTTTGCTGGTGCCATCGGTGTATAAAATTAGAGGAACTAATTTGTATGTCATAAATTTAAAAAATTCTTAAAGGGAGGTTCATGCCCAGGTAATGCAGGATGCAGGTACCGACCTGCACGTATCTTTTGTTCTAATGCTGCAGTGATGCTCAAAGCCCTGAGAGTGGATTTGAAATCTGGTTGCTCTAGAAGCTGTGTGAGAATATCCCAATACATGACAAGACCCAGCAGGTGGATATAAATAAAAAGAGAAAAAAAAAATACAGTGGCAGTGTTGCCCAGCACAAAAAAATACCTTATTCTCTGAACTTTTCCAACATCAGTGGCAGTACTGAGGAAAATGATAGCTGCTGCTTTTCTGACATTAAAGCAAGGGGTGGCTTCTTTTTTTCCATTGCCCTTTTGTGGGTTTTCATTTCTGTGCCGACCATTTTGCTTATATGAACTTATTCCAGAATTTGCAATATTGTGCTATAAAATCAGTGCAAATACTGAGCTGGAACACAGGCATATGTGTATGCTCGCTTTCCCCCAATTACTGTTTCCCCTAAAATAGGGTAAATAATTTCTTAAATAATAAACAACTGGTTTTTAGTACTTATAGCTCCTGTGAAGTCAGGACAGAGAAACACCAGCAACATGTCAAATTCTGAGGTAAACTCATTGTTATTACTTTAAGGCTGGCCAACCTATAGACCACAAATCCCACAGTGCCTTATAGATGTTACCGAATGAAACTGTACATCTCCCTATTCTTTGCAAGAAGGGAGCAACAGGCACTGGATTCCTACAGATCTCTCCAATTTGATATTTATTTAGCATCCCTGTCTTTAGGTGGGCATTTAAGGTAATAATCTACATCCAACTTCAAAAGTTTTGCTGCAGTGGCTGTTTACAGTCACTGAGGAAGTCTGTGTGGAACTCAGAGCAGATCCCTTCTCCCAGATGTAAATTCCCAATCTTTTTCTTGTCCTGTGAAGGCATCAGTCATGCCTGCGTGCACAGAAAAAGAAATGCACAAATGCTTTCCGCTTTTTAGAATAAAAAGCAAGGATTTTATATTTGATTTGAAAGAAAAACAGAGAGTCTTCCTATCCTCTACTAGTAAAAAAAAAAAAAATAGCACACATTGAAAAAAGGAGGGGTTGGTTTTGTTTCTTACTTTAAACACAAACAGTTTTCTTCTATATGGTTGCAAATATTTTGTACATAATAATGGATGGACTACCTCAGATAGGGTGGTTTAATCTGAGTTAATTAGGATTTACACTCTATTAGAAGTGCCAGAAATCTTCAGTGCTCTGTAGGGAACCTGTCTCTTGTGCAGTTTGATTGGTACCATCATTGCATAAATAATGTCTGAAAAGATCACTGTCTCCGAACACATGGAATAAAAATGAATTAGAGCTTTGACACACTGTTCTTTCGATTATTTTACCAAGAAGACAATTCAGAGACTTTGCACAAAATTTATCTTTATTTATACAGAACATTAAGTGGTGCTATAAAAGTAATACTATATCCTCTTTTTTTAAAATAATACCCGCAGTAAATTATGGCAGAAAACATAAAATTCCAGTATGAAAACAAATCTGAGAAACATCTTTTTTCATTTATATTAATTTTATATTTATTCCGTTTTATATGAATGGCCCAATTCTGCCTACCAGTTAAAGCTTAGTAGCTAAACTGCTACTAAAACTCAACTTTACCTTGGTATAGACCAGAATCTAGTTTGGAAATTTTAAACTGCGACCCTGTTCTTGAAAGAGGAAAACCAAGACTGTCTGACTAAATATTTTTTTCCCGCTGCGGAAAAATGGGTGTGTGCTTTTAAAGAAATCCGGCTGTCGTTTGCAATTCTCTGTGCTTAGCCCTTAGCTTCACCCTTCAAATCCAACTAAGGCTCCTCCGAAATTGCTGCAAACGGATTCCCTACCATTTTTTTTTGGCGAGGGGCTAATTTCACTTGCGTTTGTTTGGTTATTCATGGGGCAGGGGGTCTCGCAGCCGCCCCGAGGAGCGCTCTCGGGAGGAGCTGCAGCCCCCGCAGCCTCCCCTCTGGCTGGTGGCCCCGGCCGCTGCCAGCAGCCCCCCTCCCACCAGCTCCCACCCGCCCGCCCGCCGTCTTCATCCCAGTAACTTCTATTTTCTGGAAGCTGGCGCTGCTCCCAAATGCTGAGGAAGGAGTGAGAAGCGCAGCTGCTGACGACTGGCAGCGCAGAGCCGGCGATACTGGAAAGCAGTTTGTAATAATGAAGGTGTCCGTTACCCTCCGAGGCTTTAAAGAACCTTTCAGGGAAGGGTAGGCAGCCGCATTCCTCTCCGGGTTGCCAAGCATCTGGGCTCGCACCGCAAACCACCCCGCAGCCCGACACAGTTATTTGTCCCGTGGAAACCGCTGCGGGGTGCTGCTTGGCCCCTGGTCCCAGCGAGGCCGGGAGCCGGGGTGAGCCGAGAGACATAATACCTGCTCTGACATCCCGGCGCCGTTATTTCTCTTTTCCTTCGCTCCGTCTGTACTGCTTTTTTAGGTTTTACCTTTTGCCAGTACCCTTTCGTGTTTGTTTATCTTAGGAAGCATAAATCGCATCGTAAACGCTGCTTGGCTTTGTAAATAGTTTGGGTGATATGATTTCCTTTCAGGGACTTGATAATGGCATATTATAAATTTCAGACTAACTATGAGATTTGAGTTGTATTGTCAGGAGCAATGTAATAAAAAGTACTACTTCAATTGTCATTAAATTCCTGTTACATTTCGCTTACGATTATGTAGTTTTCCCTAGTGCTGCTGGTTAGAAAAGGCAAAAAATTGCTGCATCTGTCTGTCAAGTCATCTTGACATCTGTATTGTCAAGCCGCCACATGTGCCTCGTCTGAATAAAGACACCGTCACAGGTCCTGCGATGGCATCGAGGCAGTAATAAATAGGAAACTCTTACAATGATGATCACGATTAAGAAAAGGAAGTGTAAATAATCTGCAGTGCCTAAAGCTCACTTTTTTTTTTTTGCAGAGTGGATTTGTAAATGAGCTGTAAACCTGATCCCTTTCTTATTGAGGTCAGCGGCAAAACTCCTGCTAATCCCAGCTGAAACAAAATCATTCTGCCAGCTTGATGTTTATAGAAATGCATATTACCTTCCCCTAGATGTTCTCCCGCTATCTATGGCTTTTTGTATTACAGACTGCGACTTCGGCTAACGTAAACATGACCCCAGGAATGAAATCTTACTCATATTGAATAAAAACCCGTTACTCTCGAACAGCTAACAATAAACTTTGTCACGTAATTTATCGGCAAATATTGAATACTCACAGGTCTATTAGGGATCAGCAAATCCGGGAGGGAAGGCTGGGCACAGCTGAGGGCTCGCTCTGGGAAGGGCTCTCTGGTGCCAAGCCTGATAAAGGTGCACCTTTGGGGCATTATTCCCTCTGACAATGAGCCTCTGTGTGCGCGTGTTAAACTTCCTGGGGTTGTTTTACACTCCTTTGCAAACAGCCAAGTAGTGTGGAAGTTGTGTGGGAGTGGAGTAAGTGGGATAGCATTTTTGTGGGAAGAGGCTTTTCAGAGGATCGGGGTGAATTTTTTCTGGCCGGCTGTGGAATTGCATACTAAAGGAAGAGCTTGTGCTTCCTCCCCCCCTGCTTTCTTCTTTTTCTTCTTTTCTTTTTTTTTTTTTCTTTATTTTTTTCCCCCCATCTAAATGTAGCGCTGGGCCTCGGGAGGCCCATAAACAGACAGAGCTTCCTACTGAGGTTGTCACTTGACTGACAGCAAAAAGCTTCTGGGGAGATGGACGAGCACGAGTAGGTGGACGTAGAAAAATGGAGAATGAAAAGATAAAGCAAAACTAGAACAGAGTGTTCATCCACAATCACAGGCCTTTCGGGGGCTGTTACGTATTTAACTCATGAAAGTGGTATTTGCGATTGGGAAAAATTCAAAGCAACTGTATGTCTATGTGTGTGTGGGAGACACCTAATATCCATTTGGAATACTCTATTAGAAATGATATTAACTCCAGAAATACATCCCAGACAAACCACCTGTGCCAATGCCCAGCTATTCCTGTACTGACATATTCCCTCGGCGTTTTTAAATAAGGAGGAACCCAGACTGTGAAGGAATAGGAAAGACGACAACCTTCCGGTCCTTACGTTTCGAGATGCTTTACAGCTTCTCCGGAGCTGTGGGTCTGTGTGCCGGTTTGGCTATACCATCCGAGCCCTAAATAAACAGCTCCCTAAATAATTCAGCTGGGGTTGACCTCTACGGAGCAGACGGGACCAAACCTTTAACACGTTGTCCATAATTAGTGCGGCGTGTGCTGCGAGCGCGGGTGGTTCCCCCGAGGAGCTGAGGCAAATGGAAGGTTTGAGACGAACGTGAGCTTTTCTCGAGCTGCATTAAACCGACCATTTAAACGGTGTAAACTTGATTATGGTGCAAAGCTGGTTAGTTCCCACCAGAGCCGAATCGCTGCCGATAGCGAGTTACAATAACACGAGGGGGCAGGTTGGCAGCGGGGCAGGCTGCTCGGTTAACGGGCAGTTAAGGAAAACATAGCAAAATTTTAAGGAATAAATGTTGGTGTCAGGGATTTTGTTGTAAGGTGGGGTTACTCGCTGAAGCTGAGAACAGAATTTAGTCCAAGTATCAATGACATCCGTTAAAACCAAGCTGGGCTTTTACGATCCGTTGAAATGACACAAAGTAAGGAAATTGTGATTATTTTGGCAAGGCTTCTTAAAAAAAAAAAAAAACCAACAAATTTTCCTTGGAGCCAAAATGTAGTGGATTTGGTAGAATTGCGAACATTTTAGTTTATGACATTAGCGGGGCCTTTTTACATTGTCTGCGTTTATTTTATGTGACATTTTTAAACAAATTAAAATTGCATCAATCTAATAGAAATATTTTTAAGGTTTCAAAGTATTTAGTATTTTTTATGACAACTGACTTTTCTGGCATTGCAACCAAAATAACTTCAGTTAAGAAAAGAAGGTGTTTTGATGCTTCACCGTTACCATAAATTTTATCCTGGCGTACAGTAGATCCGTCAGATGCATCAAAGAATGTGGAAACAGGAACACTCAGGTTGCTTTAATTGAGGACTGCCGATATTTTTGTGTAAATAATAAAAAAGGAACTAATCCTTTTCTTCCTCCTCATTAGGCCAAGAATTCTTGTAGATAATTAAAGTCAGGAAGTACAAGTTTTAAGAGTTGTATTGCCCGTCCTGCGCTGTTTTCTAACTCCCGTTATTCAAGGACCTGCTTAAAAGATTTATTTTCTATGGAAAGAGAAAAAAATACCCCAGCTATCTTTCTGGAGTTATCTTTAAGGTTCTGCCAGTGGGTGCTCCAAAATAAATGGTCAAGGTAAAGGAAACAATCTGAGCCTCAGACTATGGAAATCTCACTGTAAATACTGAGTTAATAAATCTTTTAAAAGCTGTTTTAAAAACAAAACAAAAAAAATGCATCCTACCTAGATCTTGACCTAAAATGAAAACAGGTGAAAGATACTCTACATTTTGAAGCAAAAAATATTTAGTGACAGTGTGTTTGTAAGTATTATGTTTTGCAGATACTTGAATTTAGAAGAAAATTGGGTTATTTAAAGTGAAAACAACCGATTGACCACAGGCGTGTTTCCTGCTGCCAGAAATTGTTAATCAAACTTCAAGACCTTCGGAAAATATTCTTCTAACTAATCGAGCTTCTACGGGGGTTCAGTGCTTTAACTTAGAGTTAACGGGGCAATAATTCGGTTTAACCCAGACAGAAGAAAAATGTTGAGAGAGTCTGGGTGCCATTCCCTGAAGCCGGGGTGCTGGGATGGAGCCGGGAAGGGTTTGTGTCCTGATGCTGGGATGGGACGGGGCGATGGTGAGGGGACGGAGCGATGCTGGGGGGACACGAGGGGATGCTGGGGCAAGACGAGGGGCTACTGTGGGGACGGAGTGATGTTGCGGGGATGGAGCGGTGCTGGGGGACGCAGGGGGGAACGGGCGCGGTGCTGCGACTGCCCGGGCACACGTACCGCTCCCGGCGTTCCTCCGGCAGGGTTTTGTCCCCGGACAGCGTGCCCGGGAGCAGAGGGTGAGGGGCGAAGGGACCTGTCACCCTCCGGGGGAAACTGAGGCAGCGCCACCGCTGAGTGCCTCGGGTGCGGACCGAGGGCGGTTCCGGTGCCCGGGAGCAGGAGGCGCTTCACGAACGGGCGTTTGCGGAGCTTTTCGAAGGCAAAGCAGCGCGGGGGGAGGGGAGGGGGGTGTGGTTGCCAGCAGCGTTACCGATGGACGGCAGCACCGAACCGGGGCTCGGGGAGCCGGGTCGGCGGCCGCCCGTCCCGTCCCGTCCCGCTCGGTGCCTCCCGGTACTCTCCGTGCTGCTGCGGGAGGCGGGGGGGGGGGGCTGCTTTGTGAATAGGGGCTGTTTAAGGAGCACAGTTTATACCCCGCCGACAACCGAGGACTAAGCCGAATTTTCAAAACTACGCGTTTATTGTAAAGACGCATTTAGGGAGTTTTTATATATATTTATATATATATATATATATATATTTTATATATATAGATATTTTCACGGGGCGGGGGGGCCTCCGCACCTATATATTCCATACCGGGGGTGCTTGCGTGAGCCCGTGCGCCCTCGGCAGGGCCAGTCACAGCCCCCAGAGGGGACCCGCTCCGAACCCTGGCCTTTTCCCTAACGCCCCCCCCCTCCGCCCCGCTCCGGCTCCGTGCATGAAGCGTTAACGTTCGCGGTAAACGGGGGGACTCGCCCTCCGCCGCCGTGGCCGGGGAAGCCCCGCCGGGAGCTGCCCGCTTCTCTCCGTTTCCCGGCGGGGGCCGAGTCCCGCGCCCTCCCGCGCCCCCCGGGCACCGCGCCCCGCGTCGCCCCCGCCAGGTGGCGCTGTTGCTCAACGGTGGTGCGCGGCGGGGCGGGGCGGGGCGGGCGGCGGGAGGCTCCGGGGCCGCCCCGGGCTCGGCGCGGGGAAGGCCCGTTCTGCGCGGCGGGACTGCGCCTCCCCCCCCCCCCCACCTTGCTCCCCGCACCGCGGAGGGCTGCTCCTCGCTCGCTCACTCACTCTGCTTTTTTTCCTTTTTTTTTTTCCTGTCATTTTTTTTGTGTGCGTTCCGACACTGTTAATGTCAAAGTCCCCCCCCCGGCGGAGCCTCCTCCTCTCGGCGGGACCGCGGGGTGTGTGTTGGGGGGGGAGGGGGGGGGGCAGCAGCAGCGCCCGGCCTCGCGCCCCGCTCCGCGCTGCCGAGCGGCAGGGGCGGGGCGGGGCGGGGAGGGGCGGGGCGAGCGGCGCGGAGCGGGCGGCGATTGGCGGAGGTGTCTTGACGGGCGGGCGGCGCCCCGCCCCCTTGGCAATGTCTATCGCCCGCCGCGCGCCCCATGTAGGCAGTTATTCCACTGGGATAGAGCGGCCGGAGCGGCGGCGGCGGCGGCATGGCCGGGGTCCCCTTCTGCGCCCTCCTCCCGCTCCTCGTCGGCGTCTGCGGGGCCGTCACCGGCTCCCGGGTCTATCCCGCCAACGAAGGTGAGGCGCCGCGGCCGGGATCCGCGTTCCCCCGGCGGGACGCCTCCGGGGGAGGGGGGGGAAGTTCGGCGCCCCCCGGGACGGTCCCCTCGCCGCCTCTCCCCGCACCGGGCGTCCGGCGGCCGCTCACCCGACCGAGCGGCGCTCCGCGGAGCTGCCCGCGGCGGCGGCGGGGCAGGTGTCGCGGGGCGGAGCGGCGCCCGCCGTCCCCCCGTTCCGCCGGCGGTCCCGTCCCGTCCGGTCCCGTCCCGTCCCGCGGGGGTGCAGCGCTCCCGCCCGCCGCGCCGAGGCGGCCCCCAGCCGGGAGTGCGGCTCACGAAACCGGTTCTCCCGGGAACTCCCGGCGGCGCCCCAGCCCGTCCGGCGGGACGGTTCGGCGGCGGCTCCGCGGGGGAAGCCGGCCCCGTCCGGGGAGCCCCCGCCAGGTCCCTCCGTGCCCGGCCCCGCTCCCGGACGGAACCGGGAGTGCCCCGAAGTAACGATGTGCCCCGAAGTAACGACGTGCCCCTGACCGGTAACCGCAGGCGGCGGAAAAGGCGGTGTAGCCCGCGGGATAGACCCGTTCCCGGCCGCCTGTCTCCCCGGGGAGCGCTCTCCCCCTGCCGGAGCCGTCGGGGGGGGGGGAAGAGGGGGGGGTCGCGGTTCGCTCCGAGCCCTGCGAGCGGCCCCGGGGCGCGGAGGGACGGGCGTGCGGTCCCTCCGATCTAAACCGGAGAGAGGGTCCGGTTATTGAAGGTATTGGCGGGGTGGGAAATAACGCTTCAAGTTGAAGGTGGATGCGATCGCGCTCCACACACATATGGAAACGCTCAGGTAAAGCAGTTATTTCAATATTGCCTTTTGGCAGCTGGAATTTAATCTTATTTTACTTGTACCTTTCTGCAGTTACCTTGCTGGATTCCAGATCGGTTCAGGGAGAGCTGGGGTGGATAGCCAGTCCGCTGGAAGGAGGGGTAAGTTTTAAACCGCTATCTGATCAAAAGGGTAAAGGGGGTGATTAGTAACTTTCAGAGAGTTCTAATGGCTCGGTTATTGTTGATTGTGGCGGGGAGGTCAGATTTCTTCCCTGGCTTACCAAGTGAATTACTCTTTGTTGGAGAAACTCTATACTCCCTTCGGATAGTTCTGTCACGGAAGAAGTGGAAACCAAAAGGGCAGAAAAGAGGTTTCAGAATTAGGAGATTGGTTGAGGCATGGGCTGAGATGCCTATTTAAAACTGAATACCAACAAGTAATGTGATCTGGCGACCAAAGTGGCATTCTTGACTGTAATTATTATATCTATGGGCCGTCTCGGCTGGGAGATGTTCAGGGCAATTGCTGTTCTATTTCTGGATGAAAGAGAAGGGATCAATATACAAGATAGATCTTTTGGTGTGACGGGACAGTTGTCCTCTTGCGGGCTGTAAACATCATATGTTTTGGTGTCTGAACAAATAAACTGAAGCACCCAGTGCTTGGATTTCTTTTTATATACTTTTTCAAAGAGAAAATTGCTTGAATTGGTTGCCCTGTGGTGATGTGATGATGTTAAGAGATTTGCACATCCATTGCTGGGGTTTAGAGCCCCTCTGCTTAGCGAGTTGCAGGCAAGGTATCCCTATTAATTTAGCTTTGTATTAGTGGGTGGGCACCTTGCTGCTCTCTCATCCGTGCCCTGTCCTGCAGGGTGCTCAGGGCCTCTGTGGGACACTCCTGAGAACCTTGGACACTAGAGTTGGTGGGATCTGGTGGAGACTGTACTTAATACTTATTGGGTTTTTTGTTTTGGTTTTTTTTTTTGTAATAAGCAATTAGAAAGGCTTTTTCTTTCTTAAAGTGAACAATTTAAGAAAAATGCCAGCAGTGCACACTAAACATTAATGTATTAAAAAAAAAACAACCACTTCAAATCCTTTTAATGTTAAATGAGTAAAGCAGCTTACTATAGTTAAGCAGAAGTAACTAAGTTAAACTGGTTGAAAAACAAGTGCTGAAGGTTCAGGACCGATGTACAACAAAGCACTGGTTTCTTCAGGACAAATTTACTTTCTTGTGTGCATTCCCACTTGTAATTAGAAGAAGCAGAGCTAAGGAAACAGCAGTGAGTGGAAGGAATCCGAGGGTGCGTTGGCTGGTGATGCATTATGCATAAGCTCTGAATAACCATAACATGGGAGAATGGGGGATTGTTTTGCTCCCCCATTGTTGTTCTGGGTGAACTTGACTACAGTCCTGGCTTGTGCTCTGCCTAAGCACACTGTGCTGTCCCCGAAACTTGGGTTTTTTTTTCCAAAGAGCAGGGAAGTGATTGGCAGGCCTCTGGCAGCGCCGGCGGTGCACATTCACTGCTGATTGCAGGCAATTGCCCTCATCTTTTGACAGTGTGGAAAGGTACAGCTCTATCTTGGTGAGAGTCAGGCTTCCTTCTTAATCCTAGACCCTGGAAAGGTCAGTTAATGAGATGGGGTCTTCCATATGGCCCTTCAAGGGATAGCTGCACCGTATATTAGAATAGGACCTAAAATACAAGTTTTAATAAGTCGGTAGTAGAATTGGTGATCAGAGGGCAGCTGTGCATTATTAATGGCAGTTGGATCCCCCTTCTCCCCCATGTTTTCTCTGAAAGCGCCATGCAAGCTTGAGAAGGAAAATGTGTGCTCCTATTGTGGACGTGACTCGTTTCACTAAACCTACATACGTGTGTTCTATTTTTAAGCCAGTAGTGAAAAATTTAAGAGTACATGGGCTGTCTCTGAGATACAGTGCTTGGAAAGCATTTATTTTAGCTTCATATGCTGCAGATTTATTTCAAGCATCAGAAATGAATTCCTTCTTTATCTTCCTGGGAAGATTCTGTCCTTCAGTGCTAGTTTTTCTTTAATCATGTGTACCTTATTGTCTATTAAAAAAGGTATTCTAGATCTAAACCACACCTTAGGTGTGAGGGTTTTGAGGATAAGAAAGGCTGGAGATAAACATAGTCATTTAGCAGTGACTAGCAGTAATCAAATATATGGTAGCCCTGGAGGAATTAATAGATTACATTATAAATGTAATTAATGATTTACTCTGTGTTTTGCAGTTGAAAAGCAGGTTTTATGCCCAGAATGTTTTACTCTGCATCATTAAACCGTGGGAAGAGCTGAATTATAGAAGTTAATTTCAGCTTGAAAGCAAGAAGTTACAGCTTTGACCACATGAAGTTACAAATCATTTCTAGTGGCTGGAAATTTGGGGCTATAGTTATTTTCAGGTCTGGCAGTAAGACACACTTAGGTTTGTTTTGTGTCCATGTGTTTATGAAAGAAGGAACCCTGCTTTAAATATTTGTGTGTTTGTCAGGAGGTGTGGTTGTGTTGAGAAACTGATCTGAAACTTGCTGAATTTAGTTGCAGTCTGTCCGTTGACCTCGGCGGTCTCTTTATTGAATCCCGTAGCAGCATCCTCATTGTATACGTGTACTAAAGGAAATCCCGTCAACAAGTATTATTTCCCTCTGCTTCTTCCTTTCTCTTGTACCACACACAATATAGGTAGTGTAGACAGCCTGAAGATAAGCAGAATAGAAAGTGATGGATCATAAAGACAATATTGTAACAGTAAACTAGCTGTGTGGCAGCTGTAAATTAAACAAGTCTGTCTTCTTACTAACACCATGTTGCACTTTCCATTGATAGATGACTTTTTAAGATTTGTTTTTTCCTTTTCTGTGAAAAGGAGTGACATGCTGACTATTGATTTCCCCCCTTCCTTCATTTTAATTTGCAGTTATCTCTAGGCAGCAAATAAAATATTATTCTTTCTGCTCCTAGTGACTCATGGTGCTAACTACTGTCATTCTATAAACGGAGTCAGCTAAGCTGGAATCTTTTTAAGTAAAAATCACTTGCATAAGAGCAATCCTTGTGAGAAGAATGCAGGTTATTATACAAGAAGCCCCTTAACGTTAAGAAGGCTTCTGTTTATCAAAGCCACGGCTTCAGTAGTTCTGAAAAGCACTTCTGGGAAGTCTCTTTAAAGTTACTACTGTTTTCCAAGGATAATTTTATATGCTTCATTGTATTGCCTGCAAACCCAGACAGTATATTATTATCTAATATATTATTTTTTAAAGAAGGATTTTTCTGCTACTGAAGCACTATGGTTTTGTGGCTTGTGGATTATTTTTTTTTTCTGGAAAGATCTCCCTCCCTCCCAGGAGAGCACTGTGATAAACTTTCCTCTCTCTGTGATAATGCATGTTTTTTTTTCAAAGCTGTTGGTTATGGGTTCTGTTCTTTTATAAGTTCATGATGCTGAACTGCTGAATCGGGGCCAGATCTCTTCTTTCCTTACTTTCCTTGGATTGCATTGGATTGCATATTGTTGTTACTTCATAGTTAGGAGGTTGCCTGTTAGTTTGTTACTAGAAGAGTTTGCAGAGACCTGAAACTTGATTTGAGGGGGTGTAAGGGTTTTGAAGCATGCTGCTACCCTCATCTTTCAGCATTTACCCTCTCTGCTAAACTTTTTGGATTTTCAGGACTATGAATCTAGCTGTTTCCTGACACTTCCTCTAGGACATGATGTGTGATATTCCTTATTTTCCTACCTTCCCACTAAGAAGAAACTTTGGATAGTAAAGTTACATCAGTGTTGCTGATAGACTGTCCCACCCAAGTCAAGGACCCAGTTCTCTGTAGGCAGATATTTTTTTTGCCCAGCTCCAAAGCAAAAACTATTTGCTGAGTGTGTCTGGGATATCACTAGCCCAGGAAAGCAGTTGGCTGCTTAGAGAAATAACAAGAGGTGGTTTAAGAGTTTAAAATGTGTGATAGCAATGTCAGAAACGGGGATGTTATTATCCCTGTCCTGTGCTTTTTGTGTGACGAAGTCGTACGATCTCAGCATTTGATATTCCCATGTAGAAGAGGGGGCTCGTGTATCACCTGCCTTTCCTACGGGAAAACACCGTAGTGTTTGTGCTCTGCCACAAGTCTGAGATGCCATGTGTAGCCCTGATCCAGGTTGTTGGGATTTTTCTTTTCCTGTAATGGGGGAAAAAAAAATACAACCTCTACATCAGTTGTAGAAGTGCAGATTATGTTTGTTAAGCTCTATTGTTCCTTTTAGTGATGATGTATTCTTCTCCTTTCCCTCTTCGCAGTGGGAGGAAGTAAGCATTATGGATGAGAAGAACACTCCGATTCGTACCTATCAAGTCTGCAATGTGATGGAGCCCAGCCAAAATAATTGGTTACGAACTGATTGGATTCCCCGTGAGGGGGCTCAAAGGGTATATATTGAAATCAAGTTCACGCTAAGAGACTGCAACAGCCTGCCGGGTGTCATGGGAACTTGCAAAGAGACTTTCAACCTTTATTACTATGAATCAAACAACGATAAGGAGCGTTTTATTCGAGAGAGCCAGTTTGCCAAGATCGACACCATCGCTGCCGATGAGAGCTTCACACAGGTGGACATCGGTGACAGGATCATGAAGCTGAATACAGAGATACGGGATGTGGGACCACTCAGCAAGAAGGGGTTTTACTTGGCTTTCCAGGATGTCGGTGCCTGCATCGCTTTGGTGTCTGTTCGTGTCTTCTATAAGAAGTGCCCGTTGACAGTTCGAAACCTGGCCCAGTTTCCAGACACCATTACCGGGGCTGATACATCCTCTCTGGTGGAGGTTCGTGGCTCCTGCGTCAACAACTCGGAAGAGAAGGATGTGCCAAAAATGTACTGTGGGGCAGATGGCGAATGGCTGGTGCCCATTGGCAACTGTTTGTGCAATGCTGGCTACGAAGAACGTAACGGTGAATGCCAAGGTAGGATGAGCCATATTGTACTCTTCATTAGAGCTTAGTTGAATGCGTAATTGAATCGGAGATGAGAGTAAATGGAGTAAAGCCAGTAATTAGCAGCCCCTCTGGGATGCGGCGGGACAGAGGGGTTTAATGAAGAAGTCCAATAGCTCCAGGTGGCAAGGCTAAGAATTATATAATGCAAACCAAATGATACTGCCACGATAGGCAGAAGGCAAAACACATTTTCTAGCAGGCGCCTAAATTTGAATTGACTCACAATAGTCACCGAAATGTGAATAACTGCAAAATAGTACAGTTGAGCTACCATCCTTCAAAGAGACAAATCTTTAAAGTTTTGTCTGAAGTGAACTTTGTTAAGCACAGGAAATTCTGGCAAAGTCTTCTTTAGATAATGCAGTAATGGGGTAAGAACTAGCTGGGGAGGGGGGA
This sequence comes from Gallinago jamesoni, assembly GCA_025769975.1. Lineage (NCBI taxonomy): Eukaryota > Metazoa > Chordata > Aves > Charadriiformes > Scolopacidae > Gallinago > Gallinago jamesoni. Next base: position 20,321,730 of record JAOQGH010000051.1, read on the forward strand.
ACAGGAGTTTTAGCTAGATTACTTTTCCACTCTGGGAAGGGGAAGTCTTTGGTGTTTTACTTGTTGCAAATTTTTAGCACTAAATAACCCTTTGATATTTGACACTGCTGCCTTTGTTAAATATTTTCATTTCTCAGAGGGTCTCTATTGTCAGTTTAATAATAGAGGTGCTAGGATACTCTTAGAAATGCTAAAAGTCTCCACCCCACCCTCCCACACGCACCATCCTGTGTGCTGCAGAATTAGGGATTAAAGTTTGTATAAAAGACAGATTATCCTAGAAAGAAAAAAACCTCAAAACCTATGTTCTCTTTGCCTCCCCTTTCTGGAAAAAGAAGTTGTAAGAGGTTAGGGAAGGAGAGAAAGGAGAAGGATAAAATATCGTTAGCTTCAGCTTCTAAAGTTTTGCTCATGTAAGCATAAATTAAGATCAAATTTAAATGGATTCTTGCGCAGGTCAGTGGGCTTAATTTGGCTCAGTGCTGAATTGAAGGTGCTCAACTTCTTAGTGGATTTGGACCCGTGTTTTTGGAAAAAGCCAGATGACTTTGCTTCACATCTTCTCGGTGTGTTTTTCACTAGGTCATTTTTTTTTTTTTTTTTTTAATCTTGAGACTGAGAGCAAGATAGCAGAGCAAGTGACTGACTGCTTTTGTGCTAGACTCCTAAGAGAACAGTGTCTTTTCAATGTCTTACTTGATTTCTTTTAAATGAGAATTTACAGTCAATATGAAGGTCATTATTATGCATTGAAATTCAGCTTTGTCAGGAAAGAAGCGCTAAGTACAAACTTCAGCCTTCATTTGTAGTATTTTCCAATATGGAAAAAGCCATATTGGGAACAAAATTACCGTGGGCTGTGGAGAGAACTGAAAGGTGAGCAGCACAATGACAGGGTGTCCTGTCTGGGGTAAATCATTCTGTTTTTTTGGAACCTTGTGAGATGGAAACTTGAAAACCTGTGGATGCTTAATGGTGAAGCTGTGACTGTGGTCCCTCCTGGGGAGATGCTGTTACTTTCTAATTGCTCTAACTTCTGGGCAAAGCTTCTTGACACCTTTACAGCCTGGGTTGGGAGAGGAGGAAGTGAATGGGGGGGAAAAACATCTTGGTTTACTGCACGGAGATTATTCCACCTTCTCCTGAAGGCCTGTTGGGCCAGTACTGGGTCACTCTGACATACATCTACCATTTTTCAGTGTCAGTGGCCCAGATGTGATGAGCTAATTGCCTAACAAATCCTGTGTCTTTCAAAGGACATCTCTTGATGTTTTGCTGGTGGGTAGTGGTGATAATGGGATGCTTTTTTTTTTGTTTGTTTTTTTTACTTATTTTAATGGTGTTGGACTAGGCCTTGAGGATGAATGTCAGCTTATCTACCAGTTCTCAGCTGCACCTGGGGAAGGCTGTTTCCCAAGGAAAAGAAAGATCAGATAATGCCATATATACCCAGGAGATAGAAATGTTCTGTCTTTTGGGCTCTCCAGAGTGAAGTTGGCCTGTACTAGTCATTTTGAGAGGATTTGAGCCAGCGTGCAATTTGAAAGTGCTAAACCCATTTCGTCAGCGGTTATTTGTGGTTTCCTTTTCCCATGTTTGCCATTCTCCAGCCAGAACAGTTTACTGGGAAATTCCTCTTTGTGAATTCATGAAGTTTACCAGAACTGTGCAGCTTGCCCTCTGGTTTCCAGTGAGGCCATTAAAGCAGTTTGGCCTTTGACGCTGCTGAATGAGGCTTCCCCTTTTCTTGCCCCGCTCAACTTCATCGTTCAGCAAATGTTCTGCTCGGGCAGGTTTTTGGAAGGGAGGAAGAAGATGAAGTGAGGAGGATTCCTGTGGTTTTGGTACAGAGGATTGGGAGTAGTGGGAGAGACTTTGAGTTTGGGAAAGGCAGTAAAAGGATGCTGGGCAGGGATTGGAGCTGGTGAGCAGGTTCCACCTCAATTGTTTTTCAATAGGTTGACTGTGGCAGGACAAATACAAGGAGAGGTCAGAGGTTGTCCCTTTCCTCATCCATCTTCCCCTGTGATCCTAGGGTCAGAGTTAGGATTGATTAAGATCTGGAATGTTTGACAAAAGCTTGGTGGGCAGAAATAGTTTAGGCCAGCGGGACTGGGGCTTTGCACTTGTTGGGAGATCTGCAGGAGACATTGGAGCTCCCTGTCCTCTCCTGGGACCTCCCTCTGCCACACAGTGCTGGGATGGACCAGCCAGTGCTTGGGTTACCCTAAAAGCTGCTTCAAGATCATTCAACCTTCTGATTTTTAAATAATACGTTTTTCCTTGAGCTGCTTTTGCTTAATTTCTGATGTGCGTGTGGGAAGCGTAATGGAAAGCCACTTCACATCTAAAGTGGCTCCTGTAGTGGGAGTTAATGACTCTCTGACCTTGAACAGGATTTTAAAAAATTGTGTTGGTGATAGGGAGGTGTTTGAATATGATGACAAACGAACTGTCCTTCCTCTGCTGCTGTTTTTTTTTTTTTTTTTCCAACTGACTTTATTGATGATATTCTGTGTGTGTGTATAAATGCAAAAACCCAAGACAGAAAGGGAGAGGAGCCAAATATTTAATCCATATTTATTTGGGAACTTTCACAGGTGTATCACAGGAGAGGTTCCACAAAATTTGGTCCTGATCAGTAGAAATATTAAGTGAACACTGATTCTTTGCTTAAAGCTGAATTTGTATCTCTGAACTTGATGCTGAAATAAACCCTAAGTTGCTGGGGTTTTTTCTTACTATTTTTTTGCCCCCAAAACTTCCCATGCTAGTGGCTATTCATTTAGGAGAGTATAAATGTAGAATATTGTTGATGGAACATGCCTAGCCCAACTAGTGGCACATCTCAAGGGTAAAGTAATTACTGCTTTAGGGCAAAGTTGAGACAAAGTAATTTTAAACTTTGCTTGTATGCATCATTGTTATGTAAATTGTTTTGTTACATATTAATATAATGTGGTTTGGGTTTAGTTACCATTTCCTCATGATAAAATGCATATCTTTTTAAATCAAAGGAGGAGGGGGAAAACAAGCAGGAAGGGAGAAAAGACATATTAAATAAAGCAATAGACTGTAGCCATCTGTGATGATTTTGATGCTGTGAAATTACAAATCTCAATTTTAGACCTGCCATTTAATATAAATATGTGAGACAGTTGAGATTTTTACTGTGATATTGTAAAGGTTATGAGAGCCAACAGCTTTGTCTTCAACTACACTTCCTTTTTTGAGTTGTGAATTGGCCAATTGGCAGAAAATCCAGTGTCATTTAAAATATGGCTCAGTCCTAGTTTCATATCACTGCTGTTTTTAGAATTTTCCTTCGAACTTTGATAACAGCATCCCTAAGAAGTAATAATTTGAATGATAAGATTCTTTTTATCTTGGAGGCTTTGAAGAGTGTCTGTGATCATTGAGAGCAGCAGTTCAGTTTACATCAGAAGGGTACAGTCTAATTACTTTTTTTTTTCTGGGATAAGATTTTTGGATGGTGGGGTTTGTAGGGGCGGGGAAGTGAAGTAATTTGTATGTACTTTCCCATTTTAGTTATAGACAACTTTTTTGGTAGAATAACGCTGATGAACAGTCTGGCTGCACAAAAGGGTAATCAGAAGGGTGACTAAGACTGTGCAGATTTGAGACTTCAGAAGGATTTTTTTTTTCAGGTTGATTATTTTTGGCAGGGGAAAAAGAAATGCACAGACTCAACATGTTTAAAAGGAGCTGAGAACACGGAAGCTACCAGGAGGGGCATGGGAGCGATACTGAAACACAGTCTGTCTGAACCAAATTTAGTTGGTTCCCTTCTCTGCTGAAGCAGTGAATTGGTTATGTTCTCAAGTAGCTCAATAGATCTTCCAAGGGTTGCTCCATTATTTTTTTATTTTTTTTTACCACCTGGTGCATTTCAAAAATCATTTAAAGGTTGTTGCAGGCTCTGTATTGCTTTTCTCCTCCCTGGCTCCCTCAGAAGTCAAGTTACAACTGTCAAGCAATTGCCCCTTCATGTATCCCTTAGAGAGGCTGGGATTGCTTCCTTCTGAATTCCTGACAGCATTTCTGCTGGCACACAGGGGAGCAGTATCGAGTCCTTACTCTGTGTGTTGCTGGTAAAAAGTATGGTCTTCAGAATCAAAGCTAGACGAGCTGTGTGGTGGTATGAATTCCATGGCAGGTCTGGGTAGACTTTTGTGGGGCATATAGACCATCTTCTGGTTTCTGTATGTGTGTGGTTTGTGGTTTTGTTTTTTTTTTATTATTTAAAAACAAAAGGCAAACCAAAACTTTCCAGACAACTCACCTTGTGTGTGATGACTTCAATATTTGGATCTCGTCTGGGTAAGGGTTATTATCTGTCTAATAATATGCTCTGCTGAGCTTGGTCTTTATTGCGCTTGTGAGAAGTGATTAAAGAAATGCTCAGCAATACACTTCAGCCTTTCGAGACTGCATCAAAAAGCCCCCCAAACTTGAGATAAATATCTTACCTGGTTTCGTTCCATTTATGCCACATCCTTTTGATATGTTGGGGGAGCAGGTGAGGTCACACAATTTTGTGAATCAGAGACAATTAACACTCCCATGACTAAATGGCCATTTTATGAATATTCAGAGTCTGCTTCACCTCCCTGGGAAGCAAACATGTTGGTTCCCTTCTCTTTCCTCCTGCTGGAGACTAAGGAAGCTCTCCCTGTGAATGGGGATTGGCAGCTGTCGGCCACTTTGCTTTTTGCATGCAGCAAATTCCTCATTTACATCTTTTGTATACACCCTCATGCAAAGTAGCACACCCATTTCCCCGTTTCACAAAGGAGATAAGAGCTTCCTTTGGAAACGCCAGCCAAAATCTCCTTCTGTTTATGCAGAGCTCAAAGATTTGGATTTTATGCAAATGGATTCTGGTTTGGTTTTTTTTGATCCCTTTGTTTAAGAAGGAGCGCCCTGTGCAAATATTACACTATCTCAGGGTCTACTCTTGACTGTGACTCTTTTCACAGTCTCCACAGCCTGAGCGAGCAGGCATGTGGCACAGTGCTATGCTCCAAAACCCTGGCCTTGTTTATAAAATGGTGGCTGGATGTGCAGGGAGCACCGTTTTTCATGCCTGGTGGAGCTGCAGGCCCTTAGGTGTCATCTCCTCTAGATGACCATCGATGACCATTGAAGCCCTCCTGTAGCCACAACCTCAAATGGGAGAATGGCTGTCTTGGGAGGTGGGATGCCCTTGTGCCATAGCTGTGTCTGCATGAAAAGACACTACAACTTATGACACTTTCTACGTGTTGAGTTGACCTGCTCAGCCCTGGTGTGGAGCCCTTTGCTCCCCTGGCCTGGTGGCAGGGACAGGCTTGGCCCACGGTTGTAGTTTGGTGCACAGGGAAAAGGGGCTGGTAGCACTTGGGTAAACATGCACAAATGGACTGCTGTCTTTATTTATTGAAAGAAAATAATCTGTGAGAAAAGTTCTGCTTTCTTAAGCCTCATGATTACACAAGAACTCTTACTTTGTTTTATTTTTGGTTTTAGTGGCTTTCTTTTCTTTTTAACTTTTCTTTATTTCAACTTTACTTAAAATTGCCTTTGGCTTGAAATAAAGCTGAGGCTCATTAAATGCTCCCAAAACACAGGCTTGTTCAGAACGGATTTGTTGAAAGGTTTATTGATATAAGTTAGAACACATGCTGCATGAATGTAACTGTATTTCTTTAAAGTACTGGTTTTCATTTTCTGTCTTTATAAATCAGTGGTATGAAATTGGGATCCTGATCATGTTGGGGCTACATCCTATAAGAAACCAGAAGGAAAAACAAGGTTGTGGGGGGTTTTCGTTTTTGTTGGATGTCCAATTAGTGTTTAACTTGAAGGTAATTTCACAGGGGTAGTAAACTGCGCAGTGTGAAACCTGGTGGCGTAATTAAATGGAGGAAAGGCTCTTTAAAACAACAAAGGAACGTGCAAAAAGTTTGCTTTTGTCCTAATAGTCATCCAGAAGGGGAGGTCATGCTGTTTAAAGTACAATATGGATGGGCTATTAAGGTTTAGAAAAAGACCCTGTACTGTACAGTTGGTATTTGCTTTGGCTCATTTCCTCACGGATGCCTGGAAAAAACTCGGGTTTGCTGGTGGGTTGGTTTGGTTGGTTTTTGGTTTTTTTTGATGGATAAGGTTAAATCTCACTAAAGGACTCTGTAAAGATAAGTTCATCTATACAAACACACTGAAAGAGGTGTGCTCAGAAAAGGGCCTTGTATTTGCTGAGGCCCTGGTGCAGCCAGACACGGGCAGGGGTTTCAGCAGGCTGGGCAGGAGGAGGAGGAGGAGGGATGCTCCGGTGCTGCTGGGGCTGGAAGATGAAGGGAAGAGAAGGAAGTAGCTTTCCCAGAGAGAGACACAGTGTGTCTGTGACTGAGATGAGACCAGAAGGAAGACTCAGTCCAGTGTCCTAGCTGCAAAAAAGCTTCTCCTCCCTACACGCTCATCAAAAGACATCGGTCACCTTTCTCTAATGAGTTGCCCATCTTGCATGCAAGAAACTCCTTAAAATGTCATTTGAACTAAAGGCAATCGATAACTATTGCTTCTGCTCGTATATGTGACTACTTTGTACAGCCACGCTACAAAGCTGCAGTACAGTGTCTTAATTACCCAGATAATCCTGTTTGCTTGTATTTTTAAACTATGGAGTGCTGGGTAATTATTCAATTCTTAATAGAAGGCAAATGGCAATGTAAACAATAATTAGGATGTTAGACTAATGCGCTTCAAAGCAAATTGGATTTTTTTCATACCGTTCAGCATGAAGTCCCATAAAGCTAGCAATTTAGTGGCAAGGAAACAACTTCCATTTTGTTCATATTTGCTGGTGTTATCTCTTCAGGCCTTGTTTCCGTGAGTAAGTTTGCTTCCGTGATGCTGCCTGCTCCAGAGCCAACGCCAGGTTGACAGTCAGCTCCCCACTGTTTCCCTATGCTCTCCTGTGGCTTCGGAGGGGCTTTTTGTCCCCTGGGGCCAGGAGTTAGAGGTCAGTGCCACCCTGAGTTCCCTCAGGTGCAGCCAGGGCTCGACTCAGTAGGTCGCGGCTGCCCTGGTGTATGGTCCAGAGAAGCAGGCTGAGATCAGTGACTGAGGCTCTTCCTTCATCTGGGGTCAGCTCTTCTTGCTTGCTGACTTTAGCCTGGGAAATAGAGACATACTTGAAGGGGAATTCAAGGCTTTTGCTCTTTGAAAGCTGGGTAGTACGCTGTGGGTCAGAGCTACAGCTACACCCCCCTTAGCTTGGAGGATGCTCCTGCTTTTCACCTCTTGGCTCTGATTTTACAAACGGTGATGCAAAATGATTGATTTCTGTTCTCTCTGCAAATCTTGTGTATGTAACACATTTCAGTACTTCCACAGACCGTTAATTGAATCCCATCATTGTATCCGTTCCTCACATCATATTTAGCCGGTGATCGAAGACTGTGTGTGGGTAGCAAAGGCATTAGTCAATAACGCCGCTGCTTTCCCAAATATTTTAGTAATGCCTCTGTCACAGCCAGGGTTTTGTCTGGCCTTCGCCATGCATTCTCAGCGGTCTGAAGGGATCAAACAATTGGCCTTGTTTTCCCATTATCAATGCTAAGAAAGGCCAAAATGTTCTCCAGTCTTAATGCTGAATTACAGAAATTGAATTACAGAAACTTAATTTCAAGTACATTTTACTTCTCTTCTGAGAAGTGGTGGTGGGGGAAATCAGTGGAACACTTGCAGAGGTTATGGCTGAATTTTTTTGATACTAATACAGGCTATCTCAATATTAAAGTGTGCATTTAAAGGGTGTGGATTTTCTTATTTTTAAATCCCAGAGGCTTCTTGCCAGGCCACATTTTAATAGCGTTAATTAACAAGTCTGTCTTTCCATACATCAAACATCTCTCTCTGGGGAGCTGAAGAATACCAAACAGCGCTTCTGTGAACTTGGTGCTTGAATTCATTTGTTTTCAGTTTTAAGTGTTTTCTACAGTTGAAAAAGACATCGCTGCTTTGAAAACAGTTTCCTTTTGAAGTGTCCAGCCTGGCAATGACTGAAGCAGCCACTGGGCAAATTAGCAAGTTAAAAGGACTGGATCAATACCTTCCCATCGCCTGCCCTCCTCCGGGGCTGGGGCTGGGTCCGGACAACCCTTGCTCTGGTCTGACCAGCTGCATGCATGCGTTTCAGGGGAGCCATCAATAGCGGCGTGGGTTGTGTCAAGCTGAGACAGCTTGATCCAGTGCCCAGACTCTTTCAAGGATGGCCATTTGAAAATGGATTCAGGGGAATTGACAGCTTTGGGAAGATCAGGCAGCTCATGTAATTATGGAGAGGATTAGAGGGAAAGTGTAGGGAGAAATAGGAGATCAATCATAGGGCACAAGTTGTCTGAACTCCTCTGTAGATGCTGGAGTATTCAGTTTTGTTGTACTTAGCTGGTGTGTGTAAAAGATTTCTTTGGGCTTTTTCAAGAGACAAGTAAACACAAATTAAAAAGAGGGTGTGTGGGTAGTCCCTACCGTTTCCCAGAAATGCTTGGGGGCAGCAGCTGCTGGATAAGTATAGCAGAAGATGCTTAGATATGACTGTGTTTGCCAACAAACCAAAAAAGATGGTTTTGGCTTCCCCAGTGCGTGGTCTGCTGCCCCATGTGCCTTCAAAGCTGCAGCGGTACCCTCGAGGAGGTCCCAGTGGGATGCTGTCCCCTGCCCTTGGCTTTCTGGTTGCCAAACTCCTGCTCTCTGAGGAAGGGCCCCCAGGGTGGCACTCAATTTCAGTGCCCTGGGGGGAGAGACAGCCCCTCCACCTCTCCTTGGCACTGGGGTGAACACTGAAGGTCCCTCCTGTGTTCGTAAATGTTAAAACAATGAACAAACCATTGCAGCAGTCAAAAATGTACTAGGGCCATTCTGAAATAGAGACTATTTCTTGAGAGGCTTGCTGGTGTCTTGCACACCAGAGGTGCTAGGATATAGCTGAATTCAGCTGGTCTTCCTTTTTAGTAGCTTTGGTGTTTGCATTTTGCACATCTGTCACCTCCCCTTAATCTCTGAAGTACTGTAACTCGGTTATTAGGTTGACATATTTTGTCCACTCATAATTAGTTCTTGGATTTCCTCATTTATTTTGCGGTGATCAGGAGTGTCCAGGGTAGAGCTAATAAGACAGCTGAAATTGGGACCAGGTCCCTGTATGCACTCCACCTGCTCATTAATCAAGGACTCTGCAGTTAATGAGAATACTTTCCAGGTAATATTTAATCTCAGGGTAGCAATAGTTACACTTAATGCAAAAGAACTTTCTTTTTTTCTGTTTGTTGCTGAAGTCATTCCCACGGCACACTAGAAGCTGTCCTCGTGTGCCACTGTCCACAGCTCTGCCAAGCTGACCCAAATTTGGATGACTTCTAAAAACCTTTGCAAGGTTAAAATAGTGGATCCAATACTTTAGGCTGGACATGACAGTCCAGTGTGTGCCAGGTACACACGCGTGCGTATAGACGTGGCTGATAGCGTATGTTGTTTCATAACGCTTTGAGGTTCAAAGGCCTGTCTGTGTGGGGAGGAAAGTTGAAAGGAATCAACTAAGAGGTGAAGTCAGTGTGTATAACTTAAGGTGCATTGCTAATCACCTGTGAGACTCTTTCCACCCTTTTTGGTTGAATCTACTCATGTGCAGATCCTTTATCCATTTGGTTGATTCACCTTGAAGTTCTTGGTGGCTCTTTGAAGACATGCACTTGGTACCCAGAATTTATGTACTTGGTAACCTTGACTTCAACACACCCAATAGTTTGAAAGTGAGCTCAAAGGGTTGTGGGCACTGGGAAAACACCCATTTAGCCTTAGGATAGAGTGAGCACTTGAATTTGTGAGAGAAAGGAGAACAAAATCCACCTACAATCACTTGCAGTAGAGCATGGAGTGGCAGCAGAAGGGAAAGGAGCCCTGAGCGTGGCTGCAGCATTGCCAAGGAGGGCATCTGGCTGGCTCCAGAAAGGAGCAGGAGACCTTGTCCATTGTGAAAAAGCAGTGCTGGCTCTGGAGGCTGAAGGAGATGTGCCATGAGTCTGATCCATCACTGCAGGGATCTACCCTTGTCTTAACATGGGTGGGACAGTCCCAAGAGCAGTATATGACCTTACTAAGTATCGCATCTCCTTCCCATTAGGCTGCCCTGGAAGAGTGACTGTGCAGAGCTGGTCCTTTTAGTTCAAGGTAAACTGTGATTGGGGATGAAAAGTTGAGAAAGGAGATGTCCTCTGTGTCTTTCCTGTTTGCTCGAACACTGGTTTGTCATGACATGCAATCGGAGGACCCCTGTTGCTCTAACTTGCACTGAGTTTTTAGCAGCTGCCAGCTCACTGCAGGGATGCTGGGGAGAAGGAGCTCTGCCCACCATGTTGCTCTGCTTCTTTAAAGATTACTATTAATGTTTCTTTCTTGTGGTTGTGCGTTCCAGCTCACCTTCTGCAGGGATCATGATAATTTGACCTCTCCATACACCTGTATAAAAGCTTGAGTTAAAAATGCCTCGTAGCAGAGCAAAGGAGAGACATTTTTCCGTGGGATTGGTGAGCTCTTTGAGAATGTCAAATGGCTAAGTTAACTCTTGTGCAAACACTGCCTTTTATTTGACTTTGTAGTTTGCCCTTTGAAATACAAACATATTTGTGTCAATCAGCAAGTCTCCCTTCCGGAGTTCTGGTTGACCCTGCGCAGAGAAATGTGACTGTGCAATTATTAAAGGTGAGGCCTTCGTTTTAACAAATGCTGAGTAATTGCTATTCCCTTGTCTTTGCGCCTCTGTCATAAAATGACGGCGAAGTGCCCTTTGGCCCAGCTAAATAACAAGGAAGATACTTGTTTGGAAGGAATAACTCTTCAGAAATTTGCAATATATGTCAGAAGTGTTGTGTCACAGGCACTTGTGGGTAGGGCAAAGAAAAAAGTTGCTTGTCTCAGCTTAGAGTGCAAGAACCTTATTTGGGCTTTAAAATGCAATTAGGTCAAATATTGTACCTGTGTCACTCGGACAGAGTTAGTAGGGGTTATCAAAGTCTACTGGGGGGCAGAATTTGCCCATTATAAACCAGTCTGGAGCAAATAGGGGAATGTGATACTCTGACCACTTACTTAGTGCTTTATTTTTTTTTTTATGGTGAAAAAGATGAAAGCTCCTCATCTCCCCTGCGATAGTGTTGGTGGGTATTGGAAAAAGGCTCTTACTGTTTCCCAGCAGTTTTTTCACAGTCTGGAGACTTGGACCTGGTTAGTGCCACTGCCCTGATTGACAACTTCCCTATACAGAATCATCCACGGTGGTGAGGCTATGGATGAGTTGTGCCAAAGAAATAGAAATTCAGACTTCACAACTGTGTTTGGAGAATAACCCCTATCCTCTTCCAGATATTTGTTGCTGCTTTGTTTTGTTTGGGTTTTTTTTTTTTTTTTAAGGAAAAACCTTCTACCAGAAACCTGGTATAAAATTAATTTTATTAAGCATTACTGATATTCTATAGACATACTACCAGCACAGCTTGGTGCTGATTTGACCTGCCTCTTCTTTCTATGTTAGCTTATAATTCCTATATGTTCATTCAGTCTACATGTGATTTCTCAAAATAAATTGTTTATTGCCCTGAGCTCAGCATCATGAATCATTCAAGCAGACTTTTGATAACAAATAAGTACATGTGATAAGGGGAAGCAAATGCTCTTTAACAGAACACTTTTTGATTTGTTCCTCAAAGAGGTTTTTCACAAAGCAGTGCATTCTGGTCTATCTGTTCACATCAACTAGTGTATTTTGGCCTTATTCCAGAAGGAACTAATTGAAATACTGGGTGGTGTCTTTTTATCTAGTCCAGACCTTGACTGATGGATTAGTAGCCCTCATGCAGGATGAAGAGACTAAGGCATCCCTTCTGCCTGTGTTAGCATTTGCTGTCCAGCTCACTTTAGGGAGTTCAAAGTTTGCTGAGAGTTGAAGATATCTTGAAATGTCTCTCCCCTCTCTTCTTTATCCAGAGGTGCATATAAGTTGGCTGTAAACATGGAGCTGGTAACAGGGCAGGAAATAATGGTCTTAAATTGCAGACAAGGTTAGGCTAGGCCCAACGCGGGAAGCGAAACCGTAGTCACAGAGATCTGTAGTGCCAGTGCAGATTGCCAGGGGATGTGGGGGAATCGCTGCATTGGAGGATTTTCAGAATAAGTTAGACATCTAGTAGCATGGTTTAAGTACAGGTTATCCTCCTGTATGGCAGGGGAATAGACTAACTGGGGTTGTCTCCAGCCTCATCTCTTGTGGTAAATGCTCTTGCATAGTTACTATGGGATCACCATCGCCTTAGAGCTGAAAGGTAGCTCTCGAGGTCTGACCTAGAAATAGAGATTTGATCGTAATGTCTCCTGAACTCTTTCTCCCTGAGTGGTCCCTGAGAGTTCTTTCCCTGCGCTTCAGTTTTCCAGTTAACTAACCTGCTAATTTCAGCTAACCAGAACCCTCCTTAGGCATCTCAGATACATCTCTATCAGTTTGTTCCAGTCCTTTGCCGAGCCAGAGTGACATTGAACAGGCCCTGGCTTTTCTGAGGAATTGTGGCTCCACATGTGAGGTTCATAGCTTCATTTTACTGGCCTTAGTGTCCCCTCCTTATCTGGGCCTGTGGTAATGACATGGTATGGCAGGGATGCTGCAGAGCAGCCACGAGGAGCTCTGCCTGTTACTGGCTCACCCAGAAAGACAAGCAGAAAAACTGCTCTGTCTGGGTCCTACCTCCGCCCCCGTTGGAAGCAGTGGTGCTTTCATCACTCCAAAACAACACGCCATCTCTAACACTTCAAGAAGCCCAGAGTAGATGTGTGTAACAGATGTGTTGCTGTGCGCCTTGCTTTGTGAGTCTGTGCTGTGTTTTGGCTTAATTTTGCATTCCCTCCCATGCACCTCAGATATTTGGCAAATTTATCTCCGGTTGTTGAAAGATGGCCTCCCTCATGCAGATGGAAGCCTCCCCTTTGCATCCAGGTTGGTTTTAATGTGCAGCACATGTGCTCACTTACAAGTTGAATAAACAGGTGCCCACAGGGGAGATACTGGCTGCTCAGATGCAGCCCCATATCTGTTGGGAAGTAGAGAAGGGATATTAAAATTGTTTACGAGGTCAGAACTATAGCAAGCCTTGCACCACCTTTGAGTTACGATATCATTACCTGAGCTGCAGGAACCAAGAAATAAAACCTTTTACCGTGAAATATGAAGAGTGCTTATGACTTTGAAGTATAGAGAGGAAGAAAAATGTACACTGTGTCCTAGTACGTTTTTTTGTTCTATTGCAGTGGGTTTGATTTTGCTTATTGGTGACATGTATAGAATAGATATGGCATCTGTTAATAATGTTTGCTCTAGAGAAATGCTCCTTTTACTAGTTCATTTTTATTTTGGGTCATGCAAGGAGAAACATTCCTTTCTAAAAGGGATAAATTATTTGAGCTTATTTAAATAAACTTGCTATTATTTCTCTACCTGGTACCTGCAGTGTTGCAAGTCCAGTCACTTGTTTTCGTTTACCACATTGTGTTTTCCATCCTTTATGTGAACAGGATGGGGTTTTTTCTACTCTGGTGTAGAAGGCATTATTATATTTAGGCCAAATGAAAAGTTGCACTAAAACATTGATGGAGTAGAACAGAGATTGCTGAAGCAATATTGAATGATCTGATTATTCTTAAATAGATGAGAGAGGCCAGCAGTTTACTGCTGTCATGAGAACCACTAGCAGTTTTTCAAATACTGAAAGCAGTTGATATCCCTATGTTCTATAGGTAGCAATCTATCAAAACATATTTTGGCAGTTCCTATATTATCCTTTATAGGTAGTTGTCTCGTAAGTCACTTTTATGGAATTGAATAACACTTACAAGTTAAGTATCTACAGAGTAAGAAAGAATTTAAAAGCCATCACCAAGAGAGAAGAATGTGTAGGTGTAAAACCTAGAAGGAATGTGGGGTATTGGAACAGGAAGATGTGCAGGAGAGGCAGCAAAGATTGTCCCAGGAGAAGCTGAGAGACAGCTGCCCTGATGAAAAGCAGTATATCAGTATTTAGCAAAGTTACACTTTCTGAAGAAACCGAAAGTTATTTTGTGGTCTTGATGGTCTACTGTTATGTCAATAACTTGCATCAAAACTTCCTCGAGTCAGAACATCTGTTGCGGCCAATGGAAAGACTCCCCTTGACTTTAATGTGCTTTGGATCAGGCCCAAAATGCAAATAGTTTTTCTCTCATCCTTTGAAGTCTTTAACATTTCATGGGCTCCCTTATGTTATTGGTAATTTGCAGCAGAGGTATTTTGCATGCAAATGAAATTTCGGCAGTAACGACGACTGCATTTGTGAATATGCATGTAAGTGCGCACACACAAATATCAGTAAAGCAAATCTTACTTTTCAGTCTACCAAACTAGAAATTTCTTTGTAACGGGGGGTTGTTCATAGTAACTAGAACTGCAATCAAATGTATTGACAAATACATGTAAAAGACTGTATAAATCTGCCAAAGTATGTTTTGATACACATGTATAGAGCCAATTGATTTTTCTTTTTTTTGTAGCTTGTGCATGTTAGTGCATGTTTCCTATATGAAACTGGCATTTGTCACTAACTTGTTACAACACTGTAGAGGTCATAAATTTAAGTACTGTGATTGAATCTGAATTCACTATGGTTTTATTTACCAGATCAAAGAGTAACTTCAACCTACAGCACTCATTTTGTTTGCTAGTGTAAACTCGTGAGCTTAGTGAAAGTGCCAGAGAAGGATTATTCCTTTGAATTATGTGAGTATTAGCAAATCACAGAACAAATAACAGGATTTTAGTTTTTAATAAACTGGAAGTGTATTTTTTAGCTGAGAGATCAGACTGATTTTTAGTATTAACAGTTTAAAGTTTCTTAACTCATAAAAACTATCGTAGTGCTCTTACAGGAGTCTGAATATGCTATTCTGCAATACCAGAGCAATAAAATATGGCAATAAAATATGACAAGTTTACAGTGATCCCATTTACCTGATATGAGGACCTCACTCTGTTATGTGAGGGCGGGTGAGGTGCTTTGGCCACTAGGTCCTCTCCAGTTAACCCAGTCTGAAAAACACTGAACACTTGAATATTGTCATAGAATTGTCTATTATGGAAGGGACGTTTAAAATCGTAGAGTCCACGTATCAACATAACACTGCCAAGTTCACCACTAAACTATGTCCCTCAGCACCATGTCTACCCATATTTTAAATGCCTCTAGGGGTGGTGACTTAACCTATTCCCTGGGCAGCCTGTTCCAATGTTTGATAACCCTTTCAGCGAAGAAATTTTTCCTAATACCCATCCTAAACCTCCCCAGGTGTGACTTGAGGCCCTTTCCTCTCATTTTATTGCCTATTACTTGGGAGAAGAGACTGACCCTCATCTCTCTACAGCCTCCTTTCAGGTCTTCCCTCAGCCTCCTTTTCTGCAGGCTGAACAACCCCAGCTCCCTCAGCTGCTCCTCTTCATAAGGATGTCTCAAGTTGTCACCTGCCCTGACCACGAGGATGCTCTCCCCCATTTAAAAGTCAGTTTTTCTTGTTTATCTGTTCAGTTCCATCCTCTTCTGACCCAGCTGTTTCTGCCTGAGCTCTGGCTTGTGGGGCGATGATGGGGCAGCGGGCCCTCCCTGTCCTGCTGCACGGCGGCTTCACTTCAGGGGCACAGCCAGCTGCTGACTGGGAGGAAAAAGGGAAAGATAATTTGGATTTCTAATTGCCCTAAGATCCGATTAGGAACACCTTTCCACAGCAATACGGTTGCGAAGTAGAGTTGCAGGAAGGGCTTGTTAGGAGATCCTGCCGTATGACTGGAAATGTAAAGAATTAGTCACTCTTTTCGTACCCGGGGCTGTTATTTAAAGTTCGTGCTGGGAATGGGGTTGCAGCAGGAAATGCGGGAGGTTGGAGCAGTGGGCAGGGGAGCGGGGAGTCCTGCCGGGGGTGTCCTGCCGGGGGTGTCCTGCCCAGGGCCCTCACCCGGGGGCGGCTGGGCCGGGGCCGGCTTTGGCCGAGTGGGAGCGTCTCCGTGAATTTCCCCATGTGTGTGTGTGTACGTGTAAGAGCAAGGCATGCAAAAATTGTCAAAAACTCAAAGTGGGCTTTTGTAGAGCGACCACGTGAGTGCTCAGCTCGTACAAACCTTAGTCACTAAAAATATGCATCTGCTGTCAGTGGGAAGCATTTAAAGGAAAGTAGTATCTTTCTGGTTCTCTGCATTTATTTTGCAAAAAGTTTTGAGAAAGAAGAAAACAAGGTAAGGGTGATTATGTGAGAGGAGGTGGTGTCACAAGCCGTGTTGTGCAGCTGCCGGCTGTACTGGGACAAAATAAACTGGGCAAATCGCGGTACTAACACTGTTCAGGATAGCAAAGGTAGTTGACTAACACAGGTCCTGGTCTGGAAAATATTGAAGGGCAGGGAAGGAGAGGAGAGGGGCTGTGGACCAGACTTTGCTAAAAAGTGGGTTTGGAAGTGCTATGAAACGTGGCTTTTCCCAGGAGGCCGTCCCTGGCCCGGAGCGCCCGAGCCTTGCTGAGTCAGCACCCGCCATCCCAGAGGAAGGCAGGCAGGCGGCCGGGGAGCTTTTATGGTCCTGAGAAGCTGGTGCCAACGAGCACGCATCAGAAGAAGCCTGAGGCTGCCTCATTTAATCCTGGGGCCATGGGCTCTTAGCAACCTCCGACTTCAGAGGGGTACCTCTCCGCTCCCTTCAGTCACTGGTAGGGCAGGGTGGTGCTTGAGCCGCTCTCGACTTTCCCTCCTTAGCCTTCTTCCAGGCACTGCTCAGGGCATGGCCTCCGGGCGGCCCGCAGGGGAGCGGGAGGGCAGGGTGCAGTGGCATCCATGCAAATCCTTGGCTGCTTTGAGCTCCTCTGTTCAAACCCACGCTGTGGAGGTTTCTGATTCATGGGCTGTTCCATTTGCTTAAACATCCTGCTTGCGTTTTCTGAAGGCAGGTGGTGTCCCAAATTACTATGCAGCATGGACTCTTTAATATCATGAGTTTGAGGGCTAACTTTGATATGAGCTGCATAAGCAATGAATAATAGCTGCTTCGTTCCTGGCAGAGGCTTGGTGACAGATACTGGCAGGGAGTATCTACTTAATTTTTGAACTCTCTTTCTCCATCCGAAGTTAAAAGCTGATCCCAAACTATCGATGACATCTGGCACAAAACCTAGGTTGTTAAATCTCAACCTAGCAGATATTGTGGTTTGGGGGCACTGCTCAAGCCATACTGTGACTGCTTGGAATTCACCTCGCGGGGCCTGAGGCCATGTTCCGAATTCACTGCCGCCCCTCTGGAGAGTCAGCAAGTGGCCAGTCAGTGCAGTGACAGCCGGGGAATTAGCATTCCAAAATGAGTGTGAGGTATTGCCCAATTAATACACTCTGCATTACCTAAGACCATGAACAGCCTCTTTTGTGAGGGCCAAAGTTGTCTTTATAAAGAAATGATACAAAGATGTCTTTAAATATGCATGGAATGCATATTGATTATTTTGAACACTAAAAAAGCCTTCCTTGTTATCTGGGAGGCCAAGGACAGTTGTTTTATTGTATTGAGTCTTACAACATCTTTGAAACTTTTCAACTGGGTACAAGCCTGGAATGAGAATGATCTTCTGAGTCTGAATCACAAGTTGTAAGCAGTATTACTATTGCCGCTGCTGGAGGGGGGAGGGCTGCCCCAGTAATGAGACAGGTTTAAAAAGCAGAAATTGGGAGTTCACATGCCGTTCTTCACCTTCTGCGGTTTGGGGGTGGGGTGTGGGGATTATTTGATTCATTGTTTTTTTCTTGAAACCCACTGGAGAATATTTAGGCCATCATTCCAGGCTTTTTTAGCTGCCAGGAAGGATGTGCTTTGACTCTTAGATGAGATTGACAGTGCCTACTTAATTGTCTTTAGAGAGTGAGGTTTTGATAAAACAACACATACTGCGCAGATCGTGCTGCAAACTGCTGATAGCTGGCCTCTGGCCCATAAAGTGACACCTAATGTAACCAGGCTCAGATTTAGTGTGGTGCACAGATCTGGTTTCTCGTGAGCCTTCTCAGTGCACAGCCCTTGGGTCTGTTTCTCCTGCCTTACAACTTTTATACCAGTGAAACTCCACTAATGACGAGAATGTCAATTTGCCACTTAAATTTATGTTGATGTCAGTGTAAGGAGACTCAGACTGTGTATTACTAGGCTGGTTTTATGAGAGTAGTGATCAGGCTAAGCTGTTGAGTCATTACATCCACTTTACACTTTAGATTTTAATTGCTTTATGGAGCTTGTTAATTTTTGTTTAGTTTGCCGGTAGCTTATCAAGGATAGTCATCACTATCAAAAACTGCCACCAGCTCTTTCGTCACTACTTCTGTATAATACCTGATCTTAGAAACAGGCAGTCATAAGTAACTATTACATTGTAGCTTCAAAAATAGCATTATGTTTTGTTTTGGCTTGTTTTCTTCTCTCTGTTACTAGGAGCAGATACAATGCTCAGAACAATGTGAGCAATAATCAGAACTTCTTAAAGATCAACTAATGTGGGAGATAAAACTACCCAGGTGACGTATTTATAAGTGTAAAAAATAATAAAGCCATATGAAAAGGCATTATCTCCATATTTTTAAATCATTTGTTGCAAAGTATATTACCATTAATTTAAAATATCCTTGTATAAAACTCCTGGGAATACACAGCTAGAATGTGGTATGCGAGTCCCTCTGCGTGGGGTTTTCCACAGGCAGCTGTTCTTTGACCTTGCCCTACATGAGGAGTTTTAGACTTTCATTTCTGGATTACCGGCTGCCCTTTCTCAGTATCACACATTCACCTTAGCTTTCTAAAAATGCAGTGGCAAATCAGATTGCATTAATGGAAAATGCCGTGGCCTAGAAAACAGCTTTTATTGCTGACAGAATGGGCTGATGAAATCTGGGCTGGTAAGGTATGCTATTTTTGACTGTGAAAAGTAGCATTTTCTGAAGGTTTGCTGAATGCAGTAATGCGATTTCATGTTCTTTGTTAGTCATCTCTAGCTGCTGGTGTGAGGGTAATGGATGTTGTTAATGTTAACATTTAATCAGCTGAAGTATACGTCTGCTTTTCTTTCTCAAAATTTGCAAGGACTGTTATCAGTTCTATATATTCCTCAAAAAGTCAAAAGCAGTTCAGAGAAGGTGAACAGAGATCTGCTAAATCAATTTTAGAAGCCTGTGAGTGCAAATGAATGATTACGTGAAATCAGTCTTCTCACTGGCTAAAGAGTTGCTGGCAGTAACCATTGCCTTGTACTGTCTCCAACCTCGCTGTGACCATTTAATGAGGTCTGATTCAGACTAATTCCCACAATCTGTAGGTTGCATTCCCTGCTGAGGCTGGAATATTTGGATGTCTGTTCAGACGTATAGTTTTCTTTTTAATTAGCACATCTGATTTTTTTTTTTTTTTTTTTTTTTCTGAAGGCCACAACCTCTGTCCCAATCCGGGCAGGTGAAATTTCACAAGCACTTTATCATGGCTCATACCTCAAGCATCCGGACACACCTTCCTAATTGTCATTTATATCCGCCTGTCATTGCCTCTGGCATTTGCTGAGTTCACATTTCCATGTGATTTACTGCAAAACATTTTGTTTAACAAGTTACTAACACACTCTGACAGGGAAGTCCCCCTCAAGAAGCTGAAATAATGATTACCTTCATCTTTGCTTTCTTGAGGTAGATGCTAAAAAAATCAATCTGTTGGTATCAGTGCTTTAGACTTTGCACATATGACAAATGCTTGAAACTGGAAAACCTTGAATCGGTGAGTGCTTTGAATTGCAAATGTTTTTTTTTTTTTGTCTTAAGCTCTGTGTGCATAACAAGGTGGACCAACTCTGAAGCAGCACATTTAATCCCCAGGTGTAAAATTTTGAGTGCAGTTGGCTTATGAGTCAGTGGCAGCTCTGCAAGAGTTCAGCTAACTATTAAAGTATTTGGATGCTGAGGCTGCTCCTTAACAGCAGTTCTGGGAAACTGTTTAGTATACCAGGACAGCTGCTCTGTCCTCTGGACTTGGCTTCTTCGGTCCCTGTCCGAGGGTCCCACGCGCAGCAGAGAAGGAACCCAGTTGGGACCCCCAGCCCATGGCTGCTCACCAGGGCACGCTGTGGCCACAGCCCTGGTGCAGGGCACAGCCTGGGCAGGGAGACTCCTGTTTCACCTCCACGGACTCGGGAGACCTTCAGCCAGGCCCTTGGTGAGCTAGTTTTTAAGGCTGTGGATGAGTCCAGTGTTGCTCTTCCCATATGGGAGTGACTTCCCTTCTTTCTGTGTGGTTTTAAGGCAATCTAGGTAGGGAACATCTAATTTAGGCCTAGAATTTGCTCTCCTGTAGTTAAATATTTAAGCCTCATATTCTTCTGAAGCCCTAAAATTAGCATGCAGATGAACAGGTCTGTTTGTGTATTTCAGAAAAAACTCACGAAGTATTTTCACTTTGTGTTGGCAAAGGTGATTGATATGGGTCTTTCGAAAGATTGCTTATGTCCCATGATGAGTTGGGCACAACCTATAAAGATAGCTCTGTTAAGTGACACATTTACAAAACGTAAGCAAATGCATAAGAATAAAATATAGCAAATTATCCATCTCCCCTCTTCTCCCAGCTGGTTGCTGATCTCATGTATTCAGAGCTGCAAATTTACTGACCCATTAGTGGCTGCTGTTCAACTGCACCTTCACAAAGGAAAAATACGGCTAGAAAATAAACTTGACACACCAGACGTGCCATAGCTAACTCATTGCAGCCAGCACTTTTCCTCTTACTCTGTTGCTTAACTACCTCAGGTTTTGATTATGTACAAATTCCCTGTTTTGGTTCAGTTAGAAAATCCTGGGTTTGTTTATTTGAGTGGGTATTTCTTAATGAATGAATGCGGGCAAGAAAGTGTGTTAAGTAATTGCAAGTAAGGAACGTGGAAAACTGATATACTGGCCCAAGCACAAGTTTTTGAAAGAACAGGTTCTCCTCTGTTTTTTTGGGGTCTTTTTTTTTGACTGCTTAATAAAGATTTTGGTAATTGAGCAATGCAGTGCTTGAAGTTTCAAGTAAACAGTGGACCTTGAAGGAATTCTGGCTGGGATAATCTAACAAATTCACAGAGAATTTAGTTTTGGCAGAAGGCAAAGTGCAAGTGAGGTGGGCACAGGAGAGAAGTCTCTGGTGGCCACAGACGGCTGCTGGGGCTCTTCTTGAGCCTTGTCTGTGTAACTGCATGGTGTCTTACTGGATGAAACTTGACAGCCACAGAAGCACCACCAGGAAGGCAGTGAAGTTCAGCAGGGTGATTTTTCTCTAGTTTGGGATGAATCCACAGATGATAGTTGACAACGGCAGAGAGAAAAAGGGGAACATTTCTGCCTCAGGTCTGTTTGGCTGAAATTTGAAAGTGGAGATTATTCTGTGTAATTTTGAGATCTCTTGAAAAGTGAAAGATCTGTGCTGAAAATAGATGGTCTGGCATACCCAAGTATATTTGTTTAATTGGTGTAATATCATCTTGTTGGCAGTATTTTAAAACCTCGCTCTCCTAAGCTATCTTAGATGCAATTGGGATGCTACTGATAGCATTCTTGTTAATTGTTGAGGCAAAATTAAGTCTTGATAGGGTTTAGTGAGAGCAGATAAAAGTAGAGCTCCTAAGAACTATGAAGTGATAACTTATCGTATCAGGAAGAGTGTGGAGCAATCGGGGCGGACGCGAGTCACACGCCAGCTCTGGAGCATGTGAAGCCTCGGTGAGACTCACTGCCAGATTTCTTTGCTAGAGTAAATTTTTGTGGCCTGGACTGAAGTCAGTGGTGCTTTTGGCCATTTCTAAATAGGTCCATGGTTACCACAATTCATTTATTTGTTTATTATCTTGCACTAATTTGTGTATCATACAGATACTTGAATAAATAGCTCTGTAATGTCAGCCATGAGGGCTTCGGAGCCAAAATGGGATGTTATTGTTAGGTTTATTCACCAATAGTTTTGTCGAAGATGGATGCTTTTCCAGATTGGAAGCAAAATTGTGTTTGTTTTGTCACTTTCTCCAAATTAGCAGCTGTGTGACATCCAGCAGGAATTTGAAAGGAGGCTTTTCTTCTTGTGCGTCACCGTTGCTGGGGTAAAGACTGCAGGGTGGGCTGCAGCCTGACCTGTATCCCAGCCTGTGGGCTGTGCCCTCTCGGTACCTGCTCTGGTGTCCAGGGGCACAGGAGCTCAGGGCAATGTGCCACAGCCCCACTGGGGACAGTGCGTCAGCTGCCCCTGCCGGGGATGGGGCTGGCCTCCAGTCATCTGCATTTGTTCATCAGCGCTGGCTAGCGTTAACCCAGCCACCTGAGAAGTCTTAATTTGCTCTAGCGATTGGGTCAGCTGTGGGCTTGTTCCTCCTGCTGGGACTAGTCTTGTCTTGAAATTGCATTATCATGCCTT
Organism: Gallinago jamesoni; assembly: GCA_025769975.1. NCBI lineage: Eukaryota > Metazoa > Chordata > Aves > Charadriiformes > Scolopacidae > Gallinago > Gallinago jamesoni. The sequence goes on from JAOQGH010000051.1 coordinate 20,344,303, forward strand.
GGTTTGTGTGCTCCCTGCAGTGCCCAGAGCATGAATTCCATCTCCCATGGGCGCAATAGGCACCTTTACTGTGTAAGCTTTCAGCCAATGCTGTTTTCCTCCAGTATAGGTGGACTCATACTTTGGATGGTTCACCTGGAGCAAGTCAGAGGGCCCTTGCCACCCTTCTCCTAATTCATCATTTCCACTGGGACACTGGTGTGCCCCCTGAGGGCCTCCCTGACGTTGCCTGGAGTAGCAAAGACTAACCTGCAGAAGAGACCTATCACAGCTATTTTTGTTCATCAGTTGCTGCAATTCTTTTCCCACTCGTGTTATTTAATTTCATATTTATTTATTACTTTTGTGTACCTTCTCATACAAAGGGAAATTTTCTGCAGAACTCTTGTAGATAAGCTTGGCTTAAAGCATTCATCAAATGGTGGCCTCCATGAACAAGCCTATTTTCAAATTTTACCAGGTGATATGCCCAGTGCACAACTGGGCCAGATCCTGTACTCTTAGAGCAGCAGCTGCGTTGTAAATCTGTGGGTTATCTGGACCTTGGAGATGGATGGGCAGAGCTGTGATATAAAGATATCATACATCAGCTAAAAGGAATTAGTGCACAATGTGCTTTGTGAATTCAGGATAGGAGAGGATTTAGAAACTAAGTCCGGCTCAAAGTGTAATTCTTCTTATCCAGATCTTGCAGCAGCTGCTGGTATCAGTCATAAAACTGGTATCTCTCTGGCTATTCTTTTTCTGAACCTCTTGGTTGCTGCTAAAATAGATGCCCCAAACCAGCCTCTCCACTTCCAGTGCCTTTCCTTTGCTCTGCAGGGAGGTGCGATGGTGATGAGAAGAGGCACTGGGGAGACATCTCCTCTCTACACGGCAAGTGCTGATGCGCCAGTGTGGTGGAAACCATTCTGAGTGCACCTGAACAGGGTCAGCAGTGGAGCCTGGACAGCAAGTGTGCTGCTTTCCCACTCCTCCTAGGTTGGTGCAGTTCCATTGCTGGCACCTCTGTCAGGATATCGTGATATGCAACTTAACAGGGGTTCTGCTGGTCTCTGTTCGTGACCTCACAGATTGTGCTTCAGTGGTATGAGCAATATGCTTCTCCCCAGATAATTCCCTCTCTTGCTTTTATTTATTGGTGCTAAAAGACTGTCACAGATAAATAAGCATGTTCTCACTTGACTTGATAATTTACATGGCATTGCTGAAGGTGATTTATAATTTATACGTGGAAAGGATTTGCTGATCTCATTAATAACTTTCCAAACATCTAGATAAACGTGCTATCGCTCTGAATCAAGTGAGCTTGAAACAGCCAAAGTATTCACCTGCAAGGGCTTCTGGCACTCCACTCTTTCCCAGACAACAGAAGTTTGACAAAAGAATGTGGGAACTGCCAAAACGCGTTTCTCCTCACAGTCACCCATATCACCCTAAGGTGGAAGATTTCATCTGTTCTTGCTAAATTATTCTTCTATATTGAAAGGCTTGTTGACAGGACCAGATTCCCAGCTCTTTGATTTTTAAATAGGGACTGTATTTCATGGCTCTGAGTGCGCAGCCCATGCAGGCATTTCTCTGCATCCTCTCGAACATCCTGCCAATGCCTGTGATGCAAAGGAGCAGGTAAGCAGTCTCCACAAGCTTCCTCTACCGAGGCTATAAAAGGGGAGTTGAGACAGCCCTGGATATTCCCTGCTGACTTTGCTGCGAGGTTTTGTTTCATCAGAAGTAATCACCTCCTCTCTTGTGCGGGTGCCTTGTTATCTGGAGATCTCTAAGTCCTCTATATAGGCTTATTGCTTAATTAAACCTCACAACCGCTTTTAGATGTATCTATTGTGAGTTTTATTGCCACTTTGTAAGTGGATGAACTGAGGCAGGGATATTGATGTTTATGTTCTGGGTGTCTTTGTAGCTACACCCTTCAAATTAGGGGGCGCAGAGAAACAGCCCTGCTTTCTCTTCCACTGCTACCTGCTTCCTTCTTGCCATTAACTCCTGTGAGAAAGGGTTACCCACCCCTAGGAACCTGCTGTGAACCCCAGGGAGATGACCAGGAAGTTACTAAGCAGAAGGTGAGGCCAGACCAGCTGGGGAGGAAATCAATGATTTTTCCTCTTAATACTCTGATACACTGTGTCTATGAAGGCCAGAGAAGGGTCAGGCAAGCTGTCCTCAGCCTCTGTGACAGAGCCAGGAGTTGGACCTGGGTGACTGCCCTGATCTCCCCTGTAGCCATGAGATCACACCTCGTTGTGAGGCATCAGGCCGTAAGTGAGAACAAATGTAGAAGGATGGTTTCCAGATGCCTCCCTGCCTGTTTGGGGTTTGGAGGTTAGCCCAATGAGGAGCAAATCTTCAGCCTGATTTTCACATCTGGGATAGAATCAGGGAAAAAAAGTATCAAGAGAAATCCTGGGTAGTTTGAGTCTTCCACTTTCAGATGTCTTTGGCCATGAGTGCCGTGTTTAAACAAAGGTGCACCTGCACGCACCCCGTGTCCGACACTTTTCTTGAAAAGGTGTGATCTGTGTAGAATAAAGAAACCTACAGCTTGAGCAGATTTAAGGAGAAAAGGACAAACAATCAAGCTGTTGTTTTCCTCTTGCTGAAATTAAGCTTCGTGCTAAACTTTGCATTGGTAATGAACTAAAAGTGGTCATGCACTCCAAATAGCAAAGGGCAAAGAAGAGAGAAGCAACTCACTCGTCAATGTATGACCCTCTCTAAAACGTCATGGGTAATCAAGTGTGAAGTACTTAATGGATCATGATTTGCACGCCACCATTTTGATTGATGTACTACTTAGTAGAGGATTGATAGTTTTTTACAGTGATGTTGATGGGAGTCTCTCAGAAGCACCTCCGCCTATTTTCTGTAGTGCTGGGAGAGTGAAAGCAGTGCTTGTTTGAAGCCATTGTGTTCCCCAGCATCTTTGTTAAATGGTCAAAAATAGTGCAGAGTTGTTATCTTGCATAGACCCGGATCTCACCAGAACTGTCTATATTTAGGCATCTTCCAAAACCTTTGTGTCAAGCAATTCTCCAGGGGGACCAAAATAGCTTTGCTTTTTTTTTTTTTAAATAGTGTCATACAGTCATTTAGAGAGGATGTGATGATTAAACCATATTAAGGCATCTTACTATAGCTCCAGACATATGAGCTTAAACTGTGTTCTGGGCTGTTCACAGTTAAACCAAGAATCAAAAGACCCAGAGAAAAACATGTAGTTTTTAGTTTGCTGACGTGAGGGGGCTCCATCACAGTCATGATACAAGTTCAAACAGTAGCAGAAAACATTACAGCTTTGCCGAGTTCTGCTGCGGAGTGAAATTCCGCTCGCACAAAGGAGACAGCATTAAAGGATTTATGCACAGGATCAATCCACAAATTCTTGACAATAGACAATTCTTTGAAGGGTATTAATGTAATCATTACTGTGGCCAACTTGCAATGTCTCATTAGCATGTATAGAATACATGCACTTTTAAAATAACTGAAAATAACGTGTTAGATGCTCTTTAGTACCTTATGAGTACAATTCTTCGAAGTCCAAGACCCTCAGTTAATGTGTGAGGAATAAATGGACTTTTTAAACAATAATGTCGGGGTTACATGTTAGGCTTTTCTATGTCAAGCTGCTCAAGCTGCTACTGTGCTCTATCACAGCCTTCATCTAACTTGGAAGTTTAATTGCCTTTCTACAGAGCTGTTAAGATTTAGGAGATGAGAGATAATCCTGGGCTGGCTGGACAGCGCTTTGAGATACAGATCTCTGCTCCCATCAGTGCTTTTACACGACTGGGGAGAGAAGCTTGTAAGCAGGTCTCCTGACAAGAGGATTAGGGCTTGCTAATGTGGAGATTCAGGGCAATTAATCAGCTTTCACTGGAGTATATTGTAGAACTTCAGTAGTGATATTTTTAATTTTTGTAAAATTCAGTTGCTTAAAGAACAAAAATCATTATTTCCTCTGGGTTTGGGTTGTGGGATTTTTTGGGTTGTTTTTTTTTTTTGGGGTGGTGTTTTTTTTTGTTTGTTTGTTTTAGTTTTAAAAAAACCCGTAACTTTCTAGGTTTGCTTAAAAAAATATGTTAGTTTTGTGATTCTCCTCATGCTGCTTCTGTTCAAGGGAAATCATCAACTTGTTTTTCTAATTGAGTAATTATTTGGAACTGATTAGCTGACTCATCTCTTCAATCTCACAGCTTGTATAAAGGTGATTAAAGTTTCAAAGTTAGATGAAGTCTGTGATGGAGCTCAGTTACAGCTTGAGCACTCTGAAATGGAGAACATCCGAACACTTGACTTGATAATAAAGATCCTCTTAGCGCTTGCACAAGTGTGTGAGCAGTGTTAGTCGTCCCTGTGGCAAACAAGGACATGGCCACTCAATTGCTGTTTCTGAGAAGAGGGATCTTTGTCATACCAAGGCATCTGTTTATTGTTTAAATATTTTAAAAAATAAAAATACAAACTTTTCAGGTGCCGAGTCCCCGCTTCAGCAGCATATCCCTATTCATTAAATCTCTTAAATGTGAAGTTATGCTGTTTTTCATACTCTGCTGAATTGGATCCTGCCGCTGCCTGGAAAGGAAGGGACACCTCCTGGAGACATTGCAAGGACAAACAGTCCTTTCCGTTTCCCGCTGGTGGAATGCCGGCTGCCTCGCTGCCCGCGCTGGTCCTAGCAAATATCTTCCTGTAGAGAGCAGAGCGGGTTGAGATTTTCATTCCTTGTGGAAAGTGCTGACTTCTCCCCGGGAAACGGTTTTTGACGCGGGGCTTTTTTTTCAGTCGGGAATTGTTTCACCCAGACCTTGAATTTTTTAGCTTTTTAATTTTTTGTTTTAATTTCAGACAAAACCCTAATGTGGCAAATATTCTGTCTGGGGGCTGGTTTTCCTTTGACCGTGTCTTGAGACTTTTCAGCTGACCCTCTTACCACGGGGCTGGGAGCAGCGTCTGGCAGCGGCACTGACAGCGCCAGCGCAAGATCGGGGCACTGCCAAGGAGCGGTAGCAACCATGATGTGGAAAATGTGAATCTTACCCCCGACTGCTTCCCCCCCAATACCACAGCTATGCCAAAGATGGGTGTGGCATATATAAACTATTATTATTAATTAACAGAAATAGGAGATTTTTCAAATTTTTGTATTTTTTGAGAGGGTTTTTTTAGCAGTTGTGATCTGTCAGCTATGGAACAAAGCTCAGAATAATTCTTAATAGCTTTTAAGAATAAAAAACTAATTTTTACTTTTGCGCTTTTCCATGTATGTGCCTGTTGAACTTATTTAACATATGAATTGTATATGTATTTAGTCTTTTTCCTTTATGCTTTTGACTGTCTAGTTTCCTCAGAAAAGGTGACTGATAAAGTAGGTTTCAGCTTTTAAAGTGATTGGATTGTCAGCATAATTTCTCTTGTATGAGATACCAGTTAGTTTGAGAAGTTTCTTTAGAAGGCAATCGTGGCATTCACCTGGGTAAAACTTGGGAGAACTGGTACAGCTTAGGAGGGCAGATACGTGTTAGGATCCACAGATCCACACTCTGTCCCTGCCCGGAGGATTTGGAAGTGTGGCGATGCCAGCGGTGCCGTCGGTCTGTGCCCGCAGCACGTGGTGTCCCAGTGCAGGGCTGCACCATGAAACTCCCTGGTGGTTGACTTTGAAGGCTGTAGCAAGGAAACGATACCCAGGCGGCGGGGTCCTTGGCTGGGGCTGACACACCGCTCTAGTTCTTGTGTCGTACACCTGGCGATTTTTGTTTGTGCCTGTAGCTGTCTCTTGAACACATTGCCGTATCAGATGTCCTCTCCTGTTGTGCTCATGCCCTTTGCTGAGCTAGCAACTTCTTCATTTCTTCTGCTTTATTTCACTGGACTTCAGGCTTATAAAAAAAAAATAATAAAGCCCTGGACTTCATTAGAGAGAATTGGGTTTGTTTAGGAATTTGCTTGTCAGGGGGGCAACGAAGAAGCTCACGTGACCCGGTGGGTTGTAAAGGACAAACTTCTGAGAGCACAGGAAGAGCCCGTTGCAGCTGCAGAAGGCAAAGCAGGTGCAGCAGGAGGCCAGGGTGGATGGGCAGGCAGCCCCTGGCACGGCACAGACACACAGAAGTGCCCAGGAGGAGCGTATAATCTAGTCATAGCCTGAGGATGCAGGGGAAAAATTAGGAAAGCCAAAGCTTGATTGGAGTTGGACCTAGAGAGGGATATGAAGGACACCAAGGACACCTGCTTCTGCAGGCACCAAAAGGAAGGCTGAGGAAAAGATGGTCCCACCACTCAGTGGGGGAGGAGACCTAGTGACCAAGGACATGAAAAAGGCTAAATGCTTTTTTGCCTTGTTTTTCACTGGGAATGTTGGCTGCCTGGCCTCTGGGTCCAGCAGAGTCTGCGGATGTAAAGCGTGACAGGAGAGGACTAAGTTAAGGGGTACTTAAATGAAGTGGACATCTGAGTCTATGGGACCTGATGGGATGTGGCTGAGGGGGTGGAGGGATTTGGTTGATGTTGCTGCATGGCTGCTCCCTGCCGTCTTTGACAGGCTGTGGCAATTGTGCCTTGATGATAGCAGTGAGCGCTTCTTCTCTTTCCCTACTTGAGAAGTCAAGAAAAGACCTTGGATGGTGATGGCGATTCATTTCCACACCAAAGATCTCTCTAGCTCCTTGTTCCTCACTTCTTTTAACTCCTGAAACTGAAGTAGGCAGTTGAATTTCTTGTCTCCTAGGAGCAAAGAAAATAAAAATCTGGCCACCTGTCGATGAGGTGATCACCACCTCACCATGGATGCATACCAGGCACTGTACCAGATAAGGTCTCTCTTGGAGGATGTGGACTTTGGCTTTGCAAGAATCATGCTCAGCGTGGGTTGGAAGGGGACAGCCCAGTGCTTTTTGGAAAAAAAAAAACCACAGCCCAAGCTGTAGGACTTGTAGCCAGGGTTGCTACATTGGGTAAAAAATAACCAATGATTTTTTTTTTAAGGTTGTTCAGATTTGGTTTTCTCAACTCCTTTACTCCGTTTATGTTGCAGTTTTGCCCCGTAGGCCTGTGTGTGTAGCTGTAAGTGTACCTGTGTGCACAGTGTCAGGGGCTTACACAGGGTTTGGATCTCACATCACAGTACATTTGTGCTCCAAGGTCTCTTTATTTCTGTTTCGATCTTCCCAGGTATTTACCAAATCATGGAGTAAAAACGCTCTAAAGCCAAACAGTCTAGGCTCTTTCCCTAGTGGGATTATGTTTGTGTTTCCTCATGTCATTCATGCAACAGAAATATATGCTTAGTGTGTAGAAATACTGGTTTTCTCATCAGAGATACAAGTTAAAGATGGGGAACTCCTTTTAATTTGTAGCAATTGTACAGTCATTATTAACAGGAGGCAAATATCTTACAATGTGAACATCAAAGGAATCCGACGTTGTTTGGAACAGCATTTGGTACGTTGCATCAAATTCTACAACTTGACTTTTAAGAAAGGCTCAAGAGAAAGATCCCCCCCCACTCCCTCTCCCCACCCCTCCATGGCTTCTAAGGATCTTTATTTATCACCCTCAGGGGCATTACAGTGAGTAATTAGATTGGACCAGAAGAACGACTTAATTTTACAAGAAACTCATTAATTCATCCTATTTAAAATCTTCTCATTTCACCTAAAACCCAATTATGCTTGTAGTGGCAATGATCTGGAAAGGCATTGTCTCGTAGGCATTAGGGGGGCCACTGGGACTCCTGTGGTATTCATGTCGGGGAGACAAGGGTGACTCCCTTTCTTTGACTTTTAGGTCAAAAGAACTAGTCGCTGGGACAGCTTGACAATTAGAAAACCCTGATGAGCATTTGGGAGTAAAACAGCTGTACAATAACGGAGGGGTTCATGGTGCGGGGCAGAAAGCTCATCAAAAGAGACTATCCAAACAATTGAGTTCTATAATTAACACACAAAAATCTGTTCAGAAATGGTAATAACAGTAAAAGAGAGCTGAGAAGATGCTGCCTACTTATGTGGCAGATGTGGTTTTGTGACAATCTGAGAGAGAAAATCCATCCTCTTAAAGGATAAGAACAACATTAGAGGGGGAAAAATAAAAAGTAACTTTTTATTCCTAAAGGTGCAGTTAAAACATGAGCTTAAAATATTTCCAGACAGGGAAGAGAAAAAGTAACCAATGATGAAAGATGTGAAATATACTATCAAAGTATTTTTTCAAGTCTTTAAACACAAATTTCTTTTCTTGCTGAAATTTATAAGCCTCACACTGAAATATCTTTTCATAAATTATTTGCTTTGTCCTTCATTTTACCAAGGAGATTATTTTAGGGTTTTTCAGTACAGTTTGCTACGATCATTGGCTTAAACAATTTCCCCTCTTCTGTTGTGTGTGGAGGGTGATTCGGTTCAAAATTGCATCTCGAGGAATTTTGACATTTTTAAGAGTATGTAGCTGATACATTTTTCTGCTTTGAAAAATGGGAACTATTAAATGCACGGTTCCTGAAATTTCAGCCAACTCCACAGATTTTTAGCTGCATTATTCACTTGCCTGTGATAATAAATGTTCTCAGTGGTGAGCTGGTCCCTGTTGGGAAGGAGGGGCCGTCGGCAGCGTGGCTCGTCTCCGGCCGCTGATCCTGTCCTGGTTGAGGGCCCTCCTTTCCTTGCAGACGGCGTTTGCAGCTCCCAGCCTTTGTCACAGTGGTCTACACGGTGTCCTACAGCTGTCCTCTGCCTGTCCCCTACCCGCCCTGTACGGGACTGCCAGCCCACCAGTCTTGCTGCTGCTGCAAATAAGCACTTTAGAACATCTCTGTCAAATTTTCTTCTAATGGAGGTTCATTGACTTAACTAGATTTGTTTCAGCAAAACCGTGTTTCTGTGCCTGTTTATTCACCCTATTCTCTTTATTAGCTTCTAATAAAGAAATCGGTATTTTTCCTCAGTTGTGAGTTCTCTTCTTCAGCAGAGGCAGCAGGTAGAAACTCTTTCTTCTGGCCATGGTCCCTGGTTGCCAGGAGGCCCTGCCCAGTGGCTGTCACCTCGGGGCCGGCTCACTTAGACCTTCCCTGTCCTGTCTTCTGCTGAGAGCTCCACCAGCCCCGCTGGGCCCCAGGGCCGCTTACCTCCCTGGTTCAGAGTCCTGCTTAGCCTTCTGCTGGGTGAGGAGCAGAGCCCTGCCTCCGTGGCACTGCCAAAGCCTCTGCTTGGACCTCACTGAGAGTTTTTTAAGATATGCACTGCATTTGTTATGTTTTAGGAACTTGTCAACAAAGAGAGTGGGATGGATTCTTTATCCAAGCCTCTTTCTCTTTCTCTTTCTCTTTCTCTTTCTCTTTCTCTTTCTCTTTCTCTTTCTCTTTCTCTTTCTCTTTCTCT
>JAOQGH010000051.1:20353797-20529726 GCA_025769975.1 Gallinago jamesoni
TCTCTTTCTCTTTCTCTTTCTCTTTCTCTTTCTCTTTCTCTTTCTCTTTCTCTTTCTCTTTCTCTTTCTCTTTCTTTTTTAAAGAACTATTAAGCACATCAAGCCTTTTCCTTTTCAAATTATGATGGAAAGATGCATTGCCATTTCAACGAGGGCAAAGGAACAATTTAAGAGCAAGCACTAGGGTTTTTTTTTAAACAAATTTAAATTTGCAAGAGTAAATTTTTTAAAGAGACCCCCCCAAGTCAGAAAAAAAACACCACAGCTTATTTAAGACTAGTTAAAAACAATTTAATACATCTATTTTGTTGAAGCTGTGACTAAAAAGAATGTGACTAGAAGAACCACATCAGCTATGAGATGAGTTTTTAAATTCTGAAATTGGTGGCTGAAATTTTCTAATAGAAAATTCAGCATTTGGAGAGACCAAGCAAGCAGACTTTCCAGCCCACACATGCATTCTTTTTAATATTATTTTATCTGAGAAAGCCATGAGTCTGAAAATCAGGTTTTAGTGAGAAAATGGTGTTTGAAAAGCAGCTTGAGAAAATTTATATCCAAATTTGACTAAAGTTTCATAGTTCTTCAGAGCGATTTTTGCAGTTTAAACATGTATCATTCTGGTATACTTAAAAAAAATAAAAATGCATATAATAATGACCAGCAGAGTTTGACCAATCCTGTCTCACTTTACGCGAAATAGAAATTAAAGAGATTTTATCATTAAAACTCAAAGATATCAATATAATTATTTCAAGCTGATGTCATTTAAAATCAATGTGATTTGTTCTGAGGGAAAAAAAGCGAGCTTTTTCATGCTGAAAATATTTTTGTTTGAGAATTTTCCTTGGATCTAGTGCAGATGATTGTAACCTTGTTATGCTTGTGGGTGATCTGAATGCGAGAAAAGATTTTTCTCCTTTTTTTAAAAAAAACAAAACACAACAAATCCCAAACCCTAACAGAAAGAACTAATTAAGGCAAAGCTAAGGAATTGAAGTCAAAGTTTGCATTGCACATGTGAACTAATCTTTTTACAATGAAATCTTTCGAAAGCTGTGTAAGAACCCCATTCATGCCAGGTTTCACCCAGCAAATCCTTCCTAGAAAAGCAGCCGCACGAAGGTTTGTCATGAGCAAGCAATAAAGACTTTTAGGGAACAGGTTCTGTAGAGGCTTCTTGTTTGCTGACGAAGTCATTAACCCTCAAAAAAATCTCATCCATAGCCTTAACAGGCACTGTTTGTAATAGGTGTGTCAGGAGTACTTCATGCTAAGAACAGCTTTTACAGGATTAGATTTGAGTCTTTAAGCGACAGCACCGTGGAGATCTTGGGGGCAAAGAACTACTGGTTTAATGCAAGACATTCTCTAACGTGCTTTTATGCATTTCAGATTCCTTGAAATGCAGGGAATCTCTGAGCACGCTAAAATGAAGAAAACTAAGTGTTCAGGAGCAGGTGATTTTTGAAGCAAAATGGCTGTGTGTGCTTTAGGAGCAGCCACTGCCTTTGGAGAGCTTTCTTCAGGTCTTGAAATATTGATGATCTTGGCTTAATATAGTAGAAAACAAAATACAGTACATGAATCCGGGGGGGGGGGGAATCCTTGAATTACAGACTGTTGACCTTGCAGTACCCACTGAATCCATCTATTCCCTTTTAAACCACTGAGTCTGAAAAGACAGTAAGGAGGAGGAGTGGTTGCAAAAATCTGTACCTGTGACTTTTTCCTACCTTTCCAAAGGTGTGTTACAGCCTGAGCAGGATCTTTTAGCCCTGTACAAGATTGTTTATTATCCAAGTATTTTAATACTAGGAAGATGCTAAAGACAGCTCTTCGTTTAATAGTTTCTGTGAACTATGATGTTCATGTTAACAGTAATGTTGGAGTTCATGTATTTTATTTATAAACCTTGAATAAGAGAGAATTTTGTGAATAAGATGAGTCAGCCTGGTCTCCTCTTGTGTTCTGTTTTTCTGTGCCTTGGCTTTATATACAGCAGCACGATTCTGCCTGTCAGTGTCTGTCGTGGTTGTATACAGGCTTAGGTATATTTCTGATCTGAGCTGTGACAGTGAAAACCGGGAATAATATCGCAGATCGGCATCTGCCACTTGACTGCTGCTGTTGTTAAACCAGGCACAAGAGAACATGTAGTGATAGTACAACTCCCTCACCAGATATCGCAAATCATATCAAAAAATGAAAGGTAATTTTCCATGGTGTGTTTTGCAGTTGGTTTTTTGGTTTTTGTTTTTTTTTTTTTTTTTTTTTTTTTCTTCTGCTGGGCAATTCACATCGCAAGCAGAACAAGCTATTTTACACGAGTTGCCTTTGTGAACTGCGACTGCCTGCCTGATAGGCTGTACCCAGTGGGCTTGTATTTGTGTTCAGGGACTAATTGTCTCTGATGTGGGGAGGCTGGGTTTGACCCCCGTGATTCTTCCTGCCAAAGCTGCGGTTTCTGATTTTAATTGAAACCCCAAGGCCGTTTGAAGCGTGGCCAGAAAGCACCTTGCAAGTTGAACCTTATCTAATAATGTGATGCATGTAAACTCTGGAAGTATAAATCTTAGTCACTTGAGCAATATGTTTTTATAAGATCCTCTGGTCCAGTGACAGCCACAGCAAGTGAAAACGGACCGATTGCCTGGCGCTCTTACAGATGGTGCACGGCACGTCGTAAAGTTAGGACTCATTAAGGAAATTCCATAAATAGCTTTGGTTAATAAGAGTGAAGTAACTTGCTGCTTTATAAGTGTGTTACTAAAATCCCTCTCCATTTCCCATTGGAGGGCTTCATAAGGGAAGGAGTGAAAGAACGAGGGGAACTAAGGGAAGGGTAAAACAGAAGGAGCGAGCCCCGGCTATGCGGGGGCCTGTGCCCCATGTGCTGGAGCCTGTGCAGAGCAGGGGAACCCGAAAGGTAACGTAAGTGATAAATGACGAGATGTGAGAGTGAGTCACGCAGTAAATACTGGGAACAACCTTTCCTTTTTACACGTTTTCATGCCCTGGGTATTTTCTCTGTTCTCCGTAGCGCTGAAAGCAAGAGGTGATGGCGGGCTTTTATCTCTAGCCAAGGGAGAAATTTCTAGGATGACATACCTGTTAGCCACCATTAAAATATGTTATTAATGATGCTAATGAATTTTTTCCAAGTGAAGTAAAAGTAGCCATGTAAGCATTGCATTTACGAAGATGATGTCACCAAAAGCTTGCCAACTGCACGTGGGACCTGGTGGCAGTGGTGCAGTTGCTGCCATGCCCTGGCTTTGAGGAGGGGAGAATATTGCTGATTTCCTCCCTGGGGAGAAAGAGCCAAATGAATTGTGCCTTGCCAGGAGGGAGATGTGCCATTTCCGGGCATGTTAGGCTGAGGGTCTCGCTGCCAATCCCAGTGGGTTCCTGTCCCAGTCACTCTTAAAAATTGGCAGTGTCTGACTGTCAGCTGCCATTCCTTAAGTGGTCATAGAATAAACCAATTGCACCCTTTTTGTCATGCTCTGTGTGTGTGTGTGAATGCAGGTGGACATGGGTTAAGCAACATGCAACTCCACAGCAAGCACAAAGAGGCAGCTGATTTTCTGGCAGTGTCAATAGAAGAGTATAATCTTTTTCTTTTTTTTTTTTTTTTTTTACCATCTCCAAGCCAGCTTCTAGAATGGCTCTTGTTGGAATTAGAAATCAGTATCCCATGACATAGGATTACTCATTAAGAGTGTGATGATTGTTAATTCTTCACCTGGGGCTAAGAGGACATCATTAGATCTCTTTGAAATGTCTCCTGCCTTGATTTTGAATAAGTAAGCTACCAATTTATGATCACAGCCTGGGCAAGTAACGCTCTCCCTTCCTGTTCCTCCATCCAGCTTGCAAAATCGGATACTACAAGGCTCTCTCGACAGATGTTGCTTGTGCCAAATGCCCGCCTCACAGCTACTCCATCTGGGAAGGCTCTACCTCCTGCACCTGCGATCGGGGCTTTTTCCGAGCTGAAAATGATGCTGCCTCCATGCCCTGCACTCGTAAGTTGGTCTTTGTACAGTCTCTTCCCCTTTTATCATCCATTTCTTCTCCTGTCTTTCTTTCTCTGTGTACGTGTAGGAAATTTTGCCTGGAGATCTGTGTCTCTAAGAAGGGTCCTGCTTCTGAGAGCAGCATTCAGTAGCTCTTACAGCCCATTGCAGATGCAGTTTGCATTTTGGCTCATACTTCTGGGAGAGAAAGCATTAGTTCTCAGCCCTCAATTCCTAACAGTTCCTAATAGACATGGTTGACTGACCCTTGAGAGCTTACAGTCTAAATAAATCAGTAGACTGGGAGGAGACAAAGCCACAAAAGAGGAGTGACTTGCTCACGTCAGTTGCAGAGTTGAAATGAACAGGAAATGAAATACAGGTGTAAGTTCCAGTCTGTCAAGTGGATCACATCACTTTTTATCTCTTTAAATACTGATATATGTAGAAATTGTGAAAGATTTTCTCATAATTGTACGACCTAGGGTAAATAGGTAGTATTTATAATCACTGTGTATATCTAGTTTGCTCAGAATATAGCTGGTGACTCTTAGAACACATAAAAGTGTTCCTCTGAAAGGGGTGGTAATAATAAATCTTGAACCTTAATGAAACAAACACCTGCAGTATCATTTATTTTATTCTTTGTAGATAAATACATCGTGTAGAGCAAATGGAATTTACTTTAGTTCCACCAAAATGCCTTCAGCAGGGAGAACCAGAGCCATAGTGCTCTGAGCACACCCACGGGGTTGCTGGAACAACTCCTTGTCCTATGTGTTGGTTAACGGCTCACACAGCCAAAGACCTGGGATTCCAGGCATGCCCTGGTGGTAAATCGTGATCATCTGGTTCTTTGGGCTGTACTTCTAAAGGAGCAGAGCAGTTTGAAACAGTAAGTGAAAGGGCTGTATTTTACCAGGGAATATCCACGAGTGACTTTCCCTGAAAGCTATTGGAAATGCTTCCAGATTTTTGGAGTTCAGCTGTATATTTATGTAGAGAGTTTCTGTGTCTCTGTGAGTGAGGGAAGGCTGAGACATTTCTTTTGTAGCATTTAATATATTCCAAATTTATTTTGGAGAGATGACTCACATTTATTTAAATCTTAATTTCTCCCTTACAAGGCAGAAACAAAGTATGTCCATAACTAAGAGCCTGCACTCATCCCTTCCCCACACCCCCTTGATTCCAGCTCTTCTTCAGTGATCTCCTTGTTGTCAGCTGTGAATTTTGCTGGGTGGTGGAGCAGGTCTGGGCACAGCCAGGAGCAGCTGCTTTTGCTTACTAGGAAAGCAGAGGTCCCTGTATCCTGTGCCAAATGTTGACTGGGGGTGGAGGTCTAACAGTATTGTGAAACCTTGCTGAAGTAGGTAGGAACATGCTTTTTGTAATATAATTTACACTAGGAGATATAAAGGTTGACCATTCCAATAGGAAAATGTCTTTTTGCAACAATAAAACTATTGTTCGGGAGGTACACCCTAAATAACATTATACCAGCAAAAGTTTCTCATAAAGCCCTGGGTCTTAGTGAGTGATATCCTGACCAAATTGAAATCAAATTAGTAATCAACTGGTTGAATTTAAATAGGCATGTGCAGTAAGTGAAGTATGAGGAGAGAGCAAAACACTTCCAGATGGGGGAATTGTGAGCAAATGATGTGTATGTTTGCTTCTATTGCAAAATGTGCCCCTGCAAGCTTAGCCATTTTTGTCAAGTCTTGGGCCTACTTCTGGCACCCTTCCCCATTCCTGCCTTCAGACGTCAGTCAAAGTTGAAGTGCCTGATCTCGATCTTTTACCCTCAAACTATGAAGAGGGAAGAAGAGAAGGCAATGGCCATGGTGCT
Organism: Gallinago jamesoni; assembly: GCA_025769975.1. Classification (NCBI taxonomy): domain Eukaryota; kingdom Metazoa; phylum Chordata; class Aves; order Charadriiformes; family Scolopacidae; genus Gallinago; species Gallinago jamesoni. The sequence goes on from JAOQGH010000051.1 coordinate 20,359,672, forward strand.
GGCCTCAGACTTCGTCTCTGCAGGAGTCTAGGAGGACTTGGCATGCAGAACAAGCCACCACCACAGGTCCCCGGACACCTAGTCTTGGAAAACAGGCCTGTCTCTGGAGGCACCTTTCATGGTTTTGAATTTTCCTGTAGCTTAAGTGCTTCTTTTTCTGTGAAGGAAGGAAGGTGACAGGAAGGTGAAGGAAGACACAGAGGTTATTTCTCAGCTGGTTTGCAGGGCAGCTTTGCTCCCCCACTCACTGCTGTCCTCGCTGATACCCCCTCTGAGGTCTGCCTTAGCAGCGTTTGAACATCGCTACGATGGTGGTACATGGGGCTCCTCTGCATTGCACAGGGAGTGGGGTGCAGGGGACCTCTGGGGGGACCGTTCGTTTGCCGTGCTCCCCACACAGAGTAGCCCCCTGCCCATGCACTTGAAGTGACAGAAAGAGTTTAGAGCATCTCTGCTGATGGAAGCCCCCGTTTGTCTTCCTTTCCTGACAAGATGTGGAGACAGAAGGGAGCGTAAACATCAAAGGTTCTTTCAGACGGATTCAGACTCTAATCAGTTCTTACCAGTTGGTTAAACCAGGTGACAAACCCAATTCCCTTGTGCTGACAGCCATAATAATCAGGCACCTTCTTTGTTCATTATGCTCTCTTTAACCCTGGTATTCTCATTCAGCCCTGCATTTAGTAATCACTCAGTGTGACGGCACACTAATGAAGAAATAAAACACAGTATCTGAGATCCATTCTTCTAGCAAAAAGATAGACTCTGCTCCAGTGGCTTGTAAAATCAGGTTTCTGTACACTTGGAGAACTATTAGACCAGGTGAATCAAAGTAACATTAGGTAGTTTGGAGAGAACACCTGGAATGGACTGTGGATGGATCCTTTCTTTATTATTTCTAAACACTTTTTAAGATTAAGAACTTCAGTCTTCTTAGGATATGTTTTTGTAAAGCTTTGACCCTTGGCTATTGATTTTCTTTAGTAATAAAGTGTCTGGCCTCGTCACTTGTCTCGCCTTTGAGGTTGGGGGAGGAAGGCTTTCCATTAACCTGATTGTGCTAGTGGATGAAAGGGAATTGGGGAATTCCTTTTCCTTTTCCTTTCTTGCGATTCCCATGGTAATTAATAAAAACAACACCTTCTTCCTGATGTGTTGTTCAGGAGAGGTGCTCCAGAGTTTTCTCATTCTATAGCGTCTTTCTCTGACATCTCCATTTGTTGTTGAGTTGTAAAAACTGTGCCTGGCCTTCTGGTAAGCCAGGCATCCAATCTAAACAAATAACTCAAACTCTGGTTTTAGTATTCTGCTTTATTTTAGCTCTGCTAGAGTGAGTAGTTGTGTCTGGCTTGAAGCATGTACACATAAGAGCAGAATGTGGCGGGACGTGAGTGTAGGAGACGGTGGAGTGGGCTGTGTCGGAAAGGCAGGCGCAGACACCCTGACATACACGTGTTTAGTGATGCATCTTTTCACTCAGGCTTGCCTCGTGGGGACAATCATCAATGTGTCTGTCACCACTGAGGAGCGGAGCCGCCCTGGATCCGCCGCTTTGACCTACCTCAGGAATTTAGAGTTTCAGCTCTGAAGCACAGCAGGCTTGTCAGCTGTGTGCTTGGGCATGGAGACAGTATGATTGACCTGTAATACACTTGAGCGCAAACTGTGGAAAACAGGGATGCCTTTCCCTCTTGAAAGCATCGCAAAAATAACGTTAAGGCAACTATTCAGACCTTCATTATATTTCGGCGCTTGCTGAGAAGACGGGTCTTTCATAAGGTTAGCAATCTAATGGAGAATAAATTGCTTTACCAATGCACAAATCCATGAGGCTTGAAAACAATCAGTCTCAATCATAGTTCTCATCCCTGAATTTTCTTCTCCGTAAGGAGATATTCTGTGAGTTGCAGCCTGGCGCAGGCAGGTGCAGTTCCCACCCAAAGTTAATGGGTGTTGGTCCCCACCATTAATGAGTCGGGTGCTCTGTTTCTTAACAAACAATGCTCACATTATGAGTGAAAATGGGACAGTTTTGTACTGTTCATATTGTCTGTTCGATTCAGATTATTAATGATATTTAATTGGGAGTCCCTTACAAAAGAGAGATTACCAGCATAGACTGTCCAGCTTGAAATTTGTCTCAGTAAATGACCCTGAATAATTTAGTCCGTTGTGCCACCCAAACAGTGACTGATTGATTGATTTTTTGGCGTGGCCTGAAATATTTCTAAAATGGTTGCATTTAAGACAGTTTATACCAGAGAAGCTTAGAGATAATGAGAGAAAATTTAGTGAGATGCAAGAGAAAAGTGCCTGCTTTAAGAGGGTTTTCTCCAGTTTAGGTTATCAAGAAATCGAAGAGCCTGACTTCAAACAGCAAACGTCACTTACTTGTCTTTACATTCGCCTCTTCTAATTGAATTTAGTGCACTGCTGTATTTCCTCCAGAAAGTATATTGTTTTTAAATTACCATTTCAGTGCTATTACTCAAGGCTCCTGCTTCTAATGCTTTCTGACAGTTATCAGCATAATGAACCATAATGAAATGATGAGCAATCTACAGTGGAAACTCAATGTGGATTCCACTAGAGCCGTGTGACTGTGTTGTTAAAATTTGAATGCACATTAAAATAACACTGTCCTTATTTGTTTCCAAGGTCAAGGCTTTAAAAAAGGTCTGAAAGGTCTAAACACTTCAATTTTGGTATCTAATATACGCCCTTAGTACAATCTTGTGCTGCATTTAATATATCTCAGAGATAAATATTTGACCTGCATTTTCAAAAAAGAGTGAATTTACGTACCTAATAACTGTGCTTGCAAATGAGTAATTACACAGGAGCTGATTATTTGAGCATATGTTTATTATGATTGCGTAGACTTCTAAATAAACAAATGTGCTCTTTTTTCCTTTAACTTAACTTATGCCTCTTCTAAATTTCCAGACAGACGCCGATTATCACCGTTCTGGCTTTTAGAAGAGTAAGAAAGTTGGGTACAACACGCGGTCATGCTGACTAGGATGTTGTAGGTAGCTTTGCACTGGCTTTGCTGTGCTTCCTTCCCAGGGTTTGCACACTTGTTCTGGCACTACTTCAGTCTAACCTCTGCTGTTGGAACCCCTTCTCTATAATATGAAGTATATGCCACTACAGCCTCAGATCTTCAGAAGCTGAATTTATGATATAATAATTCTTCTATGTCTTCAGATATGTCTGTACCCCAAGTAAATTATTTTGTTCTTAAAACATCATATAAGGTTGTTCATTATGTAAACAGTACGTCAAAACGCCTTTCAAGGTGCAGTATGGCAGTTGCAAGAGCAGAGGGAACAGCGAGTAGACAGTTCGGAGAGAATGATTTTTGTTCTCCACATAGGCTGGGAAAATAGACCATCCATCGCTGCGTTGCTGCCAGACCGAGAGAAGGGGATTGTGAGTGATGGGAATCTCAAAGGAGAAGGCTGTCTCCCCTCGTCTGGGGTGATGGGCTGAAGGAATTGAGAAAACATTGAATAAGAAGGGGAGTGGTTACGGCTTGAAGAGAGGAGACGGGAGTAATTTGACAATGTGTGTTTATAATCAGTAGACTTAAAATCATCGCTCCTTTAAATACAGCAAGTGTTTATTAGCTGTCTTCTGATTTTCTGGCCAGACCCTTAAATTAACAGAGACATTTACTCAATTAAGTGGGGGCTTTGATTTGGTTAGTCAGGACCCAGTTCTGTAGAGTCGTTGAAGTAAATTAGAGGGCTAACAGAAAAAGAAGTTCAGCAGTTGGGCCAGTGACAGACCGACTTATTTTTCTGGTTGCACTTCTCTCCTGTCAGGCTGTCAGATCACTTTCTGGTATCCACAGTGGAATTCTTCTTTTTATCTTGAAATATTGAGTGAACACAGGTGGTATTTTCTGCAGCACAGCATGTTAGAGTAGATACAATAACGTGTCTTAACATACGTGGCAATGCAAAGTGTTCTTACATGGCAGTTTTGGGAAGAGAAACCCAGAGCCCACAGGGGCAGCACCAGTTTTCCTATATTTCTGCCAGTGGTAACTGGTTCTCTTTGCTTAATTCCCTTTACTTGGAGAGAAGAGGAAATATTGGATTGTTCTCCAGGTGAAAGGAACAAAGCCTATTGTGAAGCTGGTAACCCAGGGTTCTTTTGGCAAGTAAATAGGAAATCGTACATGCCAGTAAAATGGGCATTTTATCATTGGCGCTGGTCCAGGATCTCTAGCTTGGCAGAACTCCCACTGAAGTCAAAGGAGTCTTGCCCAAGTAAATAAATTAAGAATTGTTTACCAAATCAGTCGCCTTATTAAAACCCAGTTGTAATGCTAACCATGCACAGAAAGGAGAAAGGGGTGGAAATAGAGCAGATGACTGATATTTCAAGTGGCTGCCACATCTTGCGGACTGTTGACTTTGGTCTCACCAGTTGTAAAAACACATGATCTATAATGATAAATGGTCAGGAATAGCCAGGCAGACAAGAAGCGAGCGTTGTCTGAACTGTCAGTGCTTGTGTAAATTAGCCCACAGCAACAGGAGACCTGTCCACAGCTGCTGGAAGAAGCAATTAGTGGCAGCAACGTATACAACTGTCACAGGGAAAGTGTGGGCTCTATTTCTGAGCCTAAACTTACACAGTTCAGGTGTTTACTCTGCGTTATAACTTGTCTTTCAGATGGTTAAAGATCAACAATAAAGAATTATCTGAAGGGCTTCGCAGCTGACATGCTGAAACATTATTGATAGCTCCACAGTTGTAGAGGTTTAATGAAGCTTTATGAGATGGAAAGAGGAGGCCAAAGTGCTTTTTCCTGAAGGCTGTGCTTAGCACTGCTTTGCCAGACATTTTAGTGAGGGAACTTAAAAGAGTTTAAAGACATTGATTATTTAATAATTACTTTCTTTGCGTCCACTCCAAAAATAGGAAACTCTATTTCACACACTCAGCCCTGCCTCCAGGGAGATGAATTTTAGGATCATGATCAAGTTGAAGGGTATTGATTAGGATTGTTAAAGGCTATCTGTAAAATAATGGCATCGTGAGGCTCTGTGGAGAGAGTAGCAGTGTGGTCACATTGGTGAGGCTGGCAGAACGACCACAAGCCTTTGTGCAGTCGTACTGCCTTCAGTGGCCGAGCTAGCCCCTTCAAAGGTACTTGATGTATTTCCAGTGACGTTTCATTGCTCTCTGCAGATATGCTCCAAAGATCTTTGGAGTTGTTCATTGTATGGATCTTTTCTTTTTTACACCTCTGTATTTGTTCTCTTTATTCTTGCTGTGTTGTTCACAAAAGCTGGCTTTCAGTTCTTATATCGCAGAAGATGTGCTGAACTTTTCACTGCTTCTGGTAGTGCATTTCTAGTTAGGTTTTCTTGCTGTTAGACAGTGGGATGCTTACTCCCAGGTGCCTGCTGCTCCTGTATCACAGACTTAACTGCTCCTGTGTAGTATAGCCAAGGCCAAGTTGCCGATTCAAAACAGGCCAGTTCATACTAGGCTCCTTTTAAATGACGGTGAGTCAGAGCAACCTTCCCTGTTGCATGAATCTTGTTTATTGTGTAGCAAATTAGCTCAAGATTTCTGAATACCCTGAGTTCCCTTTGAAATCAGCAGAGATGAAGAGGGTCAGCATCTCTGAAGCAGGCTCATAAAGAGGATCCTTTTGTCAGTCCCAGTCCAAAGCCCCTTGAAGCCTGCTGGTCTGCCTGAGTGACTGTGATTAACAAACACCCGTAGCTGGCACTCTGCTGCATCTGGCATATATTTATAGGGTTTTCTCAGCTTGCGGGTGAAGTTAGAAAGCTCTGAACTGCACCAGGTTATTGTATTATTTTTACTGTTTGTTTGAATAATTTTTAATCCTTGTCAACCTAAGGTCTACTTTTTGTGCCTCAAAAATGAGAGGTGATATTTTCCTCCAGGAGAGTGCAGGAATGGTTAAAGAAGATTAAAGTCTTTTCTACATGCTTGAGGTCTTCTGATGTCTGGTGGGAATTGCCAATGAAGCTTCCTTCCGATTTCACACTGTCAAGTGAATGCAGACCGAATGCAGGGTGACAACCCACTTGAAAATAATTATCCATCAGCCTGGCTGCAGAAACATCCGTTACCTGATAGAGAAATGTGCTTTTACACACGTGCACACACAGACTGAGTAAATTATTTTTTTAATCATTTTCTCCTTCCAGGGCTCAGAAGCTTCATCCTGCTTGTTACTTAGTCACATACATATCTTTTGAAAGCATCTTTCCTTTAAAGGAGAGTACATTTTAAATGCACTGATCTGGTGACTGACAGGATGCTCATAATGAAGGCATGCCTTCTTGAGGGTATATATTTGAAATATCTCTATTAGCACTTCCGTGGAGAGTGTGGGTTTCAGCTTGTGTTTGTAATAGATCTCCTCCCACAGATAGATATCTCAAGGTAATAAATACAAACGTTCCATAGGTTAGTAATAAACAGATGTGGTTACAGTCCAAATGCTACTAATATCAATTTTAATCCTTGCTTCCAAAATAACCCACTACCACTGTTAGATGCTGAGGACTAAACTGGCACAGAAAAAGGAGCTCCTGGTAAGGAGCCCTCTGCCAGGGAACGGGAAGTGACAGAGGAGTACAGGCTGTTCATGGCTAGAGAGAGCTTTGCTTTGGGTGCCATCAGAGTGGGTTTCTCATAAATGATAAGTTCACTTTAAAAGCATTAAATGTCAGAACCCCATGCTTAGGTGCTTTTTGCTTTGATTTGTGATGGTCTTGGTTTTCAACCTAAAAAAGTAGTATATAATGGCTACTCAGATCTGATAAAATTGGCCAAACCAAAGCCCACAACTTTATCTTCCGTGCTTTGTCCACAGAACCTCTGAGAAAAGGAAAAAGCAATGTTTTACTCACCTACAGCTTTGGTGAACTAAAGCTGTCTGCCCAAAATTTGGAGCTGCTAGTTATCTAAAAGTGAGATTTTTGTCATCCTATCAACCTGGGGCAGCAGAGAACCAAGCTGCAAGGTTCTCCTTATTTCTTGTCATTTTTGGGGACAACAAAGTCACTTAGGAGCTGTTTTGCTGGGAATCATTTCTTCTCCTTTCACTGTCCTTTAATCCACGCCTCCTAACCATACACTGTTGCTGAACTAAATTAACTGGTTTAGTGAAGACAGTATTCTTTATGTCAAACAAGTCTGTCTGGTCCAGTTGTAGAAAACTGCAATTGAATTTACTGCATACACCCACAGAGACTTTTAGAGAAGCACCTTGCTGGGTAGATCAGTAATAAAAAAGGAAGATGTAAAACCAGGGATATTAATACCTTTGTCATAACTATTTAAATACAGTTCCCCAGCACAGTGTACTTGCAGTTCTACCCTCAGATCCCAGGGTTAGTTTCCAGAGGGATTTTTCAGTTGCATAGATGGGTCAGGTTTACAGCTGTAGGGGAAAAGGGTGGGCTGACATGGTTGGAGTCTACCTGCACGCCCGACAAATCATGCCTGTCTGCCTGTCTCGCTGGACGCCCTCCAGCTCCAGAAGCCCAGCTGCAGCACGTTCTTCAACATGGGCTTGTGGTATATGGAGCTTGCTGGGGGAGAAGCTCTCACTTTTCGACTCGTGGCTTCATGGTGGTGCTGAACTCGCAGTCCTGGTGCACCTTGGTTAGACCCTGTCCTTGGGCATCCCGGTGTACATACTTTCCGTTTGGCATCCACGAAGGGCTGGGCATGACCGATCCCTGAGGGCAGCAGGAATATTCACTCAGTTGTAGCCAATCCTTTGTGCTATCTGCCTTTGAAATTGTTCATTGCGTTCAGGAGAGACTTTGTTTTTCCTTGGTGGAACGATTTTTGCCAGTTCCACTAGGTTGAACCTCCTGCTTGTACTGTTATCCTTTGGTGGCAGGAAGACAGGGGTTTTGGGACAACTTCCTCAGCAGGATGGTGTCCAAAAAACAGGCGAACAACCTGTTGATGGTTGAACCAACAACTCTCAATGGTCCCTCAGTGAGCAGGGCAGCTGATTTAAAGGCAAAATATTTTTCTCCGTGCAAATAAACAGTTTACTGAAATGTCATTGTGCCCAGTGTTAGTCTGCAGCCTGCTTTGCCTTACAGCCGTGGCCCTTTCCATCTGCACCTCACATGTGCTAGTCCAGTCCCGGGTAGCAAGTTCATTACCGGCTCTTCCCTGCGGAAGCTGTGTGTGAGTCACTTCCTTCAGTGCTCGGACAGGACTTGATTCCTGGTATGAATCACAGAGGCTCCTTAACTATGCCCACAGAGACCTATAATCCACAGAGAGCTGACACGCAGGTAGTGTAGCACACGGAGATGTCCTGTGGTCTAGATGGTAGGAGGAAGCCAGTCAAGTGTTGATACGTGCCCTTGTCATGGTTTTCATCAGGCCTTTATCAGTCTTGCGTTGGCGTGAGGGAGGCTTCTGGCTGGAGAGGGACTGGAGTGTTTATTGTGGGAAGGGAGGGAGAGAAATACTGATGGATGGAAAGCTAAAATGCAGCCTGAGGTTCTAGTAAGAGTGCTAAAATACATCAGTCCTTTGGGTACAAGTAATGCTCATCCTATTACTCCTTAAAAGGTCTAGTTTTTCTGGATATTTATTTTACATGTGATACAATGCTGTCCTTAAGACAGATCTGTCTGTCTGAGAGTGAAAGAGATAGATAGATAAAGTTGCTATAGCTTATTGCAGCAACAGAAAGCCAAACAATCTGCATTGCCCAATACATTTAAGTATATCTAATAAGAGGGTTGAGGAAGATAGCAAGATTAGCTTGACAAAGATTATTTGTTGCTAAACAGACTCTTGAGTGTTTCCCTCAGCCCTGACACACACAATGAATTGCTCCACCCAGGGCCTTTCCATTTGCTTCATGGCTCAGTTGATTTTGATGGGTTTATTGTGAAGCGAGATTTATGGAGCCCCAGGAAGGAATAAAATTTAAAACTTCCGTTCCCTGTGTTCCCACAGAGGGTCCCCCATGTCCACTCACGGTGCTGGTAGACGGGTGACGGGTCCAGCTTTCAGGCCTCGTGATCAAACGCATCCTCTTTGGGGTCTCTGCTGGGAGAAGGGCAAGCGGCTCTGCACATCCATGCCTCAGGTTCTATTGTCTTGGGCAGGGAAAGCGAGAACACCTGGCTTCCTAACATCATCAAATGACCTTTAAAATGAGTTGGTTTTCAGAATAAAAATACCTATATTTTAATTTATTTTTTTCTGTAGGAACTGTCACATTTTTAAGCTCTTCTGTGCAGTGTGGCAGTACAGCTTCATGCTTCCAGAGTGCCGAATGGCTTGTTAATAGCATGCTTCCATCAGCAGTTTTAAGAAAAATGCTGTAAATCATGGGAAACAGGACAAAATCCCAGACGTTGGTGCCAGTTTCAGAGGCGTAGCTCCCTGTCTCCCCTCTCATCTGCCCCAAGGCTAGATTTTTCTGCCAGAGGACAGAGGGTTTGTGTGAGGCTGGTGGTCTGACTGGCAGGATGCTGTTCCTGTGGGATCCTTCTGGCTGGGTTCATCCTGGAGCGGCGCTGGCACTTCCAGCCCATCACAGCCCTGAAAGGGTTTTCATCTCATCTATCGGCAGTGGCTCTGTTGTCAGAAACAAAGCAAATCCTGATCACCATTGAAGGAGCAGATACGCCCTGTGTTTCAACATCTGAAACTAAGCCCATCAATCTGAAACTATTCCCCACTCCCAGTGCCAACAGCTCCATTGATGACTATGCTCCAGAAAGAAAAGAAATTGCTTTTCCCCTCACTGTAATGTCAGCCCACCATTTGGAGACTCCCCCGCATCTTCCTTTTCATGCTGGAGGTGGTGCACTCATCTCTGTGACCTGCAAGCATCTGCTTCCCTGGTTTTCCGCTTCATTGCGTCTCTGTTTAGACACTGCAATGCCCTGTCCCACATACTAATTACTGACTTTTTGCTTCTGAGGAGCTTGATTCATTCTGGCACATTTTCCCACGTGAAACTGGACCTAGAGCCTTGGAAAATATATTAATGGACATCAGAGTTAAGTCTGAGTTTAACCCCAAACTGGCTGCTGCCTCGGAGCTAAAAGGCAGATATTTCAGACCATAACTGTGGTAGTAGGAACCTTCCTCGCCTGGAGAACTTGGCTTCATGAATTTCCCCCTGCAACGAGGGCAGCCCTGGCAGAGCCGGGCGTTGCGTTGCTCGGGGAGGGGAGGTGTTTGCGCTGGCACCACCTTATCTCGCCTCTCCTGGCCGTGCTCCGGGGCGATGCTCTCGCTTGTGTGATCGCAGCAAGAAGATGCCTTTGGCTTTTTGTCACTTTTAAAGCTTTTGCCGTTTCCCACAGGAGCAGTTTCTGTTCAGGGCTTGCTGCTGCCAGGTACGGAACAGCCTGTGGGAGGACGGACATCCTCTGCTCCCGCCAGCTCCGGCAGCCTCTCTGGAGAGGTCACACCCTGGCTGTACAGCGTGGACTTGGGCTTGCAGTCCACCGAGGCTGCTGGTTTCCTCCAGAGGCCTTTGATTGTTCTCCTGTCTCCTTGACAGTGCGGGGGGACAAATATTGTCACCTTGTGCGCCTGGCTGCCCTGAAGAGAGAGCCCTGGTGTGAGGCAGTTTGGGGAGTTTTGGTGTAGATGGGGTTGAAATCAGCTCCTGCTCAGCAGTTCCTGTGCTGCCACTTGATTTCAGGAGTGTCTTCCACCTCATTGCACTCAGAGTCTGTTTTTGACAAGGAGGTTCATGTATTTGCAGGCTGAGCAAAGACCACTTTCTCCTGCCAGGGGAGCTGGCAAACCCAGCTTTTGGGGGGAAGGAGAGCTGGGTATGGGCCAGAGATGGTGGGCTGAGACTTGGGAGAGTTGTGACCGATACCCAGATGTGCAAGGCAGGTCTTGTGTGCCCTTGTTGTCTCGCCACCTCTCTCTCTATCTCAGTTTCCACGTGATGAACAGAGATTAAACCCAGTTTCTTTTTCTTTTCTTTCTCTGCTAGCTTCTAATCATTTCTGGAGCACGAAACGTCTCTTACTGTGTTTGGTAACTGATCTTTGAGTAAAAGGGTTTTGTCCTTAGGAGTCCTAAATGCTGCCAGTGTATAAATAAAAGCCATGAATGCCACCCAGCGGTGCAGCAGGCGGGAGGGCTCCTCGTCGCAGGGGCTCTCTCTTCTCCTTGCAGTAATTCTACCTGTCAGCCCTGATTAACTCCGAGACTGTTTCAAAGGTTTGGCAGGAAGGGAGGATTTCCCTCTTTTCGAAATGAATATATTAATTTTGTATTTCTGAAGTGAGCACAGAGAAACAATCCTTGTTCAGCTACTCCTGCAGCAGAGGCCTTTCATTTAGGTACTGAAGACAAGTAGATACATTTGACCTCTGTGTAATTTAAGACTCTTTTCTTAACCTACCTGCCTTTCCTAAAAGTCCTGTCTCCTGTTGAACATGTGTTACATCCTGGCAGCTTCAATCACAGACCCAAGGACGTGGCACAGTCCTCAAAACCTTGTCCTCCACAGTGTGCTCAGGTCTCAGGCTTCCTTTCAGAAGCACCTGATGAATTGAGGCAGCTGGAATTAATCTTCACCATAGTCACCTCTTAACAGCTTAGCCTCTCTGCTGCTACACTTGAGTCACTTTGTAATTTCAGCAGAATTTCACCATAATTTATTCGGTTCCCATCTTACCCTGATGGCCATTTTTGTACCTTCGGCATGTGAGAGATTATGATCGATTTATTTATACGCTTAATGGTGCTGGCTGATTATTATTTTTTCCCCAATTTCATAACATTTGACAAATAACAGGAATGGAAAACCTGGAATGAAACTTGCCAGAACTTTCTCTTTCCCTTCCTTTAATGCCAGGAGATCTGGTTGACCTATTTTTGAATTCCAACCATCAAATGTATTTTGCTAAAATTTAAGAAGCTTTCACAAGCTTTCCTGTGTCTTGAATAAAAATTGAATTTGTACTTTCTACAAAATTACTTCCAGTATTTTTCTGGTAATAATATTTGTATTTAAAGCTCTAACAATGAGTAATTACCAAGGACTGCTATTTTTACTGCATGCCAGTCTGAATCATTACATTTTGCAAGATTCCTTCTCACTCTGAGTTTCATTTCTATTCGATATGGTATTTATCTTACGCCCAGTCCCAAGGTATTGCATGCATAGTCAGAACACCCTTGTGCTCTACCCCAGAACAGCCTGCCTTTCAGTGAGCAGTGAAGCTTTTTGTGATGTATAAAATACCCATCTGTTTCATGGGGTTGCTGTGAATCATCCTTGTTAAATTTAAGGGTACAAAAAGTGTGTCTCACCTCAACTGTATTGAAATTAGATTAAGACTTACAGGGTTAGCTCTTCTGCATTTTCAGCGTGGCTATTGGTTTGGGGCCTGTGGGGATTTAAGCATGTAAATAAGATTTCTGCCTGTGCGTTGGTCACAGAAGGAGGCAGGGCACTGCTGGAGGCAGTTTGCCCAGTCAGGCAGAACCCACCATTACAATCCCAGCAGGTTACTGGAGGTGCTGGGAAGAGCTGCCTCCTGTGGGCTCTGCTCTGCTTCTGCCGCCTCTTCCCCGTGCCCAGCTCTGCCCCTCTCCTGCCCAGGGAGGTCCTCTGTCCCCAGATCCCGTAGTCCCTGTGCTGGAACTGACTGGGAATTGTTTGGCAGCGTGTTTATGAGTCTTCAAATCTCTTGTCCCAGTGGTGCAAGAGCTGACCTTGTGTCTCTGCTCAGCCTTATTTCCAGGCTTTCTGTATGGTCTCTTCCTCCTGACCAGTTTTCCTGTATCAGCTCTTCTTTCAGCTGCTCACTGTATTTTCCTTCCCAATTCTTTTACATTCTACAGCACTCCCCTATTATAACTTTTATTCTCCCTCCTTCAAAGTCTTAGTTCTGTGCCCGGCTTTCTCCTCAAATCTCCTGCCTGCATCCCAAAGTGTCATGTCCAGCTCCCTGCTTGATGGGATTCAGTGTTTGCTGAATGTGATCTGACATGAACTTGTCTGGAAAATATTGCATTTCTGTTCTTAATGAAAAAATATCAGGAGTCAAATGAGAGTCTGCCTGTAGGTAATGTGGGACCCTGAAAATCCCAAGTGAAGCAGGAGTTTCTGCATTTGATACCTGGCTTGGGAAATCATGGAAAAATGAATGTAAAATATGTAAATTTTAGGTTTTCATAACAAGTATAAATAGTGACAGTGAAAAATCCCACTCTTGTTTAATTGCAATACTGGGCTTTTAGGTTCATTTAGAGCTGGAAAATACTGTTAATTCATCAGAGGAAGGGATCAGAGTTTGATTTACCAGTCAATTTTTCATTTTCATGAAGAAGACATAAAAGTAAAATTCTGTGTGGTCTCTGCTGTCCTTGACTTAACTGTGAGTTGCACCCGCTCAGTGTCACTTGGGACCCAAAGTCTGAAGATACTGTGTAATTTTTTTTCCAGTTACTGAAAATGTGGACTTTTTCTTTCTAGGTCCTCCATCTGCTCCCCAGAACCTGATTTCCAATGTCAACGAGACATCGGTGAACTTGGAGTGGAGCCCCCCCCAGAACAAAGGTGGTCGAGAAGACATCTCCTACAACGTGGTATGCAAGAGGTGTGGTGCAGGCGACCTCAGCCGCTGCCGGTCCTGTGGCAGCGGTGTGCACTTCAGCCCCCAGCAGAACGGCTTGAAAACCACCAAAGTCTCCATTACTGACCTCCTGGCACACACTAACTACACCTTTGAAGTCTGGGCGGTGAATGGAGTGTCCAGGCAAAATCCCAGCCAGGACCAAGCTGTGTCAGTCACTGTGACAACTAACCAAGCAGGTAGGAACCTAAACGCAAGTTCTCTTTCTCTCTTCTGCCTGTTTTTTAGAGAAGCTGTGATTTCCATTACATTTAGCATTAGCAAATGAATGCAAGGAGCTCTAAGATGTGTAACTGGGTCAAACCCTTATTTTCTGGTTATGGATAGTTTAAATCCTTTACAGCTAGAAAAGCAGAGGAGGGTCTGACTCCGGTAGCTGCGAGCAGAGCTTTGCTGCAGCACGCTGCGAGGACACTGGGAGGCATTCTGCAGAAGCAGAAGAGCACAGCTGCCCTGGGCAACGTGAGGGGACAGAGCCAGGGCCGCCAGGGGAGACCCAGCACATGGACACAAATATGCCCTTGGTGTTTAGAGAGGGCAAAATATACACTTGGGAAGCACAGGATTGTGCTTCTGCCTCCTTTGACAAAAGGGCTGCGTAAGATTCAAAAAGAGGAATGAGTTGGTGCTGGCTTGCCTGCCTGCTCGCTCTTCTCTCCTGCAAAGTCAATTAGATTCTGTCCCATTGGTAAATAAATACCTCCTTAACCTGCTGCTAACAACGTTTCAATTGATCAGAGCTGGCATTACTTTAGAAATCCTATATGAGCTTTCATCTTCATGCTGGCTGATTTTTGCAATTCACTCGTCTGGGAGAGTGAAATACCATTTCTGTTTATACCTGATAATTTCAGATCACCTAAGCAGTTCTACTTTTTTCAGTCCCCCGTGCCCAGCCCAGTAAAGGCTGCTGCAGAAGGTTGCGGTTTAGTTTTGATGATCGTTCGTATGATTATTTATTTTTTTTTTAATTACACGAAAACATTTCTTTCGTGTAGGATTTCAAGCACACGGTTTCAGATGAATTTTTTATTTAATGCACAAAATTATATACATTTGAATATGACACTCTTCTATATGCTAATTAGATATCCAGACTGTCAGATTGGCTACAGGACCGTCAAACCTGTTATCTAATTGCTCGCGGTGCTGATTGCCTTCAAGTCCCACAAGATGTTGCAGGCATTCAGCACCTGAGAGCGCAGCTTGCAGGGATATCATTTACCATTTACTGTATATGGGACAGTATTAACATCGCATAGTTTGATAGTATTGGACTATATAGGTGTTTTGAATTTCGTTTCCTAGCAGAGGCGTGTGAAAAATAGGTGTGCATAGTCTAAAGCTACAGATTCTAGCTGTAGTGCAGAACACTTCAATATTAACAGTGAGAGAAACATTCAGTTTTGCAGTGACAGTTACAAGCAAAATTGTCAAGTCCATGCTGAAGCTCCTTTGAAAACCTGGTCCAGTGCTTTTTGTTCTTTACACGTACAGTTGACAGCATCCCTTTTAAATTATGATTCAAAAATTCAAACTATCGCTTTGCCTAGTTGAAGAGAAGACTAATAGAGAACAGGGGCTATTACAGAGTCTTGGGAGAAGGCTGCGGGAGAATGCTGTCATACGCTATATGAAAAGAGAAGGTTGAGAACAGCAGCAGGGACAGTGTTTTTGTGCTATGAATGCCTAGCTAAGAGAGTATTTCTGACTGATTTTGGCATGTGTAAGGATTAGTGGATGCATATATGCATGAATAAGTGAGTGGGATCCATCTACCGTGTGAAAATTCTACCATCTTATGCTTTAATATGCAAACCGAAATCTGATTGAATATGCAAATAAGAATTGATTTTGTTTATTATCCATGAGTAGCAGTTCTTCACATCAGGAAATTTGTATTTTTGCCAACATTTCCAATTATGAAACATGCCCAGTCTATCAAATGCTTCAGAGGGCTGGAGAAAACTGTGCTGGTACAAATGAAAATTAACTCTAAGGTGCCGGTGTTCTCCCGTTCTTCCTACGACTTTGTGTATTCTGCTGCATGGAAGATCTAAATAGAAATGTGTGGCCTAAACCTAAAGATCTCAACTGTGATAAATGGTCCTTACGTATGCAAATAATCCCATTGATTTCAGTGAAACTGCTTGCTTGAGTAAAGGTTTGTAAAGTTGGACCCTTGGGTTTTACAAGTACTGATCTATTTAATCATTGTAAATGTGTGTCTGGGGTGCATTAAAATTCTTGTGCCATTCATTTTCTTTCACTATATTTCATTATAAAGAAATCATGTCATGATAGAGCACTGCCCCAGGCTTGGTTTTGATCTTGCACCTTTTCTACACTGATGTAAAGCTGCCTTGGTTTCTTTGCAGCAATTTCTAATTCCAGATTAGAGCCAAGCTCATCCTTTAATAATGCACTTTCCCTGTTTTGCTAATAAAAATGAAACTGCCAACACTGAAAATCTGTAAACGGTTTTATTGATTTTGCTATCTATGCTTGTGCTTTCCAACAATTGGTAGAAAAAAATATTTTAAACCTGGTTGTTTAGATATGAGCAGTGGTTTTGGGTCCTATTCTGGAGAATTTGTTGGAATTGTTTGCAAGAGGTGCATCTTTGAGTGAAATTCAGCAGGGATGATACGTATGCAAGGGACCAGGAAATCCATCCTCCTAACAGCAATCTCAAATTGATGTTCCAAATATGCAGCCGTATAATCTGAAGAAAATATACAGAATTTTTAGAGCACAGATTTTAATGTCAGAATCAGAAATCTAAATATTCGGTTGCATTGGTGCCAGCAAGGTATGCATTTGGAGACAAACAGAAAGCAATGAGAAATCAGTTACTGGTACATTCAGCACAAAATTGGAAAAATGTGGTGACATAAAAAGAGCAGTTGAAAGGCACAGGTGGTTTTTTGTTTGCTTTTGCTATTTTACTCCTGAAGATAATGAAATGAGGCAGTTTACTTTCCCCCTTTGTTTAGAAACTCTTCAGTTTCCAATACTGTAGAAAGTATTTAAATGAAAATAAGTTTTTACCATTCAAAGTAGGATCAAAAAGCATTTGAAAAGTATTTTTCCTGCTACTCTGAAAAAGGTCCTGGGTTTTATAGCTTTTTTTTTTTTTTAAAGAAATAAGCTAAATTTCAGGCTTTGAACCACATAAAAATTTCTGTTTCCTAGTGAAATACTCCAATGTTGTGACATTTTAAGAATTTTGAACGGTGGATTCAGCTCGCTATTATATATGTTTAGTATAATAATTTTTTTGAGTTTTTTGGGGTGGAAACTGCCACTCTTTTCCCATATAAAATTAAAAAGAAATTTAAAAAGCAAAGGATGGAACACTGAGCTGTTGAAACTTGCAGCCAGTGCCCTTAGCACAACGACTACTGAGAAATGCTGATATTAAGGGTCTCCACCAGCAGTAGTGACTTTTGCAAATTTCTCTTTTCTGATCAAATGAAATCATCACTTTCTCAGTCCTTTAAAAATGTGAAATGACTTGTGGAAGAGATGCAAACCAGCAATTCTCATGCGATGCTGCTAGGAGAAGCTGATTTCAATGAGAAACCCTACCAGGCTCAAAAATCTCCGGGCTCTTTTTTTTTTTTCCCCCCACTAAGGATAATGCTGGGAAGCTGTTCAAAATTAAAAGTAAATCTCTCAATAAAGAGACCTTGTTCACAGCAAGAAGGAAGCTTTCGGGTTTTTGAAGAGGTGCTGAAGAGTTTATATTTTTATTAAGGATTACAGCCGAGCTGTTTAGGTCTCCAGCCTGCCAGCCCGGCTCACCGCTCAGCTGGTTTGTGTCGTGTCCGAGGGGGCAGCACCGCAAGGACAAGGTTTTGCACAGATGCTGAAGGTGTTGGTGAGGCAGGGCAGCAGTGTCGGGGGGGGGAGAAGAGCCTGCACAAGCTCTAAATGAGACTTAAAATCCAAACTCATTATGCTTCTTGCTTTCCTCACTTTCTTTTTGTTTGCATTTTAGGAGGGATGGGTGTCCTTCTTGCTCCTTTGCTTGTTGGAGTTAATACGGTTGGTATTTCGGAATAGAGAGCCTGCCTGGTGATTTGTTACCTTGTTAGGTTACCTCGGGCTCACTGCTTCCTTAAGTGGACTCAGCACAGCTAGATGGAGGCAGGATGTGCCAATTAGGATGAAAATACAGTATAAATAAATAAACTTACTCTTTTTCCCTTTGCATCAGACTGGAGGTTTTCAAGCTGGCTGCGCTCAGGATCAAGAAGTGATCTTTCTTAGGGATCTCTCAGGCTCTTTGTCCCATTTTTTCCCCTCTTTCCGTTCTCACTCCTCTCCCTGTCTCCTTTGTCTCTGCGGTCCCCCACACCGTGCCTGTCTCAAAGCTGTGTCCTCTGGCCAGCAGAGCGGTGTGGCTGGCCGTGCTGCAGTCCTTCCCCCCCTCTTCTCCGTGCTCCCCCCGGTCCCTCACCGTCACTCACAGCCCTGCCGTTGCTCCCTATCCATTTCCAGGCAGGAGCTAAAATGGGTCACGGTGCCACGAGGACGCGAGAAGCCCAGCCTGAATCGAGTATTCTTCTGGGGCAGGCTGCAGTTGCGGTGACCAAACTGTGATGACATTTGGTGCAGGGAAGGAAAATGGCAACTGCTACTCAGATTTATTTAGCTGTTAGGTTTGTTTGTTGTTTATGTTCTTAATTCCATTTACTAATAGCAAAAAAATTCTGAAAGACCCTGATCCTTTGAGTATGACTGCATTTTAGGTTAGAAATGGCAGGGAGGGGGGAAAGCAGTGGGAGTTATTTTCTTCCAGATGACTCACAAGTTCTACTGGACTTTTTGGTAGGAGAATATATATTCCTGTTTTGCACTTCGGTGGGTCTTCTTTGAAAGCCCACGTTTCCTTTCAAATGCTGATTAGCATTCCTCACGTGTCGTACGGAACAGCACAGAAAATGCATATAAGGTTTTACATTCTGCCAGTGTGGTTTAGCCTGTGCAGAGCTAAATTTGCAGTCAGTAAAAATTCACGGCCATACATTGCCCTTGGTCAGTGTGCACTCCTCATATTGACAAAGTAATAGTTGCTCAGGCAGATCAAAAGCAACACATGCCAAGGCCAGGAAGCCTAAGTTTTTCAGTATTTTCTTTTTAATGTGCTACTTTCCTGGATATTTATAACTTACCTGTAAAGAATTGCTCTGTAGTGAAACATCAAAAGACATTGTTAACTAGATTTCAGTCGCAGAGCTTTCTTTAGGTAACTGCTTGAATACCCTTAAACTACTACTGGAAAATAAAATTAACAGAGACTCTGAAGATCGATCGATCCAGCTGACTCTCTAAACCCTATCATGTTCTTTGAGCATAGCCCTGGTTTCAGCAGAAATAACAGTAAATCATTTCTGTTCACTGAGAGTGAACATAACATTTTTTGATTTTGTGTGTGGAGATATTTATGTGCATATTGAGAATCGTATCGATAGGGAGGTGGTAAAAGAAGTTAATTTTGCTTTCAAAAATAGCAAAGTTTGTAGCTCTCCAAACTGCTATAGTTGTGTCCTCAGCTCTTGCAAAAATTTTCCTTTTTTTTAATGCAATCCTGGTGATGAGCTGTTTATTATTGAAACATAGTTCTTAAGGGCTGTATAACCCCAAAGATGATGTGATCTCCAAATACCCAGGGAAGGAGCTCTGAGCTTGAAGGCAAAGGATTCATCACGCAGTTGTGTCAGTTTCACGGATCCTCTAAAATAGCGTAAGCTGGTGAAATAAGTCATTTTCTGTTCTGACACCACCCTTCCCAGCCACCCACCGGGAGGCTCGTGCAGGTCAGCCACCCGTTCACGGCTGGTGGGTTTTCCACTCCAGCTCCCCGCCTGGCTCCCCTAGCTGGTGCAAGGATGGGGTGGCGCTGGAGAGGTTTAGGGTGCTGAGGGCAGGAGTAAGGTGCTGGCACAAGCTGTTACTTGGCGAGTGTTTTGCACAAGTTGGAAAACGTTGAGGTTTGCAGCAAGTGGGATGGCCCAACCTGGAAGCTGTGAAGGTGGGTGAGTTCATGTCTCTGACCAAACACGAGGAGCAAGTGGCACTTCAGGGGCTAGGCACAGCAGTACCTGGCTGTAGCCTTCCCAGATATCCACGAGTCTATCCAATTTTTTTTTTTTTTTTTTTTTCCAAAGTATTTGCTACCAAGCATGGTCCCACCCTTTCCAGTTACTTGGTCCCTGCAGCCAAAGGATACAAATAGCCTATTCCAGGAGTCCTTTTACACGCACACAAACCCTGGAGGAAACTCGTGCACGTAGCTGGGTGTGTATAAACAGCACCCCGGCCACCCAGTTCCCCACAAGCCTGATTTAAAATAATTTCTTGACAAACATCTGGAGACGTGCCAGATGTCCAGAGCATGGGGGGTGTGTGTGTGTGTGTGATCCTTCTACCTGCTGCATTCTTTTTTCTGCAAAATGTCAGGGTAATGGAAAAGGGGAGTTGCAAAGAGGTGTTTTTATTTTGCTCTAAAGGTGTTTGTACTAAGGATGATGGATGAGCGGTCTCCTTGTTCCTTAAATGAAGCTGTGTCGAGCAGGAGTGCAATAGAGAAAGAGATTCAAAACTAGTAAGCGGGGACTTGAAAAAGAGGTGATCTGTGAGCGTGACGCTCCAAGTGATTTGTTGCAGCATCTTGCCAAATTCCAGGCTAATTGTGTGAAGCTTTCTCATTTTGTATCTAAACCAGTGCGGTTTCTAAGGCTTCACATTTATCTGCTAGACATAAGCAGCAATACACACACATTTTCAAGCAGAAGCATTGGGACAAGTTGCCAGCTGTTGTAGGGTTTCCCCTGCTGTGAGGGAAGGTGAGGTGACCTGCCAGGTGGTGGGTGCAGGACAATGACCTGCCTCGTTCTTCCCTCGCTTTGCCTCTCCAAAGGAGTCATGTTTTGGCTTTAGCTGGCTGTAGATTTACATGGAAGGGAGTTACTGCGAGGGCTTCTGAAGCAAACCAAATAATGTATTTTGGGAAACCGCAGACCTTTCAAATATGAACACGGTGGGAGATCCACAAAGAAGATGACTGATCCCAGCACAAGAAATTTGGGAATTGCATGGAAGCAATCGGTTAAGAATACTTCTGGATTGGCAAATTTCAGTGTTTAGCGTGAGATTTGTCAGAGCCTTAGAGATGTCATGTGTTGACCACTTCAGGTTCCTTCTGCACGTTTAATTACATGTATAAGATAATGTGTCTGAGTAAGGAGCTTCTCCAACCTGGCAGATGCAAGTGGGAGTTTCTTAATAGCAACTCTGTGTTCTTGCACAGGCTTTAACTGATGGTCTGTGATAAATGTGCAGTTATAAGCATACGTGCTCCTGTCTTAAAAACAAAACCGGGAAAACTATTGTTGGGAGGGATTAAATTATTGTTTTAAGGCAACTACAGCTTTCCACAAAGAAATAATAATTAAAATAACAACTGCCTCCTTGCTGGCAAAGCTGTCTGCACCACCCATTTCCATGAATTTGTATTCAAGGTGGGGGATACAAGTCTTGGTCGGAAGGGGAAAAAAAAAAAAAAAGTGCCTTCTAAAGATCCTTAGTAAATAACCAGCTTCAGGGTTGAGTGAACAGCTTAGACAAGTCGCATGTCAGATAGTGCCAAGAAGTAGTTGCAGCATTTAAATATGTTTGGTCACATTTTTAAAGAGATCTCATGGTTTGCTGTGGAAAATGGAGTCCAAGGAAAAAGGCGTTTAATTTCAGGACTGGGTAGCACTGATAGAAGTTACATAAATTTACTTTTAGGAGGCCTCAAATTGATCAAATTCTGGTTTGGTGATGTTGGTACAGATGAATAGTTACCAAACTGACAGAGATGAAGATACGGTCCTGCAGCTTTTATTTGCTCTGGACTGTGTTCATTTCACTGGCAGTGCACTGATGTTTCACATTCGTAAGGCTTGCTGCCCAGTCTAAGAGCTTCCCTTAAATAATTAGCAAGGAAATATTTTCACGTGGAAGGAGATTTTGCCCAGGAACGTTTGTGGCTATCAAATGTTTAGATGGGCTTCTAAATTTTCTAGTTGTTTTTGCAGCTGACGAAATTAATTGGAAAACAGCCAGAGAGACAGCAGAGTCCGGTCTGTAGTTGAGCAACAATAAAAGGCTTTGGAGAACTTTATCAAAGCTTCCATTAACCCCCTGCTGATGGCCTCAAACAGGATTTTTTTAAGAGAGTGGAAACACAAAAGCTAGGCTGCACAACTGTCCCTGTGCGACCATTCAAAGGTTTTAAATCCGCACAGTTACTAATTAAAATGCCATGCAGAGTAGCACAAATAAACATCACTAGTCCCTGAAGCCCAAGGTTTCTGTGCTGGCTCACGGTTTGGAGGGCAGGACGCTGAACTGACCCCGTAAGGGTGGGTAAAGCAGCCCCCTTTGGTTCAGATATTCCTTGTATGAGGAATTGCAAAACATGTGTGGAGTCCATCCGTATGCATGAAATCATACTCCCAGAATGCCATCCCAAGGCAGCCTCTTATTTTTTATTTATTTTGTTGCGCAGCATTGAACCGTGAGGACTAAATAGAGCTGTGGCATGCCTGCTGGATCTCTATAATCATGTTTGCCAGATTTTGGCGGACATCAAAATGCTGAGCACACGAGTGAATACTGCTCCTTTCATTGCGAAATGTCACTTCAGATTTAGCCCCACGTGTGAACTGGCGTGCAGGGAGCACTTCATTATTATGGCAGGCTCCAGTGGGCTTCCCCTTCCCAAACAAAGCAGGCATATGCGTAGCCTCTCTCGGCATCTACTTGAAGGATTTCATGGCGTCTCCTTAGATTAAGGTAATCCGCCTTCATTACTAAATTCAAGAACCAGAGTCCCAGAACTCTTAGTGGTGCACTCCGAGAATGGATTTGAGGTCTCTGAAAGTTGTGATTTGCAAACTGATAGCAACAAAAGTTGATTGTGGTTTTGGATTTTTTTTGTTTTTTTTTTTTTTAAACGCGGTAGAGAGAGATGTAGAAAGCTCAAGCATTTGTATTTTATTCCTCTGGTCATTTTTATTTCGTGACACCCCTTTATGGTAAAGTCGTACTGTTAATTTAAAAGGAAATTATAACTTTTTGTCTCAGCCTTCTGAACTGTTCCTACACAATTTATTAGGATTTTTATTCCTGCTATTGATTTCTGTCACTTAGTCTTAAAAAGGTGATTGACTGATTCTGATCTTTTATTAAATACTTCCATGATTCCATGATACTCTTCCATAAAATCTCTTTGGTTTTGTCTGTATTAAAATCTGTTGAAAGTGTCTGCAGATTATTACAGACAGAAAACCCCTTAAAGTGTAAATGTAAATGTCTTTCAGTTCCATAGATTACTGAAGACTAAAAGGAAAGCACTGAAGTTTTTAATTAGCTTTTTATTATTTTAAATTTTCTATGTGCCATTAAATGGTCCCATCGATAAATAATAGGATAAGACAGTTGGCTAAGCAAAATAGGGAGGTATAGTTGGGCTGGAAGAGATGTCTCATCTATGAATTGAGTTTTGTGTGGTGTCCATTTATTTTAGCAAACAAATAAAGGCGTGATCTCAAGACAACCCACTTCAATGGCTCCCTGGGAAGATTGCGCTTGTCTCGATAACATACTGCGTTCCTTAAATCCGTCCTCTGAATCAGCCTCAATTTATCTTTCTTAGCATAAAAGGCAATGCAGATGGAATGGCTGCAGCCTCCCTTCTAGTTTATCAGGATATTGTGCACGCACATAAATAAGACGGAAAGTGACTGGAATGTGTAAGTGTCTGAGTGTTAAATCCTGTGCTTTTCCAGCTCCCCAGGGCGCTTTGGGATGGGGTGGCCAAGGGGAGTCCTGTAGGAGCTGCAGAGATTTGTGGGCTCTCTCCATCGTGCTTTGGACATGACGTGCAGACCCAGCGGTGCTTTTCCAAGAGTCTTTCAGCCGTTTCCATTCAGTGCTGCCTGGGCTGACGGTTAAAACTGCAATTATGCAAGTACTGGGAAGAACTGATTTGAAGAGAGTGGACCGGGCTCAAAGGGAGGCTTCTTTAGCACCGCTTGCAGACGTGGCATTTTTTCTTTAACCAGAGAATATTTTTGTTTGTATTTGTTACACCGACAGGCTGCAGACATCACAGGTTAGAAGGGCTCTGTAGCACAGGAGTTTCCTGGCTTATTTTCAGCCTGACTGATCCTTAAATGAAAGTTACAGCTTCGTTGGATCAAATGAGAAGATAATAAAATTTTTGGACCCGTTGATGACAAAACTGAACTAAAATCAAAACCATGAACCTTACAGGGAGGAAAGATGTGACATTGAAAAGTGCTTTGCATGCTGTTGGAAGAAGAAATGATTTTTGAATTGCAGGTTTTGAATGAGGATTATATTTTTCCTTGCAGTACCCATCCTGTGCACTTCTCAGTTCCACCCCTGTTTTGGGGTCCTGGCCTCAGGGAGGGGGAGAGACCTGTCGCAGAGCTCTTCCCAGTAGGAGCTGGGGCGGGCTTTCAGTGTCCTCTGCAAATCTGGGACTGCAAATGGAAGTCCAGGCTCAGAATACAGACCCATCTATGCCATTGCTAAACTAATTTGGGATTATTATTTTCATGGGATTTTATTTGCCCAGACTGTAGCACAGTGCTCCTCCAGGAAATAAACACAGCTGATTTCTTTGTACAACTCCAAATTGTCATATACTCCTGAGGTTGCTTTTATTTCTTTATTTATTTATCTAGATGGATATTGTTCAGACTTTGTAATGGCACTGGCTTCTCACAGGAAACTTTACCAATTATCATTCTGACTGTTTTCCACTGAGGCAGCCACCTTTAATATTTAATTGCTTATTCCATTTGGGGGTTTTCTAATTGACACAATTTTTAAATGAATAATGCACTAGTTTTCCGTATCCGGCATAAAACCAAAATAATGAAACCCCTTTATAAGTTTAATTATGTGCCACCTATGATGTAATCAGTTACTGACATCATGAGCTCAGATTTTAATTTTAAGGTTTATGTGTTTCAGGAAGCTTAAGTCGCTTCCCCAGTTTGTCCCTCATCACTTTTTTTCTTTTTTTAACTGAACAGCAGACTTCAGGTACCTTTGCTTTTTGCAACAACACTGTGTGCAGAATATAGTTTCTTCTCTCATTGGATCTATTAATGATTTTTAATTTCCTGAGTAAATCTGCCTGTTGAGGATGAAGGAACGGGGATTTAGCTCAATTCCAGTGAGAGGACATGGTAGAAGAGCTCCGAGTGTGGGAGTTAGGCGTCCTACACTCCGATGGTCTGTGGTACATTTCCAAAAGACAGAGTATCTTTTTCCCCTGAAGGAGAGGAACTTTGATGGGGTAGCGTGGCAGGGTATCTTACAGCATCCTTGCAAGAACTGAGGATCTCCAGGTGCTGTCCGACCAGTCCTTCATAAAATGCTACTAACATGAGCCCAGAAAACCTGAACCTTGATTGAGTCTTGAGAGTTCTCAAGAGCCCAGAGGCAGAGCTTGTATCATATCGAATCTATCTAACTTTTGTACAGAAGGTACTTTACTGGAGTTCCACCTCAATGCTCTGAATATCACCTACAATTAAAATTTGCAGGTCGTTCAGCTGAAATGTAAATACATAAATGCAAACCTTCTGCACAAACCTCTTCTGTGTGATGGAGCTTGAAGTAAACGAAGGTGAAGTTCATTAACTTTGGTAACTTCATAACAATTTATTACTCTCAAGTGTTAAGAAAGGAATTGTGATTTTTATTGTTAGGTGAGTGCCGCAGGCTGAGGAGGGTATGTTTGAGATCCTGCCTGCAGTTGCTGTTGGAGCTGTGTATTGCAGCTGAAGTAAAACATTTATAAATTTATTATCTTTTTTGTCCTCCAAGACTCTTACCATCTCTGACTTTGGGTGATTGATCTGAGAAACCCAAATAACAAAGTCTAGCTCTGCTATTATCATAGCACTTCAGAAGCCAGGATGAGACAATGGGGCCAAATCTATTTATTAAAGTAACAAATGCTGCTTTAGCAAAATGAGTCATGACTTTTATTTATTTATTTGGTGTAGAAGATACTTCAGTATTTCCAAAGCATCTAAGTGGCATATAGGGCAGAGGCTTTTATTTGTCTGGATTTCAAAGAGGCTTTTAAGCAGCTCTTTTTACAAAATCTAATATTCTTAATGCTCAAAGTAAGTGACAAAGAAAGTTATTTAGCGCATATATATATATATATCATCTAGACATCCACATTTCGAGTAAATAAAAAGTAGCTATGCAAGAACCAAGGAGAATGGCACGAGGAGATGTCCTGCCCTGGGCAACACACCGCACATTTGCTGCATGGTGAGTTAAGCTTTACACCCAGCATATCTGCCGGGGTAACCACGTGCTCAGGAGGCTTGGTGGTAAGTATAAGAAAGGACCAAGGAGCAGAAATGAGGCTTTCTGTTAATAGATATAGACATAAGGCATCAGGTGAGAGCTGTCCTTCGCAATGTAAGGTGAAGGGTTGCCCCCTTGGGATATGAATAGAGCAGGGTCAGTATTTTTGGTATTGTTTTATGGATTGTTGGTACGTGGTTGGAAAGCTGCACACAAGAGGTGGTTTGCAGGGCACAGAGACCATGGGTAATTTCGTTGGTGCTGCACAGCTCTACCCGCTCTCAGCTGTTGACTCATGAAGCGTATGCAGACATTCTTAACTCCTGTGACTGCGGGCAGGAGGATGGGAAAATGGGAGAAGGAATAGCTGAATGGTTGCTTGCCCTGAGGAAGGGCTTAGAGAATGGGACAGGGGTCTCATCGGGGGGCATCTGATGTGTCTTTGAGGGTAGCTTTGATTTCATTGTGGAAGTGGGAGTGGAGGAGTTTGTTTTCACAAGGCAGCTCAGCAGATCCTCCTCCTATGCAGCAATGCAACGGTGAAGGACAGGCTATTTCTGGGGAGGAATTAGCCCTGGTGGCTACCTCGGGTTTCCCGGGAGGAACAGCAGGCTGTGTGGGTGAGGTAGAGTTGGCCTGAGGGAATGGTGGTAAATGGGTCAGATCGATCCAGACTACTTATTCTGAGGGGTTGGGGAATGCCCCATTTCCAACATTATTATCTGTTTTAGAGGTTATGGTCTCTAATTTCTCCTGGCTCCCTCAGAACCACTGTACCCTGGGGTGCTATGCATCGTGTCCCTGCATCAGTGGTTTCTGGCAGTCTGTCCTTGCTGGACCGGCGTCTAGGAAGTGAGAGGAAGATGACAGCACGTGCTTCCCAGAAATGTCCAACCCGAAGTCAGGTCCTGGGATCCTGCCTCTAGCTCTAAGCATGACTGGCCAGGGCCTTAAAGCAAGAGCTGTGAGATTTATGGCAGTCTCTCCTTTTCTGAACTGTGTGGCCCATTTTCTCTGCTTTTCTCAATCCGATATAGTGCACTGGAGCATCGGTGTTGGCTTCCTTAGGCTACGAAATTTATTGTTGTTTATGTTGGGTCAGATTTTAACCTCAACTAGAGGGAAGAGTAACTGCAACGTGACCTGCTTTGTGACCAGCGGCTCCAAACCTGCCCAGGTCAGACAGCTGCTGACTAATTCCCCATCTTAACAAATTGCTTATAACTCTAGAGTTTCTTAGAGCAATTCACAGTGCTAAGCACGTACACCCTTCTTGTGTTAATCATTCCAGTTTAAGCATTTAGAAATGTTTCGGTACTGTTTGCGTTGTTTTTTTTTTTAAAGTGGTTGTAATGTTCAGACAGTTTTTTATAAATTGCCTTCCAAGTGAAAGACTTGTTTTCCTGTTTGTTTTAAACTGGCATTCATACATACAGGAAATACACAGTATTCTGCCATGTTTCTGCTGGCAACTATTAAGTTATCCTTGTCAGAACATGCCAACAGGATTTCTTAGCAAGCTAGCAGAAAGAAAACAAGCCATTCTCAGACTAAACAGACCCCATGCTTGAGTTGTAATACAGATCTCTTGCTAAATGTGGTGTGGATTCTATAGTCTTTTGATTTAAGGCAATCTTTGGGATTGGAGGTTGCAGTTTCAGATCTTTAGAGTTACACCAGACCTGCATTGCATTAGCTGACATCATGATTTGGCATTCAGAATCTGAGGGCCAGTATCTGAAAATAATGTATTGCTGTCAAGAGCTGGTCCTCAGAAATTAATAGCCAGAACGAGCCATCTCCTGGGTGTGTAAAATCTTCTTGGTCACCCCTGTCTCATTGCAGTTCCTGATGTAAACCACAGGGAACTGTGGTGGGACCTCAGCTCCTGTAATTGGTTTGATGTAAATTAGAGCAGATCTGGTATGCTGAAGTAGCCTGTGCTAAAAATGACACAGAAATTAATGTGCAATCCAGAAAATACAGAGGCTCTTTGTGGATCCTCAGCAGCTACTGCATGGCTCCAAAATCTGAAGCCGGAGAGGGGTGGTAGAAATACAGCACTCTAATAATCCTCAACTACTACTATTTGTTGCTGCTAACAGCCTGGGTTTTCCTTCAAGCTTTTGATTTGATGCAAGTCAGAACCAGCTTTTGTGGTTTGGCAGGATTTGCAGCGCAGGTTCTTTTGGGAGAGGCAAGAAATGAAAACTTTCAAACAGAGGAAATGTTTTAAACATAATAATGCTGTGTTAACAGTCTTTAAAATCTCATTTTCTAGCCCCTTCCTTTATGAACACACCATTACAAGCATAACTGATGTGAGCTGGTCCCTAGGTGTGAGAGCTTGTCACTTGTTTTTCTCAGAGCTCCTTGGCAGCAGCTGGGTTGCTGAGCCTGAAAAGAAAGGGAAGATCCCCCCGTCATTTGGGGATGAAGGTGTCCTATGGGAGCAGCCTGTGGCCGAGCTGGTGCTGTTCCTGAGCAGCGTGGTTTCTAGTAACGAGGAGGGAACGTTTAATTCAGAAGGTATTGAGAGAAAGAGTCCAAGCTCAGCTGTCACACTGCCTGGCGGTACGTCGGCCAGGACTCTCGAGTGTGGGTGGATGACCTTGGGCGCTTTACTCCAGCGACGTAGATTAAGTCTTTGCTTTGAATGCTAAAGCTTGAAAACGCTGGCCTGAATCTCAGCGTGTCTCAGTTTCCAGGCTGGGAGGTATTCCCTGCCAGTCGTCATTCCTGGGGGAGGGAGAGGCAGGTGGTGGGAAGACAGAGAGGACTAGGGAATGTCTTGGGAGGCTTCCAGGAGCTCGATTGAGCAATCAGGCCTCTAGAACCTTGTCCAAGTCCTAACCTGGCCCAATCATCACTAGTACAAATGTTTGCTCCACTTTTGCAGAGGGAATAATGAAAAAAAAAAATAAAATATGCATGTGGTTATTTTTTAAAGTGCACATCCAGCCCGCAGACTCTTGCTGGTCCCCAGGAGAAAGGTGTAGCTGTCGTAGCGGCAGTGAGGGATGGGAATGCCAAACTCCAGCTCTGTTCTTCAGACGTGCACAGACATCTCATCTCCGTGTGTGCACATAGGTTCACATGCGCAAAACCCTTTCATGTGCTTACCCTTATGCTCATACATGGCTTATGCACATGCTGTGCATATGTTTGGAAATTCGGTGACGCTAAAATGCATTCCCCTTTGTTTGTGAAGCCACTTGCCAGGGGGACTCAGAGCACAGGGTGGTGTTACCCAGAAACAGGGGTCCTGGAGCACTTCTGCCTGGACAGAGTGGGTAAAAGGTCCAAGGGACGAGCAGGAAGCAGAACTGTACATCATCATTTTAGGAAATACCAGAACTGCTTTCTTTTTAATTTATTTTGGTACTCGTAAGTGAATAGGGCTGGATCCGTCTTCCTTCACTTGGTTTGAAATCAGTGCAACTGCTAGTAGAGTAGTAGAGTAAGCTGCTCTCTTACATGAATAAAATTACCAGAATCTGGCCTGGAGAATGTTGCCTTTAGAAATGATTAAAAACAAATTTGATTCTCTGTGTTGTACATCCTTTTCCTGCTGTGAGATTATTTGATAACATAATTTACAAAATCCCATGTAGAAACTCACAATATTACAAAGTAAATATTCAAAGAGAAAACCTGAATCATGAAATATGCCAGGTTCTCTTAAATGTGTTTTGTCCCAATTAAGAGAAGAAGATCTTTTATTGCCTTGTTTTGATTTCTAAGAGAACTTTTCTTCTGTGTTAGATTCTCAGAAGTCTTTTTTTTTTTTTTTTTTTTGTAATTAATAATGGAGCAGGCTTTTAGTATCTACCCTGGAAGGTAAAAACCCTTAATCACAGTAACATCATTAGTGCTTTCAAGCATTTAATTTTGATGCTTGACAAAGCACATAGCCATTGATAAGAACAAATAAGTGTTGTTCTGTGCAATTGAGGGAAAAAAGGAAAGCATGAAAACCCCTAAGCTTCAAGTAATTAAATTTAAATATGTTATTTGAATTTAGCTGAGATAATGTACAAACTGTGGGTATATTTTTCAATCAGTGAAAGACCCCTTGAGTAAACATGATCCATTTAAATTCAAATCATGGGGAGTGGAAAGTAAACCCTGCTGTGGTTAAGAAGGCATCTTCAGTAAAATACTGGGCATTGTGTATCTTTGATAACCGAGTGCTCGTGTCTTGTAGTTTTGTAAAGGGCTGTTTTCACTCATGGATGCCTACATGCCAGAGACTTTATTACATCTATTTATTTCCTGTTTTTTTTCCTCTCCCCCCTTCTCTAATTTGAACCAGTAATGAAAAACTGACACTCTGCTTCTGCCATCCTTTAAAGTGCCTCAAAACTGTTATAATTTAGCACTTATTAGCCTTGGGATATGGCTTTATGGCATTTGGGTGAAGTTTTTGTAGTACATCTGTGCTCTTTCTCTCTCTGGAGGCCACAAGCTCAGAACCACTGTAATAAAACTACTAGTAGGTGTTTAATGGCAGGTTATTGAGGAAGTAGATAAAAGAAAATTGCAACATTCACATCAGTAGGGAGTGGGGGTTTTAAGGGAGAGAAACTGCTGGGCTTTGAACTAGGGAAAGTTACACATGGTGCTTTTGTTCAAGGGGACCACTTTTTAGACACCAAAATACCTCATCATTCTTCCCTGTGAAATGGGCTGTTCTGGTAGAATTGGTGCTTGGTATGTACAATCTGTGCACGTGTGGCAGAAAAACTTGCTGTTGTAAGCAATAATGATTGAGAAACAAGTTTGTGCTTAGTGTTCCTTTCCAAGTATCAGGGAATAGGGAAGAGGAATGTGCAAAAAGTGAGAGAGAAAGTGATCTCCCACTCTCTTCCAAAAGTATGATGTGATCTTATTGCAAACATCTTTATTATGTACGTTACTCTTTTTTGTCAAGCTGTCCTCAGTATGTTTTGTGTAGGAATGTGTGTGTATAGTGAACAGTTAGCCCACGCACGTACAAGAGAAGATTCTGTCTTTTATTCTGCTCGTGATCAAAGCATCATTTTACAACCTGTTACATGTTTATCTTCACATCATCCCTAAGAGGCAATTTAAAGGCAAAAGGCAGAAGAACAAAAAATTTAAATATTTTGCACAAACTCATCCAGAAGGCTGTGACTGCTGCCTGGATTACCATGATGAACTGGCAGTGGTGATGTCCTCTTTGTCCCAGACTCTACTGACTGGACTCTTATGCTCTTTTGGTAATATATATCCAAGGAGAGTTAGACTTGCTGTTCGTCCAGAAGCCCAGTCTTTCAACTTCTCAGGTCAGCTGGTGAATCCTGGAAAGCAAGGAAAAAAATAAACCTGATTTGTAGGGCTATTTGCAGAAGCTAGAGAGAATTGGTAATGGAGGATTTTATCCATGCAGTGGGAAAACTGTGGGGAAAAAATCCCCACAGTTACTAAGCCCAGTTCCTCAAGGTCCACAGAGTTGCAGACCACCATCCTATTGCATAGACCATTCCAGGTCTATGCTGCAGAGATGTCAAAGAGCTCCTGGACAACCGGTGCTGGTACTTCATCCTGTAGTTGAACTTCAGCACTCTTAGGATTTCTGTATAGAAAGGATGCAGAGTAGGATGTACAGTCAAAACAACAAAATGAAGAAACAAATTGCTCATCTGCTGAATACAGGACAAAAGAATAGATGGAAAGTTAAGTAGAATGAATTTGCATAGAAAGGACAGGAAGGGAAAACTAAGGCCATTCTTACAATTGTGATTGTAAGGAGTAACAAAGGAATTGATGTACAAATCCTCTTTGTGTCCTGGAGGCCAGGAGCAGGTTCTTTATTCAAGTATGTTGTAGTGCCTAATATCAGGTGCCCATTTTTGAGAAACATGAGAAAGCAGCTGTTACACTGTATAAAACTAAGCATCTTCTACAAGAAGGATTAGTTACTATATATTCTTCTGCTGCAAATAGCTGTTTTACAACAAAGAAATGTGCTTCCATACAGCACTTATCAGCCCAATATTGAAGGAACTCGCTAATTTCCAATATAAATGCCTGCAGAAATGAAATGAGAATCCAAGTAGGTTAAAAAGAGGCGAAGGAAAGAAAGTCAACTTTCTGCAGTTCTTGAGGTCAGACTAGCATAAGTGACAGATTCTCAGTCAAAAGAATTGCCTGTCTGCCCTGCATAAAGCACCGATTAACTAAGCAGATTTCTCTCTGGTTGGTTTATCAGTAGTGTTGCCCATGTGTGTGTTTTAGGTTAACAAATCTGATTTTTAATTTACTAGCTAAGTGGTATTACGGCAAAGAAAGGGGGGGGTGGGGGGTGGGGGGGAAGTCTGATTCTCTGTTGAGGAACTGTAAGGTTGTTAAGCAGGTTCCCAGTCATGCCACAGATATAACTTGGTGGAGCGCACCTGCATCCTCCCTGTTGGCTGTTTTTATAGTCTCCTCTGTCATCCAGTATTTGCCTTTGCATGTGAGAGACAGACAAGGAAAAAGAGAGAAAGGTTCTGGAGGCATTTCTAACAGAGATGCCAAACTGTCAAATAGTAAATCGGGAAGCAGCTCCCTGATGGTTTCACATCAAGAGGAGACACCCTTTTGTGACTGTGCAGCGTCTACTGGTTATTTTCACTTCCATCAGAACTGTCTGATATGGTCAAGTAGGTTTGAGGCTTTCAGCATTCAATTTTCCTTTCATTTATTGTGACTGTTTTATTTATTTGTCTTTCCTGGTAGTTTTCAAGGATATATGTTTCAAGGATACTTTTTACTCTCTTAACATATTCATGGATTGTCATCCCAAAGTTAAGGGTAGAAAAAGAAACAAAAAGAAAGGAGGGTAAAAAAGAGCATCGTGTCTACAGCTTCAGGGGACAAAAGAAGAAATATATTCAATTTAGGAAGACCTCTAATCTCTGGTTATACAGGACAGCTTTGTTAGATAAGATTAAAAATTTCATGAATGTCCCTTTTTATCCCTGGAGACTCCACCATTTATACCAGCTATTGTCAGCGTCAAAAGAGCTTGATAACAGCTGGCTAGAGACGTGACCACACAGCAACACAACAGCACGAAAGGGGCAGCCGGGTTCATAAATCTTCAGAAAACCCGTTCCCCCAGCGCAGCCGTGAATCTGCTGCTTTCACAGTCAAAGGGAGAGAGCATTGTCCTCCAGCCAGTCAAAAACCTGAACTTCAGCATTAGCAGGGGCTCTATTGAAGGTGCAGGGTGCACAATGAGATGTTTTCCATTATCTTCTTCATTGCAGCCCTTATTACTGCACACAGATACAGTTTGAAAGATCTTTGAGTTTTAGCTTGTTGCTAGGTAGAGTTTTTCCAAAAATCCCCCCGGCCCTTACCCCGGCAGCGTAATCCTGCTCTTTCTGTTCCTTGCATCGATATAGTGCCACGTGGGACAGGGGCAGATGATGCCGCTTTGGTCCACAATGGACCAGTCTCAGGTATCTGCTGCCTGGGAAGGAGCTATCAAAGCCAGAATCTGGCCTTGGGCGCTGAGCTTCCTCATTCTCCAGGGACTGCTCACAGACTCGGCGTAAGCAGGGCAAGTTAGGAAGCACAAATTGGCTCAGACTCTTGAAATACAAGTTTCCTGGTTTTCATGGGAGGGTCCAAATTCATACGTATTCAGCTTTATTCTGGTTTTACTTAATTCAGTGGCAATATTTTCTCAGCTTTAGAGAAAACCAGATTGGCCCCTCAGGAATTTCATAGTTTCTGTAAGGCAAACAGCTAAGGAAGTACCATCAGTTAATTTGAGATGGAAGAAGAAAATGACGATAGACTAAAACAAAAGTACAAGTCTATATACTGTGCCTAAGAAAGGACAAAAGTAAGGCAGAATCTTTCACTACCTTAGGGAGATCTGTACCTATGCATCACAAATGTTGCAGTATTTAGACAATTGTAATGTTACTTCAGAGCCTACCTATCTAGTATTGTCCAGAATACCGAGCTTTATTAGAGGGAAATAAAATGCAATTTTGTTAAAGAAAACTGGAAAAATACGTAACGCTTCTAACCCCCCTGCAAGAAAAATACAGTTTCTGAATGTGCTCAGGTTGTGAAAGCTATGATTAAAAACTTAAAAACTAAATTATTGCTTATATATATGTGTTTTTTTGTTTTTTTTTCCTGGCAGCTCCATCCCCAATTGCTTTGATTCAGGCTAAAGAGATAACAAGGCACAGCGTTGCCTTGGCTTGGCTGGAACCTGACAGGCCAAATGGAGTTATCCTGGAGTATGAAGTCAAATACTATGAAAAGGTACTGTTCAAAAAGGGACAAGCAAGAACTTTGGTCTGGGGAGAGCTTTTTACTTCATTCCGTTACAGTTTATTTCCAGATGGGATTCCATCATTTGAAACCAAATAGATTCAGCTTAATAAAATCCAATTAAGGATTTCATGCACTTGAATGGTTGCCTGAAAGAATAAGATTCATAGGCTGTTGAAACTGTACGGCACGAGTTTATTTTGTTCTTTTTTCCTACCTAGGAACAGAGCTTTTGTAGGAAGCATATTTATAATGAAAATCAATAATGTTGGGCAGAAGTGAGACATTAGCTTTACTTCATAGACAGAAGTATAATAATGAAGTATATAACACAGCAATAATAATAATATCTGTTTGCCAATAGCTTCTGCTTAGAGTGATAGTGTGGGCTGGATGGCTTTTAATAGAGAATAAGGAAAAAAAATTACATTCTTCATACTTTCCAAGTTAGAGGGAGATGTTGTTTTGACAAATAACTTCTCAACTATGGAACTATGAAAAGAGCTATTTTCTTTGAAGGTTCTCTGCAGAAATGAACAATTACCTGCTCTTGCTTGTGTGCGCTGTCTCTCGCATGCACATGCATCCTTCTAAATTTTTTTTTTAAAGCTAATCACTTATTTGCTTCCCTAGTACATACAGAAAAAGGCATCTGATGTGCAAGGAATCTGGATTATTACATTTTGTGATGGATTTTCCAGCCGAAAATAGAACAGATTTTATGATTGGACTTTCTGGAAGACATTTTCTAAGTCTTTTCTTTTTAAAAATATTTTTATCATTTTTTTTAATATGGCTTCAGGCTGGTAGGAAGAAAAAGAAAGTGCCAGCATGTGTGAGTAAAATGTTGCTTGTTCATCGAGAGGATCCTATTTGAAGGCTTGGCTATTTTCCAAAGGCTTTTGTTTTGTGATTTCTTAAATAATCAGTGATATATGGGCATCATACCTACTGCCTCATCATCCTTTTTTGGCTTGCTCAGAGCTCCGTGCAGCACACAGTGCTGGGGGTATTGAGCAAGGCTGACAGAAGGAGCCCTCGGGACGTATTTTGAGAATTCCATCATTGTTACTCATCTTCTTTCATCACGACAGTTTTGGCAAGGAAGTGGAGTTCTATGGTTCATGGTGCAGCGAGGCATTTTTACTCGATCACAACTGTGTTCTTTTGTTGTCAGGACCAAAACGAGCGCAGCTATCGCATTGTGAAGACAGCCTCCAGGAACACTGACATCAAAGGCTTGAACCCCCTGACTTCATATGTATTTCACGTGCGGGCCAGGACAGCAGCAGGATACGGAGACTTTAGTGGACCATTTGAGTTCACAACCAACACAGGTAATGACATGCCCACTGATCTCCTTTTCTTTTCCTTGAGCAAAGCCTGCAAATGTAACTGAGCTGCGTGTTGGGAGTTCCCTGTTGGCTGCATGGACTGTGGTGTGTCTCTTCTGGGAAAATGTTCTTCTATGGCCACGTGCCTGTTAGTGATGCCATGAATCTGACCTGGGACATCTCTTTGGATATGCTATATTCCAGGTTCTAACAATGGAAGTGCTTCAGTGTTGCATAAGGAAACATGCACCCTACAAACACTTGGAAGCCATTGATGCTTGAGAGATTTATGTACCTATTTTGTGTACTGTAAATGTAGATGTTTGTACATGTTTTTGGCATATCTCATTTGCAGGAAAATAGAAACCTGTTACTCCCCTTGGCAAGCTACTGACATACATCAGTTAGGTGTCCTACCTCAGCTCACATATTTGCATTTTTCCTTAGACAGACATATAAAGACAGAATGTTTGAATTATGTTGTCAGTAGAGCTTTTCACTTTGCTCAAGGAAACATGCAAATTCAGCCCCCAAAATGTTTGCTTTTCGGTGATAGGAAGACAATATGACCAAGCCCATTTTATTTTGGACATACAGGTCTGTTTAAATCAATTTAAGGTCATGCCAGTTAGAGGCAACATCCTTTAGGATGTTAACACCTGAAAATAATCAATCCAACAGGAAGAGGGAAGACATTTTAAAATAACTTTTTCTCTTTGTGTCAGTTGGGGAGTGATCATCTGGCCCCACTGAGAGAAAAAGGAGGAGGAAAGAAGAGTGGAAAGCAATTAGGAAGGCAAAAAAAAAAAAAAGCTGTTATACCCTCTGAGCAACAGTGAAGGGGAGAAGGAGAGGGAGTACTTGTTCCCAGTGAACTGAAGTTCCCCAAATCATTATCAAACATCATGTCTTCAGCTAATTAGAGCCCTGTTGGAAAATTGTGTCAAATGACTATATCATAAAGGCCTGAAAGTAGATTTGAGTGCTACTCTAAACTGCCTTCATAAGCCAGAAAGCCTCAGTGAGTGCTACCTAGGTTGATTTTTTGAGAGTGTCTGACACTAATGCTCCCTTTTCTGTTTCCAGTTCCTTCCCCCATCATTGGCGATGGTACCAATCCCACAGTGCTTCTTGTTTCCGTGGCTGGCAGTGTTGTTCTTGTGGTCATTCTCATTGCAGCCTTTGTCATCAGCAGGAGGTAAGAACTTAAGCTTCTCTCTCCCCGACTCTCTTTCATGAGAGAGCTTTTTGTCTCTTCGAAACAAAGCTAAATTCTTTGATTAGCATCATAAACAGCGCATTTGCATTACAAGCCTTCTCCCATGTAGCTTTGATCTTCTCAACATTAGTACCAAGCAGCATGTGATGTAATGGCAATAGTTCCAGCTCTATTTGCCCTTCAAATGCAAAGCTGATTCCAATAACTGGCATTGAGAAGCAAGCCAGCTAGAGATTTGTGGTTAGTGTAATTTGAAGTTAAGTTTAATGGGTGTGGGTACAGTAGATTTTCCTGGACCGACTGCTGATAGACAGGGAGTAAACAACTGCAGTGTTGTGAACTAAGCCATCAGACTGCTATGCTTGTGATTTTTGTGTTAGTCTGCGCTAGTCTTTTGGGTTAGTCCTTCCAGAGTGCGTGGTTATGACTGTAAAACAGAAGCTACAGTCATTTAGCATCGTATGCAGTTACGCAGCAGACTGGATCAATGGGTATTTCATCAGAGGAGGACTATAATCTTCTACCAAGTACTTGTTCATTCTCCCAAATTCAATCCAGGCATCAGGAATCCATCGCAATCCTGTGAATGGAAGGACAGTGTAGCGGAAACACAGTGAGTGTTTCTGTCTTCATCTTTGAGTTGAGCCTCATTTAAACAGATTGGCATGATTTTGCTTCAGTGTAATTCTGAAGCCTGGAATCTGAAGGATGCACGTTTTGTCAGCCTCTGTTGATCAGTTTAATGACATCAGCCATAAATGTGCACAAATTCCTCTTGATTTACTGTCTTACTTTAAATTGTCTTAAAGAGCAGTTAAGTCACTATGATTGTAATATCTGGAAAGTAGACATGCATTGTTATAGCTTTCTGTGGGTGTTCAACTCAAAGCCTCCATGCTGGGAAGAAGAAAGAAGAGCAGAACATATGAAAATGTAATGCAGAACGACAGGTTTATTAAAAGCCGTTGCAACAGAAAATAGCATCACTGAGCTTGATGACTTAATCTCCTCTCCGCTTTTATTGATCACTTTATTATTTAAGGCAGGATTGATAGCAGGATACATTGGATTTCTAATTATGAGTCGCCACCTTGGAGAATTGAGCCTGTCGAGCTGCTTTGAGATGATTCCTTCCCCTCCTCCCCCTATAAAAAAATGTCGCTTCCCAAGGCTGATAAACACTGCTTGGTGATTGGCCCTCAATGGATCACTTTTTAGAAAATGAAATGTCAACCCCTTGCCCTCATATTGATTCTCTTTAGTATCAGCCATAAAGCTGTCAAGGGAAAGGCTGCCTGGAGCCAGGTAGATGACAGACTCGCCGCTGCGGGTGCACGCTCAGGCAGGTCTCCTCACCGCTCAGGCTGTCTCTCCAGTTATCTCTGCCCACAAGGGTTCAACTTGGACAAGACAAGACAAAGGGCAGGTGGGCAGTAGGGACAAAAGGCTGGTCCGAGTACAGGTGCAAATGGAGATAAAAGTATCCTGGTGGCCGTGGAGTCGGAGATGTCCCGTAGCTATGTGCTGGTGGGTCTCAGGCTGTGGAAGGGGAAAGACATGGCAAGATGAATGAAATACTGGGACAGTGAAACTGCTCTGTGCATGCTAATGCACGTGCCCTGCTAATTAATAGCTTTCTTCAATACACAACTCTCCAGTAGCTGGAAGTAGCTCTCAATAAACAGAATCTACTTTAATATTCACTATTCCTCTAACGAATTTAACCACTTTACCAATGTCATTTAGAGGTGTGGGCTTTGGGGATATTTCATGATGTTCCTACACCAGCAGAAGGTAATAGCGAAATAATTATATTTTGTTCCAAAATTACTTCAGATGAGAAAAAAGCTTTTCTGTCCATACAGTCCCCATGAGGAAGTTTTGTAATCTAGCCATGACCTAAAAGTCATATTTTTACAATCAAAACTGTGCTTTGGCCTACAGACGTAGCCTCTCTGCACCTGTGAGCCAAATGTGGGAACTGGGCATATGCTGTAGGTACCCACTTTTGAACCCTGGGTTATTACTACTAATTTAGTGTTGCGTTTTTTCAAGTCATTGCTCAAATCCCAAAATTCATCTTTACAAGAGAATTTGTCAAAGGACTTTGCCTTCAGGCAGCTCAAGCTGTTTGGTTCTGTCCTGCAACCATGGCATTTGTGAGAACTAATCTGCCTAAATGTTAGTTTAAACTTACTGAGGTTAAGACGAGCGTATCCGTAGAGCAGAGCGCAGGAGATAGTGTGAGTGTTTCTAATCCCTATCCTGCAGGAACTCTGACTGAAATTAGAATATCTCAACTAGACTTGTGAAGGATTTGGGAAAGTGTAAAATAGAGAGGGCCGCTTTCTAAAAGGACTTGGATAGAGTGAGATGGCCCTACAGAATCCTCAGGTCGTCTAAAAGATCCTATCAGAAATTCTTCCAAACACTTGCCCACCTTTTGCTGATGGTGCTGGATCAGGGGCTTTGCCAGCTGCTGCTGCAGCATCTCCAGCCCCTCTGGTCTTTGGGAGGAGGAGGTGCTGTTTCACCTCAGTACATGCTAAACCCCTCCGTTGTTACCTCCTCTTCATCGCCAGCCCCTACCCGTGTCTCAGACCCCCACAATTTCTGAAAGCTTCTGTGTTCTTGTCCTGAATGCCAGCTACTTAATCACCACCGCCAAAATCCCTGTAATTACGGGGTTCAAATCAGTGACAAAGGGTCCCTTCTGCCACTCACCTGAGCGGCTCAGGGCTCCCAGGCTGATTGGGGACAGGGGTGTCCTGCCCCAAGCCAAACGGGAGAGGTCAACAGGTGACACAGGGAGAAGTGGAAGTAGGTAGATAGTTTGGAAGGTATTCTTTAAGCTTAATGAGCTACAATTATATTGCTTGAACAGTAATCCCTTTGTTTCCCTTTGCTTTTTGCATGTCTTTGGGTTTTCATGAGGGAAGGTTATTTTTTTTTCCTATTGTTAGGGTGTTTGTACTTTTAAAAATAAGATAAAGAGCATTTTTTCATACTTAAAATGCTTTCATGCAAAGCCTGTGTTTTGTATCTCCCATCTGTGCTTGAACATTAATAAAATGAATTTGAAGGGGTCCTGCTTAAAATGCAGATTTTTTTTTTTTTCCCTCTGAGAGAAGTTGTATAATACCCAAAACCATCTCTGCAGTCGCCTCAGCTGAGTTGGAGATTTGTGCTGCTCTTCCTTCTTAGTTCAGTAACTTGGAGCAGAACATAGGCCTTTTATTTAACTCAGCTCTGTCTTACCAGTGCTGTAAGTCCTGGGGCAAATAAATGGTTTAAATTGATGTTTGGATCCAGAGTGGTTTTTAATAATGCTCTTCTTGTGATTTGGAGCCTTTTGCGTTTAATTGACTTTCATCAAGAGAAGAAGCTCCCCAACCGTTTATGGTTGGACGTGTACCTGCTTTTTATGTCTGAACAGGAGACCTGTTGATGTTGTTTGGAGCTGTGAGGCTTGGTTCAAAGATCAGGTAGTCTTCATATGTCAAACAGAATTTTTTTTTTCCTTCTGTTTCACGGTTGATGTATAGTTTTTATTATTGGCATAGCGTGTTTAACACCCAGCACTAAAAGGCCGCCCGGGCAGAGGCTGGGCAATGTCCTCTCAGCTGACAGCCATGGGAAGCTGCCATTCCCCGCAGGCCAGGCGCAGAGTGGGAAGAATTTTTGCTAATGGGCAGAAGGGTTTTGCTGATGGGAGGGGAATGGTGAGACTCAGAAAGGTTTGCTGCAAGTGTCACATGTTTTCCTCCTGTTATTGGGAATTTGGGACTTCTTTTATCTCACACCTCTGAATAGATCTTGCTCTCGCCCACTCTTGGTTTCCTCTTCTACCCACTGACCATTTTCAGACCTTTAAGCCGGTCTCACCCCAGTGTCCATGGCAGGCCTGGTTGTCTCCTCCCCTACTCCAGGCAGCGGGTTGCACATTGCAGACAGTGCCAGTCTGGCCTCCTGTTCTCCAGGCTTGGTATCTCCTTCTGCCTTCCCTCTTCACTCCAGCCCAGACTATTGCCATGTAGCTAACCTGGGTCCGACATGCTGGGGGACTTGGGCTTCCATAGGAACAGGCAAACTGAGGAGTAAGCAACAAAAAGCCCTTCTCTTCAGCAGTGTCTGTTCTGAACTTTATGAACTAGGCCTGGTTCTGAACTTTCAATGAATGACGGGTAAAAGCCCAAATCAAATCTTTCAACCTACGTACCTTTAGATGCCTCAAATCCCAGCACACACTTGGCTGATCTTCCCTATCAGACTAACCTCTTGTGTTAACTTCTCTTAATGCCACTTAACCATTGAAGTTTAAAGCTGAACTAATTAAATACCTAACTGGATACAATATCATGCATGTAGGTGTACAAGTAGCAGTCTGTAGAATTGACATGCTATTCTACATGATTCTCTCCAACTCAGAGGGTTAGTAGAGGAGATCTGCCGTCAGGACTTCTTTGTCCCCTTCAATTATACAGTGATTAAAAGAATAAACAAAATACTTGGGAATCTGCATTTTTGATGGTCAGGTGTTTTTTTTTTTTTGCTGCTATCCTGATTTCTGTTAATAGACTTATTTCCAGTTTTAAATTTGCAGTTAAATAAGTGTGTTGGTAGTGGCATTTGCCTAATTATATTAGAAAATCAATCTACCAAAACACCTCTGTTGTAGCATTTAAATCCATATACGATAGGGCAAAAAGCAATTTGGCTCCTTTTCTCCACTAAATTTGCAAATACACATTTGAAGTAAAAGTAGCCGAAATGCAAGCTTTCTTTTCTTTCTCTAAATGCCGAGATGCAAATAGATCTGTGTTTCCCTTGACGCTTTGTTGATGCCAATGACACTTGGAGCAGGTTGAGGTGAGGAGGCTCCTGCCCCACTGCTGGGTGTGTGTTGTGTCCCGGGCTGTTGTAGGTCATGGCAGGTGCAAACGGCTCAAGTCTCAGCAGGTCAGAAAGACTGAGCTTGTCTCAAAGAAAGATACTTATTCTGAACTGTAATGCTCTTTTTTTGTTGTCGTTTGTTTTGTTCTGACAGGCGCAGTAAGTACAGTAAGGCTAAGCAAGAAGCAGATGAGGAGAAACATTTGAACCAAGGTAAAAGGCACTGGTGCTTGGGTTTTTTGATTTGGTTCATAAAGCATGTCCTGTGTTCTGCTGCTTGGGAAATAAGGGATGACATTCCTCTTGAGATGAATACATTTCCATTTACTTTTCTTGCAAACATCTTCCTCAAAACTATGTACTTTAGTAAAAGGAAAAACAGAAGCATCTGGGTAAAAAGTTTTGATGGGACAGATAGGATTGTTTCTCCGTTGTTCCTTTCCACTGAAATACATCTGTTCAGTAATAC
This sequence comes from Gallinago jamesoni, assembly GCA_025769975.1. Taxonomy (NCBI): domain Eukaryota; kingdom Metazoa; phylum Chordata; class Aves; order Charadriiformes; family Scolopacidae; genus Gallinago; species Gallinago jamesoni. The sequence continues at coordinate 20,401,975 of JAOQGH010000051.1, forward strand.
CTAGGCATGATTTTTCCCCACAATACTCTGCTAAAGCAGTTTCTGAATGGGCTGGAGGCAATCCTGCAGGAAAGGGAATGTGAACTTTGCTGCCTTTTTTCCAGCACTGAATCATACTGTTACTTCCATCTCAGTCGCCCGGGTACAACCCTAGGACCTGAGCTCGGAATTTCTTGGCTCCCAAAAGGAAAGTGGGATGTATTGTAGGTCTCGTAGGTCTATAGACAGGCTATTGGCCTATTAGTGATGGCAGTGATTTGTGAAGTTCATATATTGGCAAAACCTAATTCCTTACATCAATATTGGGAAATATTAAATGTTTACATTTAAAAAATTGCATTGGGGAAAAATACATTAAGTCCTTCCTTCCTTCATCAGTCATTCCTGGCTTACAGTACATTTTTATTGTACACTCTCTTTGCTGTTGTATATCATTAAGGCTTCAGTCTCATATGTTCTGTGTTCAGCAGCATGTAGATCAGTGACTTCAAATAAAACATTTCTGCCTTGCAGGTGTTAGAACATATGTGGATCCTTTTACATATGAGGATCCAAACCAAGCTGTGAGGGAATTTGCCAAAGAAATTGATGCCTCCTGCATAAAGATTGAAAAAGTTATTGGTGTGGGTAAGTGCCAGAACTTTTGCATTTTTTCCCGTAAATATAGTTTTAAGTTTGCTTTTAGGAAACATGGGATCCTATGATTTTTGCATGACAACTCCCCCAAATGAACTGACAGAACAGTTTGACAACATAAGTGCGTGCTTTGTGTTCATGACCATGGATTCTTGTGCCTTTTTCCTTAAGGGGAATTTGGTGAAGTATGCAGTGGACGTCTCAAAGTCCCAGGAAAAAGAGAGATCTGTGTTGCTATCAAGACTCTGAAAGCTGGTTACACTGATAAACAGAGGAGAGACTTCCTGAGCGAGGCCAGCATCATGGGACAATTTGACCACCCCAATATCATCCACTTGGAAGGTGTAGTTACTAAATGTAAGTAGGTCATTTTCATGACAAGACCAATTTGGAAGTCACTGAGAAATTAAGATTGTGGTGGTGTGTGCTGGTTTGAGGGTTGAGGGTTTTTTTTTCCCCTCTTTCCTGGGAAATGACAGATGGAACAGATCCACTGATAGCTAATAGGAGGAAATCAGTGCAGGACAAGTCATTAATCTTATTGTCAGCTATAAATGGGTTTATGGTTTCAACTGATACTCTATCTGTAGGCAGCTTGTACAAGGTTTTGTAGGGGGAATTAATACTGCAGAGGTTGGCGTTTTTTTTCCCCCCTTCTTGTTATGCCAAGCAGGCATCTTTCACATCTTTGCTAGACTGAGCTGGCAAAGGCAGATGGTGAGCAAAGAATGTAAAATGGTTGGGGGAAAAATACCAAAACAAAACTACAGAGTCATATGTTTAAGGTACAAAGCACAGATGTAAGGAGCAAGCCTTTGAAATCAAGCAGGCTATTTTAGTGTGAAACTTGCTTATTTGTTTTCTCTGATTTACAGGTGTGATAATTTCACCCTGCAAAATTTACCTGGCCAATGTTTTTGTTTGGTTGGTGTGTTTGTTGTTTTTTTTTTAAAGTCTGTTAGTGTTCACTGTGCCATGAACCCTGCCTTAGAAAGAGAATGACAGCGCTCGTGAGATGCTGTTTGTAGGCTAGAACTGAAAATACACCTGTGAGACAGATGTGCTTGGGTCTGACCTGATGTGACGGGGCAGTTACTGTCCCTACTCCAGCTGCCCCAGGTAGCACGTTGGCAAAGCCTGGCACTGCTCGCCAATCCTAGAAGACCCTGTGGATGTCGGGGCTCGTGCTCAGGACAGCAAGGACAGCAGACAGTGGTCTTGCGAGCTGCGCTTAAAGAGTGGAATTTGTGAAGCTTACCTTCTGTAGCTGATTGTGTGCGTGATGGACGTGAATGAAGGGTATTAATAGCTTAAGGAATTGCAATTAGATGAGGATGAAAAGTTGAAAAGTGAAATATTACTCGAAGGACAAAGCATAGAGGGTTGTCAAAAGCCATCAATGCCACTGAAAAACCCCGTCCCTCTCGATCGTCGGTGGGAACTGGATACTTATTCTAGCACTTGTGGTTTTGGAGATCTCACCCTTGCTCATTTGTGTTTGCCTCTCCTAGTCTGCCTTCTCTCACAGTTGTTGAAAATGAAAGCACGTCACTATTTGCTTTTCAAGACAAATTCCGCTAGGGAAAGTAGAGGTTTGGAGTAATTTTGACCATTGTTTACTGAAGGCTTCCCTCAAAACTGAAATTAAAAGATAATACTCTGAATTTTGAAGGTCCGAGTCTCTCTCTCTTTGATGTTGTTGTAACAAAGCTGGGGCGGGTTGTGGTCAGGCCACAGTGTTTGCCACAGACAGTGATTTTTCTAGCACCTCTGTAAAAGAAAGGCAACAGGGGAACCTTTGTGTTGAAATCCCACCAAGGCTGGAAACCCCTGAGCTATTACAGCTCTAGCAGTTATAAATGACTGTATGCATTTGCATAATGGAGTTGTCACTGAATTAAAATGATTTGAAATTTTCACCGAGGAGGTGGTAGCCTGACCCCGGAACGTTTCATTGCCTGGCTGGCAGCAAGCGATGCTTCTGCAGCAAAGGCAGCTTGGTTACCTCAGAGCTGGTGTGTTTGGTAAACAGGGCTACTTAAGGAGACATTTATCTCAATTTCTCCATAGGTTTGCTGAATACTGTGATAAATGAATGCATTTAATAAACTGAAAATTAAAATGTGAGATAAATAGTGGTGTAGATAGGGGTTGAGAGAGGCAGCAAAAAACCATGAATATATTATTGGCTGCTAGTCAAGTACTTTAATAATTGACTCACTGATGGTAACTTCTCCTCTCGCTATCCCCCTCCCCTGCTAAAGAAGCGCCTGAGTAATGGAATTACGTGTTAATGCACTGAAAGAGTCTCCCTTTCTTCCTTTCTACGTTGACATAGTATCTTTTGATTGAGGAAGGTTAATTAAAACTCATTTAGCTGTATTTGTTCAGTGGAAGGGTTCCGGTCACAGTTGCAAAGGATAAATGAAATAGTGACATGCTCAGATTTGATTGGAGTTTTTTCTCTTTTTACCAAGCATCCTCTGCTTGCAAAGGTGAATTAGAGGGAGAATGACGTTTTATCAAATCCCTTTCCTTAAGGGTGCAAGTAGTCAGCCAAGGTCACTAAGCCCTTCATCCAGAGCAGTCTGCTTTATGCAACACCATCGCTTCTCTGCTGTGTTCATGCAAATGAGAAAGGGTTCAGCTGCCAGACTGGCATTTCACAGGCACACCAGCTTGCATGGGACCAAACCAGTGTGAGTTTTGATATTGGTTGGGAAGGGAAGGAGAAGCAGGGACAGTAAAAGGATAGACTGGGACTGAAAAGGTGAAATAAGTAAGGATGAGTGAACTAAGTGATGTATTGCACATAGATGTTGGCCTAAGTGAAATATGTCAAAGTTTCAGTACAGTCAGTCCTTATAGCATATTGTTTTCTAATAAAAAAAAAGGTTCCTTCAAAACCAGAAATCCCTGACAAATGAAGAGAAAAGCATCTTGGTGAAAAACATACACCGAGGTAGGAATGATTAGGAGAACTTTTAGTGCCACATTTCATGGTAGGGTAATTTTCATAGCTGGTTGTTCTGGAGCAGATACTTGCTGGTGACAGAAGCAAGGAAAAATTGACTAGTTCTGATACACAGACAGAATTGAACTATCTACAGTTTAGGTAACATGTCCATTGAACCCTTTTTTCCCCCATAACGTTCCTTTATTTAGAGCCGCTACAGGAAATACAAAAGCAGAGTTTCTCCCAGACACTGTCTTTTATTTAGGAAGAAACTCTATAGTTCCTGTAGCTAAAGCATTCCTGGGCAGAAGGCTTGCCATGCCAGCCTGGTGCTGATCTTCAGGTGCTCCCTTGACTTCAGGTGAGCATGGAAGGCTGAGTGCTGCTGAAGCTCTATGCCCCACGTGTGACACAATTCATTGAATCATTTATCCTGTGGGTGACTTCATGAGGCAAATGGCTTTGGCTCATTTATAAATAAGGAGAGACACGGGATACAAATTTGGGACAGAGAAAGTTGAGAGGAACAGCTTATATTTTGCATTCTTGAATCCAGTTGTCTTGGAGTACCTTGTAGCTGCTGACAGCTTCTAATTTGCCTGAAGTGTTGATCTTTCGAAAGAGACAAGAGACTAAAGCATTCATGAATTCCATTTTGAAAGAGGAAGGCTTTGTAGTCTGCAAGCAGTTTAATTACACTAAAGATTTTTGTCAAGTTTGAACAAATCTTTGTTTCTTAGCTCTCACTTATCAATTCATATATTCCTTAGAGAACAGGAGCCACTTCAGTTACAGACCTTGTCAATGAGTCAACCAAAGGGTTAACCTTCCAGATGGGACCCTTTAAGTGTTTCTGTCCTATAATATTTCTTCTCTTGCTCCCCACAGCTGAGGCGTAAGCTCGGTGCTTTTCAAATTAAATTACATTGTGTAAGCCAGGTGTCTTGGCAGTAAAATCATGTGCAACCGATTTTTATCCCATTAACATTGGTGTTCATCAAGGAATTGTGTTTTTCTTTCTGTGAACTCTAGGTAAACCGGTAATGATCATAACTGAGTACATGGAGAACGGCTCCTTGGATGCCTTCCTCAGGGTAGGTGATTTCTTCATAATAAGCTAACGAGATTTTATACTGGGAAACATTTCCTGGTTTTCATTCTGGTTCTCTTTTGCAGAAAAATACTGAAAATTCAGCATTTTAAAATAAATTATGTTTGTACCTGGAAAATCCTGTCAAAAATCAGAATAAATGTAAAGCATAAGAACACAGAATAAGTGTAATATTTAAAGTAGCAGGGTCTTAAATAAGCCATGTTTAATGGGAGCAGTTCTGATTTGCTCCATTTTTGAAAGCATCGCGATGCTGTATAGACTCATTAAAACTGGATTCATTGCAAACTGGATACTGCATCACTGGAAGCTGTGACAGAACCTCTGGGTTTTTACTTTACTGGTGAATTATAGACACTAGTCAGAAGAGTGAGGAAATAACATAGCTTTTTATTTGAGAGGAGATGGGAATCTGGAGATACGCTCTTTGCTAGTTTCAGCAATGGCAATAATGTAGCTTTTAGCTTAGAGCTCTGTGATTTTCTTCCTTTCCACATATGCAGAAGAATGATGGCAGATTTACAGTCATCCAGTTGGTGGGGATGCTTCGTGGCATTGGCTCAGGAATGAAGTATCTGTCTGACATGAGCTACGTGCATCGGGATCTAGCTGCTCGAAACATACTCGTCAACAGCAACTTGGTCTGCAAAGTGTCTGACTTTGGCATGTCCCGGGTCCTGGAAGATGACCCTGAAGCAGCTTATACCACACGGGTAAGCAGGGAAAGAAATTGTCCACTGGGTTTTCTTGCCTACATACTGGTTTTGCCTGACTGCGTGGGAGATGACAATGGTTTGTTTTAAAATAGTCTCAGTCACAAGTGAAAACCTGTATCACAACATAAAAATAAACATTGGCCGAGACTCCATGGCTAGTATAAAATGATGTGGGGTTGTTGCTACATCAGTGGCTACATCAGTATTTCTTCTCTGAGGATGTGACCCATGTATTCCTCTGGTTCCTTCAGTGTGCTAGAGTGTGTGACAGGAATCTGATGTCAGAAATTAGAGCTTGGGCTTCTATTCCTTCTGATTTCTATGGACATGCATATTGATTTTCAAGTGGCTAGTCCCACTGAGATTTGATGCAGGAAGCATAGATATGCCACCAAAAAAAAAAAAAAAAAAAAAAAAGATAAATCCACATTTGCCCATCACAAAGCTAGTCATGAATTTGACCTAAATAATTTGGACTGGGAAAAGTGTCCAACCTCCAATCCCATTTTTCTTGTTTCTTTCCCATTTTATCTATATTTTAGCATCCCACTGTTAACTAATTTTGCTGGAGCCATTTTAATATGCTGCATGTGGAATAGTACTAATGCAAGCGAGTATTTCTGGCCGTGAAACAACATCCGGATCATTACCAGCATTTGTACCAGTACCTCTGTAATTAACATGCGCATGAAGAAAAGAAAAAGTCAGAGTTTATAAAGTCTCTTTTTAATTGCTTATTTTCTTCTTTTTAAAATATCTGCCATTCTCCATCTGTTCTCCCTGGTGCAGAGTTTGTTTGCAGCACTCAGATTTTGCAGTTTAATCCCAACACTCATCCTTTAATGGATTCGCAGTTCATTACAGGGAAAGATAGACTCATGTAGCATTAAATGCTGGCCAGCCTTGGTATTTCTCACTCATTAGGGTGGCAAGTGGAAGAAGCAGAAGCAGAGGTCTGAAAAGCTGTATTGAGGGAAATCAAAGTTTAGACAAACACACAAGGGCAAGACAGAAATGATTGAAAAGCTTCCCTTAGCGTTTAGTGAGCGAAGATATAGTATTATGTTTGCTCTCGAGAGTAAACTACAGGGAATCAATGACATTTGCTTTACAGTGCATTGTCTTCATTTGCTATCGGTAACGAAGGATCAGGAAAATTTGGATGAACTCCACTGTGCTCAAGCAGCTAAATAAAAAGAGCTTATTGACAATTTTTAGAATGACAACCATGTATAAACAATGTTCATGCATCTGTTTCTGAAAGGAGAAATAGAGCTTTTTCATAACCAGGGAAGATGCAACAGAATTCAAATTTTAAAGCATCATTTTACTAAGGGGATGGTGTGTTTTCCTCCCCGTTAGTAGTACAACTCATTAAAGAGAGAGCATCCTGCAGCCACACAAGGCACATACTGCTACAACCTGATTTACAAAGGGCCTGATGCAGAGGCCAAAAGAGCCATGAGAAGGACCCCTTTTGATTTCACTTGACTTTGGAACAAGTACACATTAAACACTTGAGAGAGATACTGGAACAATAAACTATTAAGTATGCACACACTGCACTCAGTTGTGGATAAAAACTATCTAGAACACTGCTGAGAAGAAACCTACCAAAATAAACTTAATCAAAAAAGCATAAAAGCAGATGAAAAAGACCCTAAAACCTTTGTTTCAGCTTAAGTCGTTCCCCAGATAGAACTGCAGGAAACCAAAAGCTCAATTAAAAACACCTTGCACATTAGCATAAACAAAAGGAGAAGTCTCTGGCGTGGGATCACTCAGCCAAAGCAAAATCAGATAAACAGGATGGAGTGAGTTCCTTTTAAAATAGTGCAGGACCTCGGTGGCCCAAATCAGATGCCCAAGTGCTTTTATTTGTTTAAAAAGAAGTATCGTAACAAGAGGCAGCTCTCTCCAACAGGTATAAAAAGCAGCCTTTTACCGTGGTCGGACATTGAACTCCTCCCACAGGGACAGGGAGAGCCCAGAGGCTTGCTTGCTGTCTCACATCTCTGGTAGGAGTTGGGATATTGCCCATGGGAAACACCACAGTATTCGTAAATCTTCCCGGTTTATCCTCTCTTTATTTTACCTTTTTGAAAAGCAAAACCTTTATAATCCCATTTTTCTCAAACAGGCCAAACGGGTCAGACAGGCAAGCAAGGAAATAGTAATTAACAGCATGTACTTATTTGTTTTGTCAACTAAATCTTTAATATATACTTTGTAAAACCCCTGGCTTGTTCTCATGCTTCAGCATAGCCCTAAGCAGAGATCTCTTAGAGGGCTGATAAAAATGCATTTAACGATTTACTGGTTCGCCTCCTTGTGACTAAAGAAAACAGATGGGCAGCATTGCCTCCTGGTTGGATCCGACAGCTTTATGGCAGGGAAAAGAGAAAGTGGATGCCTTTTTAAGAAGGATTCTGGAATTGCATACAGAAAACCATTTTGCGTTTTTAATGTCAGTGTAGAAGAGTGTCAGCCACGCACATTACTGGGTCAGTGACTCACTGGCCTGTGGTTTCTTTTATTTGTGACAGGGTGGCAAGATCCCCATCAGGTGGACTGCTCCAGAGGCAATTGCCTACCGTAAATTTACATCAGCTAGTGACGTGTGGAGCTATGGCATCGTCATGTGGGAAGTGATGTCCTACGGAGAAAGACCTTACTGGGATATGTCCAATCAAGACGTGAGTCTGCTTCTGAGCTTCCTTTTCTCTGCCTTTCCCCCCCATACCTTTATCTTTGTCCTTAGACGTCTACTGATGTGTTTCTGTGTCGATTGCTATATGGTTGTAAGACATTTACTCCAGGAGGTTTTTAAAAGGATATTGTGGGTGGTAGATTCCTGTTTTCTCAGGCATCCTCTCTGGAACTAAGACTTCCGTGAATACTTCAAGCCTGGTCTGTGATCAGGGAATAGGGGGTTCTCTTTTAGGGTCTATTACTTTTTTTTTTAAGTTTAGGAAAAATATTATAAGCAATTAAAGTAAGAAGGAAGAATAGCAGAAAGGGAAACGAATATATTTAAACTGACAGATCATAATACTGTCAAGAGAGGAAAGATTGGAATGTTGATATTAAATCTCAACTTTATTGAAAGTCTTTAAGAAAAGACACTTGAATTTAATGGGGCTTCCTATTAGTGGTTAATTCTTCAAGCCCCAGTATGCTTGTAATTCTTCCAGATGATTTTATTTCTTGTAGGATATCTAAACCAACACATACGAAATCCAATTCTGATTATCAGTCAGAGCATCCTTGTGACAATTGCATAGCTGCCCCTCGAGGACATTAAAGAGAAGGTTTCCTAAATGACCATTCTTAAATTATGCATGTCCTGTTTAACCGTACCATCTGGACTACTTCAGTGTATTCCGAGAGGGAGCATGCACAATGGCTGCTATTCCAGAAGAGTATTTAATAATAATACTAATAAGAGCTTTTGCTAATAGAATTTTTATTAAATGGGAAAAAAAAATCCCAGTGAAAATGAGGCATAGATTATCTGTAATTCTTCTCCCAGGGGATTTACAAACGTATAAAGGAGGAACAAAGCGTTAATCTGAATATATGGTCATGGGAGTGGTTAAGTCATTTTAAAAGTCATCTGCTTTCTTATGTAGAGCTGAACATTTTCAAAGAGTGTCTAGATGCGGATGGCATTTAATCTAAACGGGGGATATAATTTTAATTTCCTTCTGATGTGAAATGTCTCTTCTGGCACCCAATCTTGCCTTCCTTCGCTAACAGGAAGTCATCAAGACTTAGCAAGAAAATAAAACACCAGATGTGCCTCAGTTATATCAGGCCATGTCTACACAGCGCGGTGGAGCTCAACGCAACAAATGCAGAGCTTGCACGTCAGGCTGGTACCCACTGCTAACGCGCGGTGTGGGAAAGCTGCCTTGAACAGGACAGCGAGAGCCAGCAGTGCTCTCTTTGCATCCTCTTCTAATACGTAGCATAGACATACCTTCTTTTTTCTCCTTCATGACAGTGAGAGCAGTGCTTTTCACAACAGACCAACAGTAGATTTCAAATTCTTCTCTGTGTCTGTTGAATCAAGAGGAATCAAAAAGACCTTCGTACTTTCTGGAGTAGTGAGAGCCACTTTGTTTGTGGTCACTGAAAAGCTGCTAATAGCGCAAGCATATCCCTTACCTTGTCCTCCCAGTGGATTTTAGCCACTAATTGGACAAGACCAGAACAAGGGAATTTAGTGCAATTCAGTCTCTGTGCTTTCCTGGTCTCTAGTCTCATGGTGAATCCTGCCAGAAAAGTCATATTGATTAATTAAGATCTGAAGGCTTCTGGGTCATGTCTCCGTCATATCAGAGTTGAGTCCTGGTCATGCCCTCTTCTCCTGAGAGAGCTATGAAGCCAGCAGAGTACTGAGCTCTGGAGCACTTTTTTGAAGGTTTGAAATTACTTCAGCTCGTGAGTTTTTCTGCTTTCTATTAAATATGAAATGCATACCTAAGCTGCTGTGTTGGACTTCTGTAATCTTCTTGATAAAGCTGCACAAAAGGGTTCCCATCTCTGCATTTTTTGGTTCAGAGCATACAGTCGTGAGAGAACAGCTTCTCTACAAAGCCCCTATTACTGACAGAGATGGCTAGCCCAGGAGAAGGGCATGATCTGATGTACCCTAAAAATGATGGGCAAAATTTTGTCTTCAACATATCACACCCAAAACTGACAGATGTTAAAGATTTTCTGTAGAGCTGTTGCTTCTCCAACCCTCTGTCCAACAAGGATAGTTGCTTAATTCTAACCTAGGCTATTTTGTGATCCCTGTATCCCATGTGCTCCTTTGTGCTACATTGCCCTGCTCTATCTGATGTCTCCTTTGGATGCTGTGCCCTTTTAGTTTTGAATTGCTGAAGAGAAATGACAGTTCTGAGACCACCAACTGCCTGAGTCTGAGTGCAATTTTCCATGTTGTTTCACTTAATTGTGGATTTGCTTCCATACTTTGGATCGCCCTAGGATAAATGATACTCAGCTGGTAGATGTTAGTAGTGTCTGATGTTCTCTAATGTCTTTCTAATTGTGCCATTTATAGGTTATTAAAGCCATTGAGGAAGGGTATCGGCTGCCGCCCCCGATGGACTGCCCCATTGCTCTCCATCAGCTGATGTTAGACTGCTGGCAGAAGGAACGCAGCGACAGGCCTAAATTTGGACAGATTGTCAACATGCTGGACAAACTCATCCGCAACCCCAACAGCCTGAAGAGGACGGGCAGCGAGAGCTCCAGGTCAGCTGCGCTTCGGTGACGGTGACGTACGAGGGAGCGCAGCGGAGGTGACAGGCAAAGCCGCGGGTCCCCCACACCTCTGCGCTGGGACGAAAGCCTGCTCCCTGCCAGAGAGCAGAGGGGTCGTGCTGGGCCCCCCAGGCTCCCCTTGCTCCGGCAGGAGGCCAAGCAGAGGAGCAGAGCTGTTGCTGTGTCACACCAGCGCCGGCCAGTTTTATAGCACAGTGTCCTGAAAAAGTCCCGGTGCAGGCAAGCTCCATGTGAAGACAGAGTTTGCTGTGTCTTTTCCCTCTCCCACCTCGTGAGACAGGTAGCCTTAATGCAGTGTAGCTAACAGGAGTGATGTGGTTTTCTGCAGGAAAAGTACAGCGTCAAGTTTTATAAACCCTAGAATTGTGTAGGATTTGCAAATGAGCGTTACGGCATTAGAGCCAACGCCTCGCGGGCATTGGGGAGGTGTGGATTAATTTTTATGTGAATTTGAATTTAATTTTGTGGAAAGCCAGTTTCATGTCTCCACCGATCCCGCATTACATTTGTGTTTTGTTTTCTTTGCTAATCATAGTACGTGCAAAAAAAACGCAGTAGGAAGGAAACTCCCAAAGTTGTAGGAATATCTTTGTTGGGACAGATCAGCAGTGTGTTTAAGCTGCTGAAACACTGCTGAAGTAATAGAAGCTTTACCAATTTACACCAGGTTTGTTCTATCTTTTTCCAATATCTTTCCTATGTCAGGTAAATTTTCTTACAGCAAATATGGAAAAAAGCTTTTTAAAAGAAAAGAAGCAAGAGGAAGATAATGGGAAAATACTTTTCAATCGAAGGGAAGGTACAAAAATGTCCATTGGGCAATAATTAAGTTTCTTGAATCAGTGAAGCAGTAACAGAGGTTCTGATTCAGCCAGAACAACATCCTGGAAAAAGCTATTTTCCTTTTTAGACTTGTAGGTCCCTTTGTAACTCTTGCTTACAACATACATTATCAGAAGAGGGATTATTAACCCTCTAAGGCCACTGTCACAACATATCTTCCAGATTGCCCTAGTTGCATTGGTAGCCTGGCAAAAATGTATCCACCCTTGAGGCTTAAATAATTTACATGGCAAGAATCACAAAATGTTCTGCTGGGATAATTTGATTTGAGAATCACAGTATGAACACTTCCATTTTGTTTTCTTTCCAATTTACAGGTGCTCTTTGAAAATATTCTACAAAAGTTAATAGACTATTCAAGGTCATTTCATGTTCAGGGCTATTTATAAATCTTTATTTTTCTGCTTTTTGGAACATCTATTTCAAATATGCACATGACATTATTAATATAATACATGTCTTTATACGTGAAGCATAATTTTATATAATTAGGTTGCCATCATTGGCCTTGTGTTAGATAGTACAGTAACAGAGTTGTACCACGTACTACCAGCACGTAGTCAGTGCCTTGGGCAAGACGTAACTGCGCTATCGCACGCCTAATGTTTGACGATGTGCATTTTCAAATAAATTGCTAAATGATAATTGTTTTGGTTAGATAGATAATAGTAATTTATAATGGTTTAATGGAACTGTGATTTACAACATACGTGAAATAAGTGAGATATTAATAAGAGAAGCAAATTTTTGTAAAAACAATTACTTGCAGATCTGTGCAAGGGCACCCGAGAAGCACATTCCACAGTGCAAACAAAGATCAAAGCCTGCCCGATTCCCACCACTCCTGGCACACGGGCAGGTCAGGAATGGACTGATTAAAGAGGGGATTAACTCCCTGCTGTCCTGCGTTTGGTTGAACGCGCCGAGCTCGCCCGCAAACCTGGCTGGAAACGGGATTTATCTGAGTTTTGCCCTGGGAAGCAGCCTGGCAGGTGGTGAGCCCCGGGAGCCTCCGCGCACCCTGCAGGGGTGTCTCTGTGGCCGCTGAGCCCAGGCCTGACACACGCAGGGTGGGCAGGGTCCCACGCTGCTGCCTGTGAGATACAGACCCACGGGGCTGAACGCCTTCCAGCGTTGCCACCTCCTTTGGTTTTGGAAGTAAAAGTATTTTCTATAAACTTGGTTGCATCTGAAGTGAAAATCGGAAGCGGCGTTGTGGTTCAAATTAGGTCTCAGAGCAGAAATAGAATCCTAAGGTCAAATTCATTCTTAGCCAAAAATTGACTTATTCCTTTGCATTTTGTTAAGTTTCTTGCATCGATCTGTGCTGCTGTGCAGAGAGCCACCAGCTTTGCTGGGCACGACATCTTGCCCTTCCTTTTACCTAGTCACTGAGGATAATTGTAGCAGAGACCAAACTTTGGTTTGCAATTCATGATCCAGCTGACGCCATTTCTCTGTCCTTTCGCTGTTTGGCATCCAGACCTAGCACAGCCCTGCTGGATCCCAGCTCCCCTGAGTTCTCAGCGGTTGTTTCTGTCGGTGACTGGCTCCAGGCCATTAAAATGGAGCGATACAAGGATAACTTCACAGCTGCTGGCTATACCACCCTAGAGGCTGTGGTGCATATGAACCAGGAGTAAGTACTCAGCGATATAACAAAAAAGCTGGTAAATCTGGATTTAATCGGCCTCTTTTGCTTTGTGCTGCATATCGTTACACTCATTAAAGGAATGGAATGCCTTTCATTTGGATGGAGGATAACTTTAAAATGCATCTACAATGCCTCCACGTATTTAATTAAACATTTCTGTACATCTGCCTTGCTTTTGCGATGTTGCTTGCAGTCTACTCAATATTTTTTTCTGTGCACCAGCATCTGATCCACGGTTCTCAGCCCCCTGCTTCTTCTCTTGCTTTTCACAGTGACCTGGCAAGGATCGGGATCACTGCCATCACCCACCAGAACAAACTCCTGAGCAGCGTCCAAGCAATGCGCACCCAAATGCAACAGATGCACGGCAGGATGGTTCCCGTCTGAGCCAGTACTGAATAAACTCAAAACTCTTGAAATTAGTTTACCTCATCCATGCACTTTAATTGAAGAACTGCACTTTTTTTACTTCGTCTCCTCGCCCGTCGAAATAAAGATCTGCAGCGTTGCTTGATGTACAGATTGTGGAAACCGAGCGTGTGTGTTGGGAGGGGAGCCTCCAGAAATGACAAGCCGTCATTTTAAACCGGACCTGGAACAAATTGTTTCTTGGAACATACTTCTCTGTTGATCAACGATATGTAAAATACATGTATCTATATAAATATAAAGTCACATTCGAGTTTTGATGCTATGTTTGCTGCCAGATACTGTGCTTAAAAAACAAAACCAGAGTTACTTTCCTTCTCCCTGTGACCCATAGGATTACAACCATAGTGTTTTATTTGTGGGTGAAACCACCGTCGTGCATCTTTCACTGGAATGAAGAATCTGCCCTAGGATATTTTTTGCAGACTTGATGCATTACTAATACCTTGCAGAAACCTCAGTGAGAATATCATTTGGCTAATCAGTGCCTGCCGATTAGTGATTTATGGGCTTGAAACATGGATTGACCCACCTCGTGGATTACTGGGCCAAACTGGACTTCTGGGGAGATTATTGGCTGTTGTTGTGCTGTGCTGAAGCCTACCACTTAAAGACATTTTGTGAACATCTTGCCAGTAGTCAGCTGTGACAATCGTGGCTGTGGAGCATTCAGACTTCTTTTCTGTTTCAAGAAGCAGTTCCCTTTGCCACATGGAGAAGGTCAGTGGAAGTACAGTGTCCAACACGTTCATGGTGCTTGGCTTCTTAAACGGTGCTGGGATTTCATCACTCTTGGGAAAAAGAAAAAGAAAGTGCTGTGGTATGTATTATTTGGGGTTCCCAACTGGTTTGTATGAACTTGTGCTATTTTCCCAGACTAATTGCTTATTGTTTCCCATTGTTTGCTTTATTTGATGACAGTGAAAATTGCACTGTTTCAAAACCTGGTCTTGCTCTCAAGCTGTTGCATGTTTGGATGTGCAGCCAAGGTGTAGGAGTGCATCATGGGGCTCACTCAGTTCAGTGCTAAGAGCTTGACCCCGCTTTGCAGTAGAAACGGTAGGGATACCCTGATTTTTGGGGTGGAAAAACCCACAAATATGGATCTCATAGAAGGATTTATCTTGTAAAGTACAGATACTCATAAACGCATAAAGAACCAAGGACTTTTCCTGCTCTCTCGTGAACAGCAGTAGAACCAATATTTGCGTTTTAGGAAAATCAGTCTCAGTTGCTGTGTCAGTGGTTTTATGGGAGTGGGAACTGTGGGACTGTGCACTCAAGCCTTCCTGGTTTTCCACAGTTTGGGTGGTGGGGACGGCGGTAGCGCTGTGTTATGCAGCAGTGTTCCCCTTCAGACGCAACGATCGCGTCTCATCAGCTGTGGGAACCAAAGTCACTTTTGAAGCCAGCCCCGTAGGTTGGATTATCAAGGCAGCTGTGGGTGTGAGTGCCAGGTGCAGGCTGCATGGCTAAGGTAGGTGCCCCTCTGCAAGTCTGGCAAACAAGCTGGAGCACGACCTGCTTGAAAAGCTGCCCTCCAACTCCTCCAAGAAATAGATAGAAAGTTGAGTGGGTGAAAGCATCCCCTGCTTTGCTAGCTGGAGGTGGCTCCTGTAGGAATGTGGTTGGCCTAATCAGGTCATACAAGGATAGAGCTTTATCTGGTAAAGCTCTGAACACATTTTGGCTTGAATTTTATTTATATTAAAGCTTTTATTACTCTTTTTGAACAGACTGTATAAATTAGATTCCTTTTGAAGTCCTTTTGAGGACCAAAGTGACAAGATGACCTTAGAAAAGAGACAGCATCAGGCCCACTTACGCCGTGCTGGGTAGGAGGGGGATTTTCATGTCTATTTCTACAATAGACATTGTTTTTCAGGTGTGCCAGGCACAATGTCAGAAAGGTGACATTTATATTTTGATGGTGCCAAGGCTGGGTCTTTGGTGTGTAACATTTTGGTCTCACTCCGCACCTGACAACAAATTCAGAAATTACTTGGTAACTCTATATGTCAGATTTTGTTAATAATTGCATTTATTCTAAATCCAAAACAGCTCACTCAGTTGGACAAGTCACACTTACTGTATCGTCACTCACATCACTTTTTGTCACTTTTAACAATAACTTGCTGATTTTAACCACTAACTCCCTCACCCCCAACTTTCTCAGAAAACAACTTGTTCAGAATATGGGATGCTAAATTTGGACCCTGTCAAGTCATGACAGCTTAGTAAACTCTGTTCTGCAGTATTACTTATAAAAGCTTCTCCATTTCAAGAGATTTAAGATTTCTTTATAAAAAAACTACTTAAGCAGCATATTTTTATATTATTTTGCAAGGCAACATAAGAAGTGGTTACTCATTTTGAAGACCTGACACTTTTACTTTCAGCAGCAAAAACTCTTTTGCTTCTTAAGTGCAGAGGTATTTTAAGTTTCCTCTTGTTGAAAATCTGCTGCATTCTTTTGAGATTGTCTTTTTACGTAAAAACAAAATACACCCAATTTTCTGGCCAGTTTGTAAAATTGCTTTCTTGGAGTCTAGTAACGGTAATTCAAAACACGCCGATATTTTCCTCACAAAATGAAAAACTGTGCCCTATAGAATTCAAACTGTAAGGGCAGCTCAGATGCCAGGTTTTCAGAAGGGGCATTGGTGGTTGTGTTCCTTGTGATAAAATACGGCCAGGGAGGGGGCATCCACTCGAGTGTGATTTTGGCTGGAGGAGACCAGATTGAAAGAAAATAGGTGGCATGTATAAATATCTGTAGATGGATTCCATACCTGTTCATAAGACATGTGATGGAAGCAAGACTTTAAAATAGCGTGAGGGGAAGAAAAGGGACAAGGAAGGCAAAGAGTTCCCAGCTTTTGAGAACTAGTGGTTGTGTTTGTCCCGCTGGCCCAGGGGCCAGGCCGGGCAGCGAGAGGGTGGCCACGCGTGGCAGCCTCCTGCCTCGGCCCCGCAGCCACCCCTCTCTGTGAGAACTGCATCCCTTCCTGCTCGCTCTCTCCTGTCCCTTAGGAAACCCTTCTCCCCTTTCTAGGGGGAGGTTCAATTCCATGGACCTGCTGCCATGTCACCTCTTCGCCCGAGCACAGAGGAGTTCAGGTCTTCTTGCTGCAATCAGTGCTTCTGCGGGGAAACCTGCAAGGAGGCATTTGGGCAGTTGTAGGGGTTTCTGTCATGTTGCATGTTGTTTAATAGATTTGTGGTTTCTATTTGTGTTTTCTTTTTGCGCAGGGAAATTAGATTTTGCTTTCACGGCCTCATATCCGACCTGTTGATCATATTGACCATGGAGGAACATAGACTAGACATGAAGCCTTCTGGATCCACAGTTGTGTCTTCCCTAGCACTGATTCTGCAAAACACGCACTGAGCAGTCATCGGTCCCTGAAGAGAGCGTGACATTTACTTTCTCTTTTTTTGTTTCCCTTGCCACCCACCCTGGTTTTTTTTTCTTCATTGAGAGATAACTAACTCGATAAGGCTCAGCATCCAGTTGTCACTTGAGGAATGTACTGTGTCAAAGCTCTGCAGACTTCTGGATTATTTTTTCCTCCCCTTCTGCTTTCTCTTCCTACCTTCGGTTTTATTTATATATTTTGTTATTTTCTCTCCTCGTCCCCCTGGCTGTCACTGCTGCATTTGGGATGGATGCAGGTGACGGAGCACTACACATCTTACCATGGACGCCAGGCCAGGTGCCACAGCCAAGAACCCAGTTCCTCTGAGCTGCCTATAGACGTTACTGAAGTGACATTTTACACAAAACGTGCCATTGCAGTGATATAAATATATTTTTTTTTTCCTTGAATGGATAATGGATTATTATCTCCTCTGAAAGGTGCGTATGTGTGCTTGTGTGCGTGTGTTTGCGTGTGAGTCACCTCGTGTGTAGAACTGCCTGTGAATGTGCCGAAAACATCTCTGGAAGCGCAGGAGTCCCCTGTCAACGAGAGCAGGCCAATAGCTCGCATCTGCAATGGTGGCAAGAACACACACATTAAAAAATGTTTAAATTTCTGTATCTATAAGTGTATTTTTTAGCTGCCACACTAACTTTAATGAGTAGTTCTGCAGCCTGAAACAGGGGCAATTTCAAGTTAGTTTTGGAGTCGTGGGTTACGGGATCCATAAGGGTGCTAAAGGTTTTCCTAAGTGTCATGTATTCCTACTAATGCCCTGTCCGTGATAAAGACCGACCAGTTTCTCAGTGGCAATGGCGATGGAGGCAACACCTGCGTATCCACCCGCCGGGAACCCTGAACTGAATTCTTAAGTAGCCTTTTTTAATCTGCAAAAATAGGATTTTAAAGACTTGTTGAATGCGAACAAATATATGCAATGCTTCCATTCACAGAAGCACCGTGCTCTGTGTGCAGGCTGTGAAAACTTGCAGCGTAATCACCCAAACGCTTCACTTGCTCCCGGCGCAGTTACGGAACAAAATGGCGACGCGACCCGTGAGGGTACAGTAGTTAGCAAGAGAGCTGAGAGACCCGTCCCCTTCCTCCCGCGGGCGATGAAGGGCTGGTGACGTGCAGTAGAAGGCACTCTTTGTGCCGTGCCCCGAGGAACAGTGCTGCGAGTTACTGCTACTACCTGGAGGAGCTTTCTGTCTCCGGAGAATCCGCTGTTGCTGCAGGGTAAGCTCGCCCCAGAGCCCTTGCGCCTGTTTGGAGAGGGGCAGGAGATGGCATCCACAGGGGGCTGGCCTCTGCCGTGGGACCCCACGCAGCCCGGCGAGCTGCCACGGGAGAGGGGCTCGCTCCCATGGCGGGGGGGTGGGGGGGCTGTGCTGGATGCACTGTGTTAAAAGAGAGCGCAGCCTCGAGCAGAGCCCCAGGCGGTGTCCCAGGGTTGCTCCTGCTTCCCCCTCTTTTCCCTCCTCACCGACCCTCCAGTTCATCCCGCGATTCCACCCGCTCTGCCGGAGGAGCAGCCGCAGGCCCCCGGGAGGGGAGGGAGGGCGGCCGGGCCGCGGGCAGAGGCCAGGCACGGTCAGAGCCCCGGGAGGTGCCAACCGGGGCCACCTGGCACGGGCCACCTGCGGCGGCTGCTCCGGGGGGAGCTGGGGGCCAGAGGAAAGCGAGTGCCACGGCAGGGCTTCCCGTGGCCGAGGAGCTCACCGCCAGGTAAAGCCTCTGTTTGTTAAGCAGTTGTCCTGCTCACACGCCACTGATTGATGTTTGTCCGGGTTTCTTGCTGTACTAATTTTGTGATGGATCTTACGTATTAAAAATATATATGTATAAAATACAAAAGGCTGGTGAGTAACCAGTAAACAGGACTTTAAAAGCAGTATTTTTCTTTTATGTGACATTTTCATAACCAGAAAAAAAAAAAAAAAAATCTGAGATACTAATCAGACAAATAAAAAGAGAGTGCATTTATTTTTTTGTATCACTGCAAGTATGTTGGAATATGCAAGGACTGTGGTTAAAATTAGAATGTATGAGGCATATTATAATTTAGTTCATACTGAAAAATTCTAACAGCATTTCTTGGTTCGTGCATTTGAATGATCTCTGGATTAGATATAGAGATTTTTCTATTTTGTTTTAATTTGTAATTTTTTCCCCCTCCATGAATTTTAGGTACACATAACTTATGTCATTTATTTATGGTCTTTTATACCTAGTTTGTAAAATTGTAAAATAGCAAACAATGCAAACATTTGCATTTGAAAATAATAAAGTAGTTGCTGTACAAACCTGAAATGGACTCTTTCTAGTTATTGCAAGTTTGTGGTTTTTTTTTCCCTTGAGTGCTTATCCACGATAGATGCAGAACTCAGGGTAATAACCGTGGCCTTTGCCCCAGAGAGATTAACTCCCTTCGGCAGATTTCACAGGAACCCACTCCCAAACTTCATTTCAGGCGTGGAGCTCCCACGTGAACCCTAAAGCAGGTGACATTTTCCCGTCGCCGTCCCGGCCTGCGCGATGCGCCGAGTATTTGTGACGTGGGAAGGACCCCGCAGCCAGGCTGACCTTCTTTCACAGTCTCAGTGATTTTTTTCCTTGGAGACCGGAGCGTATCCATGGGCCTGAGGGAAACCTGCGGGATCATGATGTTTTATTTGCGCTCCCGGGATGGGCTGGGAATAGTCTCCCTCCCCTGTCTCCCGCGGCCTGGACCTCGCCTGGGGCCAGACGTCACCTTGGCAGAAATCCTGCCGTTTTCGCAGCTTCCCTTGGGCCGGGATTTTGCCTGGAAGGGCAGAGGGAGCGGGGCGGTGGGTGTTGTGTGGAGGGTGTTGCTGTGCCGGGGTGACGCTGCTGTGGGTGAGCGCTGCGTGGTCTGAGCACCAGGGGTGCGTGTCCTTGGCCACCGCCCGCCTGCAGCGCTGCTGCTGCCTTCAGGACAGACAGACCTTCTGCCACGTTAATACACCTACACGCTTCAAAGGTACTGCAGAAAGGACAGTGGCTCTTCTAGAAATTTGCTTAAGCCCTCGAGGTGTCTATTTGAAACAATATTTTAAACCAAATTCTTCTTGGGAAAGATGCCAGTGACACCAGCAGATCCGTATTTTACAGCACTGGTCCCAAGAAAGTCCCACTGGTGGCGCTTGGCTTCATTGTATTTCAAAAGGGAGTTCATTGTGTCCTTTTGTGCTGGAGGGTGCAACCAGCAGCAGGGTGGTTCTCTGGTGCCTCCATCCAGCCAGTCCGTGTGTTAAGAGAGAATGTGTCGTGGCTGGAAAAAACAGATTCCATTTCACACGCGTGGAAAAGTTTTACAAATTATTCAGTTTTATTGCTAAATGAAAGCAAAACCTTTGCATCTTTTTAAGACACAACTGTTTCAAAACGTCTAGTGAGGACTGAACACTTGGGTACTCTCCCATCACTTTTTGATTCTCTGCTCTTTTAGCTTCCAAATATAAGAAATCATCCTGTCAAAACTTTTTACACCAAGGGGTTCCATTTTCTTCCAAAGATATGGATTTTGCTGAAACATTTCCTTACCAAAAAGCCATTTGTTCTCTCGCTCTGCCCCTTGCTCTTTCCACATGTTTGTGCAGGAACATGAGGCAAGGGAGTGTATTTACATATAAAGCCTCTGTATTTGCACCTCAGGGATGCTGTACGTAGCTGCACGTGGGCTGAGCATGTAGTGCGAAGGTCAGACATGGTTTCTCTAGAGACTTTGGGGCCTTTCTAGACATGTCAAGAAAAACCCAATGGTTTTTGACAATGGGGAAGGGTTAAAAAAAAAGCATGTTATGCTCTAAATCAACAACATGATTAAGACTAGAGCTGCGTTTGAGGCCTTGACCTCAGTTATTTTACCCTTTCCCTTGCAAGGAAGTACCCTTGGGCCATTGACTGATTCTCCACTGAATGGGTTACAGACCTCTGACATATCTTATTTCTGGCAGTGGCCCTGAACATAATTCTTTGTTTACAGGAGCCTCCGAGAAAGTTACATGAATATGTAGACGTTTTCTTTAAAAATAAAAATAAAAATTAAAACCTTAAGCGTTCCTTTCCAATCACCTTAGTAAAATGTGTTCTCCATGGGCGGATGGAGAGAGCAGCTACAGGAATATGCCACACTAACTTACTTTTATTCTTTTATATAGGGCAATTATATTCCAGTAATCTGCTGTGGATTACTAGCCTGTAATCAGACCAACAAAAGATAATGAAATCCTTGTTTTTATAGTGTTCTTGAAGTTACTCATGTCTCTGTTCTATAAAACCTTGTAATGAATTAAATGGGCTGAGGCATTTTGTGTTTGTTTTTTTTTTTTTTAAGACTGCTTTTAAAATAATAAAAATAAATCCCCACTGGTCAGCAGAACAAAACCGCCATGGGAAGCCCCCCTCTCCTCCCGTTCCTGCCACAGTGACCTGCCTCCCCCGGGTCAGTAACGAAAGCCCCGGGGCCAGCAGTCCCGGGCTGCTAGGCCACTGCAGGTGCCCGTTGCCAACTTTGCGAGGCCACGTTGGAGGTGCTTTACCTGAGGGGTGCAGCAGCTCACAGACCGAGCTCCCCCTTCCCGGTTGGATTTTCACCCTTCCATTAAGTGTCTCGCTGACGCAACTCCCCGTATGTCTCCATCACAACCACCCGGGGGAGGGATTTTTTTTCAGAATCCACCCGTCACAGCAAGAAGCCTTGTAAGCTCAGGTTGGAAAGCTGCGGAGGGACCTCCTCTGCTGCCTCTCACACCTTGGAGACTGCTGCAAACCCTGCCCTGAGCTGGTCTCCAGGAGAGACCTGCCCGAGGCAGGGCTTGCCTGTGCAGGCCCTTCTTCCATCCCGCCTCTCGTGGCCTTCACAGTCAGTCCTTCTCTCACAATAAAAATACTGCTGGGAAGGCAGCTTTCATAGGAAGGTGTTATCTTGCCTCCTCCTCACCAGCAATGGTGGTAAGACCTGGGCCTCCTGCCACCAGCAAAGGTACAGGATGGTCCTCCAGCAAGTGAGGGGACAGACGGGTGGGTGTCCCTTGTCCTCGGAGATGCCCTCTGAGCTCCTGCTCTTTTGAAGGCTGTGGGACGATTGTTAGCTCTGGGACAGCATTACCATCTGGGGCTGTCCAGCAAACATCTAGGAGGTTAGCGGGCACCTAATAAGAGTTTTCAGTAGGTTTACAATCAAAAGTCCCTTAACTCTAGCCTCAAACTTTTGGAAGTGTTATGGAGCTCAGTGCCATCTCATTGCCATTTGCCAATGGGATCATCTGGAAACTCAACACTTGAAAATTAGCACGAGAATCGCTAAGAAACAAGGGAGCGCCCAGCCAATCTGATTGACCTGTGTCTGAGAAATTACCTGGGACTTTCCAGCCAGCAGATTCACAGAAGATGCTTTCACCTTTTTGGAAAATTGGTTAAAACTCTCTTAGAAAAAAATGCTCCTGGAAAAAAAGTGAGGTTAAAATTGAATGATGATGTTCTTCTACACTTACAGATGCTACTGAGTTGATTGAAACAGTGAAAGGGCAACACTGACAATAATAAGGAAATAAAGATAAATGAGTTGATCTGATCCCACAGGTGGTATGAGCTGATTTTAATGGAACTGCCCTGACTTGCATCAACTTAAGAATCTAGTCCTTAGCTTCATGCTACATGAAACTTCTTTAGGTATTTTTTATTTACGTTTTTCCCCAGAAAATATATTTTAAAGTGTGATTTGGCAATGACTCAAGTAGGGATAGCACACTCAAGTTGGTCTTTTTGTCTGTTGGGGTTTTTTTAATGTGGCCGTTACTCATGCAAATATTTGAAGTACATATTTAACCATACAAGATGGTGGTATCCACAACATACAGGACGGTTTCTGTGGAGTCCCACAACTCCTCTCTTTGTCAGCTTTGTTTTCAGGTCCGTATTATGATGGCAGATGGTTTTTGTTTGGCCAAATGGTTAGGACTGCAACACAACGTCCTCTGGGACCTGTTTTGTCATTTTTGCAGTCTCTCAGAGCTCCACTGCGGCTGTTGAAGAGGCAGGACATCTATGTATCGTTCTCCAAATTTTGATCTCTGGTATCCACAGATGGAGGAAAGAAATGGAAAACTAAGCAGCCCCCTCATGCCATTGAAGGAGTTTCAGGCTTGGGCAGATGCACAGGGACACATCCAACAGTCCGAAGGGACAGCAGTGGCTCAGCGTCGCCTGGAGGAGCTGGGGAACTGGCAGAGCCAGGATTCAGGGACTTCACTCGTCCCTCATGGAGGGGAAGCATCCTAATAAGCTGGATGCTGTTTTTTTTCAGAAGCACCAGCAGTGCAGGTTCTGTTGTTTCAAGTTCTGAAGATTCACCAATGATGACACTGTTTCACACTGTGTGTGCTTTGGAAGGGAGGAGACACCAAGCCAGTGGCAGTTACTGAATTTTACAAGCAGCATCTTCACTCTTCGCGTGCCCAAGGATACTGATTTCCTAAGTGTTGCTACCTTCAAAAACTGCTCTCTAGTAATTTGTCTTACACAGGTGATGTTTCACTGTTCACCTCCTCTTGCTTTCGTACCAGGCCACAGCCCGCAAAGAGCTACTTTTGACTTACCCAGGGTGTTGGAGCCAGTTTATCATCCTGAACAGGTGGAAGAGATCATCACAATTTTTTAATCAGCCTTGAAAGTGGGTGTATTTGATCCAAGAACAAAAAGCATTCACCAACTGCTAAATCCAATCAACCGTGGGTGACTGATTACTTTTAGCTTTCTTAATTGATTGACTGTGGCATTTCTATGAAGGAGCTGTTCTGAAACCCGAGGAAGTCCACACAAGTGTTTCAATTCTGGAAATAACTTGTAAATTATGTATTAAAGCCATGTTTGAATTCATCAGTGCTGAGTATTACAACCAAAATATACAGATGGATGTGGAAGAGCCATGCTGGATTAGAGTGGGTGGGTTTTTTTTTTTTTTCTCTTGCTTAGTAAGAAGTTAAGTGGTGAGAAGAATAAGTTTATGGATTGCTTGAAAAGAGTTTGAGGAGTTTTTCCTAGTAAAAAGTTACTGGTGGCATCTGGCGATGGAGCTTTCAAAAAGAAGCCCCTTTCATCCCATCAACGTACCAAATCTACCTGTATATGGAAGTGCCTTGTCTACACCCACGTGCATGAAAAGAGCTTTGTTCTGGCTGAGTGGTGGGGTCCAGCCCTGAGCACCTCTCCTCTGCTCTCTGCCCCCTCCAGCCGCGTCTCTCTGAGCGTCGCTGCGGGGGGGCAGCTGCTGAAGCTCCGCTTGACATCGCCCCGATGCCGAGGGTGCCGGCGTACGAGAGCGTGCTCTGGGGGATGTGACCATCAGATCACCGTGGGCATGAGCTTACCTGCCCCGGGACCACCCTTAGGAGACAATCCAGATATGCTTTTTAAGACCGGTGTCGGTTTCCCAAATATGTTCCATTACCTCTATTTGCACAACTGAAAATGAACCTGTCGAGTCTGGAAGTACCATTTCCACAGCGATGCTGCTGCTAGTGTGTGTTCATTAACGTCATTATTGTTTATTTTCAACACAATAAGACGACTCCAGCTGGAAATGAGTGTGCACAATACACAGGGATGCTTTTGGTATGATACAGAGCAACCTTTCAAAAGGTCACTTGGATCCAAACAAAGGCACGGGCCCTCGTGCAGCAGGACTCCCTCATCCTCGGCTTTCAGACGTGTCTGCTGATCCAGCCCCTGGCTGGGACCAGGGCTCTCGTGGGATCAATAGAGAACGTTTGAACGAATGCTTCTGAACCTGTGGGAATTTTTGCCATGGGCAGTCAGAGTCCCTGGGAGCAATCACCTGCCCCATAAAGTGCAAACTTCTTCCTGGTTCAATCTCTTTCCTCTAGTAACAGTAAGAAATATCTCAGAAACTTTTTAATAAAAAGAATAAACTCTTTGCTCTTATAAAAGAGCACAGGCAGGTCACAGCAGTCTGTCCCTGAGCTTGACTGGAAGAGTCTGGGTGGAACTGGTGACATATTAAAATAACAGAGATTTGGTTGGTAAAATTCTTTCTCTGGAGCCACCTGTGCATAGGGGTAATCTGTTGAGGAGAAAAGACAAATACGTTGCTGACTTTGTATCTTTTTGCTACTCTGGCTTCAACTACATTATTTTTTGCTTCTATCTGAGGTAAATGCAACTGGTTGTCCTCAGCATGACCCCTGGAAGGTATATAAAACCACCAGTGGTCAATGTGTATCTAGCCTTTGCCAGCTGTGGAAATTAACCAAGGTTAATTAACCCGGCTTCTGGGCACCTCATTTAATTGCAAACCACAATGACGTGCTCTTGGCCCTGCAGCTAGCCAGCGGCCGCTTGGAAGGGGAGAAGGAACTCGCAAGGAGCCAGTTCCCTGAGGAGATCAGGTCATTTTTTTTCCTCTTTGGGCTGGGTAGCAGGACTGGGATCTCGTATGGTACCAGGTGATGTGAGTGCTCCTTCCGTGTGAATTGAGTGTGGAAGTGGTGCCAGCCCCTCCTGAGCAGAGTGGGCTTCCGAGTCTTGGGGCATCCTGAGGGATGGTGTTTCTGGGCTCAGAAGCTGGGGAGCAGCAGATCTGATGCCTTGGTTGGTGCTTTTGCTGTAGGCGTTATTTGCTTACCAACGGGGTGGGAGAAAAGCAGCAAACAACAAGAAGTGTGGCTTAAATCAGAAACAACTGTAAAAAGAAAAAGAATGTGTGTGTGTATGTATTTTAACTGACAGCAGGGGCATACTGGTTTTTTTTTTAAGATTGTAGTTTTGCAGTTTGTTGAAAAATGATATGGTCCTCATTCCATCCTCCCGAAGTTAATTGTTGTCAAACCCTGAGCCAACTGAAATAAGCTTTTGTTATTCACAGTGGAGGAAGAAAAGCTGAACAGAATGGGTTTGTGTTCCAGGAGCACATACGGCCAGTTCTGGGCCTGAGCTCAGGTTTGTTTTACATTGATCAAAGAAACCAGATAGAGCAATAAATAAAGCAAGGGCCTTGTCTGGACTGTCAGCAGAGTCACTAGGTCTGCTTGGCAGGTTTTACCTGAAATTCTCCTCTCTCAAGAAACCTGCATGTTTTCATTTGAAAAGTGACATTAACCGGTAATTACTGCTCACACTGTTATCAGCAGTGCTGGGACTGGGCTTAGGTCTTTGGTCCCTCGGCGCACTTATTCTTGCTGCAGACAACCTCAAGTCAAAGTTTGTCTGATAAAGTCCTAGTTTATTGGGTTGTTTTATTCATTCTTTCCTATGCCCATCCCAAGTTATTCATATTTCCTATTCTCCAGCTCCCATTTATGTCAGTTTTTTTCCTTTTCCATCATTAAACCTCCCTCATCCCTCTCTCCCAAATTGCCACTGGTGAGGATTTTCCATTTGCCCGAGTCCTGAATGCGCTGTGATTTCCTGGCAGCCCCGCTCTCATCACAGGACTGGAGAGGCTTGTGCTTGTCATAATTACACACATCCAGAGAGCATCACTATGGTATCTAATGCAAATATAAACATATTTCGGGAATAAATGAAAAGCAGCTCTGCTTAGATTACTGAGGAAATAAAGTCAATGTGCTGTTGGGTACTGGAACGCTTCCTCCCTTTGTTCACAGAGAAGCAGTTGTTAAGCATCATGCACGTTCCTCTGGACTTGCTTCATGTCCTGAGGATGAATTTGCCCCTTGTGTTTGGCTGAGAAGAGGTATGTGGTGTTGTCAACAGACACAGGACTGCCCGGGCAATTCCAAGGATTCATGAAACCCAAACAGCTTCCTAGCACAGGACAAGTCACCAGATGATTTTTGTTACACTAACTCTTATTTTCTTGGTGGAATATAAGTCTTTTGTTCATCTACCTTTTTCTGTATTGGTTCTAACTGCTATTGACTGTTGAACAAACTTGTACCAACGCTAAGCCCTTTCTGCTTGTATTAAAAAGGGATTTCCATGGATTTATAAGCTTATCTCTTCGAATCAGAATGACATGTCGATTTATCTCATAATCTTTAATATCTCATTATCAGCAGGAACAGCACATGGAATCTTAAACTGAGCAACTGGAGGTCTTATTTGTGAATGAATTGTGATAATTGTAAAGTCTATGTGTTTGGTTTGCATGGCAAGGTTTCGGTAGTAGGGAGGTTACAAGGAAGGTTTTTGTGAGAAGCTGCTATGTCTGATAGAGCCAATGCCAGCTGGCTCCAAGACAGACCTACCAAGCCCATCAGTGACAGTGGCAGAACCTCTGCAATAACATATTTAGGGAGCGGGGAAGAAAACCTGCAGAAAAAAAGCTGAAGAGAGGAGTGAAAGTACATGAGAGAAACAACCCTGCAGACATCAAGGTCAGTGAATAAGGAGGGGAGGAGGTGCTCCAGGCACTACAGCAGAGATTCCCCTGCAGCCTGTGGTGAAGACCATGGTGAGGCAGGCTGTCCGCTTGCAGTCTATGGAGGTTCATCTTGGAGCAGATATCCTTCTGCAGCCCATGGAGGACCCCACGCCAGAGAAGGTGGATGTGCCCAAAGGAGGGTGTGATCCTGTGGAGAGCCCATGCTGGAACAGGTTTGTTGGCCACGGGAGTAGCCTGCTCCTGAAGGACTGCACCCCGTAGAAAGACCTATGCCACAGCAGTTCCTGAAGAACTACAGCCTGTGGGAAGGAGTCATACTGGAGAAGTTCCCGGAGGACTGTCTCCCATGGGAGGGACCCCACACTGGAGCAGGGGAAGAGTGTGAGGAGTCATCTCCTTGAGGAGGAAGAAGTGGCAGAGACAATCTGTGATGAACTGGCCACAACTCCCATTCCCCCTTCCTCCTGGGCTGCTTGGTGGAAGTAGATAGAGAAAGCAGGAGTGAAGTTGAGCCCAGGAAGAAGGGAGGGGTGGGGGGGAAGGTAATTTAAGATTTAGTTTTTATTTCTCATTATCCTCCTCTTACTTGATTGGTAATAATTTGATTTTCCCCAAGTCAAGTCTGGTTTGCCTGGCACGGTAACTGCTGAATGATCTCTCCCCTGTCCAGCTGAGGAGGGGGGTAGTAGAGTGGCTTTAGTGGCCACCTGGGACCCAGCCAGGGTCAACCCCCTGCAGTTTATACAAAAAAAGCATGTCTCTTCCATAAGCAACCTCATGAACTAGCGTTCATCCCCACAGATGAGGTGACTTGCAGTTGAGTATTTACCTCGGGCGGTATCGAACTGGTGAGCTCAGAGCTGTGTTGCTTCGTTTGTTTAATTTTGCAGCTTTTTTCTTTTCTCTTTGGGCTCAGTGCTGTGTTCTGGGACTTTGGTTCAAGTGAAACCCACTTAAAGCAGCTGCATTTCAGCTGTGTGCTCATTTGTAGATGGTATTTGATATATGTGGTGGTGTTCTTTTTGTTTATATACCATTTGTAAACCAAACTGGATTGTTTTAATGGATTTGCTGAAGAGCACAGGCAAGCATTCAGCTCGTGAACTGTCCTCTTTGATTCATTGCTATTTGAAATTCAGGATGTGACTGGGCAACTGAGTTGCATGGGAATTTTTTTTTGTGTGTGTTGGCTGAATCAATCGAACTTTCTCAGCAAGAAACTGTAATTTAAAAGAAAAAAACACAGAAAACAGAAAAATGCTGTTCATATTCTAAGACTCATATTTCTAGAAGTACGAAGCGGCCTTAAAGATGGTTTGAGAAGTCAGCTGGGGTTTTCCCAGCATGAAATAGCACAGAGCTAGTAGAGTTTGTCTTGCAGCACTTTGGTTCAGCCCAAGCCTCGTAAGCAGGTATAAATCTGTGCGGCCCTGATGAGTTAGGAGGTTGTCTTTGCTGCAGCCTGGGCTCCGGGCTGTGAAAAGTTTGTCTGGAAGTGGAAGGAGGCGGCTGGGGCAGAGCTGCAGCCAGGCTGAGAAACAAAAGGGGGGCCAAGAAAGAGGAGGGGAAAAGGAGCAGAGGAACAACTTACAACACAAAAACACGCAAAAGAGCATGTTACGAAGCTTTTCAAAATGAAGGATTTACTCAGAGTCATCATAATGAAAAGTGAACTCGCAAATTAACAGCGTTCGCTCTGTTCTGATGAATTAAAAATACGTAACTATATTTACTAATTATTGAAACAAGAGATAATCTAAGAAGACGAAGTCTGTTGTGTGTTAAAGAGTTCAGAATGTGGACAGTGGACCCGAGAGATCCCTGGCTGTGGCCTGCGATGCGGAGCGGATGTTTGTAATGCATTGCATACGTCCCTCCACGCACCTCTCATTTGGGGCTGGCAGCCTGTGCTGTTGTTTCACTTGATTTGTATATTTTAAAAGCCCCAACTCCTTCCTCACTGAAGATGAGGAGATTACTTTTTAATCTTTGTTTCAATTGGACACGAGTAAAGCAGATTCCTGACAAAGCAAAAATCCAAACGTTTTTCTTTCTATTACTTTTTAGAAAGCAAATATTTTTAAGGGTTCAGAGGGCTCTGCAAGTCAAGTGTCAGAACTGGGAAACAAGAAAAGGTGGGAGACAGAGGGGAAATCGTGTTGAAGAAGAATAGCACAGTGCTGGCTGGGAAAAACAATAAAGGATACTATTGCTTTCTGGGTAGAATGAAAGGGCTGTGCCCTTGGCTGGTGTTAATTGGCCTAACTCTTCTAAACTTGGGAGAGGATTGCTTCACAGCAGCTGTAATCCTCAAGTTAAATCCCAGTCCCACTGGGGGTTTTATCATTGTCTTCAAAAGAAGAAAGATTTTAACCTGTGTGTTATTTTATTCAATCACCTAGTGAATCTCTTCACAGTAAAAGAACTTGTCTTGGCCAGCACTCCCCTGTGGGAGGGATGGGGTTCAGACTGCTTTATGAACTAGAAATGTGGAACTAACTTTCTGGAAAAACAGTCAAAAGCCTTCTGAACAAGCCTTTGTCTAATTTTAGTAGCTTGGTTTTTTGATCTTTTTTTGTTTTTTTCCTCACAGATGTTATCCAAAACTGCTGAATTGCCAAATTTTCAAATCCAAGAAGGTAAAAGTTTCAGGTTTTGGCTTGCTTCCTAAGAAGAGTTTGGGTTTAGGTCCAACCTGTGGCAGTGAGTAATGTGTTTTCACGTCGCCATGGTACACAACTGAGCTACTGTTAACCTACAGGAGCACGTTTTATTTTTAGTACATGGCACAGATAGGAAGGAAGTGTTGATCCTTCCTTATCACAGGATAAGTTCAAGGAAGCCAAACACAACCGTAGGGTGTGAACCAGGCCAGCTGATTAGGGGTGATGAGATTCAATGACGAGAGCAACAAGAAAATAGAGTCCCCAGCTGGACTAAATCTCCATCTGATGGAGTCAATGTGGCCTTTAGCTGTCCTTATGCACAATGATGTGATTTCAGAGCTGCCACAGGCCATTCAAACCCTAAGGGACAGGAAAACAGCACGAAGCTCCTATTTTTGCATCTTTCATGTTTTTTCCACAGTTTTTAAATTTTGAACCATCAGAAAGCTGCATTAACGTTGCTATTCAGGCTTATTTTTGCAGTTTCAAATATTACCTCTTTTGTTTAACTATGTGGAGTTGTAACCTGTGTATACAAAATATTGACACGTTCTTAATTATCTTACTCGTGATGAGTTTAAGATACTAAATTTGACTTCCCTTAGGAACAAACTGGGCTCTGTTCCTCAGGCTTTGAGTGAAATAGTGCAAGAAACATCAAAATCCCACTGTCAACACCACACAGATACACACAAAGCCAAGACAAACTCCCCTCACAACACAGCAAACAGCCATACTCTAGTGCATGGGAAGCAGACATGGAAAAGCAGTATCTACACGGATCAAAGATGAGGATATTCGTAGTAAGGATCAACTTGCTTGCTCCAAGTCTGTTTTCCTGAAAACTGATTTTTTTGTTGTTGTTAAAGAGAAATGACTGGATAAAAACAAGCCCCTCCTGCCCCCCCCTTTTTTTTTTGTTGCAGAAATGTGGTCTCTTTTAAGTGCCATTTTCAAAATGTCCAATGACATCTTTGGGGATGTCCTGTTCAAAAGCTGATGGCAGCTTTTGGTGGGACTTCACTTGTTTATTTATTGAAAATAAGCCAGCCAGCAGAGTAAGTGCTATGCCCGAATTTTAAGGGTTTTGTAAGGCAAAAGATAATGCAGAATCTGTATTTTTTTGCATTCTTCATGTTTTCTCTGTATTTTTTCCCCCGCTGGTGAAACTTTCACCTGAAATTGTTTCTCAGCTTTTACTTCATGCAGCTGTGGTCTTCTCACCTTTACTTTTGGTTTCTGTTCTGTACTGACTTTATAACTAAATTTTTTTTTTTTCCTGTCTTTGTCAGATTGCTGCCAATCACAGCAGTATGAGAGTTGTAATATTTCATTCTATGGTTGTTTCCTGTAATTGTATACCAAACGCAGGCTGCTGTTTTATTTTATAGAAGTGAACAGAGGTCCACAGCCATCGTTGTCTGAAAGCTCTATAAGCTTTGTCATATTGGCAGTGTTCTTGCAGAAGTGCTGTTAGCAGAGGGGAGGGTAAGGCTCATGTCTCCAGCTGTAGCTTTCCAGTTCTAGCCACCCATGTGGGCAAGGGAAGTGCTGGGACTAGGCTCTAGGAGAGTAAGATGAATACTTCTGGTGAGAAGGTCTTGGTTGGGGGTATGTGTGGGGGTGGACTTTCTTTTGGTCAGCCTGAAATGAAAGTTTATTTTCTCTGTCAAGCTGCATCTCTTCTCCTTAAAGCTCTGAACTGCTTAGTCTGTTCTCAAACAAGCAACTGTTTTTCTGTTTAGATATTAAAATAAAAAATAATCAGAGGTGTCAAAATCATCTATTCAGATTCCACATTTTTTCCTTTATGTGCATGGTCGAAGTCACAGCAACCCTAAGTTTGTGAATAGGTAGACCCCAAAGGTCTCTCTTATTTGCAAATTTTAACTGGGAATTTAATTTAGGAGTTATTAGCAAAGGGCAGTTTGAGGGCTTTAGCTCTGTACCAGAAGTGTCTGAGCATCAGATTAACTTGGTATGGGGGTGGGAGGGTTGAAGAGAGAACAGTTTGTTTCAACACCCGATCCTTCCTCTCTTCTGTCCTTCCACCGAACCCATCTGCACGGGGCTAACTGCACTCTGTTAGAGAAGCAATTACTTAGGCTCTTTTTCTTGTAATTTAACATAAATGTGGGCAACTGCAGACTTTGCAAGCAACAGTAAGACACAGTTCAGGCTACAAATGCAAAGAGCAGAAGCCGTTTGATATCAAATTGCTACGTATTTTAATAAGGACAATCAAAGAGCTGGAGTCAAGAGGCTGTAACGGGAGAATAGCTGGGCACACTGATACTTCTCATGGCTCTCCTACATAGCTGGCTCTCGAGAAATGGGTCACCAAATGCTGCGAAGGCTGCTGCAGCTATCAATGCTAGTAAATAGCTGGAGCCCGTTTAATTCTGGCCAGCTTAGGGGAGTTAAAAATTCCATCGCATCACGCCACGGCTTCCTCTTCGTGCTGCACAGGCACTCCATAAATCCACACGGCTCGCTCCCTCTTATCTGAATCGCAATGCAGTTATTAAACAAATTGTAAGTCTATTTCATATCCTTTTTAATACTTTGAAAACTGCACAATATAAGGCTTAATAAAAGCTGAATGCTCCAAAACCACTCTTAGAACTGAAAATATGACTACATCAAAAGACTTTACAAGGGCAGGATTTTAATGGCTGAATAATACGCTGGAACGGAGCAGTAATTTCTTCTCGAATGCTGGGATGAATTATTTATGCTTTGACAACATTATGTGTCTCTAAAGCAGCTTTTAGTTATTCGCCTATTCGAGGACACAGCTGATCCTGCTGCCCGCTCTTGTAATTACATTAACCTCTTGACACTACATGACAAGCTTTTCCTGTGAACTGCGATCAATAGCCCATAACTGCTACCTATTTAATAGGGCCATGGTTACACTTCAGTTCAGATATAATTAGCTCTTTTCCCCCTTCCTCTTTTAACAGAGCATGGAAAAAAACCCATGTTGTTTAAATTAAAAAAAAATAATAAATAACACACACAACAAAATAAAGGCCGTTAAGGAAAAGAATAAAAGCATTCAAATCACTGAATAGGCAAGTAATATGTTCAGAGTTTTTGTTCAGAAATGTGCGGCCCTTCCATTAGTCCACATCTGCATTTAAATGGAACTGGAAGCTATAGCGTATGAGGACTTGTAGGAATCAATTACAGAAGTGTTGGTACAGGTGAGCGAGGCTGTGACCTGATACAGTTGAAGCACACACTGATAATGAGATAAACTAGGTTATTTCTGCTCTGTTTTCACCTAGCTGTGATAGAAGCATAGCATTTTTTTGCATACCATTGGAGCTACTTTGACTCCAGACAAATTTAGATTCAGATAAATACATACAGGGTATGTATTGAGGAAGTCCGGCTGATTGCGTTAACACATTTAAACAAATAATGCTTTGTTGCATTTCTTTCTAATAATTTTGCTGGTTGGGCTGTATTATGGACTGTCTGAACAGTCTTATGAATACCATATGAAAGATAAATGCTGATCACGGCCTTGATGTAACAGACATTATCTGTCCAGTAGCCTGTGAAACAGCTTTCCATTCCTTGAGTGGTAGATACATGGCCACGCTCGTGCCGTTGGCACAAACAACATTGTCCTAGTTGTGATTTCAAAGTTTATATTCCATATTCCAAATAGTTCTTTGGCTTTTCATACATTACTTTGCAAAATGGCTTTTGGGAACTAAAGAGTTTTTGTGGGATTTTTGCTTTTGGGTTGGTTTTTTTTTTTGGGGGTTGGGAGGTTGAGTACTTTATGCCACTGCTCATTTGCAAAGGACAGGATAAGCACTTGTAATTTAGTTTAATAACTTTTTTTCTAAATAGGCCGTTTGCAAGAGTTGTATTCTTTCACTCAAGATCCAAAGAAACCAAGTCCATGAGGTTCCTTCCAGCTTCTTTAAGGGATCTCCAACCAGGTCTGCATCAACAACAATTAGTGCTATCAAAGCATTACAAAGCAATATGAGTAGTGAAAGAATCCAGGATGGTTTCTCTCATCAGAAATATGCCTTTTTAGATCTATGAACACTTCGGGTTGGGTACCTCTATGTTTTGTAGGAAGTGTACTTGAATTTCAAACTTTTCTTTGTTAGATGCTTAAATTCATGTAAGATCTGTGTCTCAGGTCTTGCTTCCCTTTCCCTGAAATTGCTGGAAAATACTCTTTACTCCCCTGACTTCCCTGGCAGGAAATAGTCTTTTGAAAGCATATCTGTTGTAACAAGTTTTTTAAAATGCAAAAATTACAGACTCTACCTTCAGTTTATAAGTAGTTATTCTCTAAAAAACATACATTCTATTGTAGTAAAATTTTGTAGTTACAGGAGGCCTTATGGGCCTGACAGTGCTTTGCTCTCACTGAAACAGAACTTCAACTGCTCTGTGACATTGATTAACAACATGTATGCCCAGGAAGGCTTACCTTTGCTTAGTAAATATTTTATTTCCTACTTCAAGACTATAACAAAGCCCGTGTTTTACTCCACCCTCAAAAGCTCAGAATAGAATAATAGGTATGAAAGCATGTTTCTGCTATAAAAACTTCCTTATCAGTATGAGCAATTACTCTCTGGACAGATTTTTTTTTTTTTTAGCATAGATGGATTAACAGAATTGTTAATACCGTTCTAAATTAGAGTAATAAGGCTGTTTGAGGTGGTAACGAGACGCTCCTGGGGATAGCACTGAAGTAATCAACCATAACGCATAGGTTCCAAGGAAGCTCTGAAACGCCTTCCCATTTCTCTAAAGAGACAAAAGACAAGAAAGAGAAGAGCTGAATTAGCAGTTAATAATATATAATGAGTTAGAAGTTTGAAGTTTATGATGATTCATAATTATTATAAGAAACCAGTTTGCCGATTCATGAATTCAAGACGAGCTTGTTTTCCTGCACGCTGCCTATTGCTGCCTGCTGGAGCTGGGAGGTGGTGTACTGCCTTTCAACAGAGCTTCATTTTTGGAGAACTTTTCTTTTTTTCCTACAGAATGTCTGTCAAGTAAGCAGAGGGTTTGGCTAAGCTTTCTGTTCATCTTCCTTAAATTAAAAAAAAGGGGAAAAAAAAAAAAAAGAGACTAGTCAGATTTTCAAGGATATTTTTGGTAACATTTCCCTCTCACAGATTTGTTGATCCCAGTAGCTGACAAGGTGCGTTAAAGCAAGTTCTTATAAAACTGCTGTCCTAAGAAAAATGGAAGATTATCTGCTTTTCTGCAGAAGGCAGACATCCTCTTTTTATGACTTCTGAGCGCATCAGAGGTTCTCAAACATGAACCTCTTGTAGCCTTGACAGCCTTGAAAATGACATAGGAAGGAGACAGAGGTAAAGGACCTGAGGGGAGGGCAGGGAAAGGAGGAGGGCTGGTTCTCAGAGCAGGGCAGAAGCAAATACCACAGCCGCAGAATAGATCAGTCTGTCTGAGAGACTGACATCTCGGAACGCATCAAGTAAAAAGTCATTTAGCACCTTACTAACTTCCACAGTTTGCAACTCCTCTTCCCCAGATGAAAACAGTGATAATTTTCTTACTGTTTTTATAGGTTAGTTCTATTAGGATGTCAGAAGATCTTGGTCTTTCTTTGAGGCTCCCCTTGTCTTATTTGGACATGTCAGCTACAGTTTCTCTACCAAAGATACTCTTGTCTATTTATAAAAAGGGAATGTTTTGTTATCCCCAGTTCACAAAGTAGGAATTGAGGCACACTGATAGGTAGTTATTTTATTAAAGGTCACCCAGACAGTATGTGACAAAGGCAGGAACAGAAGTTCAGGATCACAAACCTGTTCCTTAATCACAAGGATATCTTTCCTCCTGCATTTTTACTGTTTGAAATGGATGGGCTAAGAAATCCTTTATGAATGTGGATTTATTTAATGGTATTACAAGATTAACACTAGTCATCTGGCTGGAATTTTTACTTGCAAGTCATATCACTATGTATTTATTTAATACGAGATAACCTTTCATTTTCCTGCTGGCAAATATTTTATTTCAGAGATACTAAGCTGACTAAACTTACAACTGGCATGAGTGATATGGAATTTGAAGTTAAACAGCAGACTTGTATTTATTACTGATAGCAAAAGGGATTTCAGTTCATAATTAAAAAAATCAACAGCTTGTCAGCATTAAAGTAAAGGAAGTCTGCATTGGGAAACGCATAGCATAGCTAAAGAGTTTATGTACCTACTTATTTTCCTGCACACCCATGTGATTAATCTCTGTGCTATCAGCTGGGCTTCCAAGCAAGGATTTCCTCAGCTCCGTGTTGCACAAAGCAAGGCAGATTCTGAAACAAGTTGAGAGCTGCTTCAGTTTTCCTAGGCTTTTTTTTTTTTTTTTGCTACAGTAACTGGCAGATTCTGGATTGTTATGAGCAGGGTGTTTCTTATCCTGCCATGCCTTTTCCTAGAGCCTCTGCCAATTTGACCTCATACTGGGGTACACTGGTCTTTTAAGGTTGAATGAGTTGAGAACATGGTTGGGAATGAGAATATAGTTTCGATTACTATCTTTAAGCAGATTTGGCACTTTCATCTGACATGGGGAAGTGGAAATGAAAATCAAACCTGGAATCACCTGCATGGCAATGCAAAGCACTCCCACTAGGCTGGCTAGACAGAAGATCGCAGGACACGGCTTGAATATAGGCACAGCTCCATTAAAGCCAATGTCACCCTACCTCAGGAGCTTCTTTTCCAGAGGACGCTGGTTCATTCTTTTCCCAGCTCTTTCTAAATGTACCTAAATAAGTAAGGTCTTTGAGTGTTTCATTGAGGTAACCCTGGAAGTCATAGAAAAAAAAAAAATTCCCCCTTATATAGCAGTTCACCCATTTGCCTATACATTATTTAACAAAGGTCACCTAAGAATGGCAAGAGAGCCATATCTCATGTCCTCTTTGAGA
This sequence comes from Gallinago jamesoni, assembly GCA_025769975.1. Classification (NCBI taxonomy): domain Eukaryota; kingdom Metazoa; phylum Chordata; class Aves; order Charadriiformes; family Scolopacidae; genus Gallinago; species Gallinago jamesoni. Next base: position 20,439,051 of record JAOQGH010000051.1, read on the forward strand.
TGCTATGGGAATAGTATTCTCTTACAGCATATAGTATCCATAATGGCTTGAGAGATACGTTCTCTGTATCAGTGTCTGTTTTAAACAGGGAAAGAGAACAATGGTAACATGATCACACTATCCATACGCTGGGACTCAGGATACAGCTGGGCTGCTTCTGTTGAAAGAAAAGTCTTGAATCTGACAGAATTATATGCTTCCATATTTGTTTTTTCTATTGCATTATTTCAGAAAGAACTGTTGCTTTAAACCAGAATTTCAACTGCTGCATGACAGCTGTCTGCAGTAAGCAGGCTATGAAGTTCACCAACTTCTTGATGTAAGCAGAGGGCAAGCGTCCCAAAAAGAAGAAATTTGGAAATCTGGGCCCTGCATCTGGAAATAAGTTTGAGCTGCCTTCATCCAGAGCAGGGTTCACCTCGGCTCCTACTTCCCAGGCAGGAAGCAAGGTCAAAGAGAGGGAGTTGCAGGAACACTGCAATGTCAGTGAGGTCAGATTATCTGCTGAACATCTCTGTGCTCCTTGGCACCTGGCTGGGTATCTCCTATGGTTAGAAACCTCCCTGTGGGACTGTTTGTCCAGATTTCCAGTAAGATTTTCCTGCAATCTATTTCTCCTCACGCTTCTCATCTGAATCATGTAGGTCAATTTATTATTCCCTGGTCCTACTGGTCCTATCTTTTCACACCTCACAAACCTTCTCACCTGATTGCTGTCTAATGCTATGTAGCCCAACTTAACCTCCCACAGAAGAAAATGTAAGAAGAGTGTCTTTCTAATGTCTTTTTTTTTTTTTTTTTTCATAGTGTTTGGATACAGTCATAGAATGGTTTGGGTTGGAAGGGACCTTAAAGATCATCTAGTTCCAACCCCCCTGCCATGGACAGGGACACCTCCCAGTAGAGCAGGTTGCTCCAAGCCCCATCCAGCCTGGCCTTGAACACTTCCAGGGATGGGGCAGCCACGACTTCCCTGGACAACCTGTTCCAGTGCCTCACCACCCTCACAGTAAAGAATTGGTGTCTGATTGATTTGACTAAATGTTTAATGAATTCTGCTTGCACTTTAGTTAACTACTTTCATACTTAGCAGTCCCTATCAGGCTGTTTGTTCACTTTGTATTCAGTCCTGTAGTCAAAGGAATTGACTTCCATACTGCTCTGCATGGCTCTATGGCACAGATTGCCACAAAGCGTATGGTATTTACTTCTTAACTTGATGAACATCTAGTTTCTAAATGTTCCTACCTAGGTGTTCCTCATCTAGTTCCCTCCTCAACCAGATTCCTGTGCATAGAAAATTAAGACTTTCTTTCCCATGCATTCAGAGAAAATCTTATAACTAAATTTCAATGGCATCTATAGAAAGCAAAGGTATCATGGGTGCTAATATAACCGGAGCTCCTTTGTGTTTAAATTTGAATGAATATTCTTATGAGTTTTCTTTATTTCTTGAGTGGTTTTGCATTATTCACCCCACTCCGCTTTTGCCTATGGACAAAATCTGATTTATCTAGTGAAAACTATTAACTCCACAGGTAGATTTGACTCATGAGCTGAAAATAAAATGAAACTTACCATGGAAAAATGCAAACTAGTATATATCAGAACAAAGCCTGTGTACAGCATGCTCCAAATTGGGAAGGGCATAGCAAGAAATGATGTAGTAAAAGACCTTGGGATTGATTGTTTTTGCAAAATTAGTTTTCATCTGCAATGTTATGTAACAGAAAGGCAGGCTAGCACAGTTTGGGGCTGCATCCATTAGAATGTGTCCTGGAGCAAATAAACCACAGATAGACCCTTGCTTTAACTCCTTGGGGGTTTAATGCCATCTATTTTTCCCCAGATTAGCCACCCTCTATCGTTCGTAGGGGTATTCTGGGGGCTTGGTATCTCCACATGCATCCTCAGGTACTTGTGTTTGGGATATCCTGTAAAGATATCAGTGACTTGAAAAATACTGGTAACAGAGAAATAAAATGGACTGGAAAGACTGCTGTATGGAGGTAAACATAAGGCGTTCTGGTAAATATTACATGCTTAGCAGGATACCAGCTGAGGAGCAAAATAATGTAATTGATGGATATAGAATAAAAACAAGGATTCAGTCACACTGTAGAAGCTATGATATAATTAGGAGCAGTAGAATGAATGTAAAGAGAAAAAACTAATTTGAATAGTAGGGAAAATATTCTGTTCTGCCTTTAACCTGTCAAACAACATCCCAAGTGAGGTTGTGGGGGCTTCTTGAAAATTGATCCTATAGGTATTAATTAAAGAACCAATAAACCTGCAATGGACAGCAATCTTATCTCTCCTGGAGGGATTGCCCAAATGACCTGTGTGATATTTTTTGTCTCTACCACCTCAGCCTTATGCAGATGAAAGAGCAAACGCAGTAGCAATGTCTCTAACCTGTCTGTTGGTGCAACACTGAGTCAGCCAGCCCTGCAGATGCTGAATGGAAAAGAGCAAAGAAAAGAAACATCTGGAAGGGAGAAGAGCAGAAAGCATAAACTCAGTGCTTGACTGAGAGGTGTGGCAAGGAAAGAGAGAGCAAAATGGTGCAGAGGCTTTTACAAGGGAAGGAGCAATGAGCAGAAAAGTGAGAGAAACCTGCTTGGGAGTGAAAGGTGTGCACCCATAGTTGTCCCCACCTGGACATCCCTGGGCCCTCCCTCCTCACAGACCCCATGGCTCCTGCCCCCCTCTACGCCCAGGTTTAACCCATCCCTTTGAGCAGAAATGGATCACAGGATTGGGAGACCTTTTCTTGACTCTTAGTCATGCAAGCTTGACCCAGGGGAATGCACTGCCAGGGAAGATTCTAAGATTCTGCAGGGCTGGGGTGGTGGGATTGGGCATTCCAGGGTGTCCCCTCCTGGGGATCCAAGCCAGGGGCCCTGCCAATGCCCCACAGCCCTCACCCGAGTTTGGCCGCCGCTCCCCTGTGGGGCTGGTGGCCCCTCAGCAGCCTCCTCCTGCCGGGGCAGCACTGGCTGAGCAGTGGCTGCCAGTGACTGATTTGACAGGAAAAAACAGGAGAATTGGGTGGAGTGTAAAGAAATTTTTTCTACCCCCAAGAAATAAAGCTGAAGGTGGAAATTTTCCAGTCAGAAAGGTGATGGTGAGTGCCCTGGACACAGCCCAGGACAGCCATGGCTGCTGGCCCATACCTGAGGTGAAGCAATACACTGTGGGCCCAGCCCAGTGGTGAGGGAACCCGGTGCCTCCTGCAATATTGTGTTCTCTTCTGTGAGCTGTATTTTAACTGCCAGTGGATTAATTTCTTTGGTTTGAGCATAACAAGCACAAATAGAGCTTTTGTTAAAAAGCTGTTGCGGGGACAGGAAGGTGCTTCCCTCTCAAACTCATTTCCCGCCCTTTTGGAAGGGTCTGTCTATGCTGCCGTGGGTGTGAAACACAAAGGAAAGGTAAGTGGTACTTTCATATACACAAAGCATCCTTTTTTTTTCCCCAAGCCTACTAATTATTGTTGTGGTTTTGTTTTTTTGTTTTTTTTTTTTTTGGTGAAACAAAAGTGGCTGTTTGGGAGGTTGTATTAATGCCACAGAACTGACCTGGCTCATGGAAAGCTCACAGCAGCCCGATATAGAAAAACAAACCATAGCACTTGGGAGCAAATGGCGTTCAGCAAAGTGCTGGTGTGCTAGCAGGAGGTACAGGGGATACTGCCCTTCCTCAATTTCAGCTATTTTTGCTGAGTGGGTGTGTGGGCTGCTGTGGAGGGGCATGGGGGAGAGCAGTGTTGAAAGTGAAGAGCTATTTCACAGACATGCATATAAAACCTACCCATAGATATACATGCACATGTATTTGAGGGAGTCAAGCAGAGAACAGTGAGGATAAAATGTGTTTTCTGTGTGTGTAACAGTAAATCCAACAAATATATTCCCAAATGTTATGTTAGGTAAAAATCAACAGCTAAAGTAGTTATTGTACTAACTGCTGGTTGATATGTGCTCTGGGCTTCAGTGTTTCCAATATAATTGTAAAGGAAAAATGTCTGTTTAGCCAGAAACTGCATGCAGCAGCTAAGGAGGCTACTCCGACTCCCTGCCTGTGTGTCGCATGTTCACTTCTTTCTCAGCAAACACAGAAAGCTGCAAGATGTCTGTCTCATTACATGCAGCAAACCTTTTTCCTGTTTAGGACTGGGATTCTTCTCTCCCTTAAGAAACACAAGGTCCGGCCCTGGGTCACATATCTCAGGAACCCCAGAGACTGGGGAGTGAGAGGATTGCTGTCTGTTTGTGTGTGCAGACAAGCCTGCTCACGTAAATCACTTGAGACTGCAAGAGAATAAGCATAATTTTGTGTAATAAACTAGGGGTTCATTTTGTGAAATGGTGATCTGCGATTTCCTATCTGTTCAAGTCTGTATTTTTTGCAAAAAGTACATGTGATTTAATCTAATTTTAACAATATATAAAGGAATTTTAAATGTAGCACTTGCCATTTACTGTTTGGAAGAGCACAGAAAATTGCAGCTGTTGGTTTACTGCTTGATTAGCATTGTAGCTATTTTTCTTATTTTTTTCAACTTGGTATGATCTATTTAATGTATTTTCACTTGTATGCAGGTAACTTAACTGTTATACTGTTTTCTTGTACCAGAACTCCTGGTAAGCGGACGAATGAAAAATTGCTTCTACTAATGCAATAGTCTTTTCTGCACAATTTTCTTCTGAGAGATGGACTCCTATTGGTATCACTTTCCCTTGTAATCACATTGGCAAGTGTTCGAAGGTGTGATGAGAGAGCTTTTAAACGAGTGAATGCTGTGATTGACTATGAGTATCAGCAGTGGAAGTGCTTTTTAGGTCATGCAATGATGCATCAGCAGTAGCACAAAGTAACTTTTCTGACCAGGCAGCAACTAATTAATGTTACTTGTACAATGAGAAATGACTTTCCACAGCAGCTGATAGGAATCAACCCATAATGTTAAATCAAAGAATTCTGGGAACTTGCCAAGCAAGTGAAGATCACACTCTCTAAAGGTATTTTGCAACAGAAAAATAAGATTCAATTTCTCAAACAAATGAACTTTGTGGGTTATTCATCTAGCTTTCATCAGAGTGGGTGCTCCAGGTTTCCTCTCTTGATATTCCCCAGAAGAAATTTGCTTTGTTTTTCCCTACCTGATTGCTATATTCCTTTAGAGGATATTTATTGTTAAACCACAGCCTCTGTTATTTCCTTTGCTGCCTGAGCTTGGACAGAGCTCCGAGCCTCAGACATGCAATAAAGCCCAGTAGCAGAGGAAATAACAGTGCAGTTAACCTCCTTAACATTGATAATAAATAAGCACTAATAAGATATGTACCAGGGTAGCAATTGCCGTGACATAATGAAATGCACTAGTTTAAATAACTGATAGTTGGTGTCATTGTGCTTTTTAGTAAGGAACCTATGCAGGCACTACATTTTCTGGGTAATTTATGTGTCAGATTTTCTAGGCAGCTCAGTTGCTGTTAAGGCATTTAGTCCAAGTGGCCCAGTTTTCATAAATTCTTGACACCAAGCAAACCCCTTTGTTTTTACAGGTGCCTATCTCAGATCCGAGCTGTTTCTTTAAAAATTTTACCCCAGTTCGGGGTGGTGAAAATTCTTGGAAATTTGGTTTCTGTCCATGTCCCATCCACGCCCCCCCCCCCCCCCTTTGTTTAAATTACACTTCACTAGATTAAAGCCAGTTTGATTGAGAATTTTGCTTCCTAGTTGCTACCGTGACTCTTGATTAAACATGGTATCTCTGCTATCAGTTTACATCCCTGCAGATCAAATAGCTCTCTTCATCTCACCCTACTGACAAGCTATCATGACAACTTCATGGTGAATATACACACTCTGGAACTGAATGGGAGGTTTGCTTCATTGTAAAGCAATCCTTCAGGGTTCCTTAGTGACATGTTTTGAAGGAAAGACTAAGGTTCTCTTTGCAGCAGGACTAAACTAAGGAAAATTCAAAATGTACACCCGCCCACTCATCTCATATATGTCTAACTATCTCACAGCTTGGGCACTACTTAAAACAATGCGTGTGCTGTAATTGAATTTCAATACCTACCAAAAAATATGGTAGGAGTGAAGAGCAAAGAGATGTTTATAAGTACCAATATTAATTAGACAATCATAGTTTATAAAAGCTACATGAGGATATGATTTGTGAATCATAACTAAGTCTGAGTGATTGTGCTAATTTACTATGGTTTGGAAATAGAAATGTAAATTTGTAAGCCTACTGCCTCATTATTATGATTTTTTTTACTTTTTTTTTTTACTTTACATATCCCCTGACACTTATTGTGTTACTGAAGACAAGAATAATAATGCCAGAAAATGGTCACATTTTATCTCTGTAATATTCCTGGCAAATTGAGACAGCATGGTAGAAAAATCATAGAGGAAGTTTTCTCTGAAGTGCCCATGTCTTTGCTTTATGGAATTGCCAGCTTTTCGTCATTGCTTGGTTGCAAAAGAACATCTGTTCCTGCTTTCAAGAAATATTTGTAGTGGTTTTACAGCAGGATTTAATAAGTGCCAGTGAATGGTGGTTGGGTGCCATACAGTACTAACAGATTTTTATCTATACTCCTTTATATCTATGAAGTGTAAATGACAAATAGGAACACTATTTAACTGTGACTTTAGTAACAAAGGCTATTTGCTAAAGAACTATGTGGTGAGAGAGTTCAAACGATGGGCAATACTTGAAGGATTTGGTTTCAGAGTTACTCACAGAGTGGTGTGATTTGTTTCTTCTTGAACTCTGTATCAGAATGCAGCTCACAAAGTCCTAAAACTGTGTTAGCCACAGGAGAATATTTTATATGAACCTCGAGTGAATTTGAGATACTGAGAACCTTCTAAGCTGCTGCAATTATTGTTGTTTATGCTTTTTTAAAGTCCTTATCGTTGTTAGCTCTGAATGCTATGCTTTTGGTGGAACTTTGTTTTAATAAGTGATTTTGTTAGGTTTTAGTCATCCATCTGCTGGTTGGGAAACATTTTCTTAGGCATCTATACTATCATGAAGATACAATCTGAGTTTTAGTGTCCAGAAAGGGTGGGTGGGGTGGGTGGTGTATGTCTCTTATCTAGAAATATCAATGCATAAATATGACTGATAGCATTTAATGATAACAATTTCTCTGGTAATTAGAGGGAAGCACAATACCTGAGGCAGCACTAGTGCCAGCCTTTGGCTCCTCTTTTCTCCAAGAGCTTATATCATTCTGATTTTTGGAAGTCTGTTTTCTTCCCTTTCTACTAGGAGAATAAGACTTCCCTCATTTAAGTTATCCGTGAATTCTCTGAACTTTTTGTCCTTGTCAATTATATAAACTCTGGAGAGAGAACCAACAGTAGGTCGTGCATTCTCTTACACAGTGTGCTATTCTTCAGCTGAATAGTGAAGAGGATAGCTTTGCAGTCATAAAGCCAGGGGATGTCACAGATGGTAGTGAAGTTCCAGTTTGGCCTGAGGAATCTTTCCACTGTGGTTTCCTGGTCTGCTCATACCCTTTTTGTACAGTATTTGCATGAGAAGGAAAGAGCGCAGCTTGGCTGGTAGGGGCAGGCCTGGGAATGTGTGGAGAAACTCTTCAGTGCTTATATATGGGACATTATATATGGAAATAATGATGTTATTACAGCTTATAAGAAACATTTATATTAGGGTAGCACCCACATGCTCTGTATGCTACATTTATGTATGCAAATAAGTGACAAATCATTTGCAGTTTGCAACTGAGAACCCTTTTTTCCCTTTAATCTGAGTCGTCGTTCGGTTCCTGCGATGATCTAGCTGTGGCAAAGGTTCAGACTGTGGTATTTGAAAACAGTTTCAAGCACCTCCGATGTTTTTCAGCAATACTAACGTGCCTGCACAGGCAAACAGACATAGTCTGGACTCTCTTTATGCCAGCTAAAAAGTGCATTTGCCAGTTTATCTTGTGTATGGTTCTGGGATTGAAAGAACCTGTAGCCCTGAGGATATTTTACATTGTGTTTGTATGGGGTTTTTCTCAGCACAGAAACTAAGAACCCTAGCAGATACTGTTATGCTGGCAAAAGCTTCATGTGTCAACATTTATTTTCTTTAAAAATTCTTGGAATTCAAAAAGCAGTCATCCTACCCTTTCCTTTGCTTTTGGCTGCTAATGTTTTGCAGAAGGTTTTGTGACGGATTCGTTTCTCTAGGTGTTTGTTACACACTGACATAAAATAACGTATGCAGGGTTAATGCTATGAGTTTCAGAGAGACTTAAAAATCCTCCTTCAGCTTTCTCTGGAGCCCTAGGAACTCATTCACATCTCATTCATTAGACAAACTAGCTGATCTGAAAAGAGCATGCAAAACACTCCAGATTACTCTGATGCAAAGTTTTACTAGCCTGTTCCCCCGAGGACTGTCTATAACTCAACCTTAAAACCTCAAAGAAAACCTGATTTTGAGTGTCCAATTTATGGTTGCCTGAAAATGAATGTAGGGTAGTGTTTGTGAAAAACTGTAAGCTAAAGACAACACACATTTTGTTAGTTTTAGGTGGCAGGCCTGCCCCCTCACCTGTAATCTCTGAAGATTACCGGCTCCTACTACACTCACAACACTGACAATGCACTGTTCATAGCGTACTGGCCTGGGGCAGATTCATAACAACTCCCATTTCTGCTCAAGGTATACAATTTCATTGCTTTGACGCAAGCAGTATTTATAATAGCAAAGGATGACATTTTTGCCCTGTCTCAAATGAGTGACAATTCTCATATTCTCTCTGTTGGGTCTGTTACTATCAAATCTAATGTGATTTTCAGTCTCATATATATCTATTTGCAGAGTTAAATGAGATATTTCCTTGTATGGATCTAGGTGACTGATGAGAAAGTTTGCTAAGGTGGTGTTCAGCATAAACACTCTGAATTCAGATAGTTATACAAAATGTGAGGCACTGTCAATCTACAAAATGGACTGGAAATTTTTTGATAGCATGTTTTCCTACTTGGTCTCTGGAACTTCACTCCGGAATTAATAAGGAAATTCCTAGTTTCTGAAGTAAGAGGAGACCTTTTTAATGTGTACCCGGCATCATGCTGATGTAGGTCAGAGCACCCGAACTAGCAATTTTGGCATCAAGATTACCACTTCAGTTTGAGTGATATTGCATCTGAAAGATTTGTACATGAGGAAATGTTCTGGAAACATATTCAAATATAGAGTTCAAAGACCTAGGTGACTGAGAAACTAAATTCCTCTGATAATGTCTTCTAATGACTTAATTATCTTCTCTGTTTAGGGATTTTTAGAGATGTTTTAGGCATTTTACATCTATTCTGAATGAATGGAATTACTAATTTCTAGCTGTTGCATTTCATTGTGCCTTTTTTCTTCTGCTGTTATTACCACTCATTCTTGTCTTCCTGTAGGTGCTAGCTCAGGTACGTCTGTGCATGCTTCAAACTCATACCTGTTTGTGGTATAGACAAACACTGTTTTCTCTCTGAAGAGGTACCAGTCTCAGTAAGCAAACTCAGCATAAGGCAGGTGGGGATTCAGGTGCAGAGAGGTTAGTGACAGCACAGGTACACCTGAAAAAGCCCGGAGCCAAACCAAGCTCCATGCTCTCACCCTGAGAGCTCCAGGCATTGCTTTTGCCCAAGTCATTTTGATCTATTCCTATCACAGCAGTCTTTTACAGATGAGATTATCCTCTATGAAACCCTGCGCAGTAAAAGACTCCTTTCAGTACCCATAACAACATAGGTTTAGGGAGATGCCAGCAGTAATGGATTTCATTCTGCATTCTCTAAATGGGCCAAACTCTCCCATTGATTTTAATAGCTCTTTTGCTTGAGTAATTGTTATGTGAGCAGGTCATGATTGAAATGGCCTAATCCCCATTTACAGGAAATGTGTATGAAATAGAATAGAAATATCCAGAGAATGAAGCCAAGTGATCATTGTGTGTGTGGTAAAAAGGGTTTGAGTGTGGTGGAAAGTAATTTTAGCTTTAAAGGTAAAGCTACCACACTGAATTCCTTGCCTCTCCTTTTCATTTCCTTCTGCCATTGCCTCTGCTGCTTTTTACAGGTCTTTTTTCCTCCTTTTCTTGTTGAGTTCTTCCAGGGACCTGGAAGCTAAATTGTGAATCTGCTTACAGCTCTGTCCAGCTCGGACTATGCTTCTGTGCTCGTCAAAAATAGTTACACAAATTCTTAAATATACTAAGCAATTTCCTCTCAAATGAGAAAAATACCCCAAAGAACAAACTAACCAAGAATGGACTGCTTAGTCCCACCCAAAGCCCTTGTCTTCTCTGACAGACTGAAATAAAGAGATTAAAAAAAACATGGTAAGTGAACTTTAATGCATTTGGTCCCTCAAGTTGATCAAATTGTCTTAAGATTATTAAGGTGTGGTGGGGTTATTTTTTTTGGCATTTGAACCAATTTTCACAGAGCTAACAAGCTGAAGTTCTTGACCAAAATGACAGATAACATTAGCAGATGTCTGCAGTATTCATGAATAGCACTTGCAAGAACTAGACATATTGGTAAAAATGTCTCCCTGGTTCTGTGATACAGGATGGCACTCATATCAATCGGGGAAGCACTTAACCAACTGAAGATAATTCTGTAGCTGAAGGATTCTTCCCCTGAAATTCTTGCTGCAGAAAAAAGTACATTAAAATAAATAATCCAGTGTCAGATGCACACAAGGAGGCCTTTTGTTGAACAACATCATTACATTTTAAAAAAATAGAAACACATGGTATGGTCTCCCCACTGTTATGCCAGTGTAAATCTGGTGTCCTTCACCTAGTTATACAGAGATCGATCTAGCTCTTTACAAATCATGTGACAAGAAAGTTTGCCTCCTAATTTCTTATTAAATTTCTTACAAAAAAATTTTTATGTCTATATATTTATTGCAAGAGCTTTTTTTTTTTTTTTTTTGTGGGCAGAATGAGTATTCATTTCTTCCTTTCAAAACTATGATTTGAAGATAGGGCAGTCAAATTTCAAGATATTCATTTGCATGAGCCCAGGTATAACATAGATACTTTGGTGTGTGACCTGTGTGTGAACTTGAAGGGGAGAAAGGGAGGTGGGGAAGAAATACATGAGCAAGAGAGATGGTTAAGGGAGGAGGTGATGATGTAAATGGAGTAACCTTGCTTGGTCATTATGAGCGAACAAATTTTCAAGGGGCCAAAGCATTACCATGTCTACAAAGGTCCAATAAAGGGGAAGGCTCAGCCACTTGTGGTGTCATCAGAACTGTAATTCTCAAGCCATAATAAAACCCTCATATGTTATTAATTCAGCTGTTCTAGTTGCTGTAGAGATGATATTCAAGTACTGACATTAATTCATCTTTTAACCCACTAATATATTATTTTCTACAGGGATTCATTGTTTTAACCCTCAAAGTGAATTAGCCTGTGCATATTTCAAAGGTTTCCGCCCAATTAAGTCAGTCCAAGGATACCCACTTTGCTGCAGAGCCACTGGCATTACATTAGCAAAGATAAAAACCTCTAGTCAAGAGGGTAGGGTATCTTTAATGGGACTTTATCACTGAGTCTTGAAGTTATATATATGAGAAGGAAAATCTGTTTGGCTATTCCTACAGAGATCATGCACTCTAAAATTGCCTTAAAATGCACAAAACCTAACAGCAGTATTTGTCGCACTCATTGCTCATTAGCTTAGACTAGAAAATTACTTCTGGATATATGCTGATTTTCCACAGAAAATATATAAAGCAGTACCGTGTAACTAAAAATGATTGTCAAACTCCAGCATTGCTGGGACTTGTTTTTTACACTTGTGGGTGATGAAGGGTTTTTAGCTTTAAAAAAAAACCCCAAAACCCAAAACACATCCATAGTGCTGATAGAGAGAATGGCAAAAGCAAAGTGGAATGAACAGGATACGAGAACAGCTGAGCAGAAGCTAAGCAGCTTTGGTGGACCTGGGTTTGTTTGGGATATCAGCAGCATGTTCTGCAGAATGTAACACCTACATTTTTCATGCGTTTGCATTATCTACTGTATCCAGGCTTCCTGCTACTCTGGATTACGGAGAGCTGTCTGTGTACAGCCCTACCACTTAATTTTTCTGTTCCCTGAACAGCAGGCTGGAGAAGTTAGCAGATAGAAATGGCCATCTCAGATCAAACCCTCTTTTCTCCTGTGCACTTTGAGTGGAGTAAGCACAACTGTATGTTTAATTTTTGCATATTATTACTTGTAGAAACTGGGATGAGAGAAAGTGTGATCTTTGTATACCTGCACTATTTGAATGTCTGTCCCCAAATTCTTAGTACAGCAGGGAGAAATGGTGGTTTATGCAGAATACCACCCATTCTCGTTGGGACAGTTTGTTCTAGAAATTAAGGAGAAACATTTCAGAATATAATTTGTTTTCATGGAATTAGTACCACTGCCATTTACAAGGATCTGACACTGTTCAGGTGCAGAATTCACTGGTATCAGAAAACAACAATGTAGAATGTAAAGACAAGACAGATTTTTATTAGGTATTATACCACTCTAGGGAAGGCATTTAAAATACAAATAGACAACATGTAGCACATGTACTATTAAGCTTTTACAGGGTATTATTCCACTCAAGGGATGCTTGTGGTGTGAAAAGAGAGAAAAACAACACAGGACACAGAGAGCAAGACAGATCTTTATAGGGAATTATCCCACACTGGGGAGGCTGCTATTGGGACCAGAAGAAAGAAAAACAAGGCAGGAGGTAAAGATGAGATGTTTTACTGGCTTTAATATTTGCCTCTGTGTGATCTAAAGCCAGACTGGTAGCACTGGATGAATGCACACTGAAAAGCTCATCCTAAGATCTCACTCTATTTTCTTGTTTTTTAATTGCGAAGGTCGAACTTGGCAATTTTTTCACTCACTGAAGTTGTTCCGTGGATAATTTTTTGTCTCTATCTACAGGAAAAATGGCCAGTAAGGCAATAGTGAGTGTACTGAGAACAGTTCCTTTCAGAACTGAGAGTTTTTTAAACTCTGTGAAATAAAGCTGTACAAAAAATAAAGACCAGTGGGATTTTGCTGAAAAAAGGAATTCAAGGAGAACAAAAATAGTTACTGAGTTAGGGTCAAAATAGGCAAATGGTTTCAGACATAAGAAAGTCCAATTTCAAAATGTCACTTTTGTTGTGAATTTAGATGTGAGCAAGAAAATGTGTTCTCTTAAATGGCTTAAAATCAAAAAGGTTCTTTTAAGACTGACACAAAATAATTTAATCTTAAATGGAATTTTTTATTTTGTTGGTGAGAATCTCAGAAGCCACAATTTTAATTTTGAATAATTCTGATTTTTTTTTTTATTACTTGTTTTGACACCAATTGCAATCATGAATTATTTGACTTCTGACATAGGAAAGCCTCATTCCTCCTGAAATATGGTCCTACAATTTCCTGCACAAGTATTTTACATTGCTCTTCCTTTGGTACATGAGAAGCATGAATCCTTCCTATAGCTGGGCATTTATAAAGTTTCTGTATGTTTCCTAGTGTCTAATAAGGAGATACCATGATGTAGCCCTTCTCAGAATCGGGTCTTATGACATCCTTCTTTGCTCAACTTGACTAAAATCCGCAAGAAATGCTCTTTGGAGATACCTTTCTGCTATAGTATATTTAGTAGAAATGAGATGACTGTCATAAAAGCTACAAGAGGGAACGGAGCAAACACAGCATGTTCCTATAGCCCTTTCTCACAGAGCAAACCAACTAAAGGCTGATCGTGGAGTCAGCTTCACTGGTTAGCATTCCCTCTATGCTGCTTTCCAGGGATCCATCACACAGTCTGTGTGGAGATGCAGGTGTCTTAGGAGCCCTGTCAGAGGAGAGGCTGTTTGCCAGTGCGGATATAGACCTGGCAAATCGGGTCACGGACCCGCTGCCACAAAACCCAGTGACAAATAGCCTGCTCTGCATTCCTAACAGCTGCTGCTGCCTCTTTTATGCATATAGAGCTCTATCCCTCTTAGCTGTAAAACAGGGCTATTTGCTTGCTGTATGCTATGCTGCATGTTACAAGTACAGCCGCAATACTGATTATAAAATGCTCAGATATTATAGGAAAGAAAGTGATATAAACTGCTTTATACCATATAGTAGACAATGTGGCTGTTTTAATAGGCTTTCTGGATCATTCTGTAGCATTTAATAGGCTACTATGTCCTTGTGAGTCTGCAATTAAAAGCCCCCAACAAAATAACAGGACCATACCCAAACAATCCAACCATATAAAAAGCAGAGCTCAATTTCTCCTCTAAAACCCCGTGGTCTAACAAATAGCTGTTTTGGTGCAATGTCATGGCTGATAAACTCTAGGAAGCTTTTCCAAAGAAAGGATGATTGCAGAAACAACAGTTTTCTGAAAAAGAGGAGGAAAATAATCAAGAACATGGAAGTTACAAGGGTAGGAAGAGTTGACAAAGTAAGATCAAAATAAGGGAGGGGACACATAAGGTGGCTTTTTCAAAGAAGTTGGACAAAGTTCTTAACAGTTAAGAGAATAGTAGCAATGGGATAAAAAAATTCCATGAAGGGTGGACATGAGAAGGAAACCCAGAATGTAAAAAAAAGTCCAGTGGGTAAGGAAAGAACAATTGTTATGATTTATGCACTTTGGCTGACACAAACTCACCAATATTCAGTTACTAGTTTCTAAGACTCCTGTGATTCAGTGACTTGTTTGCCTTTTCTTGGGTTTTGGGGGGGGGGAAAGCCTAAAACCACCATAACTGCACCTTGAAGTGTGGCTGATCAAAGGGAATGGAATATACTATATACAGACATGAGCCAAGAACCAAATTTCAGTATTTATTTTTATCAAGATAGCATCCCTATACCCAAGTTTTATATGCTGCTGATAATTAATGTTTATGTTCAAGGCATGTTAATTGTTAATGTGCATACATATAGTTTGTTCTGCTCTAAATGGATCTTGTTTGCCTTTAAGTATTTTTTTTCCTTTTATTTTCCCCTGTGATCCATGCACAGATTCCAGGAAGAAGACATATAATGTCTCTTCCTTCAGACGGGCCAAAAAAACTTTCTAAAGCAGGCTGATCCTAAGAGGTCATCAACTAAGAGGATATGCCATTGTCCTAGCTAATAAAATTAGGGGAAACAAGGAGATGCATCTTGCATTATACCTTGTAAGGGGTATAACTTAAGCTTTGTCAGGATTTTTCTGGGTTCAAAGTCCAAGGGACTACTACTGACAAAGAGAAGCCTTCCTTAGCCATGCCTGGTGCTGCTCGCAGCTCAGGTGAGGACAATTAGAGTATTCCCACCTGACTTGGAGCTGCTGCAGGGCAGACCCTGCCTCCAACACCAGTAAACCCAAACTGCTGAGCACTCTAGCTAGAGTTCTGGAATGATACAAAATGATTCAACTGTAGAGTTTTCTCCTAACTGTTCTATTACTGATTTCCAAGTGTAAATAGATAGCCTTTCCTTCATCCACCAAGCAAGTCACTTTGTCATAGAAGGAGATCAGGTTTGTCAAGCAGGACCTGCCCCTCATGAACCTGTACTGGCTGGGCCTGATCACCTGGTCGTCCTTCATGTGCTGCATAATGGCTCTCAGGATGATCTGCTCCATCACCTTCCCAGACACCAAGGTCAGACGGACAGGCCCGTAGTTCCCCGGATCATCCTTCCAACCCTTCTTGTGGATGGGCGTCACATTTGCTATATGCCAGTCATCTGCTGGTAAATGATGGATATATATATATTAGATATATTAGGGCTATATTAGATATAGACCTAAAAAGTCTGAAAATTATGGCCCTAAAAATCTTATTTTACCAAGAATGGTTGTGAAAAAATATTTGTGACTCAAGTCACAATGTGATGGAGGATAGCTGATGACCAGCAATGTCTTTCTAGCTCTGTAGCTGAGACAAACCAAGTTTTGGTTGTATGAACCATTTACTGTAACTGGTGATAAACTCTCATAACTGTTGTAAATTATGGATCTGCTGTGTCCCTTTTCTTTGGTGAAGCAGATACAAGTAGTCTTTCACTCAAGATAATTTAATTCCTTCCTTGGGACAGAGGGTGGAAGCTGCACAGCCTCCCTCCCCTAAATCAAATTGCCTAGAAGAAAATGGTGCTGTGTACCTTGAAAGGCCCTGATTGTGAGCCATGTGACTGACCAGTACATCCTTGAAATGGAAGACGGCTCAGAGGAGCAAGGCCACAGCAATGTGCCCATGGAGCTCAGGGATTAATGCAGGATGTGGCTGACCACAGCTGTTGCAGTGAGCTGAGTTTATCTCAGCACAAAGGGGTTTGGAGGGTGGTCTTTGTTCTAGATAAACTCCATGAGTTCATTAGGAGAGTGTGAATGTCTCCCTGAGTTAACCAGAGCAGCACAGGGGAGTGAATATGTTCCTGAGCCCAACACAGAGTATAAAAACTGGAGAGGGATGCATTTGAGCTGGCTTCAACTCGTGTATTCATTCCTGGTGATTAGGGATGCCCAGTGTCGTGATGCTGAGCATATTCCAGAGACTGCCAATGGGAATCACATTAGGATTTTGACTGAACTATGTATTACAATTACTATATATTTTGCTAAGCGTAACTTATGTTTGCATTGTATTATTCAATGGATTTTTTTTATACCTCTGCTAAATCAGAAATCATCTGTAACACCAGCTTTCTTTAAATAAGTAAATTTGGTATTAAACATTACAGCCTCCAAGAACAGAATATGTAAAAGAACCTGGTCAGAGAATATTGAACTCTGGTACCACCAGAGAAATGAGAGGTGGAAAAGACACTCAGAATCTATGCTACACTGTGGCATTAAGTAATAATCCTGCCTGTTGTATAACACCACCTAACAGATGTTACCTGTGTTCAGACTAGACTGAGCTGTGCGATTTTGTGTGTGTGGTTTTACTTAGCAAACTCAGGATTTGGGTTTCTGTGTCTCACAATGGTGGTAGGAGAGAGAGGAAAGTACTCATTTTAATATCTGAATTATCTAGTTATACCTTTCAGTTTGTGGTATTTGCATGTTCTCTTACTAGTGATTACAACTTTTTCTACTCTGAATTTTTTTTTTCTTCATTTCTGATTACTGCTGGGCTTACAAGTAAATCTGCCGAAATAGCAAATAATACAGCCTAAAGTAACTTCATGCAAGGAAGAATAGGGCTAGGCTGTGCAGACCCTCCTCTCTCTCACTTCCCCTGGATTCAGTGGAGGGTCTGCATCTCTTTATAACACCAGTTCTCAGCACATCTGTTCAAGTGGAAGATCTACAAGCTAAAAGCAGGAGGCCATCTAATATTTCTTTTCACTTCCAGATTTTCTGTGCTTACAAATATCAATTGCAAGATTTGTGTAAATTACAAGGATGATGAACTTGGAGTAGCTTCAGTATGTTTAAAATGTCTGTACAGGGATAATAAGGAGATTGGGAAAATCTGCTCTAGGAAGTCCCAGAGACATTTTCAGTTAATTAATGCAATGTGTGGAAACCTGAAATCAGCACTGTTTTGTGGTTTGCTTTTTTTTTTTATAAACTAGTAATTTAGGAGTGCATTACAGGAGCACATTAAATTAACCATTATTAGATGAGGAAATGTTAAGATTATTTAGATAATAAAAAACAATTAGTGTAGGGTTTTTGTGTATAACATGGGTTTCATATAGAAAACCTATTATACTGGAGGGACTACAAATATTTGGGGGATATTTTAGGCTGAAGACGGGGCTTAAGGGTCTTGAGCTTTTTTGCAGCAGGAAAAGAGCACTTAATGAACAATGTACTCTTTGAAACACAGTGATGTGATGCCAAGGATTGAAAAAGTAGTTACCCCAGAGGATTTCAGGTAGTGTGCAAGCAGTTTGTCCATTAGCCTTAAATCCTTTGGGAGTAAGTTGTGGTAGCTCAAAAAAGAGCATAAATTTGTTTATTTGCTTACTTAATGATGGAAGCAACTTGTCGGTTTGCCCATGTTAGAAATGTTTACTGTTCCTGGGAGGTTAATGCATCTGATTTTCTTCTTGTTAAACAGTAAATTAGAACTGTTTCCATTGACATTAAAAGACTGACATCAGTGCAAGGATACTGGAAAGTTGAGAAAGTTGACAGTGATTCCCAGTCAGTATCTCAATAAAGGGTCGCATATTTCTCTGAAACTATTTACAGTGAGGAATGAAAGATGTATTCAATATCAAGACAATGCATTTTCATAGCTGTACAAAGTTTCTCAGACAGCTTGTGTTCTCACATTGTTTTAATTTTGCTCCTGTGGCTGTGACAAACGATTACAAGTTTATCACCAATTTAGGCAGAAATTATACAAGGTCAATAATTTCTCCATTATAACTTTATGACTCCTTTATAATCTTTGCATGACATCAATTTAGCTGTTTCCTGGGATGTTATCTGAGTCACTGCTATTGATTCTTGATGGTTAGTTTGTCGCTGTGTTCAAACCCATTTTTTCAGGCTAGCCTCAACTGGAGCCAATTAAGGGGACTTTCATGACTAGTTTGTTTCCCACCTGGTAGTTTATTCAAATGATCTCTCTTCATTTACTAATCTCGAATGCTAGTTCTTTATATGACAAATTCATGTCACTTCAGAGTGACTTTCATCCCACAAAGCATACCTGTCAACCTAAATTTCACTTGATTCTTCCATGTGATATATCTCTTGGAGATGCTATATTTGGCCAACATGGTATGGCCTTCACTCACCTCCTTCTTCAAGAAGAAGTAGAAGTGGTGTTTTTGACATGGCCTATGAATTCAAAATATAACTTCAGCTTTGCACAGAAATGCATGATTACACATTCTTTGTATGTATGAGGTTGCCTGCCTGTTGTTGAGTCAGAGGCACATCTCACCTAACAGTTGTTGGAGATGATCACCATTTTTCAAAGGGAGAAGTTTATTCCCAGTCCTCATGTAATGTCTGTCTGGTGTTTTCTATCTTCCCTAGACCCCTAGACTACAGTTTGCCATTTCCACCTTCTTTGGAGAGATTATAAGCAATATCTCTTAGTTTGGGTTTTGGTGGGTTTTTTTCTTTTTTTTTTCTTTTTTTTTAAACTTTCACAGGTTTTGTATATGTTGGGGCCCTGAGTGCACCAATAAGCCTTAATTGTCCTGACCAGCCTCACCTGAGATCTGCCCCCTCACTTGTACATCTAGGAGCCTTATTTAAACACAAACCTGAGCCCCCAGTCCTGGCCTGAGCTGGAAGAACAGAGTGGAGTGATGAAGCAGCAGTCCAGTCGTCATCAGGTAAAAATAAGACAACGTTTGGTCGGTGTGGGAAGCATAGATAACAGCAGCTCAGGCACAGGGATGGGAACAGGTATATTTGTGACATAGTCCAAGGCTTGCAGTCCTGTTCTGAGCTAAGTTTAAATCACATGTCTGGATGTATGGGCAGAGGGCACGGGTGCAGGTCCTAGGCAAGTCTGGTTGGGGCAGGTGGGATCTATTGGTGCACTTACAGCTCTGACTATATGTAGTTAAAATGTATGTTTGTGTGAGTTTCTGTGGGGCTTTATATTCTAAAAGGGCATCTCTGTCAGCTCTAAAGGCATTCCAAGCAAGGGTGTTTCTGAGTTTTTGCAGTGTCCAGTTTTGTCTTTTAGTTTCAGGCAGTTCGTTTCCAAAAATGAGTGTGACAGCTCAGGAAAAAACTGAGTTTCACCTGGTTTTATCTGGGAGAAAATGATTCAGTACAAAACCATTAATCAATCTTTGTTTTATTTAAAAATTGGACCAAATTCTTCTGACTGTACTCTTATGTCCACCTTCGAGCAAACTGGGTCTGAGCTTTATGCTTGTAACAAAACCTGAAATTAGGCTAAGGCTCTCAGCGTTTGGTTTCATTGCCGACATCTCGCAGCGCGCCATTACATGTCTGTGTATAGAATATCTATAGTAGTCATTAACGTGGGCTCATTACAGCCTGCCATCTGTAGTGGTGACAAAATGAGCTACATTATTGCCTCAAAATGCTGTGATCTCAAAACAATTTTGCCCTGTATCTTCCTCAAAGCATGTGCAAAGCAGTCAGGGAAATTAACAATACAAGGAACCTTTCTTTCTTTGCATTTTCTGTTCTGTTCCTTTCACTCATTCAAAAACTTGCTGTAGTTTTACATTCCCCTCCAGGTAAATATGAGGAGATGTGCTGATCCTTGTCCCTTTCATAATCTTATTTTATTGGGAGTTTGTCTTTTTTTTTGCTTTTGGGGTTGTTTTTGCCTGTGGGTGACAGATTTTATTGCTATCCTTTTTAAGTGAGTATTGCTCAGACTTTGAGTGAGGGTGTACTATGTACCTTTGGCTCAATACCACTCATGAGAGAAAATACATTGTAAGCCCCTGCTCAGGCACAAAACAATGCATTTGTTCAGAAAGGGAGAAGGCATGAAAGCAATCTAGGATAAGGATAGAGACAGTTTCTGGGCATAAATGGGTAACCTGATCTTGTAAGATTATGGAAGATTAGTGTTCGATCAAGGAGAAGAGAATTCCTTTTGGGAGAATAAACCCAACGGATTAAGCACAGAGGTACCTGTCTCTGGTTGTGCATGGCAACAGTGTTAAGGTTCTGCTTAACATGAGAATTGCACAAAAAGGCAGCTTACGCTTTCTTAAGTCTTCCATATTTGGGAGTATTGCAAGCCTCAACAGAGTCCTGGATACCTCAGAGAAGTTTATATTCCCTTTTGTCTGGGGGAGCATCTCGCTCTTTGTCATAGTTCTTAAAAGTTTTTTTACAAAAGCTTTAAATGCAATTTTTTTTGCAAGCATTGTTCAGATATGATGAGAGAAGGAAATCCCAGAAAACTTCACCATGTTTACTAGTGTCCAGTCTCTTTCTCCTTCCATCTTCTGCCTTTCTTTCAGGGGAGATCCTAAAAATCTTTTTACTAGACTTTTTTTTTTTTTAAGGAGTTAGATGCTTGTTTTTATTCCCTTCCCACTGTTTTACTGTCCTGTTTGCCTTTTTTTTCCAAGAAGATGCCTCTTGGTCCTGGCAGCACTGCTGCTTTTCTTGAAAACTACTTTGCACTTTGCTACCTTGCTGTACTTTCTGCCTTGGAGCTGGCTGCTAGCTGTAAGTTCAATACCCAAAGTTTTTGATGGTGCTGTGATAAATTGTAGAAAAGGTAAATTCACTTTGCTTGAGGTACACAGGAAGAAGTTAAGCTTTGTATTGCCACAGTCAGAAATGGTACACTCCAATGTCAATGCTAACACATATCCCCATGGAAAAGCGTCATGCTATTATCAGCACAAGTAGCCTTGTTTACTACTGATATTTTTTTAAAGAACTTTTAGATTACTTTTTATTGAGAGAGATTTTCAAAGACCAAAAGTTAAGTGTAAGTTGACCCTTGGCTATCATCTGGATACTGTCAACTTCCATGCTTCTGAGAAAAGTATTGAAATTCTAAAGTCTCATAAAAAAGCAGTTGAGTACTGTGTCCTTCATGGCTCTTCTTACCATGCAGTAATGAAGCACTGGTAACTAAATCAAAATATATATTGAATCTATGATTGCATTGCTTCCTATGTATCTATCCCACAATTCCTGGAAAACCTTATTGAGATACATGTGATTGGAAGATGTATTGGCAAAGGAGACAAAGCCAATGTGTAGAAAAGTTAGAAGGTACCTACTTTTAATTGCAACTGGATCATATCCTACTGTAGACTTGACTATAAATGCTCTTGAGATCTGGATGTTGTGGATGCTTCATAACCATAATGATCTTCATTTGATTTAACTTTGACTATTTAATTAATAATATGCTATAGGCAATCCTGCTTTGGCAGGGGAGTTGGACTACATGGTCTCTAGAAGGTCCCTTCCAACTCCGATTCCATGATAAGGTTGACTTTTATTCATTATTATTTACATTAAAATAACTGAGGCCTTAAGAAGGCTTCTTGTCATTAGAGCTGAAGACAACTAGAGTTTCTTTTCTTCGAGTACTTGTTTCAGAAGCAATTTTTTCAGAAAATGAAGGAAATTAATAGGGACACAAGAAGCTAACTTGGAATTAATTTTGAACCTTTTAAATAAAACTTAGAGGGATTTACTTCAAAAATCTACACCCACCCTCCTTCCCTCTGCCAGGGTTATAATGATGACTGGAATGTATTTGTTGGTATAGTTAGTGGGGGGTGGCAAAGAGGAAGATATGGCTTGTGTACTTGTGGGAAGCACTTCAGTCTCATAGATATAGTGGGAGATGAGACAACTTTCTAAACTTCAAAACAAGTGAAATGCGGAGCTTCCATATGATACTGGTTCCTTGTGCTTCAAACAGAAGTGAGGAGTACCCCCCAGGCAGAATAGTAACCAAATCCACTGACTCTTACTGTAGTCTGGATAATCTGTGTTGATTGACCATATGCTTTTAAAATTTGTGTCTTCTGACTGTATGGGAATGCCATTAAACCCGCCTCGTTGTCTTGAATCTCGAGACAGCTAATGGCTGAATTCTTATGGGGGGGCTGTAATATGCTTTCAAGACCATGCTGTCAATCTGTCCATTTTTCAGTTCTCAGTAGTTTTAGAACTCACTGGACATCTGCAGCTGAATTTGATAGAGGGTTTTTAGTTTCAAAGGTGTTATACAGTGCCTCTTGGTGGCTCAGAAGAGGCTATAGTACGTCTCCCCCTGAAGCAGAAAGATTATAAATGACATATAAAATGGCATCTTTGCTGTACTAGAAAGCAGCAGCCAGCTGGACAGTCATCACACATGCAACTTAAAGTTGACAGCAGCAAGTACTAATCACTCTGGTTTAAAACAATTTCTGCAACATCTTCTGTTTATAAGGGTATGCGTCTCCGGGAACTAAGAAAAGGCAGGATTGACAGCTCCTCCTCTACCCCATGCCCTTTCTGTTAAATGGGAAGACACAAATGGGTAGGACAGGTGCTTTACTTAGTTGTGGTAACCACAGGACGATTTGCTTAGCTTTTTTCACATTATTTTGGTAAAAAGTGAATAAATTGCCTAAGAAATTATCATAACCTAGAAAGGGTCTGGTAGGATTTATGAAGAAAGTAGTGCACTGCAAACACCGGTACTGGATTGTAACATCTTTAATAGCAAAGGCAGACTTTGAATAAATTTCAGTAAAATCTGAAAGAAGGAATTAAGTAGAGGATTACATTATATAATTGAGATGAAACCAGCATTCCCTCCTAAACTGTGCAGTAGAAGTGTGAAAACTGCTTATGGGAGCGCTTAATCAGCTACAAATGCAAGTGCACAACAGAGCACTTTTCAGTACAATGGTGAATGGTCTCAGTTGTGACAGGACACCTACTTTATGTTAAGTTGCCATAACTACAGAACACCCAGAAACCCATGCTCGAGGGTTTTCTTTCCTGTATTGAGGCTGGCAAATTTTATACCCTACCAGGTTCTTGCATGTTTGATTTAGGTCTTTTGTGAAATTATAAACTGATGGCAAAGAACACAAATCTGTAGAGAGGCTGAGGTGGTATTCATCTCTGTTTCTAGGTTTTCTGTGGCTGAGGGAAAATTTAGCTGGGGTGAGGGATGTATGTTACAGGAAACTGTTGTATTCACAGACCTGCTGAACTGGTAGTAACATCTCCTTAAGTGCTACAGAACTATTTATTCCTCTTGCCCATAAAATCAGCGGTTTCTATACAAGTTGCTAATATATGACCCACCTATCCATCAAAACTTGAGAAGCAGGAGGGTGATGGGAAGGCAACAAGTTCCACTGCTTCTGTGCTGCCTGGTTTTGGAAAAAATGAGCCCTGATTGCTACGGGAGCACTTGAAATCTTTCCTCTACCACAGACCTTGTGAATGCTTTGAGCAAGTTGTACAAGAGGGTGGTGAAGGTAACTGCAATTAAGAGTTCCTGGGTGCTCAGCAGTTCTAAGAGTCAATTAATCTCTCAGCTGCTCTTATGGAAAGTAAGGGGTGAAAGTTAGGAAGCAGGTTTCAGGCCTTAATGTTCTCAGAGGAGAATCTTATTTCTAAGACAGCATGGATAATATCTTATGTAAGAAAGGATAAAGGAACTGGACTGTCATCACAGTTTACAGACTGGATTAGCTATCCATTTAGTCATGAACACTGGCACTGCAAATCAAAGATGGGGTGCTCTGGATAAAGCTATACAGAGAAATAAATTAAAAACCAATGACGTTTCTTTCTGACTGAAACGATAGAAATTCAGTGCAAAGACAAAATACATAAATACATCTTTATTTAAACTGTGGTACTACTGTCATGCTTAAGAGAAATATCTGAAGTAATTTTTTGTTTGCTGGTTATAGCCTTGTGTATATGAGTGGTAGATAAAGCAACCCACTCATTGCGAGCCTCCAAGCTGACAAGAAGGCAGGAGGGAATATAGTTCAGACAAAGACTCTTCATGCCAGTTCTGTCATCTGTATTATTAATGTGCTGTGTTTAGTCCCTGTGGAGAGCTTAAACTGAACCAGAGACAGGATGTCCATCCAGTGAACGTTTCCTATGATACTGGATTCGTAATTTTTTTTCAATAATCTTGAAAGTTAACTCCCCTCTCCCTTTCATCTGTCATCCCTTCCAGAGATGCCCCAAATGTCTGATTTGCCCTGAATTTGTTCAGCACCAGTCACCAAATGTTTTACTTGTACTGAAAGAAGAAAGAGAGAAGCCAGGCTTACAATGAAAAGGTAGAGGCAAATGTGAATTATCAGAACTATTGCTGGCTAAAGGTTTGTGAATTGTTAGGGAGTTCGTTTTGAGGAAAGAAAGGGGAAATGTAGGCTTAATAGGGAGAGACTCAGAAGTGAGTCCTCTTAAGTTCTCTCCTTGATGTTTTATTTTGTAATCTTGTTTCCAACTTCACAATCCATCTTCAGTATTCAACCTGCTGTTGCTAGGATAAGCTTCTTGTATTTTCAGCATTGAACTGATGTTTAAATGAACTTAATGCTGACAAACCCAGAGTGCTATCTTCTTTGGAGTAATAACATTGCGGGTGTTGCAGCATTTTGGAAAACGAGGGGATCTGAGCCGCTGGCTACTTGATAGACTGGAAGTATAACTCCAAATAGCTACAGAGCTTGATGTTGGATGTCAAATTCTGGAGGGGCAAGGAAAGATCAGCACTACTCCAGCCAGGAAAAGCAGCAAAGGGACAACTCTTTTCCTCTCCGGTTTGTCACACTTCATTACCACTTGTACGTGTCAGTCCCACTCAGGAGCACAGTCTCTTCTAAGATCCTGTAGCCAGGATTATTCAGTTTGTATACTCCAGAAAACTGATTAGGAGTTGGGTGAACAGGGTAGCTACTTGCACCCCATCACTGCCATATACTGGACTTTGTATGATTGGATCTTATCTTTTTTTTCCTTGTTGCTGCTCACCTTTGGCAATCACTTCCCTTCCCTCTTTACTAATGTTTTTCTAGTGTTAATAGGATATGGCAACAGTGGAAAACTTCAGTTCAACCAACAAAATCTGGTAGGAGTTTTGAAATGCCGCTATTTAATATATCAGATCTTCTTCAAAGAGTACTTTGACCTTCTAGGTTTATGTTTCGGTATTTATATGCCCTTATGTACGGTTAGGGTATCTATGTATAAATTCAATCATATGAACTCTGCTTTATGAAAAAAGATTGGATCTTTCCAGTTTAATGTGAAACTATCCCATTGTATATATTTTTGGCTAAAGACAAGAGTTACTGTTGACACAGATCCTTCTCTGGTTGCAAACAATCTGGAAGAAGAGACCAGCCTCCAGGTGGCTGTCTTTGTCACCCTGAAAGAATACACTGTCTTCTGGTATCTAGCAGCTGAGCTGCTTGTGACATTTTCCCTAACCTTATTCCAGTCAAGATGGACTGGATTAGTGTTAGCAAAGACCTGTTATTAAGCTGTTTATGCTAATCAGATTTACTTTGGCTAAAACAAGCACTCGGAGAAGTAGCTTAGCTAGGAGGTCTGGGAGGGCAGTAGCCAGAGGGTGGAGGGAAACTGATGGGGTCAAAGGCTGATGGGACCTCTTCTGCTGTCACAGCTGAAGTTGAGAAAGAACTTGTAGCCACAGCCCCAAGTTAAAGATATTCAAAGTCTGATGACAATATGGCTCTACAGCTGCAAACACAATCTATGTTTTTATATGGCAGTGAACCCTTCCCCCTCTTAGATAGGAACATTCTCCTACTTAGAAAGGTGCAATGTATTGTTTCAGATTTGCTCTTCCTGGCTTTGGCTAGCTTATGTTAACTCGGCACTTTTACTTGAGGAGCAACTCGGGTGGATGGGATGCTGTCTCCACAGCCAGCCTGGCCCTGGGGAGGTAAGGCTTGTTCTGCAGCCATCCTCAGAAAGGAACATTCTTTATCATCAGCACTACACAATATTTTATAACTGGGGAAATGAGTAACTTATTAAAATGAAGTTAGAGTGGAGAGAAATAGAGAATGTTTAGGGTACAGGAGATGTAGTTATCCAAGCTGGAACATAGCCAGGATACCTAGATTAATTTCCACATTCTTTCACAATATTCCTTGGGATCAGTAATGAGAACAAATGGCCATTTGTGTCTAGGTTGTCTCTTTCAGCCTGTACAGGAGGCGAACAAAGAATCCATATTGCGCCTGGCCTCTGGAGTTTTACTGTATTTGGAACATTTCAGCTCAGTTCTCAAAACAAAGATCTGGCTATTCAAAAGTGTTTGCAGCTCTGATAAAACTATTACTGCTAACTGGTAAAAGTTAGTAATGGAGCAGCTCATTAGTCAACACTACCTCTCTCTGTATATTAAATGAAGAATGTTTTTCAAGTAACAGGAAGCACCTAACAGTATCTAATTATAGAGAGCAGTTGGTAACTATGTCACTTTTATTTTAATGACACAATCAATTTTATAGATGAAAGTTTGAATTAAAACTTAAGGAAACTGTAGTTTTAGGCAGACAGCCAAAGCTTGAATTACTGTACCTAGTAACCTGAAGAAAAAAAATAATTTATAGAAGTTTACACATGTCTGTGTTTTTTTTAAAAGGATCTCTTGATTGCTTTTGTTTTATGTCTCTTTTGAAATATTGACTAGAAATCAAATGAGAAATAATAATAAACTGAATGGCCAGCACTGGGAGCATATGTGTATGGTCTCAGTATATATGTTTATCAGGACTGTTGCTGGATTTCAAATGGAGCTATCATGGTTTCAAGTGATGGAGACCATTCAGACCTGCCTCTTAAGAAAAATGATGTTTAGGTTTTTCTCTTACTCTGAAGTTGTTTACGGTTTTCTTATTTATGTTGAAAATATACTCTTCCCTAGCTGAAGAGGTCGTTTAGACAGGACAGAGTTTTGAAAAGCTATGTGACCTCTCTGAAATTGTAGACACAAAACCCCCTTACCTAAGGGGTGTAGAACTCAAATATCTCTGAATTTAGAATTCTGTACATGGTAAAAAATAGGTCATTCACTAGTTCTTTGTGAGGGGAGTAGTAAAGATATATCTGAGGACACTTATTTCAAATGGTCCATAACCAGCTTAAGCAATAAATATTAGGGCAATTTTCCATATACAAAAATCTCATCTCAAAGTTTCATAATTCAGAATTGGCTTATCCAGCTGACCTAAATTTTTTTTGTCTTTTTTGTTTGTTTCTTGAGAGGAAATTTGTCTCCAAACAACCTAAAAGTTGGGGTACACTTCAAAGATTTGACTTTGGAGAACACTGAACTGTCTAAATTGTATTTGAAACAAAACCTGTTTAGGAATTACTCTTATAATGGGTGCTATGGGAAATGGGGTAAACATCATGAATTAAAGTTTTCTAGAAAATAGATAATTCAGAATGTGGAGGAATGGATGGAGATGATTCTTTCTTCTTCTATGCACTAATTCTTATAGTTACATACCTAAAAGTACCAAGGCTGTCTGTCTCTCCCTGGCTCCAAAAAATTATTTTGAATCAGTCAAAACAAAAATCATGGATATTTAATTTTGCCCAGTGAAGTACAGGGAAATACAATAATGAGCTGGTGGTAGTTGAAGTAGGCTGTGCTTAAATGCATCACAGAGATTGCTTGTATATTCTATAATATATGTAAACTGTAACTATAGTGACTAAAGGGTTAATACACGTTTAAACATATGTTATTCCATCCCTGGTAGTTTAACAATATTTTAGGATTACTGGTAGTGACTTTTAAATACGTTCAAAGCTTGCAAGCTGTGCATTCCAAGCTTTCTTGTAACAGCTGGAAATCCCTAATTATAGTTCACAGGTTACACATTCAGCTGGCAAAATCTGTAAATAAACCCTGAAAGGCAAGAATTCCACTTCCATAGTTAAATTCTGAATGCTGCAGACTCTATCACCAGGCAATGGGCAAATAACTCTCCAATAATACTACCTTTCAGTACACCAAAGAATGAAAACATCCACCCCTTGCCAGATTAAGGAGGGATTAAGATGTTAGTATTTATGAAATGCATGTGAGTTTGTTGGGTGTTTGTAAAGTGAAAATATTTTAAGCACTTGGATAAACTACCTAGTTGCTTCCTGATTTCAAGACATGGATAAAAGATAAATGAAACAAAGTCATGCTTTTATCTAACAGCAGTCTCTAAATCTAATTGTCTGTTTTGCACTTATTTCATGAGGAGTAAATTCTTGCTCGTCCAAGACAAGGCAGTGGATCCAGAGTGATTTTAGACTGGAGTGAAGATATTTGTGGTCTCTGCTTCCCACAACACAGAGGACTTAATTTGAATTTAAAGGTGGTCTGGGAGCTGAGCAGTTGCCTAAGTTTTCACTCAGGCTTGCTAAAGGACTAGTATCACTAAAGTTCATCAGAATCCAAGCACTTTAGGCTGGCAAATGTGATTAGGGAATCACATTTTAGTGAGAGGCAATAATTTGGCATCCCATTTGTTGCGTCCTTGACCTGGACTAG
Source organism: Gallinago jamesoni (assembly GCA_025769975.1). Taxonomy (NCBI): domain Eukaryota; kingdom Metazoa; phylum Chordata; class Aves; order Charadriiformes; family Scolopacidae; genus Gallinago; species Gallinago jamesoni. The sequence goes on from JAOQGH010000051.1 coordinate 20,468,101, forward strand.
GTAAACCAATAGGTGGTTACTAATCTCTAGACCCATCCAGTCTCCCAAACCACACTTAAAGTAATAAGAATAGTTACAATTTTAAGGGCCAGGAATAATTTCCCAAAGCAATTATTTCTTAGAATTTTCAGGTTGCGCAGTTAAAGAAGGTTTGCTCAGATTTCCCAGTAGTTTCCAGAGGTAGATATATGAACACATAGAGCCAAGCAACATAAATGTACCACTTGGTGACAATTAACAATATAGCATTATGCTATCTATTTCAAAAACCAATAACCATATTTACAACTTATCCTTTTATCTCCTGTCATTAATGCATTTGCATCTTCAAAGACAGCCTTCTTTTCCTTTGTACAAATGTTTGCATGTGCCCTTAGCAATCACTGATTACAGCAGGGAATGGAGTTAGCTTGGCTAAATTGGGGCCAGCAGTAAGGCAAAAATCCTTATTTTCCCAGGTCCTGATATGGCGTATAATTCTGTGGTTAAGGGAACTCAGATGGCTGCAAAGATATCTTCTCCACCAACTGGAATGCACTGGCAGAAATGTCACTGTATAGTGACCTAAGGGCCCTATAAACTGGACAGGCATCTTAAAGGTTGATTTCCTCTCCATAATTTTGAGGTTGTGGTTTTTTTTAATACAGCTCTGGGATGTTGCTTATGTTCAGCACAGCATCCTAACTGGACACAATAAAGAAGAATGGAGCTCAGGTGAATACGGGAGGAGAATGATATATTCACAAAACCTAACCTTGTTAGTGCCTAGTTTAGGGGATGGCTGATCTCCTGACACTCCTCACAGTGAATGGGAATGGTTTTCAGATCCAGCGTAGGCAATAAAAAACCTGAAGTTAATCAATATAGTCCACTCTGTATCTATCTGCCTGCTCTTTGGGATATGTCTTCTGTTTGGCTGTTGGCTGAAACTCTGGTTATGCTCCTTAAAGCTACCGACAATAGACTGCACACCTTAGTCTGTGTATCAAAATGGTCTAATGAAATCCTTCTAAGGGTGTATGCAGAGGTATTCACAGCACAGAACTTCTGGGGACAGCTCTGTGCTGTGGTGGTTCCCTCCTCACCTTGTAGCCATGGACCAGACCACAGTCACCATTTCCCCAGTTAAATCCACAGCACCAGTGGACTAGGAGATAATCCTAAAACCTGAATCATCTTTTTCTAAAAGGGAGGAAAGGAGCTTACTGCTGCCTTGAGCAGTGCATTAGAGAAATATTACAATAGAGAATGAGGAGCTATTGTTTTAGAAAACAAAGGGTTTACTTCATTCTGTCAATCACCTTCGTGCTTTTGCCACTTACTCATACAGGAATGCATCCTGCTATATTAGCCTTATGCAACTGAACAAAAGCCAATGTCTTCAACTGATGGAAGTTTTCATCGTTTGTTGTTTCTAAGGCTGTGCCCCAGTTACAAATCAGTTTGTGTAGCCATTCCAAACAGCGTGCTGAACAGCATTCAGTGCTTCAAATGTATGTGTTCTTATTTTTATTGCACATTACACAAAATTAGGGAAGTGTAAACTTATTTTTGTTACATACATGATGTTTCTTATTTACGCACATGTATATTCCTACTGGATGGAAATTTCTTTATTTGTTGTTGTCAGATATTGTTCAGAATACTGAAGTGTACCCTACTGTGTGCAATCCATTTGCTGCAATTTGTTTTGTTGCTATGAGGGATTTACTGAGTAATCAAGAGGAATGAGAGAAATGTGACAACTAATTATTCTGTGATGAAGGAATGCTTTATCACAGGACAAAATATATTCTCTTTATGCCCACATAAAGTGAACAGGTGTATCATGTGAAAGCACATAGGAAAGCTCTCTAAGGGAGAGGAAAAATGATTTTGTGAATGGAATTTATTAGCATCTGCACAAAAGCCTTTAAATCCCTTTAATTTACAGCTGTAAAACTAGTTTACAAGTGGAGGTCCTGAAGACTTACGGTTTTAGTGCATGCCACTTTATGTTTTTATGTTTAAGCCAAACATTTCCACACACACATAGAAAATCAAAGCAATATGGTTTGCAGCACAAGCTCTGGTCTGCAGTAAACTGTGGAGGCCTTTTTAGCTGGCACTTGATAAGAGTCATTCCTGTGAAACAGGCATATTCTCTTAATTATTTATACAGTTACAGGAAGGAGTAATGGATTGGGAAATAGTACTTACTTGAGGAGAGCAGCCTACCTGTGTCTCCTAGGTAATAACCCTGATGCTAATTTTATGTTGCTCATTCTTGTTCAAGTTCAAAAATATTAAACAGAGTTGCAGGGAATACAGAAACCCCAAAACAAAAAAATGATGCCTCTGCTAGAGAGCTACCCTTAAAAAAACAGCAAAACCTAATTTGCTTTGCCCTGTATTCAAGTTTCAACACTGATGATATTAGCAAAGCAAATTGTAATAAGGACAGCTGGGAAGCACAATCTCTGAGCAAATACTTGTAAATATGACCTTAAATACTGGGGCTAATGGACCAAATTCTACTCTATTGCACTAGTAGAAAAAAACAACCAGCCAAACTGATTTCAATGCAGGGACTACCTTTGTGCAGGGCTTTAAACAATGTTGCTACTCTTCCTGGTGTGTATGTTAAAAAGTTAGAAAGCAATAGACCCTTGGATATTGCTATATATAGTCGGTAATCTCTTAAATAATTCATTTTAATACTTGATTCTTATATGACTGTGCCCAACTGAACTGAGAACACGAAGAATTGCTGTGCTATAGAGATAGCGATTTCTCTTCTATTCGGGAATACAAAAGTGCTGAAAGGAGTGGGAACAGGGGGCATAGATACATCTAATTTTTGTTCCTGTCCGAGTAAGAAATCCTATCTCAAGCTAAATTGCTTTTATCTAAATGTATTTTAAACTGGGAGAAAGGGTAATGCACTCTAGACTTCAGAGCTTATATACTTCTAGTTTTATAATTTATTTGCTGAAATAGAGGTGCACGTGAATCCAGCCTCTACCATTGTCCAGGCTTTCCTCTGCTGCTGTAGTATATCCTTATTACCATTCAGCTGCAAAATTGCCATCTCTGGAGAGGTGTAAATGTATCTTGCCTGTTAATATCATTGCTCTATGGGGAAAGGAGAATGAGTCTACCTACAGCATTATTTAAAAAAAAATAAATAATTTTTACATGTACGCATGTATAGCTGCAACAAATGGAAGATACCTGCTGTTGAAAGGGAATTCCTCAAAGTGCCATGAGGGTATAAACACTCGGATGGTCAGGAAAGGAAAAGAAATGAGAATTTCACTGCTTCAGCTTAGATTCTGCAGAAGAAAAATGAAGTTATCTTTGTTCATGGAAGTGATTTGTACCTGTTTACTTTCCTACCCAAACATCCCTATTGCAAGCAAAAACCAGTCCTGTCTCTTTCTTATAATGATGCACTTTTAAACCTTAAAACTGAGACATGGCAGGGTTGGGATTTTTTTTTGTGGATTTGTTTGGTGTGGGGTTTGTTTGTTTGTTTCCAAGCAAAGCATACTAATTCTTAGCCTGTGTGTTGAGCTTGTGTGTTGTAAGTGACTAAACATTAAAAAAGCCCTTGTATTACCTGCTCATCTGTGATGAGGTAGGGTCAGTGACTAATGAAAGCTTTTCTCCCTGATGTCCTCAGATACCAATGGCTGTTTAGTTCCCCATCTAGTACGCTTCTGGAGGTGCTGGCTGTACAGGAAATAGAATACCCTGGTGAGCATAAACATGGTTATTTTTTATTTTCAGCACCCAGTGGACAGTCATTAATGTAGTGGAATGTCCACAAGGAAATAAGTGATTATTTTTTTAATACATACATATGTTCATGTGATATTTCTAGTAAATCCTCCTGGGTTTCTGCATTTTTATTCTTCTTTTGTTATGTGGCAACTTCTTATTGTCACACACCAATGAGGTAGTGATACCATCACCAGAGACATTATAGCAGTCTGGGTCAATGAATCTCTTTAACTTTGAAACTTTAAATTAGTTTCACATGTTAATGAGGCAGACTTGTAAAACATCAAGGTCTGTTTACTCCTTTTTTTTTTAAATGTGAAAAACTGGAAGTTAGAAGACTTGTTTGTTAAATAGAAAAACTCAGAGATTATCCCCTTATTGTGACATATACATATGCGAATTTACTGGGTGTTTCATAGAGAGAAAGGGCACTTCTAGAGGTGATTCAGACTACTGTAATCTGGTCTTCTTCCGTAGGTGTCTCCTGAAAGTGCTGAAGATAATTAGACTCCTAAATTAAGTTTCAATTAGTTTTGCATTCATACCCTCCTCCTTGTAGGCACTTCTGTGTTTGTATAGGACCTAGTGCCATGGAGTCTTGCTCTCATTTATACAGTCTTTTAAGTTCTTCTGTTAGGCAAACAATAAACTTGCACACTGCAACTAAGCCATAGAGCAGGAGTGTTCCTGGTGTACTGTACAGTATTTGGGTCCAAAAATCAAACACCTAGAATTTGGGCTAAGCCTGCTGACAATCTACCAATTGTGCTAGTAGCTCTGGTTGTGCAAACACCTGCATTTCTAAGGAACTGTTAGGAAATTGGTTCATTTTATATAGGCTACCAAGAAACTTTCAAATAGGAATTATTTTTAGCCAGACTGGTATTTCCAGGTTTTGATATGGCTTTGTGCCACGTGTTTGATATAAACTGGTAACTTAAGTACCCATATCTCATTTCCAAACACCTGAGCTATGCAAAAAGCTGGTTTTACTTTAAACTTAAATCATTTTGCAAAGCTCTGTAGCAGAGTACCCCCACATCAGAAATGATGTAACCTGACAAACATAAAGTGGAATTAAAGTGAAATACATGTACTGGTTAAAACAAAACCACTTATGTCATGAATGAGAAAAACAAAACAGATGGAACTATGGCCTTGGTCATGCATCAGAGGATTTTCAGACTCTTCTAATATAGCATAATTTAATAAAGGGGGAAACCCTTCAATATTCAAAATGTAATAAAGTAAAAAATGCAATTTTGTAATCATGTTGGAATTTAGTATCAATAATTGCAAAATAAGGAGTGCATTGATTAAATGACATTAGAGCTTAGGAAGAATATACACGTTGGTTTATGAATGATTGAACTGATATCTACTTCAATGGTGGTGTCACCAGCATGCTGACAAAGTGGCTTTATATTAGCCTACCCCACAGTAAAAGGAAAATTTTATTGCTTAGTGAGTAGAGTTGTGGCTAAAAGAAAGGGAAAAGTCACAAGGACTTTGAACAGCCTGTTAGCCCCATCTAAAAAACTGTTCCGTTCTTTGGTTCCAAGCAGACAATTCTTCACACACACTTTATCCTCCAACACTGCGAAAGATGAAGCAGTTTGCTATACTGATTTTACTAGAGTGAGTTGGAGGCACAGGGAAGTCAGTAGTTTTCACGTTTGGAATGCAAAAGCTTGAGGTGACCAGGAAAGCCTCGTCCCACCAGAGGCAGTGAGAGGAGCACGTGGATACAGAGAATGTAAACAAGAGGTGCTGTGGGATGCAGATTAAGCCCGGTAAGGTTATAGACTTTACACTTATGTGTAACAAACGATGCTGAGTTTCAGATAGTTTGCACAGAGAGACGATTGTATCAGACAGCACCTGGTTATGGATGATTATTGAATCTGACTCATTGCTGTGCTCTGCATAGTCTGCCTTATTTCATTACCTTGGTGGGTAGTCAGAGCCTGTACTGCGTGTGGTATATCAGTGTTCCTCTCAGATCAGAGTTACAAAGCAACACTTAGGAGAAATGCCTTTGAACCTAAACTACAGCTTGCAGAGTTGCTTCAGATGCAATCAGTGACAATATTATCCGATGTATAACATATCTTTGTGTTCTTTTCCTCTTACAATAATAAATACAAATAATGACAACAGTATTTTCTGTAGTTGACAGTTAAATCATAGTAATGTGGTCAGGATCGAGAAAGAGAAGGTCTCGGGTACCAGAAGTCCTTGGGGACTTTTATTCCTGGAAATGGGATCTTTGCCAGAATCTGCAAAATATCTTTATAGAAAAGACAAGATAAATGGACTCTTAGTATAGGACTGTGCCAGACTTAATTTTCAGGAATCTATTTTTGTTTTCAGTCTAGCAGAGGGTCAACTTAATTTGTGAATCAGTTGAATAAACGAAGGAAAAAAGGAGGAGGGGGAAGAGTAGAACAGTTAACATATTTGCTACGGAGGCTTCTGTAGCTTAAAAAATTTCTCTTGGCAATCAAGGTAACTTAACAGCCATAAAAACGTTGTCAGAGGGAAAAATTACTTTTTGCTGTGACACAGATCATATACAGACAACTGATTTCTCTTTTAAGTTCAGGCACAAAAGGGCTTATATGTATTCACCATCTGACCTAACTCCTGAAGAGCTGAGGAATGGTGAGTCTTGGCAAGCAGTGCAGGATAATAATCAGTGTAAGTATAAGTAGCTCAGAATGTTGATAACAAGAGTGAAGTTGTTGATTCATATAGTTTGCAATGCTTGCCCACTTACATAGATGCAATCAGAAAGTTTTTGTTACAGTACGTTATATATCAGTTGTGGTGCTGCACTGGATACACTCTGCTTTCCCGTTGTGTGAGATATGCCAGCAGTACCTGTGTCTACAGAAATTTAGATAATGCATGTTTGTGCAAATAAGGAACGTCCTGCAGCGTGAGCTCAGGTTCTTTAATGTATCAAATCTTTTTGCAGATAACACTCTGTAGGTGGTGCTCGAAATCATGCTGATGTAAATAAAAGTTTTAGAGTATGATGTATTAGTTTAGGTAGCTTCTTCCAAATCTAGAGACCATAATCAGAAAAGTACCTCCTCTTATTCTCCTATTAGTTAGCATAGGTAAGAGAAAAGATTTACCCTTTGAGCAAATCTTTCAGTGTGCTTGGTTTCAGTGGTCTAGTCCTCAGTGGTGGGAGCTTGGTCTGTACTTGCAATACCTGCCATTTCCAGGTGGTTTAAATCCTTTACGGCAATTGCCTAGGATTGTTCAAGATCATGCAAAATCTCAGTGTATTCAACATAGTACAGCTTATCCTATTGGAAGGTAACTGTGGGAAAAAAAATAACGTAAGAAGATCCTCCTACTGTTATTTTCCCCAAGGCTTTGTACTTTCAGTGGTGCTGTACTGACAAGGTGTTTGCCTAGGTATGACTTTTCTTTTGAGTCTCCTTTTAGTTGTGTCATTCCCTAAATGGATATAATGGGCTGCCTTAAATGGAATTTCTCACTTCTTTTTCATATAAGTAGAAGACAGACAGTTGTCCTTGATCTGTCCTGCAACTCAGCCACAATCCTGCAAATCAAGGTGTACATCTTGGACAGTTGTATATAAACAAGCACCGTAATAATACAGGAAATGGTGGTTGTGTGAATTCAACCCTTGTCTCCTGCAGATGGGTCTCGTGGATGGGTTTTTCAGTTCTAAAAACAGTATTGCAATATTGCTCTAAGCTTATAACTCGACTGATTTGATACAAGTGTTATGGACAGTATGGATGTGTGACTGCTAATATCACTCAACTGCATGTAAATAAATAAGTAATTAGAAATTTAACACGAGACCCTGATTTTTTTTATAATTGGGAAACCTGAAATCTATCTTCTGATATTCCTCTTCAGCTTTTAAAATGGCATTGTTCAGTGACCTAGTCTTGTTGGTTACTGTGTGCTTCATTCCTATTACAGAGCTAACAAGGTGACAGACCAAAACTTTGAGAAGTGTAGCATGGTCTGTAAACTCACTGTATTATCCAAATAGGATGTACAGACACACGTGAGTTAAGGAACGTGAAAGACTGTAAATATAATTCTCTTTTTTAGCCGAGGAAGCTTATTTCAAGGGGAGTGTTAGTTTGACTGGGTTTTTTGTGTGTTTATAATGTTATGTGATTAGGAGCCTAGGTCTTACTTGGTTGACACCAAGACTATTCAAAGAAGCTTGTGATTTGCTGATGCATTGATCAAATTACGTGGCTTCATGTGTTTCTCTGTCACCTGCACCACAATAACTATGTGCATGCTCTTTGCAAAAAGGCACAACAAATTTTAGAATATTTAATTAAATACGTTTTGAAAAATTCAGCATTTCAGAAAGTATATAGAATGCTCTCTGAAGGTTGTCATTCAAGCTGAATACTGGAAAATGCAGGTTTGTTTACCAGAACAGTTGAAGCATACACGGCAGGAGAACTTATTCGTGTCCTCCTGGAGAATATTACTTTGTAGGAGTTGGATGATTTAATGGATGTGTTTCTAAAGAAAGGTCAAAACAGGAAGGCTGATGAGCTCCACAGAATTAATCTTCAGGCGCTTCTGAAGATTTCTGCTTTCAGCACAACTCTGTTTTGTAAAATATGGAATATAGAACAAATAAATAATTTTGAAGCTTATGGTGCACACAACTGGGCTGCTTTGTCCAGGTTACTTCCTAACCTGCATCTTCTGTTTAAAATACTCACATTGTTTTTAGCTTCCTAGATTAGAAGAACATTCTTTCCTGAAGCACTTAATTAAATTCTGGCTCTTCCCCACCCCCTCAAATTGGTTTTACTGTTGGTTTAATACTGTATCTATTAGTGATTTAATAACGGAGACAGAAGATGGAGTAACACCTCAAAAACTGGAAAAGTCTGTCAGAGCTTATCAAGGCACTAAAGTAAATAACTTTTTTTAGTGTATATGCATTTTCTCCTCTTCATCAGTACATATTTAAAAGTCTGTTTTACTGTTCACCACCATTTACAAGAATATTTATTTTTAAAGAATGTCATGATTTCAGAAAGATCTTCTCTGAAAAAAAATTTCAAGTCTGTGGCATGAAGAATAGTACACAGACACTAGAAATCTTAAGAACAAGTTAAGCTTCTTGATTTTTTTTTTTTTCTGTCAGTGCAGGATTTTTCATTTATGATTTGGTCAGTGTAGTGCCAGACGTGTCAACTACAGATTTCCAATGAATAAAAAGTAAAGGAATGTACTTTATTGATAAGACAAATAATTAAACCCACCAGCAATAGAAGCTGAAAGAACTTACAAGCGAGTGTGATTTAAATGAATATGTAGGGTAGTCTTGCTGATGAGGCGTAAAACCAAGGGCCTGATTGCTTATGGTTACTAACAGTCCAATGGCTCTTTTTGTAGGATAGGGCGCAGTAGCCCCGGTGTCCTGGCCTAATTCCAAATACGTATTCATTCTCCTTCAAATCTCCCTGAAGGATCAATTGGATATGGTATTCTCTATTTCCTCTAATAAACAAGCCTCATGTACTGGAGCTACTGCTTCTCAATCCAGGAGGAGAACTTGGAGATTCTCCATAAGGGAACTTGTTTCACAGACGTTAAAAATCATTATTACAATGCAAGTTAATTTTTTTTTTTTCAGAGAAGAATGTGGCCAATCTAGCCCTTCTCAACATACTTTCTATTTGAGGTAATGCCGTCACTTCAGAGCTCATCCCATATATTCTCAGTATATCAGAGAAGGTTAATTTGTTCTAAATCATGCCCTTTTGTTTGTTTCTCTTTCCTTTCTTGGCAGCTAGACTTATGAACTTGTTATGACCTTCATTTAATTCAGCATGAAATACCCCCATTTACGTGTGGGTATTTACCTTCCTTCCACTCTTGTCGTACACATACTCATTATTGACAAAAAACCCCAGACATCTCTTTTAAATCTGAAGATTGGTGCATATAATTTTAGGCTCTATCTCATGCCTTAAGATGCAAAGCAAGTGTCTATTTCTGTGTCTATATTTTCCTCCAGATGCAAGCCAAGATTTCTCAGTTTGTATTGGGCCAGTCACTTTTCTACCAGCCATCAGCAATTGCTGTGAGGGAGGGGAGAACAGGAGAATTCTTTCAAGGAATAAATGAAATTGGAAAGAGAAAGAAAATGGGAAGTTGAGACCTAACGTCTCTACAGCAACAATGTCATGCAGAGGGCAGCCCAGGGTAACTGTCAGGTTGCTCTGCATAGGCCTGACCCACCATGTAACTCAGCTCTGATGTTTAGGCATGCTGGGTCTGCACATGACATTTCCCTTGCGTGAGGATGTGATGTCTGCTGATAAATTTGGTCAGAGATACAAGGAGAAGGTGGTGCACTCTCTTATGTCCAATAATGACAGAGCTTGTGGGTAAGAGGAGGAAAGATGGTTCAGCACAAAGACGACTGTAGGAAACAGACAACCTGGTTCAGTATCATTAAATATACCTAATTTCAAGATTTGTATACTGTTTTCAGAAATTCTGTGGTTTTTCTGCCAAAGTGATGATGCTTCTACTCATCTCAAGATCTAAATTGGTCTTCCTGAACGGAATGACCTCTAAGCAAGCACAATTTAATGCCTTATGAACTAGTCAGAAAGTACTGTACGACTATTCTGTTTCTAGCCTTGTTACAAAGAGCACTTTTGAATTTAATTTTAAAATTAAGATTGTATGTGCTATTAGCATTGTGCTTCTTGGAAAAAAATCTGATCTTTGAATTCATTCAAACGAACTTGAGCTTGCTTTTTCTACATGATTCCAGCTTTTTAACATTGTTATGGTTTCAAATGTTGTTGTCCTGGATAGAGAGCATTAATTGACTCTAGAAACCTGTTGCATCATTATTCCTAAACTGAGCCTCCTCCTTGATAAGGAGATTATTTTCTTGATTAATTTCACTAGAAAACTCAAGACAGCCATCATTTCTAGCACAAACTGAAAATCAGACCTAGTCTGGTTTCTAGACCTGCAGAGAACTCACACCTTCCATCAAAATGCGAGAAATCTGGAAAAGTATTCCATTCCGGTAAACTGCATCTTTTTCACAGCTAACAATAATATAAGACTTCATACAAATTCCTGCTGAATAATTTCTTTAGAAGCAGATGTTATTCATAGGAAGGTACAGAACTGCCAAAAGAGAATTCCTCTTTCTGCAACATGATCCTTCAAGAAATTTACACTGCAAAATTCTTTGGAAAAGATTAATACATTTTTTTACCTGTATAGTCTTTGGTATGTTGTCTTTGTGAGATTTGACAGCTGAATGGAAAGGATTATTTTTTCAAATGTGCATCTTTGTTAAATATATTTGTGTCTAAAGATATAGAATTAGATATAAATATCTTAATGCATATTTTTCTGTTAGGAGTGCCATCTGTTAGGCTGGGGTTGTCAGAAGACATGAAAAACAGTATCTGTGAGGCATCGTCAATCTGGGGTTTAAATGGGGGACATCTTGAGCTCAGTTCAGCTATTGGTGTCTTCTCCCAAGTAACAAATGATTGAACAAGGAAACGGCCTTAAGTTGTGCCAGGGGAGGTTTAGGATGTATATTAAGAAAAATTTCTTCACAGAAAGGGTTATCAAACATCGGAACAGGCTGCGCAGGGAAGTGGTGGAATCATCATCCCTGGAGGTATTTAAAAGATGGGTAGTTGTGGTGCTTAAGGACATGGTTTAGTGGTGTTTTGGGCAGTGTTAGGTTGATGGTTGGACTTGATCTTCAAGGTCCCTCAACTCAACAATATTACACTGTCAGTTGGAGCCAAGTGGAGTCCCCCAGGGCATCTCACATGGCACTAACTGCTATGTTTAGGCAATGGATTGAGTTTTCTATTTTGCTCATGTCAGAAGCAAAATTTTTGTTGACTTTCTTGGGACCTTGTTTTCACTTTATAATGAGAATTTAATAGTATCAAAGGAAATCTCACAATTTTTGCACAGCTTCTGAAAACTCATCATCCCGGGATTATTTCTAGGTACTGCTGACTAAGTTTGAATTAGAAGAGGTACATCAGAAATACCCTGAACTTTTCAGTATTTTCACTATTTGTTTGGTTTTGTTAGTATGATAACCTAACTTCAACTTTTTTATCAAAAAGTTAAAAAAAGCAAACAACTGTGTTTATGAAGGCATAGACCCTGGCTGGTGATGCAACCACAATCATTTATTATCGCAAACAGGCAGCTTATATAGTACTAACACATTTCCTTTCCCAACCCCTGCAACCCCCAACTGCCAACATTTCCTCTCCGTCAGTCGGGCTGTTAGGCATTGTTTATGGTTGGTAGGACTTGATCACAGGCCTTCCCCTGCCAGTGTTCCTGCTTCTTCTATTCCTTCTTCTGGCCTCTGCTTCTTCCCCAATCCTGTTCACCCACACAACTCAGTAATGAAAATGATACTACACTCCCATGGTTCTTATTTCTAATGGGTGGGAAAACATACTACTGGACTTCACAAATAGCTATACTTGCTAAGCAGCAAACACATTTAAATCCAGAATATACTGCATCACAACATATACTAAATTAATTTATCTTGACAAGCTTCATTTAGTTTAAATAATTCATTGTGTGCTTTTATTAAAATCTGAAAGGAAAAAATGACTTCTTGGTTGCATGCTATCTTACTGTAAGACTCTTACATTATTTAAATTATAAATGTAATCACTAGAAACTATTGTGTGTGTTTTTTTTTTTAAAAAAAGCCATTTGAGATGACTTTCTCTAGAGAATGATGGTATGAGAAGAACTGGAACTAGAAGGATGTCCCTAAACATGATATTGCTAGTTATCTATTAACCATACTTTGTTCTTTATAGATCTTAATGGAGTTTTCAAGGGCAGTTAGTATTGTCTCCACTGTGCACTAACTGAGAATGTGTACTGAGAATGTAGCATTAAGTGACTGAAACTTCAGGTTCCAGTAGTGTGTAATAGAATAAAATTGTTCATGTGTTTATATTCTTCCCCAGTTTGGGACTTTGGTCATGCTGAAGTTGTGCTTTTTTTTTTTTAACCCGAAAAGCATGTTTCATGCTATTGTTGATTTGTGCAAGCTGCAGAGCAGGACAGTGCCATCAGACCATTCCTCTTTTAGCTGCTGACTGTGAGTACTCAAAAAGTGATAAGTGTGCTCTTGACATGGCGCTGAGTGCCAGGGAGGGAAAGGAGGAAAAAAAATAATCTTTACTCTGTTTATACCACTCAGTTGTCTCATTTTTCATTCTATTCTTTCTAGTCTCTTTCCCTTTTTTCTCATCTTCTGACCTTCTAAATGACTTTTCCCTCACCATATTTCCTCTCACCATGTCCAGGTTCCCTTTTCTTTATCTTCTTCCCATTTAGTTGGGAGGTGTTGATTTTAGCCCCGATAAAAAGCATCATTGGCAGGAATTCAAGAGTCTCCACAATCCAATAGTTGGCTATTTGCAGAGGAGGAGTGTCATAAAGAGATGTTTCCCCAAAGACCAGTAGGTTTTAGCCTCTTTAGTCAGTTCATTTTCATGGGCACCAAATTCTCATACGTTTATGTAATTTTAAAAGTATAATATTAATGTATATATAAAGCACTAACAAAAGATGTGTACACTTTAAAATGTTGTAGACTCCACATTTTGCAATGTGAACAAGCTGTGCTGTAGATGTCCACCAAGTTATAGAACATAGTTTAAGTACATTACCTTAATATGGAAGACTCTTTGTAGGATTGGCTTATAAATATGTGAGAGATTTTTCTTTCTCTCAGGTCTTCCTCTGAGAGGTTGACACCCATAGGACCCCTGAAAGTCAGCTGGCATGCCTGCCATTGCCCATATCAGGACATTCTGGTGAAGCAAAACCTCACTACAGAGGTCACGCCTGCAAGAGTTGACAAGCAATTACAGACCCTGCAGATTTGAAGTGGAAAAACTCTTTAGCTTTTGCTCTTATTAAGAAGAAAACCAACTAAAACCCATCCCCTTTGTTTATCCTTAGACACTTGGTTGCATCACCAGCATAAAGTCATTTGTTATACAAATGTTACTCCAAGAACCAGTTGGAGAAAAAGGATTCAGGTTCTTACTCTTGCTGTTGTTACTGCTTAAATGCTATAGTGCTGAGGATACAGATTTTAGCTAGATCAGCAGGCTGGCAGAAATGAGGTAGTAATACCATTGAGGAAGGCAAAATTAAACATGTTAGATAGGAGAGTTTTCTTTTTCCTATATTTTTTAACCAAACATCTTTCAGGATTCATTGTATTTAATATTAATTTTTCTTACTGTCCTTGATGAGTTATAATCTCTCCACTGTAGGCCACTGGTAGTGAAATGACTGACCCCTGATCTTCCAGGTGTTTCACCACTGACAGACAACTCCAGGAGAGACAACCTGAAGTGGTTATTCAGGTTCTATAGATATAGCATTGTGGAGGTTGGCAGGCTGGACAGTATCTTTCAGAGGATGTGTATTGGTGACATTAACTCCAATCTAGGAACTTCTTTTAGTTTTGTGTGATGCTGGGTCATCTCTGACTATTAATCAGAATCTCATCAACTTGCTAATATGTCTCTGCAGATGTTTGGATACAGTGCACTTCTTCCAAGTTTGGGTTTTGTTTTTTTCCTAAACTCTCCATTATTTTTCTTACATACAGTTTTAGAAATGTTCAAATCATACCATGAATGTGCCTTTGAATGAGTTATAGCTCCTCTACTGTTTTAAATCGCAGAAATCCAGGTGGCCTCAGAAATGTCCATATAGTTTGACATGTGGACTAGATAATGATTTTCCTCTGGGAATGTAGACACCATCATTCTTTGAGATGCATATTTCTTAAATTTGCCACTAGTATCCTCATTCTCTTTTTAGCTGTGTGGAGAAGTAAGGGAATGAAGAATTCATTTATTCACTGTGGACAGAAACGTGTAGTTACAGCTGTATTCACATTGCTTTCTTAATTGGACTGAAAACTATCTAAATACCCATTGTATCAGCCAACAAGCTGCATTTATCATAGAACAGTTTGAGTTGGAAGAGGCCTTGCAGGTCATCTAGTCCTGAAATGAGCAGGTATGTCTTCAACTAGATCATAGAACCGTTTGGATTGAAAGGGACCTTAAACACCATCTAGTGTCAACACCCTTGCAAAGGGCAGGGATACCTTCAGCCAGAACATGTTACACAAAGCCCCATCCAACTTGGCCTTGAACACCTCCAGGGATGGGACAAACCTGTGTCTGGGCAACCTGTTCCAGTGTCTTACTACCCTCACAGAAAGACTCGCAGCAGAAGTGCTCCAGCCCTCTGATCATCTTTCATTGCCCTCCTCTGGACTTGCTCCAACAGATCGATGTCCTTATGCTGGGGGCTCCAGGGCTGGACTCAGAACTCCAGGTAGGGGTCTCACCAGAGCAGAGTAGAGGGGCATCGGCAAACTTGCCAAGGGCGCACTCAATTGTGCTGTCCATGTTCCTGACCAAGATGTTAAACAGCACTGGTTCCAGTACAATCCCCCTCAGGAATGCCACTTGTCACTGGTCTCAACTTGGACATTGAACCATTGACTGCAACTCTTTGAGTGTGACCAGCCAGCCAATTCCTCATCCACTGAGTGGTCCATCATTCAAATCCGTTTCTCTCCAATTTAGAGACAAGGATGTTGTGTGGGACAGTGTGAAATGCTTTGCTTAAGTCCAGGTAAATTATGTTAGTTGCTTGTCCCTTATCCACCAATGCTGTAACTCCATCATAGAAGGCCACCAAATTTGTTAGGCATGATTTGCCCTTAGTGAAGCCATGCTGGCTATCACCAATCAGTTAACTTGGAAACTTCAGTTTGTAATCCCAAATGATAATGATCTGAATGAAGCAGCAGAGTGGGCATAGACCATCTAAAACAATCTTGTTGGCTCTTTGGTTGAACTATTGCAGTTCAATTTTCCAGATAGCATGCTTTTACTAACCTATGTTTGTCTCAAGTTAGCTTTTAAACATGTGAAATATTACATATTTATTAAATCTTTTTTATTTTATCCCTAATGGATTTTCCTAAAGTGTGTTACCAGGGTGTTGGAATTTAACCTTCTTTTACAAGTGGAATTTGTTCTCATTTGTGAACAGGAACACACCTAGCAACAACAGCAGCCTCATATTACTGCCAATGTTTTAGGGTGTTTCAGAATGTTATTAGAAAACCTGGTTAAATATGAAAATAAATGAAAGCACTTTACTCCGCTTCATAGAATAAACATATTTTCCTACTGTAATGTGATCTGGAAACTATTTCAGAACAAATAACTTGTTCAAACGTTTGCCCAACTGCAGGTTCTTCATGGCTGTGAATCACACTATACATAATGCTGATAAAGGCAGTAGAGTTAGCAGGAGTTTTTTCCAAAGCTGCTCTGGTTTTTATTCAACACTTCTATGAACAGTTTCTTCCATTCACTCTTTCCTGGTTCTGATTAGCTTCTTCCCACATTTCCCAGCAACATTTTGTTAGTTAAAAATTAAAAGATGCATTTTGATAGGCTGTTACATGATTTTGAAGCACCTGTCTCTGACAAGAAGGCTATAAACTAATAATCAGGTCTTGTATTTCATTAGCAAATTAAATGCATTTTTCTAGTATAGATTGGTTTTCCAGAAATAACATAGAGAGAAATCTACTCTGTTACCCAAAGTACTTTTTAAGGTGCATCTGTCTGAAGTATCCATTATTATTTCAAAAGCAACTATGACCTCTTGATATGAGTATATTAGAAAAACTAAACTGAAACTTAATCTGTTGAAACTTAATGTGGATTGTGTAAATGACATCAGTTCATTCTCCCAACCTTCACTCAAAATTAAAATGGCTTTAATTTAGGTTAGACGTTAAAGTAAATTAAAATATCTTTGGTTTAGTTTATATTAATTCTGAAGGAGAGATTCTACATAGTGGTTTAACCAAACTAATTTGGAAAATTCTTTCAAAAATGAAAGCATGACAAAATCCAAAGAATTTTAGTTACTTGATGGTATAACAAAGCACATGTGTTTACCTTTCATCTTCAGCTAGACAAAAATCCAAGAAAGTTTGAAAAACATTCATGCTTTGTCCAGCTCAACAAGTTGGCATTTTTTCAAAAAACAACTGATTTATTTTTTTCAGATGATCTAAACAGAAGATAAATTTGACAGCTCCCTTTGTAGATAAATCCAGGAAGGTGATGTTATGAAAAAGAATTATGGCAACATCTGCTACTGGAAAAATTAAGAGAGTGAGCTGAGTGCCAAGCATCGCCTGAGCTATCATTTCCCATAGTAAATACGGCACCAATGTGTAGGCATGTAGATAGCTGTTTTGGAGGAGGAAAATAATCTACATGGTAACATATGGGATACTGGTATGTCGCGCTGGTATGCGTTATTCATATGCTCTCCTGTATCAATATATTTTTTTGATACTAAAGAATCACTTTTCTGAACAGGAATGAATCCCATCCTTAGTAGTAATGGTTATTATCTTGCCTGCGTCATATGATGGTGCTCATTCATATGCAAGAGTTAGAAGCAGTAAAAATCCATCCCTGGCATTATACCAGCATGCATCTTGCAACTCATTATCAAAGTAAACTGCAGGGGAAAAGCAATTTTTTTTTTTTTTAGGTCAGCAAACACAGCTTGTTTATAGTTAGATTGAGATAGAAATATTAGATAAGAGATATTTTTAATAAGTTATGATTATCCAAATGTAGTCTGATCTGAAAAGACCAGAGTATACAATTGCAAATTGGGATGCATTTGCCTTTATAACATAGACACAAAAAGCAGCTAGAAAAGCCAACTTAGAAACTTTTGCTGTGTGTTGTCAAAAGTCTTTCCTAAAGAAGATGACACGGGTAGACTTTTTGCATCCTTACTAGGGTTAGTGAATAGGAAAAAGGAACCTTGCCAAATAAGCTTAGCCAAAGGTCAGCTAGGCCAATAATTTCTTCCTCCTTCCTCTAGCAGACTTTTTTTTTGGGGGGGGGGGAGGCAGGAAATGGGGGTAGGGCAAGAGTTGTACTTCCCGCTATTTATTCTGCTAAATTCCAGTATTATGTGGTTTTGAGAATTTCAGAGCTGCAGATTATATTTGCCCTATTTATAGACTAGGGCTTGGTGAAACTGTTCTCTAAATTATGCTTTTTTTTTCTTTAACTAGCCTATGACTTTGGCACACGAAGCATCCTGTGGCAAGGAATTCAACAATTAAATTATGCATTGTGTGAAAAAGTACTTCCTTTTGTTTGTTTGAAACCTGCTGCCTGATAATTTCATTTGGCATCTGCTGGTGTTTTCAGGCTTCTTATTCATTAGTTCTTTAAGCATTAAACTTCTCAGAAATCTAGCATAAACCAAGACATTAAAGATTGATATGACCTGTGCATAGCTGGCTTCTAAATTCACTGTCAATGACACTCTTGCAATAAAAAGTGTATGATATATTCCTCTCATTTTTATAGAAGTCTGTTGTGCTTGATACAGTCCAATATGATAAGGTAATATCTATCTTCAAGGTTGTTAATGTGGAGCCTTTTTTATGTCTTTTTTTTTTTAATTTAGGGTATACTTGAGTTGCACATTCTCTGCATTTTAAGAGAAAGAACAGATCTGCATTTTTTTCAGGATGATTATAAAATATCTACAGTATCACACTTTGTAGTTTTAGAAGAATACAAATGGTAAACCTAAAAAAATTTGAAAATTCTAAAGTTGTAGGAGTTTATTTGCATTTCTATTAGTTATCAGATTTCAGGAACCCAACTATAGTTAGGTTTTGCAGTGGTCTGAAAATTTCCGTCCTCCTTGGCTTGCTGTTACACATGCACAAGGCAGAGAAGCATATATGGGTATATTTGAAGGAGTGAAGCAGGAGATTTATTTTTGAGTTTGGTGCTGACCTATGCTCTGGAAAATTTATTGACTGGAATTATGCCAAGATAGTGCCCAAGTGCAGTGTGCTCCTGCATTATGGACACATTGGTATAGAGGAGTAAAACTCTGAATTTATTGTTTTAATTTAAAAGATGCGGGCCCCAAAATGCACATCCAGCCATTAATTGCTAACTTACTCCATAAGATTTTGTTTCCTTGTTTTCTTAACAAATCACTTCTCTGCATGTGAATGTGTTTCATTTAGAGCTTTCAATCGAAGGTTGTCATCAGTATGACATCATTAGTCTTCAAGCTGAGGCCAAATACAGTGATGTGCTCTGTTCAATAGCTAGAATGGCAACAAATCTGGCTTGGGTACACGATCAAGATGAAGCACGCTGCAGAGAGCGAGCCTCTGCTAACAATACATTGCCTAGGCTTCAGTGTTGTACCCTTTGGGGTCCTGAGGGCAAAGTAGTGATTGTAATACCTCTGTTTCTGTGGTTTTGATAAGCGTATCGCTAGATGGAGTTGAGCTTGATACGAAGAGATTATGACACTTCAAGGAATATAATATTCGGCTTGACTAATCAGTCAAAGCAGCCAAAGCTGCACAGTCAAAGGTAGCAAACTGAAGAAAGCGCTGTGTTTAAAAGGCTCATAGTGAGCTTTCATTTAGTGTTGCATGCAGTGCTAATATTATTTCAATTCCAAGAATTAAGAGATGCATACAATTTCCATTAACTTTAATTTGTCATGGGAGTCCTGCCTACAATATTTAGACATACAAATATGTGCTTGTGGAAATTAACTAACAAATCACAGCCCTTGGTTTAAGAATGCTGCTTCTAATGTTACTTGGTCATAAATCTACAGCTGGAAAGCAAGAATTGGTCACCACTTGTGAGTAAGATAAGTAGGGGTTATTATTACTCAGTTTGTTAAATATTTTGGTAAAACTTCGTAACAACTGACAAGGTTTGCCAATATGCTTCCTCAGATGCGAGGCGTCTCCCATGACAGTTCTTACGTGCAAAAATCAGTACTTAAAAGCAACTTATAAAAATTGTTGTTTGTCCTCTAATTATTGCTGAATACTTATCGGAAACAGAGCAGTGGTTTGGCAGGCAGAGCGCATAGTAGTAACACATAACTGAGCCTGGAATTTTTATGTTCATAAAACATGAGACATGTGTTCCCTGCCCTTTATAGATCCGAAAGAGGGTTTAGGTTTTTTCCCCTCCCCTCTTTTGTGAGGAAATGCAAGCAACAGTGTTTGAGTAGAACTCTTCTAAAGTGCTGAGCTGGAAATCATTTCAGTGGCTCATGGCTAGCACAGCAGGCTTGTCTTCAGGAAAGCATGTAGTAATGTTTCTTTGCATGCAGCCAGATGGTGTTGATATGTACACCTTTGCCAAAGAACTGGAAAACTTGTAAAAGGAAGTGCAGTAAGGTTCAAGGGGAGAGAAGATCAAAGAAATAAATAATAATGAGTAAAAGGCATGCTGGTTCCCTATGAGCAGGGTGGAAATAAGAGGAATTCTTATTTTAGTGGCATGGACTGCCCAGATAAGAAGTGTTTTGCTGCCACAGTGGTTAACTCTTTATTGACTGCATTGTTGTTTCAGCCATGGTAAAACAATTTTTTTTAATATTAGAATTGCAAAATTGCTCTTTAAAACATGGTGGTAGTGTGGGGTGAGAGTATCTTAGTTTGTTAAAACTATTTCATCTTCTGCAGATCAAGTTGATGCAGGAAAAACTTCTTACTGTGGTAAGGAGTTTGAAGTATGAGGATAACTTTGACATGTTTAAAGATATGGCTGGAAGCCTTTTTAAGTCTCTTCTTGTATAGAAATTGTTCTATATCTCTATATTACTGGGAATAAAACTTGGCACGTAACTTTATCTTATTTTACAAAGTTCAGAAAAATCCTCTTAATTGTGGTAAGTGCAGCATTAGCTTGCTAAACACAATCAAATTTATAGTGTGCTTTCACAAAACCTGCCATGTTGATGCTGGAAGCCTAGAGCGGGACTGCCTGACAGCAGCTGCCCCTATTCTTTCATGAGTTCCAGGATTACCTGGATAATACTGGTGGAGTATTCAACAGACACAAATTCTTATGCGAGAGGCATATTTGAGACTGAAGGGAGTTCTTACAGAAGTGGTAATATGGGAGTGTGAGCAGCTTTTTGTAATAATTTCTGAGGGCTTTCCAACATCTTATTATTCACGGAAAATGCCTGCGGAGTTGAATAGAGTATCATAACCAGTCTCTCAGACTTCTGAGTCATCTTAGGGAATTGTGGCTTCAATTCCAATAACGGGAGCTTTGTTATCAACTTTAATGGGCCTGTGTGCTTTCTATAGTTCCTTAAATTTAATAATACTAGAATAAAATGAAATAAAAGATTCTCAATTGAATTCTTCTATTTTGGAGGGTAATTTTTATAGATCCCTATTAAATTCTAGGCAACATTTCAATGATGGAGGTTTATCTTGTCTTTCAACAATGTTAGACATAAAAGATCTCAGGGGGTGTCTCTGAATAGTACTTGCTCTTTCCTAGTTCCATAAGAAGGAGGAGTATAGCAGAAAAGCATGTAATTAGCTTGGATGCAGTGCAACACTACTGTTGCCATATTGCTTCTGGCAGTAGAGTTAATGTGTCTTTTTTTGGTGCTGCATTGAACTGTGTAGACAATCCAGCTCACACAAATCTAAGTGAGGCGTTTCTAGGATGGCATCAGATTGTGCAATATAGATATGTCCTGAGATCTTACCAGTAACTCTTTTATGGAATCCTACTGGGAAGGAGGATGCTATAGTAAGAATGCCAGTTCTCGAGTACTGTTGTTTTAATAGGATTACTGTGGAATCACCAGCCTGTTTAATTAGACCTATAAAAGCCATTTAGCAAGGTGTGGATCAAGGCTTGGAGGAGGAATATCAGGAGCACAGCATGTCTGGAAAAGCATCTATAAAAATCTGTCTATAAAAGTCTCTTACTATGTGGTCTAATTAAGGTCTAGATACAGCACATACATTACTTGCAAAACAAACAGGTTAGTTTCTCTTTGCACTTTATTTTTATAACCTGATTACAAACTGAAAGAGTTTGTTAATTTAGTCTTAGTGTAGGTATACAGCAGAAAGCAGTGCTTGTCACTGCTTTAGATCAACCCTACTCAAGGGGTTCTTTGGAAATAAACGTAACTGAATCAAGTTGTATCAAATAACTGCTTTTTCAAATTGTTAATTTGTTTTTTCTTGTTGGTAGAAGGTTAGACTATAAACTCATCAATGATATCATGTTTTTGCCTAAGGGAATTTAGCATACGCCTGGGTCTGGAAGAGGGAAAATAATTTCTAAAATGTGGAAAACTGAACTGTAGAAGCTTGATGGTGAAACTATCACAAGAATATCTTCAGCTGCATCTGTGTTGGAGAGAAGCATGGGATGGTCCAGCTGAGAACAGGAAAATGGTGGCACCGTGTTAGTGCCGTAGCAGTGTGGCAGTGTGTGTTTCAGCATGAGCTTGCCACAACTATCCTGTTTGTGTTCACTTACAGAGGGGCAAGAGTGAAGTAACCCTGAAGTTGTGCTACTGCCACCACTTGTAAGCAGAGTCTTTGCCATTTATCATGAAATTATTAAAACTTTTTGACGTGGTTTGTTGCTCTGTTTTAGGTCTCGCTGTCACTGGGATAGTCTTATGAATGGACATAAGAAATGTTTTTTCACAAGGAGGGTGGTCAAACACGAGAACAGGGCACTCACAGACTGTTGAATTGCCATCCTTGGAGCCTTTCAGAACTCAACTGGACAAGGCCCTGAGGAATCTAACTTTGAAGTTAGTTCTGCTTTAAGAATGATGTTGGGCTTCAGGACCCCTTCCAACTTAAATGATTGTATTATTCAATACTACAGGGCCAATGCCCACGGCCAGCCTAGCAGGCATAAGATGGGTCATTTAGTATGGCTGATAAAGACATAGTATAGATTAGCACAGATTTTTTTTTTTCTTTTCCTTTTTTCTATGTGCAGGTGGTAACTACAGTCAAATCCAAGTAGAAGAAGCAGTGTCTGGAGCTATTTTGGCATTGCAGTCCTTGTTTAGTAATCTTTAAGGGTCATAAAGTGATAGTGGCCACACCATCCCACCTTGGCTTCCCAAATGAGTAACTAGCTGCTTGTGTTGAAGGTAAACAGTCTTGTGTGTGTCTAGCGTGTAGAGTGTAAATAGCATCTTAAATACCATGAAATGTCAATATTAATGCCTGATGGTATTGCAGAAATTCATTTTAAGTCAAGCAAGTCCAAATCTAACAAAACATTTGTTTATATTCTCCAGCACCGAGGAACAGGTTATACCTCAGATCTTCTCTAGACTCGTTTTAGTGAGATCTTTGCTTTATCTCCCATATGCATCTCCTTTGTTGCACTGCTCTTATCTGCTAGAGAAAAGTCTAAAATAAACATCTTAGTGAGATACCAGATGTCTCAGTAGCTTCTCAGACAGAATGAGCAATGAGTTATGCAGGTAGGACATAGTACTTCTGCTTCATGGAATAGAAAAAAAAAAAAAAAAGAGAATTGTAACTAAATCTATCTGTAACAAGCTTTGGAAAGAATGGGGATCAGCGGGTGGTAGGTTACTGGGTGAGAACAAATTTATGGCCTAGGAAAAAATAATCCAGTTGGGCTATAGTAGGATTATTGAAAATGACAAGATACAAGGTTCTGCTGGATGTTTTTTCACTACAGCAAATGCTGGCTTTGGTTAAAAAGATTGTCTATCTGGCTCTAGATCAAAAACCTGAGCTTTGCTGGTTTCAAACTTGTAAAATTCAAAGAGGAAGAAGGAAACTCAAGAAAAATTATGTCTGTTTATACTGTTTCCCTGTCTTTCCCCACTCTTTGAGCTTCCCACACAAACATAATAGTTTTCAGAAGTCTCTTTAGAGCAGAACTGTTTTACACCAATCAAGTTTCTAAATCCAAGTAAATGAAATTTTCATTGGTCTTTTCTAGTCATTGCCATGTGACGATTCTCCTCGTGCTGGAGAAATAGCTGGAGAAGCTTAGCAAGAGTGAACTAATGCTATTGCCACGTGATGTCCTGAATGCCCAAACAGGCTACAGAAGGTAAGTGTAACATATTCTGACTGATGTTGCTGCTGGCATTTGAGACTTTTAAAAAGGGGTTTAATGGAGCTATGCTGATTTATATATGTGGCCTTTCATATGCCTAGTTTCCACAGTTTTATAGCCACTCTTTATTTTATTGCTGACCGGCAACCAAAGTGATTTCCTTTCATCTTTTTCTGGCCAAAGTCTTGAGACCAGTGCCACAGGTTGTTGGAGAGGAATATGAGCACTATCATGTAATGAACAAAGCCCTGAAGGCAATGGCAGGGGCATGTGCTATTTCTAGTAAAGGTGTACACAGGGAGCAATGGGCTCTCTGGGTGTTGTACTGCAACCCTTGCAGAGAGCATCTCTGCCGGGGTGAGGAATGGCAGAGCAGGCTGAGCAGCTGTGTGTGGTACCCAGGCTCTGGGTAAGGGGGAGAGGTTGCAGCACTCAGCCTGGAGCAGGTTTTGTAGGGGTGGTGATGCTCACCCTAGATACTGTGGGAGGCTTCCTGGGTCTGCTCTTACTCTCTTTTTTTTTCTCACTCTGGTTTAAACATGTCTTAACTTCCTTGGCTCCCACAAAACCTACTTATGCCCCTGAGAGAAGGGACCCTTATGGCTGCAGCATTTTCGGTCCTATTTTCTCTTGTTATTTTTCCAGCCTTCTGCTTAACCCTCCTTGCTCAAAAGCACTCTTTGGTGACTAGCAAACTAATTGGCTGGAGGAGGTGTCATCAAAAATTCATCTCAGATAATTAGACATTGAGCTATCATTATCCTTGAGGTTCAGATCATTTTTGTTTTCATTAGCTCTGTAGTTCCCTGTGGTAGATATTTCTGATAATTTCTTGACACTGAGAGGGTCAGGAGTGCTGGCATTTTCTCAGACATGCTTCTCTCACACGACCTTGCTTACTGATCATGCTGGAGCTGGGGGAAAGAGCTGTATTAGTCATGTTGCATATTCATGATTTTATTTTTTTATAGGGCATCTTATGTAAGAAACAGAGGCTCTACTAGCCTTTGCTAGATAGCTGGCAAATCCAGTGCCACATTGTTTGTGAAGGAGCATTTCTGTTTTTCCAGTGTTTTCAGATAAATGTCATTTCAAACAGCTGTTAATAGCGTTAAGAAATCCCATTTGCATTTTCTAAAATTCTAATTACATAGTAATTAATTTCAGATACAATGGCAGATTGATATTAGAATTGGGTCCTTGCAATTTTATTGCTTTATGGGAAGCAGCATTCTTTTTTGCTATGAGTCCTTAACATGTGAAAAGAATATAACCAGATTTCTGCCAGCAGAGCCTTAGCACTTTAAAACTTTTTAATGCAACAAAGCAATTTGAGGGGAGAGGGGGAAGGGTAATTCCATAGTGAGCAATAATCTGTCTTTGTCTGTGATACAAAGAAAAGCTTTATTACTTTTATTTTTTTTTTAAGCTGCTGTTCTATAGAATTCTGAGTATTGAAGCCAGCAAAACATGGTATTTATATTTTTTGATAATCCTAATATTTGGGAATTTAATTTCATTCTTAATGAAAATCCAGACACAAGGAGATACATCCCCAGAATATGTACCTAAAGAATATTCTTTGTTCAACTTAAATACTCGTTGGAAAGCCATTTTGAAAGGAAAGCTGAAAATACTTTATATGTTTGAAAGGAAGAAAATTCAGCATTAATATGCTCTTACAGAAAATACAGAGGCTGCTACAAATTAATATTTTAATTGAAGGAGTTTTCATCATAAATGTTTGTTACATTTTATTTTACACATTATATCCTAGAAGTATGATGATGTTGGACTGCATTTACGTAATTATAATTTAAAAATATTTTGAATACATTTAAAAAATGTTTTTGTATTTGCCAAACACCTGCACGTTCAGCCTTTTATAAGACACAAAATATTATATCACATGTCTTTAGAAACTTAGAATAAGAAGTCAACAGTAATTATTAGCCTTGATTTATTGATTATAAATGTTTCATGGCTTTTCTCTCCAGCTTGCTGCCAAGAGAGGAACTGTGATGCTGTTCATACCTTAGAGATATTGAAATTGCTCGCAGAGAACAGTTGATTTACAGCTCTTGTCTTGTCCTGTATATGTACCTCTTATAAATTCTACATTGTACTCAAAATGCAATGGTATACAAGTAAGTTGTGATCAGGTTTCTCGGTGTGCTTGTCATGAATAGCTCACATTTTGAATTCACTAGGAAGGCTATATGATGACATCTAACAAAGCGTGGACTGAAGCAAAGTTAAGTAAACAATCCCCTGCAATAACTCTAGAGTTCCTGTTTGTTTTTAATCAAACCTGGTTTAGTTTCTTGAGTAAACATCTGCAATCTAGTTTTGCACAAACATTTTGATGAACAGCAAGCTGGGAGGAAGCAAACCCAGCGCAGTGTTACACATCTCAAGTTCATCCCACTTTTAGCTAATCTCTGAGCTTGGTACTAGGTTTCTGCTGGCAGACTTGTTGCCTTTAACTTCAGTGGAGCTCTGCTGATGTGCATGAGCTGGAAATGTGGCTGAGAAAGCTGGTAGCTTTCTAAAGCTGTCTTTATTAATTTTACTTATCTTCCTATTGTCTCTGGCTTTTAGTTCTGAGTTATGAACAACACAACCATGTACCCTGTAGGCACCTAGATTTTGCAGTGGTTCTATTTCACATTTTTCAAGGATATAGCTTTTTTTTTTTCCTAAAATTTGTAGTCTGTCTTCTCCATGATGTGCTGCTTTATCACGTCCCCCACAGGGGGCAAGTATGTTCTGTACACTGAAAAGGGATGGAAAGATGAGTGAGGGGCATTACATTTCTCACAAAGGAAGGAGAGTTCCTCTTTTACTGGTGACTTGACGCCAGTTGAAATTTCATTTTAGTGTATTAGTAGGTAGGCAGTAACTTGAAATATCAAATTCCTTCATTAGTATTAGCATATACATTTGCAAGCCAACTAATAATGCAAAATATTTGAAGGAATAGAAAAAGAGGACTAGTGTGAAGGTTGTATATTTTCATTCTCATTTTGAAACCAGGATGAAATTAATAAAAACAAATATCACTAAACAAGTAACATCTCTATTTTAAAATGTGGCACCTACTTCTTATGTTGTAAACAATGCAGTCCATTAGAGTAAAACAATGTTGACAACACATGGGCATGTTCAGTGTTTAATCACATGGTGGAAGGACATTGAGACCTTCATCTTTCTTTGATAAAGTAAATTATTTCTGAAATGAGCATCTTATCAGATCAGAAAAGCTGGTAATATTGGCAGATCAGCACAACTTTGTCATGTCAATCTGACGTTTGATCATAAGTAATATACTTTTGGTATGAGAGAAAGTCAAAATGAAGGACAACACAACTTTCATGTACTGTGTTCCAAACTCAAAGATGTTGTTTTTAAAATCTTTTCTCTACCTATTTGAAGTACCAATCCTACTATTAATATTCATAAAAGGAATTCTGTACTTGTCCCAACCTGTTTCCTAGATCCAGAAGTCTGACTCTGTTAGCTCAGGAATATATAGCATAAGAGAAGTTTGGGATTTTTTCAGGACTTTACTATGCAGAATGTTGTATCTAAGCTGTTGACTGCAAAACTTCAACTAACTCATTATCTTGTTGAACTGCGGTTTCATTCTTTTGAAGGAATATTTGTCTTTGAATGTCTCTTTATCACTAGTCAAACATTCATGTCCGATATCAATACGTGTTGATTGAAAAATGAGTGAATCTCTTTGCAGATATTCATTTTACTACTGTTTTCTTACATTCATACAATCAAGTTCCCTAACCTGTTGCTCCCTGAAGATTGCTAAAAATTATCCCTGTAAGGATATCTATGTGAAACATACAGCATATCACTCTTTCTTTTCCTACTTACCTCCTATGGGACGTTAGTCAGCTCCAGACCAAGTACTTGTATAGTACTATTCTTGTCTATTGACAAGTCTATTGACTATACATAAAGTAATATATTAGGCAAAGCAGTCAGGCTCTACTAATTGTACCTAATCAGTGGCTAATCTATGGCTTCTGTCTTTTGGTTGGCTTGGCAGCATAGGTGAGGCAAGCTTGTATTTGCTCACAGTGTACATTGTAGACCTACTTTAATTAACATGCATCACTGACAATGAATTCAGTATAAATTCTTATTTCGTAGATATTTCTACTGAAAAGGTATTATTTTGTCAGAAAACATGAACCCCTGCCCTTTAACTAGCGGTCAGCTTATATATGTTGCATTGACAGGAATTTATAATAAGCTCCATTGTCAATATATCTTGAATGCAAAGAGTATCTACATGATTTTATAAAGTATACAGGTATCTTTTTGGTAAGACCAAAATATTAGCTAACATTTTTGCTTCATTGACAATGTCTTGATAAGCTTTTACAACAATTTTTATACATAAATCTCAAGACTTTGAATAGCACTCGGACACAGACACAGCCTAGAAACCCTGTGAAATGAAGTCCCCTGTGAGGTTTCTGTTTCTATTTGGGAAAAAATGGCCTTTTTCTCACATTTGCTTCAGGCTGAAACCCACAAGAACAGAAAGATGGTGTTATATTATTTTCAACTTGAAAAGGATATTGTTAACTTTATTATGTCTGATTTTAGGTGTACTATATTGAGGTGAATGCATTGATATACCTAGCCTTTGAAAAGGAGAATAACAAGAAGCAACAAAGAAGCTAGACCTTATACGTTCTTGTGTTTCTCTGGTTACCATCCCTCCACCCTTCTCCCCAAAATTTCGCAGTCACCCGCAGCTTCCCTGCGTCTTTAAGAGATCATCCATTCGTGAAGTGGGTGAGTGCTTCCTTTGCTCATTTCCCAAGTCCTGTAGGGCCAATACATGGATTGCCGTTGTGGCATACGAGATCCATCATTGCTTTCTGCTGTGCTCTGCTACCCAAAGAGAAATTCAGAAGCTCTCATGACTGACTTCTAAGTTACACGCTTGACCATTTTGCTAAGCTGGCTTAAAAAGATCTGAAAGCTGCAGGTTCTTCCCAAGATCACTAAGTAGCTTGTTCTAAATGGACTGTTAAAAAGCAAAAGCAGAAAGTATCATGGAAGGAGTTAAGTACTTGTCTTTCTACTAGCATACTCATAGAGGATGAGATGAAAACAGTAATCACTGCCTGTGAAATGTTCTTAAATACTCTTGTGTACAATCTCAAGCAGGAAAAGATATGGTGCTTGATTGGATAGATAAAAGGTTGTTTATTACTAATGAGTCACAGACACTGTAAAATTTGGATAAAGCATGAGAAATGTCTAAACAATTATATTTGCTTCAGTGTTCCAATTACCTAATGCGTTTAATTTCAAAATGCAGAGAAATGAGTTTGGTATCAATTAGCTGTGACGTTCAGTGATGGCAAGGTGTAGGGCAGGATGGGCTTCCAACAGTCTCATCAGGATACTTTCTGAAGGCTGTTGGGAACCTTTAGCTTGAAGCCTGGTGTTACTTCTCAATAAACTGGAAGTACACACACACAAAAGAATATAAACCCTGAAATTTGGGATGTTTTTTTTGATCTGTAAAAAAAAGGAATAATCTGACCTTTGCAGTAAAATGTTTCCCTGATCATTGCTTGGCCATCTGGTATGAGGCAGTAACACACAGATCAGCTTTTCCAATTACTGATGTTGAAAACAAGAGTAATTTTTCAGGGTTTAGGCCATTGTCATTGGAGTTCACCATGTCCACAGAAAAACAGGGCAAAACTCATTATTAGGACCAATTCTACTGCTATGTGCTAATCCAGCAAATAATTTAAGGTGCATTATATAATTCTTGCCATCAGTTTTTATTATATGCTTTTTTTAATACTTATAATTTATACCTACCTTAGGAATTGTAGTCTTCTAAATAATATCTGGGGTCTTTAACCTGGTTGACATTTGTAGCAATATAAGTACTGTCATATTTTGTTTTCTTGGCTGATATTTGGGTTTTCTGCTGTTACCTCCTCATTTTCTGTCTTCTAGGAACAGTCTGCTGCTTTTGTTCAGTTAGCAGTTGCTTCCCCTGCTTTCAACCATATGGTCTGGAGATACAGGAAGGCAGTGCCTTTCCCCATGACGATGGTGGGAAGGGGGAAGTCAATTAACCATAACTGTGAAGAGGTGGAAAAATTTCTTTTCTGTTTTCTTTAGTGGTACCTAGGGGAAGAGACAAACTTTGCCACCGATCTCTCTTCCTTTAAGAGAGAACCATCTGAATCAACTGGAATGAAAATTGACAGCCAGTTTGGCTCTGACAGATAAATACCCATATTTCCTCAAGTAGCAGAAGAAAACTGCTGCAAAAAATAGGCCAGTAAGCAGACTGGATAGAAACAAGGTTAAAGTTTGAGAGAAGGTAAGTAATAGACACAGAACAATATTTGGAGTCTAACTACATCAAAGTCTTAGCTTAGGCATATCAGAAGCTTTTGATTGAAAAGTCAGGAGCTAGTATATTTAGTGTAACTGGGAGCTTGTTATACCTACTGCAGATCAAAATCAAAATTACATTTGTTTTGTGAATATATTTAGTGTATTTATCAGAATGACAAATACTGAGTTTTGGAATAGGTTTTAAAATGGAAGAAAAATTAAAATTACACTCCTCTCCCTGAGACAAATGGTATCTGATAGTTCCAATATATTTTTTTAATTGAAGTTATGAGATTCTTATATATGAAACAAATGATCTTATGGCCATAATTACCAACATCATTGACTTCAGTTTTTGGGCCCCACATAATTTAGTAAATTTAAATGTCTCACTATTACTGTTTATCAAGACCTGTGCTTGTCCTGAGCTAGATCACACTGATCTACCAGACTTTGGTCCATGGTTGAATATTTGCACTCATCTCTTTGCAGTTCAGCATTACTTAAATCTGTTGCTCTATGTTCTGGCATTAGAACATGTCCTCAAAGACATAATGATTTCCTAAAATACTGTGCACTATGTGTATCTTCTCATTCTGTATCTTCCAATTATTTTTAAGATAAAATAGGGTGGGCAAGAAATTATTCTTCTTGTTTCTACTTCTAACTTTTTTGTTTTGGACGAGTTCTCTTAAGGAACAGATAAAGTAATTTGATAAATAATATGGAGAACTGAGAAAGGACATTATTTCTAAAACCAAAGGCAATCTTTTTTTTTTTTTTGGCCTGGATATAAAATGAGTCAGAGACTTGAAATTAATAAAAAGGAAACTTGAAAATTAAAGTCACATGCAATTAGTGAGATAAACAATTTGGGTTTTATTTTTATTTATCATTGCATCTCTCAAATGACCATTGGATAATAATTCTTATAAACTGTTATTCAAAAATGAAAGAATGAATCTAAGGTAGATTTTAAAATGCTTTTAAAAACAGCACTTAATATCTGTTGTGGGGAAAGAAGATGGTAGTTTTTTTTTTGTTGTTGTTATCCAGTCTGTTGACAAATACCTTAAAGGAATGACTCAAGCTTTCTATTCAGTAGAATGGCAATGTTTTCAATTGTGCATCCACCCTCAGTCTACAATTTGCTTTTTATGAGGTGCATTTAAGAGTAGGGGTGTTTCCATCCTTCCTAGGGAACATTAAACTTGCCTATCACAAAGGATTCTTGCCAGTATAAAGAGAATCCAGAAACAATAGCTTTCTCTAGACCATGTGCAGCCCAGAAATCCCATCTTACAAAACAGCTCCTGCCTGCTCTGCAGCTAAGTGTCACAAAATGCAGAGACAGTCCTGCAAGGAGCAGGAGCTGATCTCAGCAGGAAGCAAAGTTGCCCAGTGCCCAGAACGATGCTGAGGTCTCTGTTGTTGCAGTCCCCAGTTCACAGCACACAAAGCTGTTAATAACACCAGTGGTTTGAAAGTCTATTCCATTGTTTGCGTACAGCAGAGCTATTTCTTTTGGATGGCTGTGAGTATTTGACTTGGCCCTGGAAGTCTTAACTTATTGCTTCTTTGGATAGCAGGTTATTACGAGGAGAAAACATCCTGCAGAACAAGCAACTACAAGAGAGGGATAGTTTGTAATGTCTTGGCCTACAGGCATAGGAATGTTTTCAATTGAAACGATCGAATATATTGTGTGTGTTGAGGACTTCTTTTTTTAGCTGATCAAAAACTAAGAAGGAATGTGAATACAAAATATTACTTGTCACTTGCATCAGCAATTAATTTAATAATCATAGACTGAGCTGTCTGCAAATAGCTAGTTCTAAATAAACTGGGTTGATATGATGTCAACTTGAAAAACCAGCCAGATTTGAAACGGATATCAAGTATGCTTTCAAAAAGTCTATTACAGTAGTAACCATGTAAGATGGGACTAAGTGGATGCATGAATATTTGAGCTGTCCAATTTGCCATACAATTTACATGTCAAGTGTCAACCTGATGGGCTATCTTGATAAAAGCCTATAAACTATACTGCTGCTTAGTGCAAAAACTTTCCTTTTTGACAGCTCAGATTTGGAGACTTCTAGCTAGCTCTTTTTCTTTTGATACTAAATACAGAGTAACAACTTGGGACATGAAAAAGTACTCTTTACACTTGGAGATGGACTCTGACAGTCAACACCAGAATTTAATATATGACAATACTGTACCAGTAAGGGATCTGCGCCAAGAGAGGAAATGTAACGGCACACAGTATCCTGTGGTATGAACCCATTGCTCCTATTAAGGAGATTATCTCTTTTGTTGCATTTATTGGCTTTAATGGAGTTTTTCCCATCAGCTTCAGTAATTGCACTGGGCTCTAGTGAAGTAGGTGAGTGTGGGTTTTAAGACATTTTACTTAGTATTTAACTTTTTGATCCTTAAGGATAAGTGTCTATGGGTTATTTTCTCTTTGCAGAGAAGATTCTCTCCAAATTCTTGTACTGTTGCATAGAAGCAAAATTACTGTCATCATACTGAATAAAATCCAAAGAGGAAGTTACATATATACACCTCCATTTGCTGAAGTTGAAGGCACATTAGTAATATTTTGCTATTATTCATATTACCAGCAATATGAAGGACAACTTTTTGCCCAAGATAAAAAAAATACTATGGTTATAGTTTGTGTTCCTTTTATGTCACATGGTGTGGCTCTGATAGACTGTAAAATCTGGAATACTGTATCTTCCATTTATGAAATTATTCTCTTTTTAATCTTAAGATGACATTCTTGTTAAATATTCAACTTCAAATATCAACAACTTTATCCTAAATATTTATTTTCTAATGGGTTAAAGAGGTTTTAAAAAGAAAAAAAGGAACATGTGGTTTAATACTTATTATGGGTTCTTATTTTCTTTTTAATTTTTGACTGATACTTTAGAATCATGGAATAGTTAGATTTGGAAGGGAACTTAAATCAACAAATTACTATTGTTAACATATCTCGTGAATTTATGATTACTTTTTTCATCTATCCACCTAAACCCCAAGTACACTTTACAAACTAGAGACTAACTATTACTATCGAACATTATTATCATCGGGGATGAAAGGAGGAGGTGTAGCTCATTCCTTTTGGAAAGAGAGGAAGGTTTTATTTGTTAACAGTGGCAAGATTAGTTCCCTGCTTTGTCAGAGAATTTGTAATAGATTAAATATCTGGGGACATGGACAGTAGGATTGAGTGCACCCTCAGCAAGCTTGCTGATGGTGCAAAAATTTGTGGAGCCATTGACATGCTGGAGGGAAGGGATGCCGTCCAGTGGAACCTGGATGGGCTTGAGAAGTGGGCCTGTATGAACCTCATGAAGTTCAATAAGGCCAAGTGCAAGGTCCTGCACCTGGCTCAGGGCAATCCCAAGCACAAATACAGGCAGGGTGGAGAACGGCTTGAGAGCAGCCCTGAGGAGAAGGACTTGGGGTGTTGGTGGATGAGAAGCTTAACAAGAGCCAGCAATGTGTACTTGCAGCCCAGAAAGCAGACCACATCCTGGGCTGCATAAAAAAAAAAAGTGTGGCCAGCAGGTCAAGGGAGCTGATTCTGTTCTGGTGAGACCCTACCCAGAGCTCTGCATCCAGCTCTGGACCCCCCAACATAAGGACATGCACCCATTAGAGTTAGTCCAGAGGAGGGCCATGAAAGATGATCAGAGGGCTGGAGCACCTCTCCTATAAAGACAGGCTGAGAGAGTTGGGGTTGTTCAGCCTGGAGAAGAGAAGACTCCAAGGAGACTTTATAATGTCCTTCCGGTACCTACAGGAAAGATAGGGAGGGATTCCCTACCAGGAAGCGTAGGGATAGAGTAAGGGGTAGTTGTTTTAAATTGAAAGAGGGAATAGATATTAGGAAGAAATTCTTTACAGTGAGGGTGGTGAAGCACTGGAACAGGTTGCCCAGGGAAGCTGTGGCTGCCCCATCCCTGGAGGGGTTCAAGGCCTGGCTGGATGAGGCTTTGAGTAACCTGGTCCAGTGGGAGGTGTCCCTGCCCAGGGCAGGGGAGTTGGAACTAGATGATCTTTAGGGTCGTTTCCAACTCTAACCAGTCTATGAATCTATGAAATAAGAAAAGGAATTGAAGGGAAGGAAAAGGAAAAGTAGACAGAAAGGAAAAAGGAGACAAACTAGGAAAAATTATCTAGGCATTTGAAAGTGGGCTTTGACTTCTTAATCTTTGCGAAGTCCACAAGTAAGTTTAACTCTCCCTATCTTCCATACATGCCTCTAGTCATGAAAATGATTCTGCTTCACAGAAATTCCACAGGCTTGTACAGTTTCTGGTTTTGTGCATGACCATGACTGCCTTGCTTTTGCCAGAGCTTAGCATCTTGGAAATGTTCTGTGCTCGTTTGAAGCGTTTCTCTATCTTTGTCCCCTAAGGAGCTTGTGTGTTTGCAAAATACCAAATAGTCCAGGACTTGGGACCATACAAAAGATAGTGACAATGATCCCTTCCATACAAAGATATTGCCAGAGCATGAGTTAGATGTAACTTTTTAGATATTTTACCTAGTATACATAAACCAAAAACTGTTTCAGTGTGAATTAGAACCCCAGTTTTTTGAGACTGGGTGAATGCCCTCATAGTCTCAGCTGCAGAAGCAATGCTTGCTGTGTTTTAAATGACTTTAGAAGGGAGACAGGATACAGTATGATGTTCTGGATTACTCCTCTTCATAGGAAAAGGAGACAGGGATTCTTCTTCAGGAACTCTTTAGAGAGGACAGAACTGAACTGGGGTCTGAAATATCCAGGTGAGTGCTTTGACTCCTAAAGCTGTGTCTCTTGGTGCTATTCTGATACTGATGATAATGGATTATGTGGTAGATGATTGTGTGATAGGATCTCTGCCTGCAGTTATATCTAGAGAAAATTTACACCCACAAATGCAGAGACAAGTGGGACTGTTTTAACTTTTAGTTTCTACTGTACGAAGTTGAGCACAGACTGTTCCCCTACAAGATAAAGGACAGTGCATCAACCACTATATTACTTTGGTGTCTCCATCTGCCAGCTGTTTTTATGAACTATGCAAGATGATGGCATATCCTTAATATTCTTTGACAGTACAATATTTTTACTTAGACTGTTTATTCCAGAATGATGCTTCTCTGATAGAATGGCCAGTCAATCTCACAGCATGATAGAAAACAGATGTAAGATTAGGATGCAAAGTAGTTTTCCAGATACTTTGTCCCAGCATGCTGTACAACCTAGCCCTAGAGTTAACCAGCCAAGTGCTGACACATGTCTTATAGCAAAATATCACTCACAGCCACAGTTCAAAGGCCTTGCTACCCTCCAGGGCAATTAATACAGCATCACGTTCAATGGTGCTTGAACCAAATCCATGGAACTCTCAGGGGAGGAATAATGAAGCAATCTCAGAGCTCAGACATGAGCAGCATGCTGCTGCAGCTAAAGTTTCAGTCCATAAGAGCACAGTTCTTTCTTAAGAATGCTTGTGTGACAATGCATTATAAAAAGTAGCCGCTTCTGCCATTAAAATTTGTGACAACTCTCTCACAAGTGTCACTAAATAAAAATTAAGACTCTAGATGTGGATCTCTGCTTTTCAATCTATTTATCACAAATATAGCTCCAGATGTGTGTTCCTAAGTATC
Source organism: Gallinago jamesoni (assembly GCA_025769975.1). NCBI lineage: Eukaryota > Metazoa > Chordata > Aves > Charadriiformes > Scolopacidae > Gallinago > Gallinago jamesoni. The sequence goes on from JAOQGH010000051.1 coordinate 20,504,061, forward strand.
TGGAAGTTGGCTTTTGAATGAAAATTTTAAAGACAGTTTAGAACAAGTAAATGAAAGATTCAGGCCATACATATAGCTTTTTGTATGAAGTTGTATATATACATTCAGTGATTGTGTTAGTAATACTTAAAGCTAACCATAGTACCTTTTTCTTCAAATAAGTACCCAAAGTGATCACATTTCATTTTAGAAATTATGCACACATTTGAATGCTAATGCTTGTATTATGCAACATTTATTCAACTAATGGTGCTATTGGAAGTACTGAGGCGTCTTCATGGTATAATTTAGCACTTGGTGTGAACACGATTTGATAGCCACCTTCTATCTGGGATGTATGAAATTAACTCTGTCTATTATATAATTGCGTCACACTATAGAGTGTAGGGAATAACAACAAGTGGCTTTTAACTCCTGATTTCATTTCAGCAGTTCCCACTTTGATTTCTATTTATTACTGTATGAATGATGTGCTCCCACTGATCCTTTTATTGTGGTTATGACAGTTCAGAAAGAAATAAAAAGCTATATGCAGATGTAGTTCTACACTCTGCTGAACATAACTTGAATATCGAATTGAATAGTTTTATTAAGGCAATTCTTGGGAATTCCCAGATTGGCCATATCCAACAGAAATCAACAGGTAGTCCAAGTTCCATTGCAATTAAGAGTAGCATATGGTAATGAATAAATAAAAAAAGTAGAATTTTAGTGCTTCTAATGTTTAAGAAAATTAATATTTTAGGGGTGGCTTCATGTTCCATATTTTTTTCTTTAAGGAGAAGCTGTGCAATTCTTAGGAAGGCATGTCTACTTCCTGTCCTACAGATAAGTGCTTATGGCAGTCAGTTTATTACCAATCTGCATGCCTGCATACATTTATTTTTGATTAATAAAAGATTTATGGACGAGAAAGGTAAAGCTCCCCAACTCTTTTCTTGTTTCAGATCTGTGGTATCAGGTCCACATCAGATTCTCCATACCTGTTTTCCTCCTCTATTAATTCCTCTCAGGTATGTCAGTTTCAAAAAAATCTCTTCTAATTGTGCTTGATTTCTCACATGCCCATGTAGATGTACACAAAGATGGCTGTTTCAGACTAGCTGCTGGGGTTTCAGAAATCAAATTCAATAATACATATGACATTACTTGGCCTTGATAGGAAGGGAATGATGGTGATGTGAAATCACAGCTAAAGAAAATGTCCTTTTTTTTTTTTTTGGAACAATTTAACCTCTTGCATGCATATTGGTATTAGGAAGAACTGTTTTTGTATTTGCAGATTATATGACTCCATAAAACTTGGAGTGTTGAGTATAAATGATTGCTTTGGTTGCTCTTAATATTATAAGGTGTCTTGTCTGGTGTGTGTAGCCACGGTTGTTGGATAAAAAATGCTTCTAAATAAACTATATAAACTATATTTTCTGTTCTTTTTTACTGTCATGTACTTGTGTTATTCCAGTGAGATGTTTTCTTCTTTTTCTTTTAAAGACATTGGCTTGTCAAAATATACTGATGCTTGCCAAAATTCTGTCCTGATATAAAAATTGTACAAAAATGTATGAAGATGCAATCAAAACAGTGTAAACTTACTTGAGATCATTATTAAAAAATGTTTTCAACTGTCTTTTTACTTCATACTTAAGAAATAATGCAAAGTGAAAAAAACTAGAGCAAGTCAAAATGCACAGGAAAATGTTGAAACAGATGGCTTCAATATTTTGAAACTTTGCTGTGAATTTTCAAAACAGAATTTTCAACAGAAAAAATGCAGCAAAGTGTTTGAAACAAAATAATTTTTTATGAAATGAGGAAACACAATATTCCTGCGTTGTTTTAAGTCTTCTTTTTAGCCTTATGTAAACTTAATAGTGGCAGAAATTGTATTTGTCCCATGTGAGAGGAGGTGAACTTTGCATGTTTTCTAACTCATCAAAAAGCCTTTATGTTACTTTTTTTGTCTCATCTCTCATAGTAATTCCTCTAGATTGAGAAGGAGTAGAGTGGAGAAGCAGTTTGAAGGAGCTAAGGTGCTGGTTGCCGTCTGTAATGCATCTTTCTGACTTTCCTATAAATGATTATTTTGATCTTTTGCGCTGTCAGTTAAGCAAAATCATCCCTACCTGATCATTCTAAAACAGTACTTTGAGGATCTATGGTCAAGTGCTTACTTATTTGTCTTTTGTTATCAGAAGTTAAACACAAAGCAACGCAAAAGTGATTCTGTGATTCTTATAATGACTAATTTAGAACAAATAATTGATGGGCTACAAACTGCTTGGGAAAAGTCTTTGTGCAGCATTAAAGCCTATTGAGACAAAATGTATAGCAAGGATCAAAAATATTCTAGGAAACCACAGTTCTAAAGAAACTAGGCTGAAACTATTTTTAAAAAGAAGTCATGATTAAAAATCTAAAACTGCACTTTATTTGCTCATGTATTGTCCTTCATTCCCTGTAATTGACTATGTTTAATGGGCCTCCAATGCCTCTCTTTTATATATTTTTTTTTCTTTCATAGCTCCTATTGCTTTTATTGACTTTCTCTAGATCAAAGGCATAAGAAAAAGAAAAGAAAAATAGTGACTGAGAATGATGTCTGCAATCTTCCACATTTTAACACTATTTTTCTAAATGTTCTTACCATGATTTAATGCAGCTTTTGCTCTTTATAATTCTAGGAGTCACTGTAGATAACTCTTCTCTACCCTGGGTATCCCAACCTTTCATACATTTATAGAGGTTAGTGCTCTGCCAGCCCTAGTGATAAAATTTCAAGCCTGATATACTTAGAGATTCTAAATACATTTCAGTTGCTTTCTTTAAATCTTATTTGCCATCTGGCTACACAAGCTATTATAGTTTACTTTTATTTTAATTTTCTTTTGAAACTTTGAAAGCTACGGACATAACTGTTTTCCTAAAAGAATGCCAAATTATCATGTGGCTACAGGCACTGATGATTTTAGGAAACCACCAAATATTGTGAGGAAACAATAGCCTAGAATTTCAGAAGCCTAGTACTTGGTGTCTTTTCCTGGGATGAAATGTAACTCTGGGCAGTGTGGGAAATTGTATCTTGTAAACACTTAGGACTACCCTCTGAATTTCATTCCCTATTCTTGGGAAAAGTTTATTGCCCTTAGGTATAAAGTTGTAGAAGTAGGCAACGTATCTATATTTGCAGGATGTAAAATCTCAGCTGGTACAATTTTTTCCAGGATACTTTACCTGTAAGGGAAACCCAGAGAACTCCTGCCTTCTATATGAATTTCCACAGCCTGCTGGTAGTTGTGGCTACAGTTCTCAGGAGCGGCTTTGTTTTGTTGTAGGTATTAGTATGAACTTCTCCACAGTCTTGTGATGTCTCTGTCTTCCCTCTCTTCCCATGCCAAGCCTCTCCTACATCCAGAGGTTTGGCCTCTTTTAATAGTGATATCCTCACTAATGCAATGTAAGTAAGACTTTTGATGCTATGAATCTTTTCGGTAATGACTGTATAGCTGGATTTCCTCTTCTATTATAGTAATATATTAATACCAGTAATTATCCTTGTCTTTAGAAATAATAACAGTAAAAGGATATTTAAAAGTTGGATGGGCCCGGAAGATGTAATTTAATAGTGAAATTTTACATCACCCAAACTCTGTTTGAAGGTACAAACTCTATCTGCCAAAGGGAAAGAAAAAAGTCAACTGGAGACTTCGTTTAGATTTTATGAAATCTTGGAAAAAAAACTACTGTTGTGTTTTCCTCTAATTTTCAGTATATGCATTTTCACAGGTACCTATAGCAGAAAGAATGGATAAACTTATGTACTTACAATACTGCATCTTTTTCACAGAAATGTGAAAAACCTTTCAGAAGTGCTATTTCAGTGGAGCAGTTCATTTCTGTAATTGGTCAGACCTATGAGAAGTGATGGATTTTGGTGTCTAGTAACAGCCGGAGTTATCTTCTAACTAAATGAAGCAGGCTGTTTCAGACTTGACCTCATTTTCATATATACATTAGGAAACCCAGTGATGGTAAACACAGATGGTCTAACACATCATGTCGTGTTAGGTTGTGTTGGTACAGGGCTAAATCTTGCATTGAGAATGAGGATTTTTATGTCAAACAAAGCACTTAATTAAGAACAGATTTCAATATTTAATAGCTACACAGTAGCTTATTAAAATGTTTGCGCTAGTGTTTATGATGTTTGGTGGATTAAATATTTGTTAACTGGAGGACAACTTGTATTGCTATTGCATCAAATCTGAGCCTTTCCCCTGTGGTGCTACAGAGGCTCCTTAGCCTAGAAAGACAGCTTTAATCTTTGTGCGTCCAGGACAGTGTCTGGAGAACTCTGCTTGATTTGAGAAGCAGGTTCAATCAGAAGGTACAAGGAGAATCTGAATGGATGATTTGGTAATCTTTCTTGTAGGACTGCTACACCCGTAAATCAGAAACAACTGGGTAAAATCTCTCTGCTTCCAGCCTAGCAGAGCATCTTCTTCACTATCTAGCAATTGGAGGGTTAATGGAATCTGTAGATATTCCCAGAGCCACACTACATATGTTCACAATCTACCCCAATTTCTTCTCTGAAATCATAGATTGAAGCCATGGGTGGTTTCTTTTCCTGAGTTTTAAGTATGAAGCCTGTTACATTTCAAGCTAGAAATGCACATTTGCCATTTAAATAGATGGGGTTGCAATTTAAATAGATGGCATTTTAATTTAGACCCTTGAAGAACCCACCAGCTCACTCCATTTTTTTTTTTTTTTTTTAAACTGTGGGCAAGAGAGCCATTTCCTTCTCCTGCTACACATACGTTGTCTTGGTATATGGTGAAGATCCCTTACTGTTTTCATGCCGTTGGCTTGTTAAGTGATAAAAATAGAAGACCACAATGACTCTCCTCTTTCCAGGATTAAAATATTTCAATATTTCTCTTCTTTTCTAGCAGCTCATTTAAAAATGATAAACAAACATCTCATCGCTCTTTTCCTTTGGGACTTTTTCTTCCAGATGAAAGAAAAAAATTTCATCATTCAGTTCCCTAAACGATGCTTCTTCTGAGGAAGTCATTGCGGCTTCAAACTCTTACATATGGTATTGTACATACATGCTTAATGCTGTGGTCCTGTGAGAGATGTTAGCAATTTTTACCTCCATCTGTAATAAGTTATGACCACCTGCATCAGCTCAACCATGCTGCTAATGTGCAATCCCTCCTCCATTCCTGCTGCCTTTTCACATTATCATTTACGGAGGGAGTTTAGTGCCTTTAGAGGTGGAAGTCAGGCTGCTACTCATAACCTTCCATAACAAATCTGGCTAGTCAAGGGCACTGTCCGCCCCAAGAGAATGGGTGGGTTTAACCTTTGGGGAAAACATATCATCTGTTGGTGATCAACTTGAAAAAAAAAAAAAAAGCATTGATGTTCATAATCTGAATGACTTACAGGCTATTCAGAGAACTCTGCACAACATTGTGGTTCTTCCTGTACTGTGGGTTTTTGTATACTCTGATGGTGGAGCTACTGGATGGAGTCACTGTCAACAAACTTATGAATCAGTTGTCATGCGAATTTGTAATTAAATCTGAATTAAATATTGCTTTGAAACAATTTAAAACAAGGTTACAGCATTTTGCCACCAAACGTTAAGATATCATAAAATATATATCTTAAATTTCTATAGCAAGGAGCTAAAAATTTGATGGAATGGTTGTTTTGGACAGCAGCAAAATTTTGTCATTGAATTAATGAATTTTTATTAAATCCAGAAATACTCCTTACAGTATTACAATCTTTAGAGTGTAGATTTTCTCAGTTTTTATTTTCTGGAGATAGGTCTGGCTCTGTATATTTGATTCTTCACTCTATCTCCTATTCAAAGGGATAAAAGACATTTTTGTCGCTTAGGGCAGGATCTTATTTGTTGCATTTCTATGATGTCTTCCATACAGGCATCTCAAAGACTTTTGATATTCTTCATGTAGCTTTGCAACACCCTTAGACACAGGCAGCAGCATGATCTGGCAAAGAAAATTTGAATAACTTGACTAATCAGACAAACAAGTTTGTGGCATAGTCAGGAAGAGAATGCAGAGGTGTTCTTTCCAGAGGAGATCTGTTAATTCTTTATTTTATTTTTTTCCCCCACCAAATAATTCCCCAAGCTATGTAATTCCAATTGTTCTGTAATGATTAGTGAGTTTAACTAAAATTTAGCTTTAGATTAAAGTTGAAAAAAAAAAAGGGGGGGGGGGGCAACAAAAAGATAGGCTTGATTCCTACCTGCTGAAATGAAAACTTTCATTTTCACTTTCTTAGAATCAGTTTTTAGAGTGCCCATCCTGGAGATGGCAAGGCATCTCTCCCCTCCTTATGTAAGCAGGAGGGAAGGCAGGTTGTGAAACCTAGAGTGCAGTAGGCTGCAGGGCTGGAGAAGGGTGCCTGCAGGGTTCCTGCCCTCTCAGGCACACAGCACGATTGAATCTCACTATTCCATTCTTTTGCTATTCTGTAAAAGTACAATAACAGATTTTTCTGGTTTAGTCTTTTGCTGCTTTCATTTTCCAAACAGACTTCAAGTATGAGTAGGCTGGTGTAGAAACATCCCTAATGAAGTAGTTAGACTAAGCATTAGAAAGCTGGAGAGAAGTGTTTAAACCCTATTAAGCAGAAGAAAAAAGTAATATAGCTTTTTGGTTGACCAAAAAAACAACATTAATTTTGTTAACTGAATGCAACTTTCAGTTTTTTTGCTTAAAAAAAACCAACCAAGTGTTTTGCTTCTAGGCTTTAGTCATGTGTATTTTTCTGTATGAAAATGCTGGATTTGCTTACAGCTCTACCTGGTTGCATTATCCTTAGGAACATATGCTGGGGTGCAGTAAGTTGGTTTTTTTTTTTATTATTTATAAAAAAACAGCAATAAAACTTTTTACTTATGTCACCTCATTGGGCCAGAGTATTCTGCAAAAGTAAAAGTCACTGTTGTTTCTGTGTGCATCTGGAAGGATAAGCCAGGTCTTACACTTCACCTGCAGCTGGTTTGATACTTCTTCACATCCTTGGAATCTTGAATAATTTTTTGAAAACAGTGGTGGATAACCGAAGCCAAGACATTTGGGAAACTGGTTTAAGTTTAACTCTGTTAAAAGGAGTGAGAGAGACATTTGTTCCGTTGTCTTATAGATATTTGGTATATTATGTAAACCATTGCATAACTGGAAGCAAATTCATAAAGCTTCACTGTCCACTTGTCCCTAGCTGTATAGCTAATCATTCCAGTCATTAAATATTTTCCATATTTATACCAGTCCTGTCGAGAGATCTCAGCTTGATTTCCAGACCTTGCAGATTAGTGCAATGTTACTGAGGTACGTATGACTTACTTTGGCAGTCTAATTAATATCCTGCTCAAATAGTATAACATACTGCAGTGCTGAAATTGGGGAGCAATTCACAGCACATAATTGAAAAGACTTTTACCCATTTGTGCAAATATTTTAAGCACCTTTTTCTGCAATTTGCTTATTTTTTTCTTTTATATTACGTAGTTATTTCTGCCTGAACAAGTTCAGGCCAGCTGACTTTTAACAATCTGCTTCATATAGATCACTTTCATGTTGTTTTTTTTTAAACTAATACTGTCTGCTCTTTTCTACGTTGAATGCAGTGCTGTAAATACTTTAGTACAGGGGCTTTGTTCTTTCAAGCTAAGGGAGAAAGAATGACAGAGAAAAAATAGATGAGTTCATCTTGAAAGTTTGACATCAAGATTTCTCCTTGACCCTGCCGCAAGAAAAAGCATTAACATACAGACCCAGAGTTCAAAATTTTCCGATCCTTTTCTGATCTGTGGAGGAAGATGTAATTTAGGCTTCCTAGCTTTCATGAAACTTGAGATCTATCATATTTATGCCATTCAATTGCGTATTCATTCATTCACACAATCCTGTTTTGGAAGACTTGTCAGATCTTTGTTTTTTTAATTCCGCCAGGTGCCTGAGCTTTGAATGTGGGTATAATTTTGTTTATCTTTGTAGCCCTAGATGAGCAATAGCCTATTTGAATGCTACCTTCTTGAGAACAGCTATGTATTTTTGAGTGTCTTTTTCCAATCTCAGACTGAATAAAAATGGCTTTCTTGGGCCTGTGAGTAACCCAAACCCAATTCACTGACCTTCCTATTGGAGGATTCCTGTAGTACTTGTATTTGGCATAGAAGTTCCTTCTTCAGTGCTTTGCAGTCTCCCTTTTTCGTAGGGACAGTTCTAATGACGTTTAAAAATTACTAGCACTAAAGGGAGATAGATGTAATAAAATTGTAAGGTTCAGAGTGATTAACAGTATTATTTTGGCTAAGGAATTTTGAGAGAATCTGAACTTTAAATTATGCCTGAAGGATACATCTTCTGTTAGTTGAAATCTTGGAGCTGAAATGAAAACACGTAGTTGAACAAGTAAACTGAAGAGCAAGAACAGAGAGAAAAAGTAAATAAATTGTCAAGGTTCTTGGAAGGATCCTAGGTGTTAGATGGAAGGGCTTTAGGGCAGTGGTGAAGGAGATTTAGTTTTACTAGAAATCTCTTTTGGTGTGGACAGAATCCTAGTGTGAATCACAGAGGGTTTTTTTGACTAGCCCACAGAGACCAGATCAGTAGTTAAAGAAAAAATGGATCAATGTTATGTTTCTACCACTTTGATAACAACTGTTTTGTATAGCAGAAATAGATGTTCAAAATGAGGGGATTTGCATTTAAAGTTCATGCAGAACAGTGGTGGTAACAGCTGGGAACTAAACTCTGAGCTCTTCATTCCTAGACTAGAGCCTTAACTGAGAGACTATTCTCTCTGTGTATACAGATCCTTCCTTGATGTAGGTAAATGTTATGGTATGAAATGCAATTCCACTGATTTACATCAATAAGGAACTGACCTTTTATGAAAAGATGACAAAACTTCAGTATCTACTTGAAATGTATTTTGATTTCTTAATACAAGGCCTATAATCCAGAAGAGACCTTGTCTATTGCAGATTAAAATTCATCTTGCTTCATTCTATATCTGGTCTATCTTGTAATAAGGTTAAACAGAGAGAAAGCTGGGGTTTTTTTTTGGGGGGGGGTAATCATATAGCAGTCTGTTAGGTATTTGAATTTGTACTGTATAATACTGGCATGTGTCAACCCTGTTAAGCTTGTTTCTCACAGAAAGACACACTATATGTGATTATGGGCTGGGGGAAGAAAGTGAACAAAAACACGGCAAAATTAATTGCAGTGCTATGCTCCCTGAATAGAATTCATAATGAAAAACATGACATGGAAAGAAAAGTTAATGAAGAGAATGATGATAGCAGAATGACATTTAAGAAGAGGTGAGATTTGGATTTTATCTTTGTGGTTAAGGGTCAGTTGCTGTTACTTTTTATGATTCAATAATATTGAGGCTCAACTATATGGGAGGTTCCTCAGTTGTCCACATCTTTGAAAATGCTGTGACTAGACGGACGGCCACATGTATTTTGGAATGTTTTGTAATGTATATAAGTTATCATTTTATGCTGGTAGCAGGAAAGGATCTGACTGAATTGTGGGGTGGGAGAAGACCTTTCTTTTTTTTTCCTCTCTTTTTTTTTTTCTCTATTTAGGCTGTTGATAATGATCACCAGCCATATGCCATTTCTGGTGAACTCTTGATTCTTTCTCTTCTGGGAGCAATATTTTTTGTGGCATTTTGACATGTTTAGCTGATTCTTCACTTGACATTTCATTAACTCATTGGTCTTGCTTTTTCCCTTACAGGGATGAAAACTGAGAGCAGCATAGTGGTGTGCAGCTAGTGTGAGTGAGGCACGGTTTGAATTCAATGACAGAGTCTTCCCTCCTACCAACCTACTGCTCAAAACATGCTAATGTGTCCTTTGGGATTCTTATACTGCAGCTAGAGGTTGGCTAATAATACAGCCCATGTAGTCTTCACCCTTGTGTTAATGACTGCTATTCTAACACAAGCTCTTGCACAAGAAAGTGGTGAACCTGACTGGGGAATTGTTTTGGCTTAAAAAGAAACTGGCAAACGCCCCTCATTTATTTTTCCGCTCAATAATTTTCAGTTCTGGCTTGTTGCATGGCTGCCAAATGTTCATAATGCTCTGCTACAATGGGTAAGAGCTGGCAGCAGGGATGTGAGATTGTCATTATATTACCCTAGTATTGCTGTAAAAAAGTTATTGTGAAAAGGGAGGAGATGTCTTGAGATGTTTTGCCTGTATTGCTACTGCTAGGTGCCAGGACAAGCCTGCAATTTTTCTTTGAACAAGTTGAAAATGTTTCCCTGCTCTGGAAACCTCAGGCATCTTCCTCCTTGCTGGTTTTGAAATTATTTAAAAAAAAACAACAAACAAAACAAACAAACAACAACAACAACAACAAAAAAACAACAAAAAAACCAAACCAAAACAAAAACACCACAAAACAAATTCCCTGAATTTTTCTCTAATGTTGAGCACTTTTGCAATTATATCCTAAAGCTAATTTTTTCTCTGGATTTCCGTGTTTGTCTTCTCTGAGATTTTGCAGATGCCTTTTAGCACATGATGCACTCGGGAAACATGAAGAGATTCTTTGCTGTAGAGAAAAAGAATGCACCTGGCAATAACATCTACTTCATGGATTATCTATATTGGCCAATCCTGACTGGGGTGGGGAGAACAAACTTGGTTTCAGCTGAAGGAAAAAAAAATCCTATGCCTTTCTCAGTGCTGAATAGGGTGGAAAATAACAAAGATGTTTTGCTGCTCTTGTCTGGAGGTCTACCCCTGTGTGATCCCCTCTTTCTCCAGTGTTAGGCTAGTGTAGTTGAACTGCTGATAAATGCAAGTACATTAACATAAAATTGGAATAACCTAATGGAAGGGAGCACTCTTTTTTTTATTTATTTTTTTTTTAAGTTAGAGATTATTTTTTACCATGCGCTGCTGACCAGAACCAGTCAATTGCATCTATCTACAACTTGAGCTGTGGATTGTTTCTAGTTGTGCGTTCAATCTCTATTCCAAAGTGCAGCGTTCCCATTTTGACATCTATTAACAACAGACTAGTACTTTCATTTTTGATACTCATAGTAATTCCCATAAACACGTATATATTTTTTCTTTTTTTTTTAACCCTTCCATAGACTACTAGCTTTGGCCTTGATGTGGAATTGTCTTGAAATGGACATAACACAGCTAGGAAGGGGGCACCAGTGTTTGGCAATATGCAAAACTGAAAGAACTCAAATGCAACAGAATGTTTTCAAGATTTCTGGCTTGATTGAGAATAAGGCAGAATTTTCCTCACTCCAGATTGCTTCATACTTGGACACTCTGCCAGCAGACAAAAATAAGGATTTTTTTACAGCAGCCAAACTATTGTATTTACATTATTTGAGTATATAATTAAACTATTATGCTGAAAAATTCTGGGTTTGAGCATACAAGAATGTTTGAAAAGAGTTAGAAAGATTGCCTAGTGCTAAGACACTAGTCTTTCTGTTGGGTGCCACCAGAATGGGCAGAGCTCAGCCAGTAGACTTCTACAGGGGCTATAGGAATATCAGATACTGCTATTTCTACTGTCTCATTTTGACCTGCAAGAGACAGTATAATACGTCATGATGACAGTCGTAGCTTGCTTTGTGTGCAGGATGATTTAGACATGTAAATGTCATGCTTTTAAAACTCCAGGAAAATGGCAAATGAGGTGTCATATCAGCTGCCTCTTACAGAATTCCAGTTTCGACTCCATTCTCTATCATGTTATTTTTTTGCTGCTGCTCTTAGCCTTCTCTACTAGTAAATTGTATGTCTGACTACTGGGCTGGCTGAAGCCTGCCTTCTCCTCTTGTTATTTGCCTGCTCTCTGCAGAAACCCTAGGGAGGGTGGAAGGAAATGGACTTGAAACGAGGGGGAAGGAGGTTAGGAGAGAAGTTCAGGAAATAACAGCTTCCTCCTACTTACACAGCTCTGGAATTCTGGTCAATATTTTCATTGATGACTTTCAAGTTTGTTACATTTAAATTAGAAGTCTGGGGAGTTGAAGAGGTGACCTGGAAAAATCAGGACACTGTCCAGAAAGGAGAAGTGGAGCTTCAATATCCAGGCAGAGCAAATAAACTGCTTCAGTATTTACTGTAGGAATATGGTCTAATCCCAGTTCTGAAGGAAAACATCTAGCCCAGAGTTATAGCTGATTATGAATTGGGATCAAGCCAAGGGCCTCACGATGATGTGAATAAAGCAAACACAACTGGCTGTGGAGCGTAGCCCGCAAGATAAGTGCGGTCAATTTTCTACTCTGTTCCCTGCATCGGTTTTAGCTGGAGTAGGCTGCCTGGTTCCGGGCACTGCATGTTGTGAAGGACATTAGCCAATTGGGGAGGTTGCAGTGGTGGGCCAGGAGAATGATTAGTGCCTTGAAACACAAGGAAAGTTTGAACAAACTGGTGTTGTTCAGACTAGATAAAAGATTGAAATTAATTTAAAAATGCAGAACAAGATGCTGCAAAGGAGGGAATAATCTGCCCTCGAGGTCTAACAGCTGAGACAGGAAATCATGAAATTACACTACAGGAAAACAGATTTAGATACTGAGTTAGGATAAACCTTCCTAAAATGGTTAGTGGCATATGAGGGTAAATTGCTAGCAGAGGCTGTTGAATCTCTATTACGCCACAGAGGAAATTTTAAGAAAGGTAAACTATGGATCTGTCAGCAATGGTACAGTTATCATGGTTCTCCCTTGTGGAAGGGGTATGGACTAAAGGGTTTCTCAAGTCCACTAGGGAAACAGGTTTTTATATATATATATATTTAACCTAAGTAACTGTTTGACTGAATTACTAAGTCTTTCTCTCAGCTGGGAGACAGAGTTTAAGGGGGGGCAGTAAGAAGCATAGGATCACAAGATAATTCAGGTGGGAAGGGATCTCAGAGAGTCTCTTGGCCAATCCTGCTCAAAGCAGAATCAGCTATGAGATCAGATGTGGTTACTCAGGCCTTTATCCATTTGGGTCTTGAGAACTTTCAAGGATGAAGACATAAAAGTGACTGCTTTTACCACTGACCTGCCTCCCTCTTCCAGCTGATGCCCACCTGGTGAATGTTCCTCCTCTTTCTTGTCCCAGTGCAATTGAATGCTCTGTCTCCTTGATTTCCCTTTCTATCTCCTGAGTGTGAAAGAGAGTTCAGTGCTTGCTCAGAGTAGCCATATGGGCACTTTGTGTCATGAAGCTGAGCAGAGACACTCTGTGTGTTCACTGAGTCCTAGTTAGTGTCCCCACAGAGACACCATTCTTGACTTGAATTCCTTTGAAAAAATCTCATATTTAGGAGAGTTTGACTGTATAAACCACTGCCTTCCTTTAGAAAACCCCAAACCCAAATTAATACAAAACTTTTATTAGAGAGGTTTTTCTTTTAAGCTCCTTTTTGTGGATGTTTTAGGAGGCATGGGATTTAAATAATGCTTGTGTTACATAAAACAGTTGAGAGAGCGATTCTATGGAGAAGACTGAAGTAGGGGAACATAAGATAAACAGGTGCCTTGGGAACCAGTGATCTGTGGAATGAGTGGGAAGGTGAGGCATCATGGCTGGGGCTTGCATCAAAGGGAGAATGATGCTTATTCTTCAGTTGGTTCTCCAGTTCCTTTTAAATTTTCTATTTATTCTATAATAGTATTATTATGAGCAGATACTCTTGCTAATAAATGGCTTAATCCAGCTTCCTCTGAAGACAAGGAGAAATTTCTATTGGTTTTCATTGGGAAATTAAGTCCCTTTTCTTTAATGACTGTTAAGAACCCATTGTTGTCATTTAGAATGATTGTTCAGAAGATGGCAAGTAAAAGAAAAGCTGGGAATTAGTATCTGATAGCGGTACCCAATATGTGCTAGATCCAAATCAAATTCATGTTTGTATAAACTGTCCAACATATAAAATTGTCCTTGTCCAGCAGTTTCTTCTCTTTGCTTGCTACCATTCTGAACCATTTTAATTGCTTTACCTTCCTATCTGGGCTTTCAAGCTCTATTGGCCCTCACTTTTCTTGTGGCTTCAATAGTTTGTAACCCTCAGCTTGGGGATGGGGTTCCCATTGTGCAATGGGTTTAATAAGTAACGTATGTCCTTGTGATGTTTCCTTGTCCAGACCAATCCTGTCCTTTTGTCGTTTGGATGATCTACTTTCCTTCTTTAGCAGACTGAGTTGAAAATATCCATGCAAATGGTCTCATTCCAGTGAGCTTCAGTGATGGAGGCCTATTTCCTCTAACAGCTGGCCATAAGACATTGTAAAATTGTAAATGCTCAAAACTTTTGCTCCCGTTCCCAGGAGTTCTCCCATTAAAATGAATTTGCATTCACTACCTGCCAACAGGGCCTGTAAGTGAGCCAGAAAAGCAGCAGATTAGGCATAACTATGAATTCTGAGTGGAACAGAGGGGTTGGAGACTGAATTTTTAGCTGAAAAAAAAAATGGGCCTTTCATGAGAAACAAAAAACTTAGTACCAAGTGCTCTGTGGGGCCTTTATATTGAACTGTAGTTCATAATTAACACCTCTGCTGTTTTCTCACCATGGGAATAGAAATCCTCCAAAAAGTTGATTGTGTTAAGATTTGCCCTCCATGTTTTGGAGATCTTCTTCCAGCCAGATCCTCTTATTTCTGTAGGCAGAATAAGTCATTGTGACTTCCTCTTTAAAAAGGAGCTGGGTATTAACTGCACCGTTCCAGTCTTTTCCCTAGGCTTGTAATCAATGGATCTAAAGTTTTAATCCTTTCAGTTTTATAGACCTGCAGAAATAAGTAATGAGAGAAAAGCCTCTTGCATATTTTCACCTTTAAGTGCCCAACTTTTCAGTGTTATGAACAGACCAATTGTGTAGTACAACAGATGCTGTGGTCTTTCATCCTTTATAACAAGGAGGAGGAAAAAAAAAATTCAATTACACATTTGCAACCTGGAAATGTTTTCTAAGGAGTGAAGCTATCTTTCTATAATGAATATTTATAATATGATTGTTTCAGTTTTAAACTATCATTAAGAACATATCTGTTCCATTTTGTTTCTATAACCCATGCTTATGAGAACGTCAACTTGATCTTTTTCTTGTGATACATTTTATTGGCACATAAGAGCTTGTGTTTCTAGTAACAGACCATTTCTTTTAAACAATTTATCTGTTTTCCTTTCCCCTATGATAACTTGGCCTACATGCTAATGATTGCCTGCTGATGTTGAAATGTAGCGTTGCTATTCATGTTTTGTTGAATTGGAATAATTATACTTCACTGATAGTGTTTTATGTAACAGAGACAACATATTTTTGTTTGACAGGCGGAGAGAGAGAGGACTTGCCATCTTTTATTTAGTGTTAAAACTAAGAATGTTGTACTGTGTTGTCTTTGGAGCTAAACTTACTTCAGTGCTTGATGCTGGAGAACTGTTAAGCTAGAGCTAATCGAATACTGTTGTGTAGCTTTATGAGACCTGACATGAGTATATAAATATGGAAAGAATATTTTGGTGGTTGACATAATGGGAGAGTGAAAATAGTTAAAACAGGAGGACAAAGGCCACCAGTAACCTGTCAGTTTAGCCTTAACAAATGCCCCTTAGAGACATGTTTTCAGTGGAAGTCCATAGAGGAGAACGTGAAAGGAAAACAGCACAAACTAAGTGAAGGCGGGGGAACGTTTTCCTTCTTATTTGTGCTGGTTTTGTTCTGCTTTCATTTTTGAAGAGACAAAAGCCAGAAAAAAAGACCAATTCCTATTCCCTTTCTGATAATCAGCCTATAAAAGTAGTAGCTAGTGCCATAAATAACAGCTGTGTAACTGCTGAAAGGTCTGGAAACTGAAATGTGTGGTGATCTATGATAGAACATTAAGTGATGGCTTTAAAATATTATTGGTGATACATTTTCTCTCTCTCAACATAACTCGAAAAGAAAATATTAAGGACAAAATTAATTAAAATGGGCTTTAGATGTGCTTGGCTTTTTCTTAAAGTGGAATTAAAATAGGACCTTTATATGTGTGGGTATATGTATATTTTTCATGACATTTGGCTGCATAAACTTCTTGAGTTTAACATTCTGTACTGTGAGTAGTCATGTTCTTTAAGCAAGTGAAGGAAAACATGCTGATAAGATCACATTGAAATATTGAAAAAATATTGAAAAAAATGAATATAGATAGCAAGATAGAAGAAAGTATTTGAGGCTTTTCAGTTAACATATTTCACTTTTTGGTCTTCCTATTTCACAATGTTTGACTTGAGCTGTGTTGTAAAGTGTGACATAATCCATTGTTGAGGTTTGGAGATCCTGAAAATAATTAGACCATGTTACAGAAAGAAAATAATTCTGGTAACATTTCTCTGGGGTCATTCTTACATCAAAGCAATCTTAACGGATGAGTGTACATCTGTATCAGAATATTTGTCAAAAAAACATAACCCTTGAAAAAGGGGAAATTTCAGGAAAAATTAGCAAATGATTAATTTGAGGACTACAGAGAAAAAAAATATTCAAAAACATCCCTTTACAAATTGTAACTTCACAGTTGAATGTGTAAAGACAAGAAAGAGATTCAGTCTTTATCTTCTACCTGGTTGTTACCAAAAATTTCATTTAATGAGACATTCAGAGTAATTGCCACATTTAGGGTCAGGTGACTGTTGAATGAATTTTGAATAGTTCCTCCCACTTCACTTGTAGTGATAGTGCTCTCGGTTCTTGAACCGTACATGCATTAATTCATTTTTGATTTTGTTGACTTCTGAAAGTTTAGCTTTTCTTTCCTTTGGGTGGGAAGGATGATTGATCACAAGCAGCATTACTGCTCCTCCGGGTACATGATCATGGACTTGACATGCTTCATGTTCCCTGGGGGGGAAGAAACAAAAATTCTGGCAAATGTGACCTTCCTCATGTCAGCATGCTGCTAGTGATGACAGACATGTTTCTTTCATTTGATAACTCCTACCTTTATGGAATGAAGGTTAATTTCTCAGTGTTGCAAATCCTTTCCCTGCCCAGTTAATGATATTTCACATTTTTATTATAAACCTTAAGAAGCTAAGCTTTTTGCTCAGACGCTAACCTTTCATAAAAAAAAACCCCATAGCACACATTGTTTATAAAATAGTAATAATATAGCAAGCTCTGCTATTTTTCATTTTTGTACTTATCACTGGAAAAAAAAGATATAAATTTCATTTTATCTTGGATTTTAGTGTAGCTTTTTTTGACTACATCTTATAGAAGTAATTTTAAAATAGAAACCTATTCTTATAAATCACAATGATTTCCACATTTTTTCTAGATTTTTTTCCCATTCTATATAAATCTTAAAATTACATTCACGTTTCTATTTTGGAAAAATATAGATGATCTTTATAAGTTACAGTCAGGCTGGCATTAAATATAGAATAAACCTGGCAAGTACATGTAACCAAGACCAGTGTGACCTTTCACAGCTTAAAATGCAGTTTTGTCCTTAAGTTTGATCTACACTGATGTAGTGTTATTAATAATAATCTTGAGACTGTCTTTGCTGTCAAGGGTTTTTTTAAAACAATATGTTATTATAGTATCTCATTTAGTAGATGCTGTACTTTTGATAGGGTTCAGCTGCCTTATGCTATCAAGCTTCACTTAAAAGGACAGTTAGGAAACTTTTGAAATTTGACCTTCAGAATAAATCCAAGTGACCCTTGCAGCTGGGATTTTGAAGAAAAACACCCAATACGGTGAAAATTTTGATAAAATTGTGGGGACTGATAACATTATACTGTCTGATCAGTCCATGCATTTTTTTAAAATATATTAGCAGTAAATAGTATGGAAATTATGTATGGCAGTAGTGCTTAGATGCCTGATATGAATAGCTATTTTTAAATGGACAGAGCCTACCTAATTGTTTCATATGAGATTAAAAAGCTCAGTCATAATTGTGGGCCTTAACTGGGTTTGAAACGCTGACTTGGAGACGAATCGAATCAGATCACGTACAAATTCTTATCCCATTCAAAACTGAATATTTTTTGCAAACTATTTCACTAAGTGGTATGATTTTCTGCAAAAATTCTCAGTTGCTGATATGATTTTTTTTTTTTAATTAAGTACTTGGCACCTTCCAGGTTCTTAAACCTAAAAGTGGTTTGTAACTTGTAGAAATCGTAATGTAATTCAAGAAAATTTATCAGTATTTTCCTTCTCATGGGTTTTTTAATTACCCCTACCATCAGTTGATGTCATATGATACCTGGATGAAGGCTTCCCTTCAGCAGACAGAACTCTTCACGTATCCATGTGGAGGTCACTCATGTAGCTTACCTGGGAATGAATAATGCAGCTGTGAAAAGAATAACATACTAGTAGCTGCAAATAAGATGTTTGCACACAGTGACATTCCAGTGACCATGAAGTATAGCTGAACTCTGAAAATATTTATTGCTGGATTGGTCCTTGAGGAGAAAAAGCATCAGAAAAGTGGATAATGTGGTACAGACACAGGGGATGAGTTATGAGCTATCATTCATAACATTTCATTTCTAAGAGCTCTGCTTTTCCAGTGGTAGTAAGCATTTGTTTTGGCTTTTAAACTTTAAAAAAAAAAGAAACCAACAACCCCAAACCCACAACCATAAACCAAAACAACATGAACTACAATAAAAAACAAAACCCACAGAGGAGCCAGTTTTAACTTTGACTGTTACTTAAAAACTCTACTCTGGCTTTACCTTGTACCTCCCTCTCACAAGTTCTTTGTGCCTCTGACTAATGGGCTTTGAAGGGAAGGGCTGGCAAAAAATACAGTCCACAGACTCCCTCGGTTGATAGCATGTGCCTCAGCGACACCAGGGCTGCTTTAGCTCACCTGAGAAGCCCTATATTTCTCAAAAGAAATAAGGAAGATCTTGATTCCCTTCTTGGAAGATCAGTGTAGGCATTTACAGATTTTTACCCTATGTCATTGCTGTCCTTGAAGCCCTTAAGCAAAATTTATACAGTGCTCTAGCAGCTTTGTTTACTTTCTTGCCCAGAAAGAGATTTAGATTATACACTAACTCTTGTCATATGAATGAGATATAAATCTGAAATGCTGATGTTTGGTGAACATTGGGAAAAATTGTAGAACATGTATGGAACAGTAAGTAATGGCTATAGAAGCACTGCTTTTTGAAGTATCACAATGGTTTTTATTCTTTTTTCTTGCGCATTTCCTGTAGTTTCTATTTCTTTAGTGAGACTGTGGCCTTTCCTATTTTCCACAACAACAATAATAATACTTCAAAAGGAATTTTCACCTAGGAATCACTAAGTATTTTACAAATACTCACTAAATCGCCTAGCATTGCTTGTCAGATAGAGGAAGATATTTATGGAGCTTGTATATTAAAAGCGTCATCTAGCATCCCATCAATAATTACATTATTTCATACTCGTTTCTTTTCTTCCAGTAAACACAGATGTTTCGTTTGCTGCTCAGGATGAACTAATGTATTGAGGATGAGACTTTCTTCAGTTTTATTTGTGACCAGTTTCAAAGCTGAGCAGATTTTTCTCAATATCAGTCAGATGTTTCTCTGGCTTCCAGAGGCCCAGGAGGAAATCAGATGAAGGTATTTCATTTTGCAAACCTCACATTTTGGAAAACAACTTGGAGAAACTTGTCTCAGAATTTTAATTCTGCAGAAATTTTCATCTTTAACTTTTTGAATGTGGCATATGAACAATTTTCATGCAGTTAAAATCTAGTGTCCAGTTATGTCTTATTTCTGTCCCATGATTCTCATGGAGGCTTTCAGTATGATTGTGAAAATCATCAGAATGTACATGTCTAAAGAGGTTAAGATTCTTCTGATAGCCTTCAATCTGCCTTTGTTTGACTTTTTAAAGCATGACCTTACAAAATTCCTTCAGTAGTGTTGTTTTATCTGTAATTATAGAGAGAGGTTGATTACGTTTGAGGAACTCCTTGGTCTCTGGAATTCATACTCCACCTCCACCTCTCCAGAGCTTGCTGTTCCCTGCAGCTTTCACACAACTTCCCTGCACCAATCCTCAAGCTGAGAGGCAAAGGTGAGTCGGCCACTGACAAAAATGTGTGTTCCCAGGGAGGATAATTGGAGTTTTGGCTGCTGCTGCTGCTGTTGGGAAAGGTTGAGTGGGAAGACTTGCAAGTGGGTGACAAGCTAGCTGGTGTCAGGCAGAGCAGAACATCTTTTTCCTGGCCAACTTTGCTGTTATGACCCTTCTCCCTTACTAGCGACATATTTCAAGGAAATGTGAGATGGAGCTAGGTTGACCAGATCGTAGCAATTTGATGAGACGTGATTAGATATGAGGCTATCTTCAGCGTTATTTTCAGCAGAACTTTAAATTCTGAGAGTAAGGATAATGTGAGCTCTGTCAAGAATCTGTCCACATGTGCATTGCAAGTTAGAGCCTTTCTGTCCCAGCAGATAACTGCCTGATGACATCCAGAATTGAGAGAGTCAAGTGTGCTCTGTGTGAGCCATTTCTTGGGTATATGTAGACAAACTTTTTCTATTGTAAAACTGATTATTTCAAAATATTACAAGTTCCTAAATAGCTTCAAACAGTAATAGCAATGTGTAAAGCAGGACACTAATGAGGGATCTTCAAGGCATGTTAACAGTCTGATCCTTTTTCCTCTTTAGCCCTGAGGTCATATTTTGTCTGTATGTTTTGCTGAGTGCCTTTATAAAAACTCTATAAATAAGAAGTTATAACTCTGTGTTTGCATTTTCCTTGATTAAAGTGCCATGCAAATGTATTTAAAATGATATGCAAATGATACAACAGCTCCAGGCATATTTTTTCCAGCAAGACCCTCAGCATTGCAAAGGTTGTTAGCAGAGCAAGGAATAAATGAAAAAAAAAAGTCATTACTGGAAGCAAGAGGACAATGAAGAAGACCTCTTACAGTTCTAAAAAGGATTTAGAAAGAGGAGGGAAACGTGTTGGTAAAGAATGCACTCTTTCTTAGTGACTATCATAAAGAATTAGCTATATCTTTATACTAAGGCTTCAGGAGTGCAGGTTATAACCCATGTTATAGTCTCTACTAATTAGAGTTTATGTATTAGGATGGAATTAGATGAACTATCTTTTGAAACATTAGACTTAGTAACTTTCATTGGAGGAATTTATGGTTTCAGTAGTTTCATGTCTGGATTTTGACATATCACAATTTGGTGGTACATTAAATTGTGATAGGAACCTTTATGCTACAATTTTAACATTCAGGGTTCTGAAGTAAGAGCCAAGAATGTGCCTTAAAAATGTTTTACATACTTCATGGAGCTGTACTCACAAAGAGGTGTGGACAAACACTCTGTTACCATGGGGTTTAACGTTTCAAAGCTCTGCACTTCTGCCTTTGTTGATTTCATACTTAGGTTCCTTTAGAATGAATGTCGTCTTGTTTTCTCCATTTCGTGTACATGTGCATACACATATGCGGATGTATGTATACATATGCATGTCAGTGTGAGCAAGATGAATGGCAGTGCCTTCCCTTTTTGAATCTGTAACCATCAGAAAAATCAGACATTACTGAATTACAATACTTAGAAATCTTCTTACTGGATTTATATCTCCATATAGAAGCATAATAGGATGAGGTTCTCTGGTTCATTCTGTATGATCTACACCGGTTCTTTTCTCTTCTTTTAACTGGCTTTGGAGCTGCTTTTGGTCACTGAATTTCCATAAGGCATCAGGATCATACTACTTGGCCGGTTTTGTGATAGTTTGCTGGAGGCAGGAATGGGGGCATGGACTGAAATTATCTTGAGGCACTTCTTTGTTAATAGAGGAGTCAAAACTTGCTTAAGCCTGCCTAGTTAACACAGAAAATTCTCATCAAGGTAATACCTGCTGAAGGATTGTAAGTCTCAGTCAATTATGAATAAGACAGCTGAAGGTCAAAATGAAATGCTTCATCAAGTATTTTTATATAAGCAAGAACAGAACTGTGATCCTGATTTTAACTTTTGCATATTCATTCATTTATCTCACAGTTGAGCTAAATAGCTGTCATTGCAGCAGGAAGAAAAGGAACACATTTATTTCCTACATCTGGAAGATTTAGAAAGGGTAGATGTGACCTTTACTGTACCTTTGTTTTTGTCCACAGAAAAAGGCTCAGCAGTTCTCAGATGGCACAGGGTAAGTCAGATGCAATGTGCTACGCAGCTGATCAAATTCTGTGGCAACTGGATGCATGAGTTAAGAGCTAACTTGGCAGGTACTGTTCCCAAGGCAGCTAATTGTTTCTTAGAAGCTTTTTCATTTGCTCTTTTTTTAAGAACAGTTTTCCTGGGTGACACAGAAGCCAATGCAAATATGCATAATGAGTATTGCTTTAAGTTTCATGTGAGAGGCAGGGCTTCCCTAAGAGTATGTAGAAAGTCAAGGCATTTCCCACAGGTCAGACTGAACTGGAATCAGAGCTCTGGTATGATTTGGCTTTAGACAAGAATAAATGAACACCATGAGAAAAAGCTGGGTTATGTGGCAGGTATCTTCTTAGGTCAGCCACCACTAACACGAGAGAGATTAGGAGAAATTCTTTTTATGATTTAGTTAGGTATTCTTTTTTGTGCCCTGAATGCTATCTTGATTAAATGAGCCAGAAAAAAAAAAAAGCCAAAGTCTTTAAGACATATAAAATAAGGTACACCAATAAAGTCAAAAGGTATGTTAGTGAAGTTCAACAAGCTTGTACTAATAAAATCAGTGATTCAAGAAACTCCCACGTGTGTAGTCTCTGAATGAGAGAACTTGTTCACTAGGTGTGAGTGAGTCACATCACATGCATGTCCAGACTTTTCAGTGTTTTATGTGCATGAGGCTGTTAGAGTGCCACTGAGCTCATAAGGAATACAGAGAGAAAAAAATATTCCTTACCAAACTTCACATATTGTTGGGAGGGAAGGAAGTCTGTAGAGGAATTCATCAAATATGACTAGTATATTTAAATTGCTTGCAGCAATAAAAGAATGAGACATTAATAACAGATAAAGGGGTTCTTAGTTGCACACTTAAAAGCTTATTTAAATAGCCTAGATTAGATCATAGATCAACAGAGCCTCACTGGAGAGAGCAGCCTTGTCTTACACATAGGACTCCACACTGCAGCACTTAAATGAGACTTTGGTGAGATAAAGCTGTTTGGCTTTTAAGTCAACCTTGAGATGACTTTCCCTTTAAAAAAAACCCACTTTGATTATATATTTGGTTTGCATGTTAAATAAGCCGCTCTGCTAAAAATATATCCCTGCAAGGAGCTTATGTCATCTCCCCCCAAACGTGTGACAGATAGTGAAAGACAGGGAAGGCAGAACAGGGAATATAAGAGCCCAAGTTTTAATTAGGGAAGGATGAATTGGAAAGTTCATATTAAATTATCTAACACCTAGAAGACAAAGGCATTAGCTTTTAGATGATAGGAAATCTATGACAGCTAGAGGCCAAATCTACAGGTAGCATAATTATGCATAGGTTGGTGGACTTTGTTCATTCTGTGCTATTTTACATCAGCTCCTGTTGCTCCTGTGTAAGCCTTATGACCTTTCTAGTTATTCTAAAAAACACAGTAAAGTCAGCTAGAAAACATACTGCGGCCAAGGATGACTCCTTCACCCTAGTCCCACTCTGCACCTTCAAAACCAGGTGCAGACTTGGCTGTCCTGGGTAAAGAGCTGGATCTTCAAAGATCCAATGTGCAGTAGAGTTGCTGGCTGCCCCTGTGCCCACAGATGGCACGCGATGTGGAGTGACAAGTACAATAGATATATATTCCTGCCTTGTTTCAAAAGGACATGCCCTCCAGATAAATTCAAGCAGTGTCAGAACCGAAGCCTTTCTCAGGAATTAACAGGAGGCAAAGCTCTGAAATGTGAGATTCCCATTAAATTCTCTTAGCTTTCCATAATTTCTCTGGTTGTAGGTACTTACCCCATGAAACCGTAAAGGGCTTTTTTATTGTTCTAAGGAACTTGTTGGAATAATTTAAATAGGTAGGGACACTGTCTCCTCTGGGTGAGAGGTAAAGGGGCCATGGTAAGGTTGTTATTTTACTAGAAGGTAAAGGATGAAAAATTTTCAGGAGGAAATATATAGAGATGGGGAATAGGGAGTGTTTAAATTTAGAATTCTCCACCGCTGATCAAAACTCCAGCTCTGCCCAAGGGCTGCAGAGAGGAGGGCAGTTTTCAAAAGCCTATTCTTTTTGGTTTACTGCATTGTGACTTTTGTTATTTTGTAATCTCCTCAACAAAACAGGGATCAGAAATGGAAAAGGAAACTTCAACAATGCAGCCCGGCCCCTGGGGACACAAGGCTGATTAATGGACAATTTTATGGTTCATTTGTAAAAAGGGAAACTTTAACAGAGTACTCTGTTTACTTTGTCCATACGATTCATATCAGCATTTCCGGAAGGGGGGGAAAAAAAATAAAAATGTTTGAATGTCTTGAATAGCTTGGGAAAATAAATAGCTTATGGACATCTGCAATGAAAGAGTACAAAGTATTGAAAGATTTATTACAAACATTTCATGTACTAGAATAGTCAGACTGCAGTGAATTTTCCTTTAAAAACTCATATTCTTCCTATCAATTTAATCCTAAATGACACTTACAGATTAGGGGTGAGCTTCCCTTCTCTAAGAGGAGTAGTGTTTACAAACCTAGAGCTGGTTTGTGGGGTTTAATGACTCTTTGGAGTCTATCTATATTTCTTTGCGTGCTTGAGGTACTATGGTTTGATTTGCAGCATTTTTGACTAAATCTGGAATTAGAGCAGCGGCAATAGACAATTCTGCATTTCTGAACTTCAGTAAATAAATTTAAGAGTTTCTGGCTTCTTATTTCCAAAGCTTTGAATGATCCTTACTCATTCCAATCCCCTAGCCCCTTGCCCCTCCATCAGAAGAAAAAAAATAAAAAAGAGGGGGGAGGGCAGTGGGGAACAGATAGAAAAAGTTAGATTAGCTTCTGCCAATCTGTACACAGAGTGGCTGTCTTTGGCACCGAACTGATAGGCCTGTGACTTTTGGATTGTTTTCATATGTATTATGGCTATCATGAAATGTCACCTGACTGGAATCACACGGTGAGAAGAGTAAAAGGTGAAAGAGAAAAATCAGAAACAAAGAAGACATATTGTACAAGGAGGGGTAAACCGAAAGAATATTGGTAGAAATGAATAGAAATATCAAACACCTCCTAGATTTTGATAGATTCATATGTGAACGTATACAAACACATTACTTACATTTGGTGAGTCTCAAGACAATGGAAGTGCACTGGAGTTAAAAACTGCATTGAAACTTCTTTGTTTACCACCACCACCACCTGCATCACGGACGTTAATGTTAATATAATGTTACCGTTATTAATCATGAGATGTGCTTCTCTTGATATATGCATATGAGTTATGCTTACTTTGCTGAGAAGTTAGTCTCAAGCCAAACTGGGGAGGTCCCAGCCGATTGGCGCCTTGCAAATGTGACACCCATCCACAAGAAGGGTCGGAAGGATGATCCGGGGAACTACAGGCCTGTCAGTCT
>JAOQGH010000051.1:20529826-20617270 GCA_025769975.1 Gallinago jamesoni
TTGTTTTTTTGTGGTTGGACTCGATGATCTCTGAGGTCCCTTCCAACCACCACAATTCTGTGATTCTGTGATTCTGTAAATGTGAAACCTGTAATAAGTGCGCTCTTAGTAAATGTACACAGAAACTTGACACTTTACAGATGCTTTTATTTTTCATAGATAAGAGTTGTGATAGGCATGTTTTCACAAAACAGTTGAGATTGGAAGGGATGTTCAGAGATTGTCTAGTCCAGCTCCCCTACTCAGAGTAGGATGAGCTACAGCAGGTTGCCTATACCCAGTCAGAGTTTTGATTATCTTCAAGGACTGAGGCTTCACAACCTCTCTGGACAGTCTGTTCCACTGTTTGGCTACCCTCAAAGAAAAAGTATTCTCTTATGTTTGAATGGAATTTCATGTATTTCAATTTGTGCCCATTGTCTCCTGTCCTGTCAGCTGTCACTGGATATTACTGAGAAAAGCCTGGCTCCAACTTCTTAATCCCTCCCATCAGGTATTTATGCACATTGGTAAGATCCCTCTAGGCTTTGTCTTTTCCAGACTGAACAACCCCAAACTTCTTTTTTTTTTCTGCTAACCTGCTTTCCAGCTGGTCAAGCCCCAGCCTGTTTTGGCACAGGGCATTATTTCTCCCCAGAGGTAGGACTTTGCACATCCCTTTGTTGAGCTTCATGAGATTCCTGTTGGCCTATTTCTTCAGTCTGTCTCTATATCAGCACCACCAGCTGCCACTCTTCCTAGTTGTGTGTCATCAGCAAACTTGCAGAGGCTGAGCTCTGTCCCACCGTACAGGTTCATTCATGAAGATCACGTGGGCCTCAGCACTGACTCCAGCCTGGCCTCCAGCTGGACTTTGTGTCACTCAACACTCAGTCGGGCAATGCAGCTCATTTTCGGTCCATCTCACTATCCATTTATCTAGCCCGCATTTAATCAGTTATCTGTGAGGATATTATTGGAGACAGCATCAAAAGCTTTGCAGAAGTCAAAATAACTGACTTCCACAGCCCTCCCTTCGTTCTCTTGAGCTAGTCATGTACTGTAGAATGCTGTCAGGTTAATCAGGTGTGATTTCCTGTCCATAAATCTGTCTGATTTCCCTAGGGGCTATAGTTACATTTTTAATATCGTTACAAAACAAACCAGAGAAACAGAACAGATAGGGTTAAATCTAGGAAGCTTACATCTGATTTTAAATTCTGGCATATGGATTCTCTACCTGAAGCTATGTGGCACACATAGAACCTCCTACAAAAATATGTCCTAAGAGTATCTAAGATATGCGTATCTTTGACTTCATACTTACTGCAACTGAGAGCTCATACTTGATTTCCATATTGTGTTTTATTTGAGGGTGTTAAGAGAATACCACTGCTAAGATGTACTAAATGTCTGTCTCTCCAGCCCTTTCATGACCTTCTTTATCCCTTGAGTTTTGGGGCTGCCTTACCAACTGATATGTATGGTATTCGTGTTCTTGTAAGGCCATCCTGTCTTACTAGACCTCTATGCTTTCTATTTAGCCTAATTTTATATATGTTTGACCAGCGGAATCCTTAGTCTCTTGGCAGAAAATTTAATTGGTTAATTGAGCCTTGTTACTCTCTTATGCAACAATCATAGCTGTCTTTCAGGGGTTGTCCTTGTCTGTTGTACAGTCTTGTACATTGTGGAGATCTTGGCATTGATAAAATGCTTTTGGCCAGGCTGGATGTGTGTTATTTACTCCTGTTTCTTCAGAGGCAAATATTCAAAGGTTGACTGTAACATCAAACAAATAATCAAGCCTCCAAATGCTTCTGATCAGTTTGTAACTGCCTGACAATGCTGGGCTGAGTAGCATGTGCGTGTTATTGGGCACAAGCCATTGAGCTCTGGAGGGGATTCAGAGGCAGAAGTCAGCAGCCTAAATGGCCATAAAACAGGAACTGAGAATTTTAAATCTCCCTTCAACAGTGTGTGCTCCCAGTGCCTTTAAAAATCTGGTGCTCCATATTTTCAGGGGCATTTTAATGCCTTGGGGTGCCGTTTTTCAGAAAAAAATAACAGGAAGTCTGTGCTTCTCATCATCTTTTAGTTGCTAGATATCGGAAGTATCTCAAGGACAAGATCTCCTGTTGTTTCTACCTCATAAGGGATTTTTTGAGGCAAACACTTTCTTGGAAAAACACGGACCCATGCACAAATGCAGCTATTGAAATACTTTGCATTAAGAAGGTTTCTTGTGTGATGCTGTATGCAAGGCTTGTTGAATAAGACCCCTTCTGGGTGGCCTTTGTCCATCTCTGTGTTTTCATTACACATCTTTTACCGCAAAGAGGAATTAAAGGCCTTCACCTCAGAGGTTCAGGCAGAGTGGAAGGAGGTCTTGTCTGAACGATGATATGCCCGACACTTTTGTTCCTATCGCTTTTCTGATAAGCTCAAGCTGTTAAACTCCGGCTAACCAATCAGTTGAACAATTTACTACCTCTGTGTCATTTTAAGTGGGCTGTCTGGCTGGAGCAGGATGTATTGAAATGAAAGTTAACAAAGTATGTTTTCTTTTGAGGATTTGTCTGCTATAAAGCGCTTGAAGGGAACCTTTGAACGGGCATTCTCATCCTGTTGCAGCTGAAATATCCATTGTACCTCCCACAGCTTCAATAACTGCAGTTATTTTCATTTCCAGCGCATTTGGAAACAAACAAAGTCGAATCTATTTTATTTGGGAGACGTTCATAAAGAAATGGCAAAGGGCTTGCATTTTTAAAATATTTGGCCTTCAGATATCCTCTCCTTTCCAGATCCTTTAAGCCATACTCAGGTGACCCTTACAGGCTGAGCAGCAAAGCCCTGCTGGGAGAGAGGGGCCCAGAGCTGCCACAGTCTCCCTTGTGGTCCCTGCCTATCAACGTCTGCTCTTATTCCACAATGAGGCTGGACTGTCTTGGCAGGGAAAGCTTCATGGGATCAGGTATAATCCCCTGAGGAAAACAATTGTGTACAATAAGAACTTGAAAGCATGAAAGGAAAAGATTTTCAACTCCTCTAAGCAGAGCTTTATTGATTAAAAAAAACAGACCCTGCATCTGCCAGTTTTCTCTAGTTAGTTTTCTATTATGCTAAAAACTGGAGGAAAGCAAGGCTCATGCTATTCCATAAATGAGCTTGTCTGGTAATTGAAAAATAAAATAAAGCTATTTGGCTACAAACCTACTATAAGTTTGATGGCTGAGCACAAGGTATTTGTTTTCTGGTGCAGACTTCTCACGTTTTCTGCTCCCCTTACTCCAACCCATCTGCAGAAATGTTTTTTCTTTTGTTACCTCACTTCCTGAATATTACAGATTCTGGATGAAAGACTTAATTCAAATCCTTTTATCCTATTCTTCTGTAGCAATTCAAGACTTGTTTCAGAGAACATGGGTTCTTCTTGTCTTTTCGTTTGTTTTCCTTTCAGCGTGGTCATGCTGTTGAATTTTAAAACTCTGTGCTAGCTAACAGCGAGATGATCGTGAAATATCTATTTACCTTTTGTGTGACTGGAGCAGGTTGTTTTCTTTAAGACTGAGCATAGAAGCTAAGCAAGCTACAAGTATATTTTTTCTCTTTGCTGATGAGAGAGCCCTTGAGAATATTCTTAAATGCCACTTTATAGGATAGCCAAACCCTGCAGCTAAATGTTTCCCATAAAGAGGGAACATTGCACTTGTGCCATATGTATCTGAAGTACCTTTCTGTGTGACTGGGATATCAACAAGAATTTCCCAGACGTTGCACGGAACTGCAGCTAAGAACAAAGGCACTAAACCGATCTTTTGTTTGCTGTGACTGCCTTGGAACTAACTTTATAGACCTTCATTTTCTTTCCTTCACAGCCTGTAGCCTGCTGTGCAGGAACAGGAGAAGGGCAGGTGCCAGGGCTCCTCTCCCTGATGTAGGGTGATCAGCAGAGTCAAACTATTGCTCTTGCCTCTGTTCAGTCTGAGCCCTTCTATACAGCCTTAAACTGTGTTCTACAGGCAGATTCTGAGGTTGGATGGCCTTAATGTTTGGCCCTGTTTCTGCCTGATCTTTTTTCAAGTCATCCTTTCCCCCCCAACGTGTGTGCAGAGTCTGCTAGTTAAAATAATGTGTTGTGTCATCTCCCTAGAAGATAGAAAAAGAAGGCACATTTTGTTTCCCTCTGGCTACCACAGCTCAAACTTAAGACCACAAGAATGTAGAATAGATATTTAAATCCTACCTTTTTACTTCCAAAGACACTAAATGAGCACAAGGTGCAATTAGGCTATTCTATTTAATCTCAGCTGTGAAGAGAGAGCCCAGTAAGAACAATGTTTCTGACATCTGTCACTTGCACAATCACTTTCCAGGGCCATCAGAACAAATCCATTGCCCTTTCTGATTAGGGGGTGATTTTAGCTAAGCAGAGTTATAGGGTGATACCAGCTACAGTGACAGATAGACGTCCTGGAATGCTTTCCCAATCTTGCTGTGTTTATAAAAGGGGTACATGCAAGACAATGTTAATTTTTTTATAGCCACATTTCTGGGAAGAATCAAACCCTATAAAGAAACTGATCATTCTTCCCACAAGTAATGTTTTGGCATGTGTGTTTAAATTATGTTAAAATTACACCTACTGCTAGAAGTAAGAGATATACATGAGTTTTCACAAAAAGAAAATACTACAACATGTAAGCAAAGAAGCAGGGCTGGGAAATGCAACATCATCAATGAATAATTTGTCATGTTGTTTGGTTTTTTTTTAATTCATTATTTGCAATTAAGGAAGTTCCCAACTTTTAAAGAAAATAATACAGAACAGAATAGTGTTCTGTCACATCAGTGATACCTCTTTAAAAGAGGTCTTTCAAACAAGTGAACCTGCATACCCTAAAGTTCTGAAGGTTGAGGAACTTTAAAAAAACCTGAGCTTCAGTAAACCATAGTCAAGTAACTCCGGCTTTGACATGAGTCAAACCAAAATCCCAAATCCAAACATTCCTGAGCAATGGGAGTTTTGAAGTAGGTATCTGGCTATGAATCTGTGTCTTGGCTGTGTGTTTCAAATAAAGGAAAATCCCCTTTCTCCAAACCAAAAATCACTGGGGGGGAAAAAGGCAGAAGTTATAGAAAAGGCAGAAAAGGCAGGGGCCTTCAAGAGCTGTTAATTGTGATACTCCTCCACCGTATTACTAGATAGGTCATTTCTATGTTAGCGTGCTTACCTTCTATACACGTGTGTGGATGTGCAATAACTGACACGTGCCGAAGGTGAATGCAGTAATGTTCCCAAACTGGGCTTATGTCTTTGTCTTAAAGTCACCTAATGCACACATATTTCAGCAGACGAAGGAGAAGGTGTTTGTGCTGTTGGCAAAGGCAGCAAAATGGAAGAGACTTTGATCAATGTGTGAAAATTCCTCATTTGTGTGTGGCTATAGTAACTCAGGAAAAGGATGTTCCAGGAAATGGACTTCTGGTCCATGGGTCATTAATCAGCTATCTTTGGTATTAGCTGGCCATCACCATAAAATTGACTGACATACAATCAAAAAAAAAAAGCATCAGGGACTTTAAGCTTCCAAAACAATATCTGATAACTCTATTGTAACACAGAGAAATACAGGCTGTACTGCACCTGAGTCTTTACCAAAGCCCTGAGAAGTATGGTATAACTTTCTAGCACACTCAGGATGCAGAACCAGCATATGCATAGATAAATTCAGATGATCTTTCATGAAATCATTGTGAAGAGGTTTGAGGAGCTTTACATGCTTCTAGTATTATAAGAGTGTGATTTCTTGCTTCCCCTCGATTGTCAGCAGCAGTCTTTTCAAGAGGAAAATTTAGTAGAATGTTTAGGAGGAAAGCTTTGAAACTTCGTAAAGTAAGGAGGACAAACTAACCTTTTAATGTAGGAATACGCTGTTCTGTTCTTCTTGCCTCTTCCTAGGCTAAACTTCTAAGATCAAATCATTCTTTTCTTGAGTGGTCAGCAACAAAGATAATGAAGATTAGGACTTGGGAAAAAAAGAATTGGCCTCAGGATGACAGGGCTGTACAGCACAGCTCGTTCTTCCTCCTCTGCTAAAAGTTGGCTAAAACCGCTTTTTGAGTGGTTCCTTATTGAATAGTAAAAATGTTGTTTTGTAACTGTAACAAGTTTTCCTTCCTTACCTCTGCTCTGAAATGTGTTGAAGCCAATAGTAGGAT
The DNA here is from genome assembly GCA_025769975.1 of Gallinago jamesoni. Classification (NCBI taxonomy): domain Eukaryota; kingdom Metazoa; phylum Chordata; class Aves; order Charadriiformes; family Scolopacidae; genus Gallinago; species Gallinago jamesoni. The sequence goes on from JAOQGH010000051.1 coordinate 20,536,031, forward strand.
TCCTGTTGCCTAAAATGAGTTTGGGATTGTGCCATATCAGCTGAGAGTGAGAAACAAAGGTAGTCTGTGTCTGGTGCTCAGGAATGGGGAAGAGACACCTGTAATATGGGTCTTGTTCAGTTGTAGTTTTCATATCCTTTTCATACACTCATTCTTTATTTTCACGTAACTCATCGCGTATCAGTAAAGGCAGCTGCAATTATGCAAATAGTGTCAGGAAAATGGGATGAATTAGTCCCCCAAATTGGTAAATATGGATTAGGGAAGAGCAGAATCAGAGAAGGCTGGAAACACTGTTTATGCTAAAAAGATCATTTCCTGCTGTAATTTGTGTTTCTCATTGTTAGGTGGCAGGGAGCCCAGCGGCCAACTGGCTTTGGCTCAAATAAAAGCAGGCTGTCCAGAAGGCAGATCGCCTCCCTGCCGAATTGAAGGCATGCTATCTGCTGTCTACAGTCAGCATGGAAATGGCACAGGCCTCCAGCGACTGCGTTCCGTAGGTAACTTCAACATTTATCAGAACCGTTTTTCCGAATCAGCTGCTGCATCCTGAGTCTGCCCCTATGCTTCTTTTAAATGGACTCACCATGTTCAACAGGGGGAATCTCACTGTTCCCTTCCCCCTCTTTGTTCGTACGTGCTCTGTGTTAGATCCACCAAGAGGAGGTTTCCTGTTCACTTGGTAAAACTTGGGCTGTGAACGCTGCCTGGCCAATTAATTTTTGTGGTACCTGGGGAGCAACAAAGCCTGAGAAACCAAGTCACGGTTTTCTTTCTTCAATTACATTCATTGTGGGAGCGAGGACGAGGTGGGAATCGCAAGAATAATTTGATCCAAAGTTGTTTTGGCAGGATTCTACTGTGATGGACTCCACTGTGTTTACTACCGATTTGGGATGATGTGGTGCTGCAAAGAGCTACCAATAAACTAGAAGTCTGGGCCAGCAGGATGAGAACAGGTGAGTTAGGCTTCCTTTATGTGTCATAAGGACAGAGAGGGGCAGTTTTGCACTCGGCATACTTTGTGGAGAATCAGCCTCCCAGAACTCTTGTCATTAAAAAGCATTGCCGAGAGAAGTATCGTTTAAAACAGCTGGACAAGGCAGGAGGGAGGCTATGCCAGACAGTCAGCAGGTGCAGAGGACAGCAGGAGGGCAGCAGAATTTGTTATAAAGCTTGCCATTAATGATAACTTTTACTAGTAATTTTATTAGAGGAAAGGTTTTTTTATTATTATTGTTTTTTCATGAGAAAGAATAGTGTTTGTGTGTGAGGCAAACTTATATATTGTACCCTAGGACTAGATCTGCTCACCGAGTCTAAAAGAACATATTGTGCACTACAGAACATGTTTCAGGCTTTAAGTTGCATTTTGCTGCCATGTCAGTGAAGTGTTTCTCAGGTGGAAAAACTGACTAACCTGTCATTTACCAACACCATAAATTCTTTGACTTTTATAGATCCAGGGCTGGGTTTTGGAAGGGAAAGAAGCGTGTCATGTGTGGCTTTTGGTTTTTTGTTTGTTGGATTTGGTGGGATTTTTTTGTTCAAATACTGCTTTAGGTGTCATTTTGGCAGAACAGAAGCTGCCAAGTTCAGAAAAAAAGATTATATTCCCTATGCTGAAGTCCTGTGGAGAATTTCTGCAGGATTAAAAGAGAATTAGAAGAGTCTCCTTCCTCTTTTTATATCCGTGTATACGGACACACAACCATATGTTTCTCTCTGCCAGCACTCACCGTTTTTTCAGCAAATCTCCTTTGCTGAAGTTTTGCAAATGACTGCTGCATTCTTTGAAGTGGCTGTTCCAAATACAAGGGCCTGACATGTAGGACTTCACCAGCTGGATGGTTAAATGCACTTCCTTTGCTGCAGCAGAAAATCTGTTTTACATTGCGTGAGAGACGTCAAGAAGTCAGTTAATATGCTGGCCAAGACAAAATAGATCTTTACACTTATAGTCAATTCCAGTGTGGACTCTCTTATGAGTAAATTATTAATAATAAATATATTAATATATTAACAATAAATATATTAATAATAAGTATGTTGTAGGACTCATGTCATATCTCTAGGAGATATTTAATCCCACAAGTTGGATCAAGAATCTCATTTGGGATTTTCCTCAGGTGGAATATAGCTCTGTGTATGAGAAAATACTGCTTAATCTTCTAGCATTCTGATGGGGAGTCTGGGAGCCCAATAGCCATTGTGATTTGAGGACTCATTCAGTGTTGGGAAAAGTGAATAAATTCTGTATTCCAGGGTTTTAGCATGACTCCTGTGGTTTCTTTTGCCTGTCCTTTTAGAAAGTGTTTCACTTAGACGTTTAGAAACAATCTGGGGAGGGTGAGCTGCATGGAGGAGAGTCTTAATGGGTCACAAGCCAGCTGCTATTCCAATTACTGGGTTGTTTTATGTTGCAGGCTGACAGCTTAGCAGTACTCTGCAGGTGCAACGTAAGGTATAAAGGCCATTGAACATGCAGTATCTGAGGCATGACCATCCCAGACACACCTGTGCCTGCGTATTCCCAAGGCCAGATCCTCAGCTGCAGTCGATTGCCATGTAGTGCCAGGACTGCTCTGGAGGGTGACAGCTAAACTCAGAGGAGTTAAAAGGCCATCAGGGTGGGTAGGTGAGGTTCAAAGTGAGAGAGGCTTAGTGAGAGGAGGACTTCACGTACGTGACTGCTGCTGATTAACCGCCTTTCCTGAACGTTTCTGAATGCACCTCAGCATCTGTGTTCGGTAAAAGGCAAAAAGAAATTAATTTCAATGTGTGTTCTTCACTCCAAAAATTAAGATGCCTAGATACAATTTTGCACTAAATAAAAAAACATAATAATTCAATCTGGGATAGATTCTGAATTCTGATATCTTGGTGTAAAGTAAGAATAACCTAAACACTAGCACTTTGTTTTTAAATCAATAGGAGAACAGGATTTGGCCTGTTAGAATTCATTTGCAACATGTGGAGGCCGTTAAAATTCTACTTTAAAAAAAGGCTAGCTGCAATCTGTCATTTAATCTGAGGAGTCCCTGCAGCAGTGAGATTCAGGTAAGAACCAATTAATGATAATAGTATTAATTAACATATCCAAATGCACATTTCATTTAGCTGTAACAAGATAGTTATCTGTGATACACTGAATATCAAATCAGCTACCAAACCGTGGAAGAGAGACTAATGGATCAGATAAATAGCTAAATATATAATTCTCTAGCCTTAATTTGAGAATTGTAAAGTAAATACTAACTGGGCATCCTGGGCAGATAGCGTTTAAATCAACATCTGTAGAATTAGGCTGAATACCAATTCAGGATGTTTTCTATCACTTTAAATTTAAAACAACTAAGGAATTGGGCTTGGTGACTCCTGCAGGGGACATGTCCAAGTGTAAACTGAAGGGAAATATTGCCTTTACTTTCTCTACCATGAGCAAATGCTGAACATGCTTGTATCTTGGTGAAAACCTTTATCTTACATGTGCTGTATCATAAATTTCCCAGCAATATAATGAATTACATTGAATTACTAAAGAAAAGACTGTGTTTTATTATTTCACTCATACCAATTTTGTGGAAGCGAATCCTCTGTTTTTTGTCAATTTTTTAATGAGCTTAATAAAACTTCTTCTCTACATACAGCCACTTGTTCATAACCCTGGCCAGTGGATAAGAGAAAAATATGTATTCTTTGAATTGTATCAGGCATAGTTATTTTCTACTCCTCAAGGATATATTTATATTAATCATAATACTAGCCAGCCAAAGAGCCTGACTGACATACCAGGCTCACAGTGTCCTTCATGTAGTTAGGACCACTCATCCGTGTAAGCTATGTCTGGACATAGCACGTTACTCAGGGAAGACTGGTTACTATGGCAAAAGTGCCAGCTAGAAGAAAGAATCACTTACACAGATAACCTTGGAAAAAGGACAGGAGAGGAGGTGACCAACTCTTTAACTCCAAAAGAGGTTGGCCGTTGCAGAGGAAATAAAAGAAGGGAATGTTATGGAGAGCATGTCGTGTATCTCGCATAGCAGTCATGCATCCCTGCCTCTCTGCTGAGGTGTCACCCATTCAGCTGAGTTATGGATATGCTGCAGACGTCTCCGCAGTGCCCAGGAAACACATCCTCGTGCTGCCTTGTCTGATGAATCAAGGCCAGAGAAAATTGACTGCTGTGGCAATCGTAGTCAAAGTGGCTGCACAAGGCTTAAGCTTATATTTCTTGCTTCCCACTCAACTCTCAGCAACACAGCTCCCAGAAACCTCTAAACTTTCTCTCTTGTCAAATGAACTTTTCCCCCTACAAATAGCAGTGTCCCTTACTGCTTTATGCTGCCAATGGCCATTTATGTCTTGCTTCTCTGTTTCTGAATTTTCCTGACATGTCAAAGTGCTTAACCCTGATCCACACCCTATCCCAGCTAAGACTTGGGATGCCACTAGTCAGTCATAATCTAGATTTATAGGAAAAAAAAAAACAAAAAACAACAACTTGGAAACCTGTAAATAATCTTGTTCTTTAACATGAGAAAACTGCAAAGGAAACCTTGATGGCTGATTAGATGATTGGCATAACGCTGTTAATGGAAATCAGCTGTTAAGCCATGCTGTGAAGGAACTCACACTCTTGGTTCCCAAACAAAGAGAGGGTCAATGACTAATGAGTTTGAGTTGATATCTAACCTGAATTTTCTGTCTTGGTTTTTCATACCTAAAAAGGGGGCAACAGCTCTTTTCTGTGTCAGAGAAGTGTTGTAAGGAAAGAGCGTGTGGTGCATCAGTATTGCAATAAGTAGAATTGCAACAGGCAGTAAGCAGATTTACCTAATGTAAGAAGTAATCATAGAAGACTTACCATCAGGTTTCGTTTTAGAAAAGCAGCAGAACAAATTGAGATTTAACAGATATGGACTAACAGAAGAATACTTAATTCTCTCTTTCCTACCTTACCAAGAGCAAATCCACAATTAACAGTTTTCTATTACGGGCTCAGCAGGTACAATTCAGAAAAAAATATGTTAACTGATAATCTGATTGGTCTTTCACTATAGATTTTATATGGCTTATATTGTCCACATGGAGGAGGTTTGATAGATAGACAGATCTATCAGTTATCTATTATTAATTTTGAAATATGTAAGTTGGTGTAAAGTTCATTTATTACACTAATTCAGAGTGGTGATGAGGAATACTTGTATCTTAAATACTTATTACCAAAATGTAGCAACAAATCACTAGGGTTAAATGTGATGTTGTAATAAGTGGATTACTAGCCTTTTCAATGGTCTTTTTGATTAAGCTTGGTAGGAGATATAGCCCACAGGGACAAATAGGGAAAATGTTCTTAGATATTCATAGTGTGACTTATAGGGAAAACATGGTGTTCAGTTCCAAGTTACAGTTTGACGTGGTCCCTTATAATGAGACCTGGAAGAGAGCCCTATTTACACTTTGTGAGGACACACAGGGGAAAAAAAAAAAGAGGAAAATGTGGTTTAGGAAGGTCTGCTACGTGGCTTCTAAGTAATAGTTAAAACTTGAAGCAGCAAGGAAGGCAGTAACAGAGAAGGATCTTGGATGGGCTGAAGCAAGCTAGTGCTGGGGACATCTCAAGAACTGCCTCTGGGTGTAGGGTTTTTTGAATCCGAGGCTGAAAAATAGCGAGATCAGGTTGTCTCTCATGCAACGGTAAGCAGAAGCCTAAAGCCTAAGAGTAGAGGAACTGTTCTGCTGTGGGAGCAAGGAGGGAAGAAGAAAAGGCCTGAAGGCAAATGACCAGCACTACCACTTGGAAGACTTCATAAAGGACAGGTTTTGGTTGCCCAAAATCAGAAGACTGTATTTGTGATGTGGATGACTTTGAATTAAAAAGACCAGCCTCACATTTCTGTACTGGATGCCTTGTTTACATGAGAAAGAAAACATGCAAAGAGTACCAGCCAGCACTCTGAGCAAGCAGTTGCAAATCTGACCTGTCAGGCAGCAGTTCTGATAAAAGAAAAGTTCCTTAAATAATTTTTCGTGGACTTTTAAGTATCATAGTCATTCATGATCATTGCATTCATATTTTCTTCACAAATGGATTTCAAAGACCGAGTACGGGAGGCTTATATGGTGCCCAAGGTTTTGATTTTTTGTCCTTGTTAACTTGCTCTCTCTTGATTGTAAATTACTAACTTGCTTCCTTTATCTTCTAAATTAAGATTATCTCTGCCAAATGTTTGTGGCAGACAACAGTGCTACTTTTTATGCTATAGATGAGTTTTCCTCTCTGTATCAATACAGACTCAATAAGGATCTGTACCTTAAAACAAGGAAGCCGTTGAAATGTGCCTCCAATAGCACGATACCATCCCATTCTTTTCATCTAAGATGCCATAATTGTTCTGGTTGCAACTTTAAGACAGCTTTAAGATAATTAAAATTCACTGGTTGTTATGAACACTGTTATGCTTTACTTAGTTTCTGCTGAACAAAATACCTGGGAACAAGTAGAGAACACCTGAAGAGGAAGATAGCTAATGATGGGTTTCAGATACTGAAGAATGCCTCCTGTACTCAGGAACAAAGCCTGAGCAAATGTTTTGTAATTGTCATCAACTGAGGTAAGGATAAAGTAAAGGAAAGGAATGGTACAGTGGACTGGCTTCTACCAATTAAAGGATTTTATGCACTATCCACCTGAGTTAATGAAATCTAACTAAACTTTTAGGCCCTGGGCACTTGCTAGAGAACACAAATAAAGCCTATGTGGGGCAGAGCTTGTAAGTAAAATGACAAATTTCATTCCGACTTTGAATTCAACTGAATCAAATGGCATGCTGCCACACCAATGATCTTTCATGGAATGCAAATAGGTCTCTCTAATGTAGAGAAAATTCACATCATTCATTTTAGGCTTTAATTAGGTTTTAATTTAATAAAATATTGGTACCAAAGCAGACCTTGGAGAAAGATTCTGATATTAAAGCCTTCAAAGTCTCTTTGGAGAACTCTAAATGGTTTGTGTGGTAGTAAATCAACTTGCAAAGTGGTGACTATACAGTGTGCATATCTTCGTTCCATCATGGTTAAAACACGGCCTATTATAATACTTAAAACAGGGAACAAGTGGAATGCAGACCTTTTATGAAAGAAAACACTAAGTGAGTCACACTGTGAGTCACTGCCTCAGGAAGATGATTTCTTTTGAGTGCTGCCTTTTAGGATAGTAGTAAAAAGAACTATCAAGGACAGTGTACAATTAAAGGTACTTTAATTCGCATTTAGGGGCTAGAGCATCTGGTATAGAATTATTAGTAAATAATGTTTAATTGAAAAGCAAGGGAAGCAAATATGACATTAACAATGGATCTATCAGCTTTCATTATTATGGTCCTCTCTATGTGAGTAGATTCAGATAGTTCTTATGTTCCATTCTGGCTGGACTTTGGAAAAGGAAGAGACACTTTCAGGCTATGGAGTACATGGGATAAACTCCAAAATTACTTTGACCCCTGCCCTGTTCCTTAGGTACTCTGGTCCTGTCAAGCAGGCTATATCTGAATGCAAATCAGCTGGAAGTTTGCAGTTTCTGTGAAGAACAGTTGATACTTGAGGATATTTTCCATTTTTAGAGTATGAAAAAGAGACAGGAGAAGAAAATGTGAGGTCCTGGACTTGAGAAGAATGACAAATATGCTTTTATAGGAAACCCTCTTCTATTTTCCTTGATGTTTCTTTAATATTAAATCAAATTACTTGACAGGGTCACAAGTGCACCAATCAGCCTTGATTGGCATGACTAGCCCCACCTGGGACCTCTACCCACACCCACAGAGGCCCATTGTTCCAGGACCCCTATTTAAGTTCAAGCCTTCACTCTGGTTTTTTGCTGTTCCTGAATTGTTGTTTGGATTTTTTGACCTCAGATAGGACTTGTTACCTTGCTTTTCCCTGAGGATTATTGGACTGCAGTGAGACCTGTTGTTGTCACGACCCTGTCTTGCTTGCCTGGCTTGGGCATGGCAGGACTGCATGCTGCTGGGGAGGACACAGCCCTGGTGGTGCCATGGTCTTCCTCAGCTCCTGGATTCTTTTGCCTTCTGGAGCAGCCCTTCTCTTGCTGTTCCCTGACACTACAAAACTGATAATATCTATGTTTCTGCATGTATTTGGGCTAGTTCTACCTGACAGAGGTAGAAGAGCAAGTAGAACGTCTACTTCTGGATCAATTCCTAAAGGTGAGCATGGGAATGGGAATTGGGAAGGAAACAGGGAAAACCCTCTTGATTCTTAAGAAAAAAGAGCTACCTTGCTTTTTGCTGTGTTTTGTTGCCATATTTGTATCACCAAAGCCCTACAGGTAGAAATAACTTTGTGGCTTTTGGAACGTTGACAAATTAATGTCAGGTTGTAATTTTGATCAACAGTAAGTGTTTCTAGAGAATTCCTGATCACTGAGGTGTTTGTGAGAACCTTAACTGGAAAAAGTATCTTGTTTCTCAGGATGCTGTCTGGGAGCAGAGAACTGGGATGTGGCACTTGTGAGAAACATTTTAATGTTTTTGGTTTGTTGAGTAAGATTAAAAAGTCTTGTTTCAGATTCTTTTGTTGCTAAACTATAACCCCCTGAACTGATGTATGGTCTCAAGGGGAGGCATCATTCTATTGCCTTGAGCTTTTAAAGCCTGGGCTTTCTGGCCAGATTGTGTCTTCCATCTGTATTAGAAGCTGGAGTGTAAAGAACTCGGTGTTTTCTGGTAGATGCTTGATAGTGAAACCTGGGGATTTGGTCCTGAGCTTACTGAAATAAATGAGAACCTGAATGAGCTGCACTGGATCTTCCATACAGCTGTAAGAGAGAAGGTACTGTAAGTATAAAACATGGAGACAGTCAGTATATTAACTTCATGCCTAATTTTCAACTTAATGCCCAAAAGCTAAGTGGTGTTTACTCAACTGTATTATTTAATTTTGCATTGGTATTAAAAGTCTATGTGTTTAGTTATACATCTTCCTTAAATGTTCAAACTCACTTTAAATACATTATTTTTATTCATGGTAGGCAGATAAAGCTGTTTTAGGCTGAGCTCAAGGAAAGAAGAGGGGATAAGAAAAACCCTTGACTAGCTGGAAGCTGTGCAGAAAGGTAGCATGCTTCGATGTGGAGAACAGTGGATGTTGCTTACTTTGATTTCGGCAAAGCTTTTGACACTGTCTCCTCTAATATCCTCACAGATAAATGGACAGCGAGATGGACCAAAAATGAGCTGCACTGCCCAGCTCAGTGTTGAGCTGAGTGACACAAAGTCCAGCTGGAGGCCAGTCACTAGTGGTGTATACCATGGCTGGAGTCAGTGCTGAGGCCCACATGAACATCTTCATGGGACAGAGTGCAGCCTCTGCAAATTTGCAGATGATACAAAACTAGAAAGAGTGGCTGACCCTTACCCAGTTAGCTTTGGAATGCATAACAGTGAACAACGAAGTTTAGTACTATGTCCAAGACATGCTTCTTTCAGAGAGGAATTTTTTTTTTCAGAAATGTGTCTAATCTGTCATAAGAAGCTTGAACATTGTGGATAATTTCTCCTCGCTTGTAGCTGTTCCTGTTTTGTACTTCTTGTAATCCTTAAACAATCCTGAGCTGTGGCAGGAGGTTTCGATACAGAAGAGCTGGTCTTCATAAATCAATGCATAAACACTGCAGCCAATGAGGTCTATTGTGAGACCTCATCGTTGTGTCTGGACCTCTGTTTAGGAATTGATTCTGTGCTTGCTGTGCCCACTGCTTTCAAAGGAAGGCTTGCATTTGCTAGGGATGTAGATAGAAATAAACATGGGTTTACAATATGGTGGATCTGTTAGGGAGACAAAAGAAACTTCATGATGTGTAAAAACAAAACCCACCCCTCCACCTCAGTGCCCCCCTCTCCCCGAAAAAAAAAAAAAATCAAACAAAGAAACCCGCTACTCCTAAACAACAACAACAACAAAAACTCCCACCAAACCACAAAACCCCAAAAAAGTCTGCTTTTATTTTGCATCACTGAGAAAGCTTGTTGGCTGAACAGTGTGTAGATGTTTGCAGCTGCTGCTTGTGCTAAATTGTGACTAAGCAGTTTGTCTGCAAGAGGTGTCAATTTAGCATCATCTAGGCTATTGTGCTTACATAAATACCTTCTGTGTAATTAGGAGATTGCTCATTAGTTTGCCACTGTCCCCAGCAGAAACGTTACAGGCTCAGTTTGTTGGACATTGTTATGAGTTGATTTCCTGCCCTGCATTGTTTTCTGCAAATTGCTTCTTGTGAGGACGTGGGGTTTTACTGCAAAGGCAAACGAATTCAATTAAGACAAACAAAGTTTGGTTGTCAGGAAGAGAACCGGTCGGGCAGGAAATGCCAAGCAAAACTACGTTCTTTGGGTGCCTGATATAAATATGATTCTCCAAGCAGCCTGTTGGGTCCTGCTGGCTGGGGCTCCCCTACGCTCACTGCAGACACAAAGGGTTAGTGAACCTGGCTGAGATACAGGAATTCTCATCCAGTATAGTAAAAGAATCTCTGACTTTATGCTTAATTTACAGAAATACCACCTGTAGCATGCTCTAAAGAGCAAGATAGTCCCGAGGCTTCTGCACTGTACTTGGCCTCTCTATAGCTGCGTTGCTATAGGGTTGCAGTGATGGTGTGGCCTGGAGTCTGCTCACCCAAAAGCACCCTATGTGACCTGATCACCACTTCGTGTAGAACTGTGTGCTAAGGGCTGAGGGGGTTCTTCATGGATTGAAACCATGATCCCTCATGGAATGTAGAGGGAATTGTCCCTGGTTACCAGATCAGACCAAGAAAAATGCATCATATAGTCTTTTAAAACTTAAACTATTTGCCAGTTTCTTGTTTTTCTGCTTAAACAAAACAGGCAAAAGCATCATGGTAGGGGCCTTTGTTTTCTTTTGTGTTTTCTGAATTTTAGATTTCTGATTTTATGTAGTCATACTGTAGCCACACACACTAAAGGAGCTTTTTCTGAAGGATAAACCTGGGATCTCTATGCAGTACTCTAAGAAAATGTCAGCGTTGTCAGGCAGAGAGCTTGGGGGTTTTATAACTCGCCTTTCTCTATGAAATGGAAGAGGTACAAGTTAAAATACTTTGACCAACGTGTAGCTCTCCAGTAACACATCATTCTCCTCTGGGGAAACTTTGCTGGTTTGGAAATAGGAACTCCTAGCAGCTAGAATATTAACTGGGAGCTGTTTCCATTTGAAAAAAATGATATGCAGTTTTGAATGTAGCCTTCCAGTATTAAAAAGTTTGATCTACTGTTGTTAACATTTCAGCAGTTCTATGTGGGAGACAAAAAGGATTTTGAACTACTCGCATTCTGATACATCAAAAGTTTTCACGTGCTTTATTTCAAACACACGTTCCCACTGAAATGAATCAATGGAGAGGTGAGGCAGGGGTGCTGAGAATTTTTATGGAATTATGAATTTCTATGTGTTCTCATTAATAGTAGACTTCTGCAAGGTTGCTACTGACAGGCAAAATAATTTATAGAAAGAGGCATTAAAGTCAGTTATAATTTATCCTACCATTTATGTAATGGAAAACATTTTGCAAAATTTCAGCCTGATACTATGTTAATGACTTTCTTTCTAATGTGATTGAAATTACTTCCCCCTTCTGGTCATTGTATTAGTGATGATGAGCTCTCCTTAAATTAGAGGAGAGGCATAATAAACAGAATGTGAATATAGAGCCCCATTCAATGGAAGCATGACCTGTACATTAATTAATGCTTTGCCTAAAGATCATCACTAAAGCCTACCTCTGAGCTTTTACTCTGTAGGCGTAACCTTGAGGCTACCAAAAGTAAGATATGAGTCTTCACTTGGGATCTGGCCTCACTGAGGTTAATGATAATGTCTGAAGGTCCAATTTGGTCAGACATTCTGGTGGCCTATGTTTACAGATAGGCAGGAATGAGGTTTGGCACCTTGTGGGGAGTTGTATTACTTGGCTTTTAATTCCATAGGCTCCACTTCTTTCAACAATTAGCTACCAATTGGCTAAACTGATTTCACAAAATTCCTGACTGAGGTTGTGGGAGGTCGCACTTCTTTCAGACCTTCCATTTCCTCACCCTTGCCTTGATTAATTCCCAGGGCTTAACTAGAAATCTTATTTGTTCTCCTTTCTTATATTTTACATATATTTTCATTCCTGAAGTTCATATCAGCATATTTTTTTCCTTTAATAAACATTTAAGTTTACAGTCTTTAATCTTTTTTTTTTTATTTAAAACCACAAAGAGATGTACAACCTTTTATGAATTCAAATTAAAAATGAAGTGTGATGGAAATGATTTACAGGCACTGTAGCTTAGTAGGGAAAATATACAACTTCCTTGCAGTACATCATATTCCGTTCCTTTAATTTATAAGCAAGATGTAATGTAACTTATTAATCATACAAAGAAAATGTAGCTTCAGTTTGAAAGATTTGTTGTAGTTGAACTTCACATATCTGCAAATTATTTATTCTTAGAAAAGAAAAGAAAACATGCGTAGCACATGCTATTGCATCTACTAGGAAAGTGGATACATCTAGAAAAATCCTGCAGTAAATTACTTTTATTTTTTTATATTTTTTACCTTTTTCCTTCAACCACTTCAACTCGGCTTCCCGTGCTCTTTCAGCCAGCTGTTCTGTCCCTGTGCAAGTCAAAGGTGGATAGATAAAAGTATGAATAAAAATAAATAAATAAATAAACCTTGTGTCATAGCTTCCTCTTAGGAGGGCAAGAAGCCACCTGTTACCTTACAGAGGGATAAATAAGGTTTGAAATATTAAAACATTTTTCAGATTGATATAGAGAGGATTTCTATATTCACAAAGTGGTTCCTTCAACCATTAAGGTAGGCAAAAAGACTGGCAGGGTGAAAAGCTGTGCTAAATAAATGATTTGGCAAATATAAACAAGTTTACTGTGAATATGTTTAATATCTAACTGATACTAATAGAAAAGGGTGTTTCTTTTTAGTGCAACAAGATGTTTTCAAACACTTGCTGCTGACTGTTAGTGTACAAAAGCATCATCTGCCTCTTTTAAGGATTTGAAGCTTGCAAACAAGTGCAGGAGACTTGCAGGCACGGAGTATTTGGAGACTGATTTGCTTAAACTGTAGGCAGATTCAAAGGGAGGGAAAGATTCAGCAGGCTACAGCCAGCATTTCAGTCTGAAGGTGGTGTGGATATCTCTGTGCTGTTAGGGTGGCCTGTGGGTTTCTTTCTCTCCGCTTTCTAAATGAACCTGCCTGACTCGAGACACCAGGGTGCCTTCACCTTATGGTGGTGTTTCTCTTATTAAGAGCAAAGTGATTTTGAAAAGAGATTGTGGAGGAGGGAGAAATCATGATAGAAATTTTGCCTTTTACCTCCTTTCCCAACCTGAATGGGAGAGGTAGTTGGAAGACGATAAACAGAAAAGAGAGTAACCGGGAGTGAGAGGGCAGTGGTGAAACTCCCAGAGGGAACAGTGAGTCTTGTTCTCACAAGTCAGAAGACCTGCAATAATGAACCACTAGGGGTAAGTATAAAGGAAAAAACATAAGGTACGGGAAGGCAAATGCAGTGCCTCTGGTCATGTAAGTTTGTGTAGAACTTGTGTGAAGCAACTTTTTTTAACTCTTTCATTCTGCAGTATTGCAAGGATGAAGTTTACCTCGTGTATTCCCTTGTCATCCAGTACTCTGCTTGCTTTATTGAAGCCTTAGAAAGTTGGTCAATCCTTTAGCGTGCTAACCAGCAGGAGGTGTGGCAGAAACCAAGAGTTGCTGTCATAGATTTCCATCAGGCTTTGGTGTTATTGTTTCTGTGGGGACATCTCACTGCATCAGTCTTTCTGCTGTGGCTAATTCTGATTGTCTTAAAGAAAAGGGTAGCTGATAACACATAATTGAACAGCTGAAAAACAGATCTGTTTTGCTTGACTGGACTTAATGCAGATCTGCTATTTGTCCCCATCAAATTTGAACATTCCTCTTTTCATACAAACAATATGCCTGTGAGAGCAGAGGACTTGTGATGGTGAGCCTTGAGGATTAATGCAGCCATCTTGAAGACTCAAGGAAACTGAATGGCCTCCTCTGTTCCATGTTGCTGGGTTTATTCTCCTAGACCTCGTTCCAAAAATTAATGTGTTAAATGGGGTAGAGTACCGAGGAGCTAAACTAAACAACAGTTGGCTGAGATTCATAAATAGAACAAATGTAGCACCAGCTCAATTTCAATGGAGAAGCCATTGCCCGATCAAGCGTATTTTAGAAAAATGGGATGTGTTAACTTTGGCACAGCACGGTGTTAACACGGTCATGCTGGTGTCTGATTTGGCTTGGTCAGAAGTAGCTCCCTGTCTCCACCAGCCTGTATGGGTGGTGAAGATGGAGAGGCTCCCCGCACGCAGCAGCACTTGTGTGGTATGCTCTCCCCAGCTCTCGTGCTCTTTGGCTCAGGTTTGCACTTTGCATTTCATCCCCACCCTGCTGGAGGACTATGCTTTGAAAGCACAACCTGAGTCTGAAGTAGCAGCTGGCTGGAGCCCAGCAGCTCTTGCCAGGTCTAAGAGGCTTCACTGTGAGGATGGGGAAGCAGGAAGAGAGGATGAAAGGGGAGGAGGGAAGGAGAAGACATTTGCACAAGCCTAATTGAGGCATTCAGAGACCTGAAGTCTGAATGCTTCATCTGAGAGATGGTATATGTTAAAACAAAAACAACCAAAAACCACCACCGTCAGAAATCCCACATCCCCTCAATGCCTTGGAGTCAGTAGTGTGTCTGCATAGAAACAGTTGATAAAGTTTTTGTATCTTCTGCCCTGTTGCATAACATCCCCACCAAGTCCTCCAACACTGAAATATTTTCATTCTGAGCAATACTTCCAATATCTGGAGAAGTCTGAAAATTCACAAGTTTTTTTTTCCCAAGGAGAGCAAAATGAAATTGCGAAATCCTCGACAAAAGGAACCTCCATCCTCCACATAAAAGGAGGATAAAAGGCATAAGATATAGATGATAACTTTGTTGTAGTGCAAGACCCAAAACTCTATTATTAAAACAGTTTATTTATTAGCAAGCTCTTGGAATGAACCAAGCAAAACAGATGTGGGCAAAACTCTCAAGCAGGTACAATAATATATGAAATCATAATAATCGGAGGCAAATGATTTAACATTCAAATTACTGGCTAGACCTGCTTTTAATGTTGCTTTGGCTCAATCTCTGAATAGAACAACGTAGGTTTGAACCTTTTCTTCACCTTTTCTCAAGGAAAATTGGAGGTGCCTAACTGGAATGGCTGATAAAACTGATGTTGGTTTGTTGATTTAGTTCAAATTCCTCGGTGCTGAAACCACGTTTCTGTGAGAATGTGGCCTATTAAGTAAAAATAAAAAACTCACAAGATTGCCATTCACTTGTAGGAAAACCTCCTTTGGGATGTTTCTTCTCTTTCAGTCCTCTCATGCTTTCTTCTTTACAGGTGCACATGTAAGTTACAGATGCCCACTGACAGCAGTTCTGAGAGTGCTGCCCTGGGGCTGGGTAGCGTTCGGAGTGGGGTCTGCTGATCCCTATTTGCAGCTACAGTTTCACTTCAGATTCGTGTCATCTCTCTTGTTAGGGTACAGAGGGGGCTTTGTTGACTCATTGTGCTACCATCTCCTTTACAACACCTGGCTTAATAAAGAATATCGCTTGCTGAGTTTGTCTAATTTGTTGGTGGGTGTTGGTGCGTTGTTAATTGGCACACAATACCACAAGTTAGCATGTTTGTAATTTTTTCTATTAGTGCTCTTCCCACAATAGCAATTTAGATCCCTCCTAAGGACCTCCAGAAATGACAGAACAGCTTTTATTTTTTTGTGTGGTGCTAACAGCTAATCAAGTGCACTTCTGTCTTACTTTTCATTTGCTGTATGATGTTTTAGACTTTCATTTACTCCATAATGTTTATCTAAATTTGGAAACGGACTTGAATTTTTTTTTTTTTAGAAGTGTGAATGATTGTACTTTGTGAACCTGGGGAATCTAGAGAAACGGGTATTTTCCCCCACTCCTTCCTTTACCTGGATTGCTGATCTTCAGATCCTTCTTCATAGCATTTCAGTTTTGAATTGGTGCTATGCTGGCTGACTAAGCAAGTCAAAAGGTATTTATTGCTGCTCCCTGCCAATACTGTGTGGGATAGGTATATATTTGAAAAGCAAGGAGTAAAACTACCTCAGAGCGCAAACTATGAATAAGGCCAGATTTTGACTCATTTTCTAATGTTGAAAAGTCTTTGGACTTCAATAGGACTTCTTCCTTGAGTAAGCATTACTCATAGTGATTAAAGGCTCGATTTTTCCTGGCCTGTGTTATGTAATTAAATTATGCAAATAATTCACTATCCAAGACAATGTGGATTGTGAATGGAATAGTCAATTGTATGTTTTCCAACCTGAGTACCTTCAGAACACGTATTTTATTTGCTGAAGAAATAAATGGGACAATTTGAAATAATGAATATGTTTTAGACTCTAACAATTTCTTTGTGACCAGTAATGGACAAATGGTTCTGAATAAATTATTTGTCCATTTCCAGGGTGGCTGTTCATCCCTCCTGCAGTCATGTTCTATCTTTGCAGCTTGTGGGCTTTACATAAAGAAGTTATCAGCAATCTGCTGCAGAGTTCTCCCCACTCAGTAAATCAAAGCCTTGCTCTTCTCTGGTCCATTTCCACAGAGAGATGATTCAAGCCTCCTTCACTTCCCAGCAGGAGAGGTTAGTTAAATACTTATTTGTAGCGCCTCGCAACTTTTATGAGAAATGTTTACATAATTCTGAAGGTTCTTTCTTCTTTGCTCAGTGACAGGTAGATGTGCCTGCTGAGAACTGGGTATCCTGTCCATTAATTGGCTGCTTACTAATCTTGCTAACGACCCAGGTCTCTAAGAGAAATATTAAACTTTACTGAATCAGTTCTTGTTTCTTGCAATATTCTCTGCAAACAAATGACTATCTGGTACCAGTTCAGTAAACTGAATGATATAGGGTTTTGATTTGGGTTTTCTCACTGCTTTGAGAAAACTTGTGTAGTCAGTGGAGTTTTGAAATGACCCAGAATGTGCACAAAAATTGATAGAAAGATTCCAATTGACTTTACTGGGATTTGGATCAGCCTTGTCAATATGAATCAAGAATTTACGGAAGCCTAAGCAACAGTATCCAGGAATTTGGTGCAGATCCCCTTCAGACAATTGGGCAGGATGTTGTCATGAATAATGCTGCAGAGTAGGGCAGAAATAAGTTTCTATACTTTTTAAAATGGAGGAATATTATCTGTTGAATTGACCGAAGAAAACATGCAAGCTGATCTTGCATATAAAACATGTCAATAAAAAGTGGAAGTATTATGTAGTTCTTATAGATCCCTGTTGGAAGGGATCCTAAAAGTACACATCTTTTCTCTTCATTTCATAGATGAAGAAACTTCTCTCCCCCATTCTCGACTCTACCCCACGGCCCCAGGAGGTGCAGGGGATGGGGAATGGTGGCCTTGGTCCATCTGTAACAGCTCCTTTCTGTTGCTCCTTCCCTCTCACATATTTCCCTTGCTCCCGTGTGGGGCCTTTGCGTGGGCTGTGGTCCTTCAGGATAAACCTCCTCCTGCATCGGTTCCTCCATGGCATCCTGGGGTGCCAGGAGCACCTCTTCCTCCGCTGCTCTTATGCGGATGTTAGCAGAGCTATTTCTCACACTTCTTTTCCTCTCCCCTCACATCTGGGCAGTGTTTGGCCCTTTCTTAAGCACGTTTTCCCAGAGGCACCACTGGTTTCTCCAATGGGCCTGGCTGTGTCCTGTGGGGGCTGTTGAGGAACGGTCTGGAACCACCCGCGTCCGGCTGGGGACATCCCTGACCTCTCCTCACCGAGGCTGCCCCCCGGCACCTGCTGCCAGGTCCCTGCCGCCTGCACCCGATGCAACTAAACATTGTGGAAAGAGATGGTCAATATTACAGTGATGATTGTTTCTTACTGTGGACTTAATTTTTTTTTTTTTTTTTTTTCCCCAAGCATTAGCAAGATCTACTATAAAGCACCATTCTGGGGAGCAAGGACCTGCTTTGATGGGGGGTTTTTCTGTGGGCTGTAAATGGGCTCTTGGACACGAAGTCGCCTTATTTCTTGCTGAGTACTACTTGCATTTGTTTTCTTCATGTTCATTAATTTTCCTGATTAAAAAAAGTGCAGTTTTAAGGAAGAGTATGATCCACAAAGATCTCACAAGGACTGTAAAAAATCTACAAGTGACACAAAAATGTAGGACTTTAACCTGAACCAATGTTGTCTTCCCATCCCAAGAGAAGGAGGGGCTCATTTTACAATGACATTAAGAATTCATTCCCTTAAATGAGGTATGTCACCTTGCCATTTAAACTTGATTCATTAAAATAGTGGCTCATTAGTTATTCCCTTGTGCAGTGTAGAATTTGCACATTAAAGGCATATGAATTTCATGTGCTTACATTTGGGGATAAATTTCTAGCCATCCTTTTGGAAAGCAAAAGGCATGGGGTTTGAAGGAAAGAAAGAAAAAAAAAAAAGAAATTCTATTCAGCTGCCTCTCCTTCCCCCCATAAGTCTTTTCTAATCTGTTCAGACCCCTAATATTTCATTTTAAAAGCTCAAGCTACTGAGACACAGGACCCACTGAGGTAGTGCTAATCTCTTTCCAGACGTGTGTTTGACACTTATTCTCTTTTTTGCCTTTTGTGGTGTAATAGAGACTTTTCCCTTAGTCCTTCCATAAAAATGATCATGTCTGAGTTGAGAAAATACCTTAAATCCTGGGCAGGGAAGAGTTCTGCTATTGTCTGAATTGAGAACACACCTCCTGGGGGCTCGGGAATTGCAATTGCCTTGTGTTAGCCTGGTTGAAGAAATGCATCTCCAGCCCTATTCCAAACATAAGCTTCTTCCCTAAATGGACTGATCCTCCCATTCTCAAATGACACATTTTCAGGCAAAAGCTGTGGGATATAACTCAGAGTGAAAAGGGCTTGTTTTACCATTATATATGCTGTGGGAAAGCGTGGATCAACCAGAGGTGAGCAGGCATGCCCTGGGAGGTGTCCCTTCCCCAGCATAGTGTGCCCTCTATGTTGAATTGGGGAGGAAAAGGCAATGCTGTGAAGCCTCCCTGCTTCCACCTGCACTCATCTCTAGGCAGACACACCTTTGAATCTTGGTAAAGTTCACTGAAGCACTGGAAGGACCACAGCTCCCAGAGGTCTCAGAGTGTTGGGTTAGATTCTTGAACCTTGCTGGGTGAACAAAAAATTCAGTATGGGGGGGAAATCTTAATTAAGGACGGCAAGAAGAAAAAGAACATGAAAATACTAAATTTGTTTGAAGAACTGAATTGAACATTCTGGGAAAGATATTTGATCCTTTTATGTAACACTTAGGCTCATTCCAGATCCTGGCTGATGAACTGCTTCCATCTTCTTGGAATTTGAGGGCAGAGCTGTTGTTCATTTAGCAGTAAATGCCAGGACTGGATGGAAGGAATATCATCCTTAACTAAAGTTGGTTTCACTCGGGTTACAATAATGCAATAGGGAGAGCCTCCTCTCCCTTCCCCCATCTCCCTCCTTTTCTTACTGCATTATAAATGGTTAGTAAAAGAAACGTAACAAAATTCTGATCTTAAAATGCCATTAAATATATCCACATTCCAGCTCCTGTCTTGCCTCTGATTTTTCTTGTACACAAGAAATTCAGTCCTTTTCTCCTTACCTTCTCAGTCTCTGTTCTTCAGCATCTTTTGTGCTTTCAAGATGCTTGTACTGTAAACCAGTTTTCAAATCCTGAACAAGAAACTCTTTCCCATACAACAAAGTTCAATACAAATATAGCTAATGTTAATAAAGCTAACAAGATATGTCACAAAGACCCAAACAGTCAATTTATTACAGTCAAACATCCTGCCCAGACATTTTATTTACAATCAAAGTTTGTTATATACAGTAATCCCTCTTCCCTTGATAACTTTTTTTTATCTTACAGTTTACAAATTGCTGCCTTTCTCTTTGTACCCCATATGAAATACTGAATTCATTTGAGCATGTTCTTTGAATACAATCTTTCTGTCTCTTTTAAAAAAAGAAGTCTTTGGCTGGTCGCTTGAAAGTATATAATAAAAATAATCTGTGAATTTGGCCCTTTTCACAGAAAGAAGTTGTATCACAATAAGTTGTGATACAACTAAATAAATAATAAATAAAAAAAATATTACTGAACATTGTCTCTTGTTAATAAAATCCCCTGACTTGAAATATGGTTTACAGAAAGTCATGTATTTTTCTTACTATCTTACGTTTCATTATATGTTTTTTCCCTTGTAAATATACACAGGAGGAAATGTACATAGCCCTTTCCATAGGTTTTCAGAACATGGCTGTTAGGGGAAAGAGGAAAAGTGCAGAAAAGGAACCTAAAGGAAAAGAAAAGAAGCCTAGCTTCTCAAATATTGAGATGCAAACCCAACAACTCATTCACATATTTGTTATGAAAAGGCTACTTTTGGCTCGTGATACAGATGAATCAAGCCTCTTTCAAACTGGAAAAAAAGCCTTTGGAAGTGTGACTTCCCAACTGTATGCTCCACAGTTTCTAAACTGGCCCTCAAATAATATTACGGGAACACTAAGAAGGAGACCTTGTATTAAATGACATTTCAATCAATCATCTACATCTGCTTGTGTTTATCAGGGAAAACCTGGGATGGGTGTGCAGCTTCTATCTGATTGAGTCTGCATCTGTGAGCAGGTTCCAAGACATTTTATCTGGCACAGGAGAACAGTAAAGTCTTCCTTTCTTGTACCAGATCTGCTCCAGAGATACTAAATTCCTCCATGATAATGAGGTGTCCAGAATAGTAACAAGAGGCCAGAAGTGTATTTTGGGTTTAACTGTGCTGGAATATCTGCTGACTGTGGGCAACTCCAAGTTTGCACCACTATACCTGGGCGAGGTTGGCCCAGAGTGAACAGTGAAACCTTATCAGGTGCCAGATCTCCTGGGCTATAGGTGAGAGCTATAGGATTTCTGCATGTCTAGCACAGCTGTGACAGGCAGAGTGAGAGAAGACTGTATGACAAGTAAAGCAATTTCTCTTCTACAGTATCGTAGTTCCTGCTTATAAGGCTTTTTGCTGGACTTTAATGCTGGTGGTGAGAAATAATTCTGTCTTCTCCTCTGCCACGTTTTGCATGCAAAATACTTAGAAAACAACACTCCTTTACAGGTGCAGTTAATATGGCTACTGAAGAGTACAAATAATTACCTGCCTGGCAAAGTGGATGAAGAAATACATCCCGTTCAAGTCTCTGACAGGTGGAGAGTGGAACTGTGGAAATTCCCTGAACTGTGTCATTTTAAGTTTTGCAGATGTTCTCCCTATGGCATTTTTCTCCCATCTCCGGTTTAGCCACAGCATGAAAATGTTTTGACCAACACTGCGGGCTCAGGAAAGGTCATACACGTACCTTCTTGTGACATGTTTTTCTAACCTCTCTACCTGCTGTGGGTAGTCTGCAACCTCCTGTGCTGACAAGTCTGTGATGGCTAGGGCTGTGATTAATGGGATTTCATTAACGCTTGTGCAACTATCCCCGAGAATCCTCAGAGGTGCTCTGGCCTCCTCCTCACACTGTGAACCTTGTAATGGCAATAAGTGCAGGCAGATATGTTGGAGATTCTCTATCCAAAGCTTTCCCCTCAGGTAATATGGGTAAATAATGATTTGTATTGGAAAGGGTAATACATAATAATTATGGCTGCGTTGTCCTAACGAGGAGGAAGAGTAAATCATCCTGTTATTGCCATCCTAGTATCCCACCTTTGAGAAGAGGTTGCTTCATGCATGACGAGTTGGGTTAGCTGGGACTGCTCCCTGCTCTGAGCACGGATGGGAAGGAAGAGAGGGAGAACTATGTAGACTGGCTGCACATCAGATATTTCTTTCTCCCTGGGAGGAAATGGAGTGGCTTGTTTGCAAAGGAAATGGAAGGGTTGAAATTAGTCGTTAAGATAGATGCACAATGCTGGGGGAAGACACGTGTATTTTCACTGTGCCCCAGTTCTGAGCTGGCAGATGGGAGTGGTCCAAAAGTTATCTAGCTGTATTAGCTCTGCCCAAGTGAATAATACTCTCCCCACCTTTTTTGCTGGTTTGCTCTTGTGCATATTTTACATTGCATCATGTGGCAAGGTCCAGTCTTGGGTTTTCCTTGAAATAATTAGGGTCAAACTACTACTGCTATATTTGCCTGGTAGTATCTCTCTCAGTGTAGAACAGTGCTGTAGTTAAAGGGATTGCTGCTTGTGTATTCCACCTCTGCGATATGTTGAGGTTTTATTGGGGAAGGATTAATTGGTGTCTGTTCTCTCTTTGTTAACTTTTTTTTGAGCACCCACAACTGACACAATCTGATGTGGCTCAGCCTTTCCTGTGCTTCAGTCTGT
Organism: Gallinago jamesoni; assembly: GCA_025769975.1. Lineage (NCBI taxonomy): Eukaryota > Metazoa > Chordata > Aves > Charadriiformes > Scolopacidae > Gallinago > Gallinago jamesoni. The sequence continues at coordinate 20,558,604 of JAOQGH010000051.1, forward strand.
TGTTATCTATATATTGTGCTGCCAGTTCTTTTTGTTTAAGTTTGTTTGAAGTGTCTGGTTTTTATTTTAATTTTGGACTATTGTAGTGTGGTAACATGATATGTGAATATGTCTAAATTTCTTGTGCCTCACAGTAGGAGCTCTGGGAGGGCAAGGTGTGAATGACAGTGACAGTGGGAGATGTGGAAGGCTGACTAACATACGTTATTCATCTAAAACTGCTAGAATTGTAACAAGAGCTCCCACAGACCGTTGTGGGGTCCAGAGGACAATATACGTCTCCATTATTATGTAGTATTTATGCATATTAAGGACTGAGGATAGCTAAGGTAATATAAACTGCCATCACAATTTTTTTTTATGGTGAGAAAAAAAATAATCTGCTTATTGTGAGAAAACTGGACATAAGAGTCAAAAATTGCTCATGGATCTGACAACAGTAACGCATATAGCAGTCAAATTGCAAAGAGTTCAAGGATTCAGGCAGCTTCCCTGGGTAGAGACTGCAAAATGCAGCTTTGTGCCTACCCTGTGGGAGGGGAGAAAGAATAATATCACAGAGGCTGTAGATGCTAGATTGATTCAGGTAGGTTTGAACCGAGCAGAAACTGTTTAGCGTAAAAGGAAGCTATGCAGCTGGTTTAAAATACAAATTCCAATTTCATAAGTGTCCTTGTTTAGGGAGAGGAGCAAAAGTCCAGATACTTGTTAGGTGCAACAGTTTGTTTAGAGGATGCAAGAATCTACACCAGAGTAAATGGTCAGCAGGTAGGTAAGGGCCTGTCTCAGAGGGAACTGTGGGACATCTCTCACAAATTTTCTAAGTTATGTTCTCAAAATCTTGAAGCGGTGAAAGAAGTTTTTCAAGCCCTTTACTCTGATCCAACCAAGGTCCCCTTGAAAATTACCCAAACTCCAAAAAGTTGTTTTTTACTGCTGTGCAACTTTTCTTCTTCCAATTTTGGTATCATTCTGAACTGAGCAATACTGATAATTCTCTGAAAAAAAACCCAAACAACCAAAACCCAAACAAAAAGTGTTTAAGGAGTCTATTTGAGCTTTATATATTCCTTCAGATGTTCTGTTTGCTTCTCTTAAAAATGTTTTCTTCTCTAGGATTTCTGATGCTTTCAGAAAAAAGGGTACTTTTGTTTCCCTTGCTTTCAATGATCTTGCCGGAAAGCTTTGGGATTTTGATGAAGTTGTTCTATGAAATCCAAATTGCAACATATAGCACGTATGTTTAGTACCAGGTTATGTCAGGCCCTGTTAAAAACATAAACGCATTCACTCACAGTCAACGTTCTTTGCTAAAACCTCCTTCTCCTTTTTTTGTTTGTTTTTGTTTGGTTGGTGGGTTTTGTTTTTTTTTTGATTGTTTTTAAGCATCCCAGCACTGGGGGAACCAATATACTTGATATTACTACAGCCTGCTGTAGTCTAATATTCATAAGCCAGAGACAAAGGCTGGAAAATGAAAACAAGAAAAAGGGCAAAAGAAATCATTGATTCTTCCAGCTTTTTGTCTGGGGACTTAAAACACTAAATATAACTTCAAAAATTCCCTGGAAAAGATAATTGGGGTGATAATGGTAAATTCTAGTTTAATTGTCTTTTATGACGCAAACTAGTAATGCAAAGACGTTCCACTAAGGCTAAGGCAATAATTTCATATCAAGTCTTCCAGTCCCATCAAGCATTGCCACTGTCAATGAAGATGGCAGAAGTCCTATAGGCTCACTGTGAATATCCAAGTGTAGCAGTCAGGCAATTGGTTCCTACCTACCTGACTCATTCCATAGTGTCTGATGATCTCCTCTACCTGTTGTATGGTAGAAAACACAAAAAGCTTCAAGCTAGCAGACTCAAAGACACGATTTCTTTCTCTGGGTCTCAAAACTTCAGCAATAGGTGTCTTCACTCAGAAACATTGACACCTGAGATTTCAAGTTGCTAGGAAGTCATTCGCTGGAAAGTGCTGTAGAGGTGTACATGTGTGGTCTCGTATTTAAAATCTAGAGTTAGTTGAAGAATTATCAAGAATATGGGGCTTGGGGGTTGAATGGGTGTCCTTTTTTTGATTAGAAAATGCATATTTCCTGAAAAAAACACACCTGTTGTTCAAATGTTTTATTCAAAATTCTCACTTCTCCAGAATGGAACATGTAAGGGTGCTCTTACATTTAGTTACTTCTCCTCCATAACCCCTTGAGTAAACCACTTGTCTTAGTTTTCAGGTATCTATATTCAAATCCTTCTTCTGCCAGAGTCAAATCAGTGGCTTTACATCACCTAGCAGCTGAATGGCTTATCTTCTTTTCTGGTTGAAATATTTCATTATTTGGTGGGAGTAAAGGAGAAAATTTACTATAATTTTCAGTTAATCATGATGTAAAAGAGAAGTTGCCATGGCCATTGTGTATTTTGTCCCATTCTTATGAATATTTCAGTAAAATTGTTTTCATTTCTTTCTCCTGAGGGTAATATCTCTGACATTCTTTTTTTTTCAGAACAGCTAGTCTTGTTTATGCTGTACTTACTTTTTAATGATGCTTTTAGCTGACCAGTTTGAGAAATTCTGGGTCTAATGCAGAATTAGTATACAACAGTCTGTAGATGTTCACTTGTTTTTCAGATGAGCCACTATTTTGCATAACAGAGTTCTGTACTTCTGTACTTTCTGTCTAAGAGCAAATGAAGAGGAATTTTCTTATAGGTAATGGTGTCATAGTGGTGGCTGGGACCTGCCATTAAAACTCAGACTCATCTAGAAACGCTTGTAGGCCCTGCCCTCAAGAGTCTCATTTCATATGAAATAAGTAACTACAGATAGAGAGAAAATGTGGTGGTCACGCTGGGAAGTGCAGGAGACTTTGGCCAGGGATTTGAATTATAATACAAAACCCATAGCACATGCTAAGACACACTGCATAAAGATAAATCCACATCTTTAGATTAATTATACAGGATTTGACTAGGAACTGAGCTAAAACTAACTGTTTAGGAGTTTTGCTAAAACAGTGGCATTAAGATTCTTCCAAAGAGTTTATGGTGGTTATCATCTACTCTGGTTTATTAATTCATTGCCTCAGTTGTGAGTCCAGGATTGCTGTATTATGATTTTATACTAAATCTACAGATTGGTCTAAGATTCAACGTCGTAGGGGTATGTGAATCAAAACCGGCAGGGCCGGAGCTTGCTAGTTGAAACCATCTGTAATGACTTGTTCATGCTTCGGTTGCAAACTTGAAGGGTTTAAAATTAGTTTCACTTTTGTGTGTGTGTACTCATATTATAAAAGAAATGAAGGAGAAAAAAAAAAAAAAAGGTCAAAAGTATGTAGCCATGAATGCAAGTAGAAATGAATGTGAAAAGTTATTTTGGTTCACATTGATTGACATTCGCTGCATTAACCTGCATTTTCATTTGACCCTGTAAATACGTCTAAACAGCTGAATATATGGAACAAAACCTATAGCCAAGACTAATAAATTGCAATGCCAGGATCTTAAGGTCCTCAGTAACTGTAAATCAGAAGAGCTGCAAAAATCAACTGAGCTGTGCTAATTTACACAAGCTAAGTGTTTGACCTTTAGTATTCATTAGCATCATTAACATTTCTTAAATGATGGCAACTGGAATTTGAGAACAGTACCAAAAGTAAGATAAAAAAATACCCTTGCACCTCCCCTAGGTGAAACACAAAATAATTTGACAGGTAATTAAAATTCTTGTAAAAATTATGACTATGTAGTTTGTTCTCTGCAGAGAATTAGCATAAAACCTACCAATATCAAACAGCAGCTTCCAACCTATGCCAAAATGGACTCCCTGTTAGGAGAAAAAAACCAGGAATCTGGAATGGTTTCCACAACTGTGTCACTATGTGTCTTGTGGTATAGTTCTTTTTATTTTCCTCTCCTTTAGACTGTATTCAAACATAAACAATTTGTGAGCCAGAAGAGGTTAATACCAGAGGAATTCTAATCTGCATATTCGCACTTTGAGTCAGGTACTGCTTTCTGCATTTTACAAGAAACTTCAAAGCACCCTTTGGTTTCCCTCCAGCCAAAAGTTGGGGGAGGGGGGGCACAGGGGCACATACCATTTATTTATCTGTCTTCTTAAGCCAAGTCTCCAGGCTTGGTATATGAACATACACTTCCAATTAAACCTATACCAACTTGTGTAAACGTACAGCAGGCCGATACTCTTGCGGTTAAATGTGGATTACTTTATTTTGGGGTTGCTCTGGTTCAGGTTTCAGAAAATGATGAGGTAATGAAAGCAGCAGCCTGTTCACCAAACTTACGGCAAAAGATCTCCAGTTGTCAAACTCCGAGACAAACTGTAACATATTCTGAACCAATTCCACTTTCCCTTAAGTGTGCCTACTTGGAAGGGGGTTTCTAGGAGTGGGCACATTGCAATGCGGGCTGCCGACAGCCTTCTGAGTCACTGCAAAACACCTGCTGAAGAGTTTGCAAAGTGTTATCTGAATGAATTTTTAGTTGAACAACTATTCTTCTTATAGGTGGGGTTTTTTGGTTGTTTTGTGGTTTTTGTTTTTTTTTTTTTTGTGGGACCTTGTTTTTAAGAAAGATGTAAGCATCTTACAAAACTTCGTTATCTCTTTTGTACTATTTCTGTCTGGCAGGTGGAGCATAAATTAGTAAAATTTATCCTCATTTGAAACTGTGAGTTTTACTATAGTTCTCAATAGAGCATAGCTTCTCAGACATTAGTTGACTTTTTCAGAACAGGCTTTTGGCAGATTTGAAGCAGTAGCAATGTCCCAAGCAAGCTGTCTTGATGACACAGATGACTTTGTCATGACTGGATGTCTTTAGTGCATAATCGTGTTTCCAAGGTAAACAATCACTGTCCTAAATCAAATATTTTCTTGTTGTTTTGGCAAATGATCCCAGTTGAACAGACCACTAATGAAAATAACCACAGTTCAGACATTTGAATACTCACTTGCTAGTTATAGAAATAGGTACCAGGTAGAGGTCTGTACACACAGAATTTGCAAAATGCTTATGAATCCTTTGAGGTAAAAAGCACATTTTTTTTGACAGGAAACAGTGATTTTCTGCTCAATTAGCTTAGAAATTTCTCAAAAAATCAGTCTTTGCTCTTACTTATTCCTCTGAATTTGGTGATTTGGAATTTCTAGGTAGTGGAATATAATGTCATTTTCAGTTTCTCAGTGAGCAGAAAAATAATAATAATAATAATAATGTCAGATGTATTTCCTGTCTTGTCCATACTAATGAATTTAATTTGGAGTGTACGGGATTCCCATCTAGCCCATGACAATACACCATATGATAAGAAATCTCCTGGAAATGACAGACTATGTAAGGAATGAACTGCTAGCTGGTGTGATTAATGAGGAAGAATTTGATGCCTAAAACGTGATTATCACCTACTTAAGATTATTTTATTTTGTGTTTTAGACTGTGACAAAATTCTGAAGCTAAAGGATGAATTTTGTTGTTATTAAAGCAATACAGGAAGATCTTAAGAGCTAGACTGAAATTCTCACCTTTTTAGTAGGTCTTGAATCAGCCCTAGGGTGTGAAATATGCTTTCCAAACAGATGGTCTGAGGTATTTTTCTGTATTCCCTGATTCATTCCATGAACCTGTTATTGAGAATGAGAGCAGTGAAGAATCACAGCCACGAATGGAGAGGCAGTCTCAGAGGTAGCTCATGCTGGCGCGTAACAAGGCCACCGACGTTATGAGGGTTCAGCAGCGGAGCACAACAGCCATTCCAGCTACTCCGTGTGCTCCTGCAGCGGACTGCGGCACAGGGCTCACCTCACAGGAACCATTTCTGTAATGCTTTGGGATTTCCTGCTCAAAGTCTGCTAGTTGTTAGGTGATCTTCTCACCCTTTTGGCACCAGTGTGACCAGATGGGTACAGAAGAGGGAGATGGCCCAGTGGTTTCACAGGAATTGGGCTATTCAGAGATGCCACGTCTCCTCTGCAATAGGAGATGAAGGCGTAGCACCTGGAGCCTGCTTCCTGCCAATCTGGTTGGTCCCGTTAAGCAGTGAACCCATATGTCTAAGGAGAACTTGTAGGTACTGAGTCAGTCCTTGTCCTCTGTGTCTTTGGGTCATAATGTATGATGTTTACATTGTGCAATGTACTGACCCAGGTCTGGAAAATCTTTTCAGCTGAGCCTGAATACAAAAAACAATTCTTTAACTGCAGCTTCTCAGAAGTGAACCCTTCTAGTCTGTGACAGAGATGTCCCACTTGCTTTTTCGTGCTCCTTCGTGTCCGCTTCAGTCTGCTTAGACGCTTTTCTCTGTTCTGTTGTTTTTCAGAGGTTCTCTGCCCATGCTATAAAACCAATCTTTCTACTTAACGCCTTCTTGGTATGGCAAAGCTTGGCGCACAGCACAGAAGAACCTTGAGCTTGCTCTGGCTTAACTTCTCTGCTCATTCACAGTTGTGGTGGCTCAGAGACTGGTATTTGTCTCTGGTACAAGGTGAGGAGCGGGCGCAAACTGTTAATGTCTAATGCTGGGGAGAGGGTAAGGCTGCACAAATCAACTTTCCCCTGTCACTTCTGTGTTTCATACCCTGCCCCAGGGATCCCACATGTCCCAGAGACATCACATCTGACACTTTGTTGACGTACTGAAGGTCAGTAGGGACTAAAACTAGAGATGGTGGCCGACTGGTGACTGAGCTCCCTCTTTTATCAAAAACCTGCAAGGAAAGAGCTGGTGACCTGTAGAATAACAATTTTTGTTTGCTGGACTCTGTGTGCTGACTTCCCTCAATCAGTTGCTTCTTTTGAATGGGCCTTGGAGGAATGAATACTGGGTTATAGCAGTTAACACCTCCAAGATGTCTTTGTTGTATGTTGCTTTAAATATCAGTACTTCCCTGTGAGTTCATTAATTTTGATTTCATGAAAATCACTGCTATACATCCAGAAACAAGTAAGAGGGGCTAAACTGTAGCAGCTTTGTGGGTTTTTTAATGATCAGTAGAAGCAAGAGCAAATGTAATACCGATGCCTTCATGAACAGTACATACGGAAACTTTCCCAGACTCCCTGGAATTGGATTTTGCCTTGTGTTTATTACTAGCATGTCTGCAGATCAGATTTAGACTTTCTCCCATACATTGAAATATAATTTCATGGCTCCTTTTTTTCTCCCAGTTTTGATTCATAAGTGTAATCCAGTACAGGGTGTGCCAAAAATTTACGCAACAGTCCAAAACGAATAATAAGGCTATTTGGTCAGATTCTATCATCAGTTGAGTCAGATTTGTACACCCTGATTAAATCAGGGCATATACGACACATTTAAATATCACATGGCCTGGCAGAGGGAGAGATACTAGGAGGTCACAATTTGTTTCCAACAAATGAAAACAGTCAGGTTTGGACCCATGAATAAAACATAGACTTCGTCAGTGCAGAGATTTAGCTAGATGATCCAACGCTACATAGACTGCATCAAAAGAAATTCCTGGGAATGAGTTTACCTCAGTAGCACCTGAATCTCTCCGGTTGCCCATTAATTATTTCTCTGTTTATTTACCACTGGTGGAATACTGCACTGTAAGGTGCAGATCCTGCAAACTATTATGTGAGCATTCAGTTTGTTTGTGTGGGAAATCACGTGTATAAAAGTTTGTGGCATCAAGATCAAAAATGACAATATTAAAATGAAGGAAAGAATGAAACATGCAGTTATTCTTTCTGAACTGAAACATACCAATAAAATATTTTCTATTTTTTTTTATTTACCCTGCACATTAACGCTCATTATTTAACTCATACTTTGAGGAGGCGATGTACAAGTGGTAGAAAACATTTCTCTGTTGGATTTCTACTGTGGCTTGCACACCTGAATCAGAAGGTTGTTTAATATAATGTAGGCCTTTCACTGTGGAAACTGTTAGCAAAATTTATCTCCTTGAGACAGTCCCTCTCCATCTTGTACCCATCATTCTCTAAGCCATTATTTTAACTTAAGCTTTCGTGCTTATTCTGGATAATTCACTTGGTCTCTAAGGACATTCTCCCCTGACTCCTTTGTTGCTGGAAACCAATTTAGTACTGACAGGCAGAGTCCTGTGTAGGTGTGGGAAGAAACATACACCTCGTATAGATAAAAACCAGAAGTTTTTATAGGTAAGGTTATGAGGTAGGAGGAGATTAGCTTAGGGGAGAGTCTTTCTACTTGTTTTGAAGAAAAATACATATATTCCTGCAATGGTTTAAGGTAAGAGATTATTTTCATAATTCATCTGCATGAATATTTACACAGCGCTTGCATCTAAGAACCATGTGCTTGCCACTCCAAATGGCTATGATGACCATCAGGTTTCATTTCAGGAGAGTCCTTGGAAATGCACACTTCTAATTGTAACATTTTGAGAAGTTTTTTACTGCAGTTTCACCAAAAGAGAAATGTTCTATGGGAACATATTGACTTTGACGAAATTTGGCAGGAAACAGTGCCTAGATAAATGGTTATAAATATTTTTTTCTTGTTTTGATAAGATGATAAGGTATTTTGACTTTGTTATATTAAAACATTTTGTTTGTGCCTGTTGGCTTTTGTATTTACCTTACTGAAACATTAACATTTTTTCTGTCTGCAAAACTATTTTCATTTTGAATTGGACCAAAAGGGAATGCCTAAATTTTTGAATTTCAAGAGAAATGGAAGTTCAGTTCCTTTGGAAAGTAGAGACTGGGCATAGAAAGATAGATTTGGAGCCGTTAGGTACTTAAAGCTTGTGACTACTTTTCTTATGAAATCATCAGACTTTTGTGGCTTGCTTTGTAAACTCTATCTAAATAATCACAACTACTGTGTGTCTAATTTGTGTATGCTATTACCACAGACAGAGACATGGAAGATGATGCAGTGGCCTAACTTGTGTAAGAAAACAACCTTGTTCCTGGAGGGTTTTTTTTGTATGGCATATCTGATAGGCAGAAGTAATCCCATGGATTTGCCTTAGGATTGCAGGATGACTTTTGAGGTTTAGTTGGGAAAAAAAATGTGGGCCATTGTTTCCACCATTTATTTTTATGCGTATACAAGGCAATTTAATGGATTTTTGTCTGATTGACCTGAGGGTAATGGAGAACAGAGCAAGACACTCCCACCTTAAAAGGTTTCTCCTCCTAATTGTTTTCTATTTACAGGCAGTAGATTGAATTTTAGGTCTCTGGTCTTTCAATTTATTCTGTAACCACAAAGCAAACAAGTATCAGCCAAACAAATAAAACTAGACAGCTGCAGTACTATATTGTATGTGTTCATGCATCTTAGAGTGATTCTATACATTGTGCATTTAGGGACACCTAAAAATGTCAAGAGAAGTTAATGCTTCTTTACTGTGCTCCTTGCTTCCCAACATTTGAGAGAGAGAGTGTAGTTTTGTTCTTTAGACCAGTCACCATGTTCTTCTTCAGTTCATCCATCTGCAGTCTGTTCCTTCTGCTTCATGTTGGCGATGAATTATACTCTGCTTCCTCCATCTAATCCTTTTCATTTATTTATATTTTATGGAGGAAACATAAAAGACTCCTCATAAAAATCCAACTGTTTTTGATAAACCTTGTCATGTGCAAATAATGGAGCCTTGTCAAGCACAAGCCTTGCTGGAAATTTATGCCTTCTAATAATAATAACGGGAGAGAATCAGGAACAAATAAGGAATATATTGAATTGGATTCAAAGCATGTTTATGGTTTTAAATTGGTGGCAATAAAGTATTTTTTTTTATCCAGAAATGTTTTTACATGTTAGTGTAATTCAAATACCATGTTGTGCTTGAACTCTGCAATATTTAGCCTAGCAGAGCTATGCAAAGCATCTTGTGCTATAGCACAGTAGAGCAGAGTAACTTCTCTTCCCAAGGTTTGGTGGTGGGGAGAGGAAAAGATATGCCCGACTTATTAAACAAGAGGAAACAAGCCAGAATTTGGGGCACAGAAGCAAACTGGTGGTCAGCTGAGGCTTATCTGTGGATTAGCAAAAAATGGTGGGGACACAGCGGTTAAAGAAAACTAATCAAAGGCAGATTTTTATTATTATATTAATTTTTCTTTAGCAGTAAACTTCCCTGCCCAGAGACAAGACGTCAGAAGCAGAAGTGTTTGTTATTTCTGACTGCTGAGGATGTGGGTATCTGGAAGGGCATAAAAACAATTGGTCATTCACAGGTAAAGTTAACATCTGAAAGAAAATATGATTGCCTCTTGTTAAAGTCTTCAGCTATCTCTTTGCTGTATGACATTTGATTTTCTATTGTAATTTTTGCTTTGAGACTAAAACTAAACAGAATGTTAATCGTTTGCTGATGATACCAATTAGCATTTTATGGCACTTTACAAATGTCAGTGTATGAAGGGGATCTCTCAGGAAGAAAACTTTGTGTTCAACTGGCAGAGTCTAATCCAAACAAATGAATCCTGTTAATGAAGAGGTTTCTTAGTCGCACAGCTAGTAGTCTGAATATATTTTCTGCTTGTCTCCACAGAACTGATATTTCTGCTCCCATGAGTGTTACTCTTCACATGAAATACTTGGTTTATATCTTTTCAGGAGTGAGAAAATCTGTAATTCCCTTTCAGGTTAACATATCCAAGCTGTCATGTTGAACTACTGGTAGAAATAATATTAGCAAATGAAGAAACAAAGACAAAAAAAATATTTTTTAATTTAGAAAACTGATTGTCTCATGTAATGTTCAAAGCTGAAGGTTTCATTGAGACAGGCATGAAGAGAAAACTTTAACTTTCAGAGGATACTAATGTTTTAATTTAATTTAATTTGGTGTCTTTTCTCCCACCCTCTCATTCAAAACTTTCTTGACAAACTGGGCTGGATCTTGGCCTTTGGATTTCAACTTTGCAAGATAACAACACCATTAATGAACTGGACAGTTGGCAATCAGCCAAAGAAATAAGTTAACAAGAAATTAGGTAGATTTGAGGGAACTGATTCTTTCACACTTCATCAATTGTCATTCTTTATGAAACAGTGGGACTTTATGGATCTCTGACAAAGATATTCTGTCATTGTTTTTGTCTTGCTCCATGTGACATTGATTGTATTGCATTATATGCGACCAGATGTCAGGGATGAACCGATTGATTTTGCAGTGTTCTTGCAGAATGGTGACCTTTACAAGAAGGATGCCAAAAAATGTCACAATTTAAGCCTCATAGTTGACTTTACAAAGGAAAGTTCAAGTTTTGCAGGTATCAGCCTTTATAATGAGGTTAGTGATAAGCTTCCAACAACAATGTAACTTACAATAGATCTAGCATTTTCTTTTTTCAAAGGTTTGACATAGATATACGTATTATGCTGTTGCCAAGTCTTCATCTATGGCCTCTATAAATACAACTTTTAAATTACCTTCGGAACTGATGACGCCCTCCCCATCACTTTCCTTCCCAACGTGAACCCCTGAAATAGCACACCAATTTTTAAACAGAACTTGGTGTAGTTGGGTGTTGCACAGTAGTGTAATTTTCATACTGCTTAAGATGGATTTGTAATCTCCTTGCCTGAATTACATCAGCGTAACAGAAAATGGAATAGAGGGCTGGTGGAGTTTTACAGAATTTTACTCCAGGTGCTTGCAGTCTGACCCTTAAAGTCAGAAAGTGAATTGCCAATTGGGTGTTTGACAACTGCCGTTTATCACTTGTGCATGATGGTACGTGAGGCATTACTTAAGAAAAAGAATTGTAATTCTGAATGACCTGTGGGACTTGGTCAATGTATACAAGCTGTAAATTTCTTGCAGCAGAAGGAAATTAATCAAAAACGATAATTTGGACATGATCTTTTGTATCATGACAAATAGATTGTATGTTTACATTCTTGATACACAGAATGGTGGCTTTTCTGGGAGATAAGAAGGAGGAAGCAAGCAGAGTTGCTGGTTTTCTTTCTATTTTTATTATTACTTTAATTTTTGAAGGATCACTGTCTAGGATCTTATTTCTAAGTATGATGATGCTTGTCCATAGGTTCATGAGGCCTTTCCCAGTGTCTAAGAAATAGAATGTATGACATCCTGGGAACTGCATGAATTCTATGGCTAAACCTAAAAATTTCTGACTCAAAGCCTGATTGGGCTTTTTTTTTCCCTCACTTAGGATAAGGATTGGAATATACATATCTATCACCTATATACATATATATTCTGTAGTCTAGGGCTTGGAAATTCTTTATTGTGTAATTCTGAAATCTGATAATGGTTTATTTCCACACACAGAGCAGACTTAAAAAGACAAGCTGTATCAAACAGCAAGGAGCAGCTGCTGCCTTATTTATTTTTTAAATTAAAAAACCCCCCAACATTTAACATGGAACATCCTAACAACTTGATTTCAGCAGTACGATATAACCTATATGTAACAGTGCTACTTATGAGCCAGAAGAGTCTGAAAAAGTATAATAATTAAAATTCCATATGAAGAAGGAACTTAAATGTGCTAATTCTGAATCTATGGGAACTTATATATATTACTGAAATAGCATTTTTTAAGACTTCCTTCTTCTACCCCAGCCCCCACTACCTCTCATGGGGCCAGCTAAGTTTGATTACAAAAAATTCCTCTTCCTCTTTGGCCACAGCTACATTGCCCCCAGCCAGTGCAGGTTAGGCAGTACTACCCTGGGCACTGGGGGTTTAAGATCCTGTCTTTCAGGTGTTTGTGATCAACAACTGGACGGCAAATGTGGATTCTCTAAACCAAAGGGAAGACCAGATGTTTCAAATAATCCTTTAAATGCTAAAGTTTATTCTCATGATGTATAGAGATTCAGGACATTAAATATGTTGCGAATCTTATTCCAAAAAATGCCATTGCTCATCTATAAGGATTTGACCAATATGTCAAATGCCCAGTTTTGGAATTAGAACATCTATTTTTTTATACTACATATATTGTGCCTTTTTATAGAGCTGCAAATAAGATATGTTGCATTACGTTCTCCAAAATAAAGTCTGAGTAAGGTCAGGGTCTCTCAACCTTAGCCTTACTTTTCCCGCAATACTTGGCTCTAATAATTCATGGAATTTATTCAGTCAGCATTTTAAATACTGTGTGTCCACTTCCATCATTCATAACATGAGATGATGGAAAGCACTGTAACTAATTTTATGCAACATAATGAAATTAAAAGCTTTTGGTATTACTGTACTGCAGGTATAAATCTAACTAGATGTGGTGTTAGAGAGAGGTGGACTATATAGGTAAGTGTTGGAATAATTTAGGGTTATTCAGCATTTTCTATGGATGTGTGTTCTTGTTTTTCACAAATACTATAAGTAATTGCATGCTTAGTATATTCTTTAAGTGTCTGAGCTTGCAGTTTCCTATTGCCTTTATTCATCAGCTACAAAAATGTAGAGCTAATGGAAAACAATCCATTGTAGTGAAACCGTAGATTTGCTTACCCATCATAACAAAATGTTAACCTGCGTAATATTTTAGTGCTAAATTAACTCATGTCAGATGCTATTTCAACATATGCACTGATAAATTTCAGAGAACTGGAAAAAGTATTATATATATATTCTTATATTTCAGTTTTATCCATCAAATTTGAAATGTTTTCTATAATCAGGATATGAACAAGGGTACAGCTTGAGTCTTAAGGACTGCTTTCTGCATATATAGAAATGTTTAAATGAGTTAGGAAACATATGTAGCTTTTTCCACCTCCCTTATGCATTATCATTTATGTACTTTGGTATTTACTTCTCCCAAATACATACCTTATCCATTCAAAGCCTTGCTATTTTTACCCTTCGTATCATGAGATACGATATTCTCTCTGTAATTTCTTATTGTACTACAAATGAATCTTTGCTCATTTTTATAGTATTGGACTTACTCTCCTGAGTTAATTTTTGCATGTATGTTTTGTACAGTTTATGCTATACAAGGTTTTTTTGCCACCAAGCAGCATGTGGAAGACATCAAGAAAATTTTTACTCATTAAAAGGCTAAGGGTATTTTCATGCCCAGTGTTTCGTAACAGAGGATGACGTTGATTTTCTTTTCTCATTGCCTCTTCCATCTTGGAACTGCAGTCATTTAAAAATTTGTGCTCCTAATCTATTCAAGTTGCCCTGAACTCATTGCTGTCCTGTTGTATTTACAACTATTTTCCCTCCCTGTAACCAACATTTAATGTTATCATCAGTTATTCAACTGGAATCGTGTTTCTTCAAGGTTGTTTGGCATTTAAAGGAAATCTTTTCCTCGATTAGCTCTCTGATTTTTCCCTTCCCAACCTTCCCCTCCTAACCCTCCTCCACCCCCATGTCTGCTCTTAACAGCTCTGACATATGGAGCATCCTCTCCTCTCCCAGCACCTGCCTTGCTGTGCTTTCTGCCCGCATGGGAAATGCAAGGACTGAGGAACTCGGAGTGCTCCTGGGCCAGCATCAAGGGCCATATGGAAGACTAATATGGGTGCTCTGCACACAACAACAGCTCAGATACCATCTGGAGTTGCCCTGAAATCTCAGTCTATGCCAGCAAGAAAATGGTCTCCCATAGTTTCTATTCAGAGCTCTATAAATTCAGCTGAGATTGAAGTTCTGTTTCTTTTATATGTCCAAGATGGTCCTTTCTCTTCAGTTTTTTTGTTAAAAAGTTTTGAATTGAGGTGGGTAGCTCTGCCTAAGCCTGGGCTCCTGTGGCCAGGCACAGTGCAGTCTTTCTTCTGCACTTCTGCACACACACTATTTCAATATGGTCCTGCCACTGTTGCTGGTATTTGCTCTGCAGCCCTGTATGCAGCAAGTGGACCTTTCTAGTACTCATTTATCTTCTAGCGCTTTCCTTTTCCCCTCCATTGCTCTATCTCATTTAATTTCACCCAACATTTCCCCCTTTCTTATTGCTGGCAAGTAATTCGTGTAGTTATGCATCTTTGCAATGACGGAGCTTTCTGAGCAATCCCTTCCCCGCAAGAGAAAACTTTCGAAACTTTCATGATATTAAATGCTCAGTCAAGTGCACAGTTATCTGTTTTGAGCTGTGCAAGCAAGGAAAGAACAGTTTTGGGGTAGAAAGTGGAGAGAAGGTTCCATTTAGTTTATTGGTTATTTCAGGACCTGATGGATGCAAACCACAAAAAAATCTCATTTTACCGAGAGAACATATTTTAATTGCAATTATTATTTTAAGTCAGTTTCTGAGAAGTGCCTTATTTCAAGGCATAAAACCATTGACTGAGAACTCCAGGAAAAGCAGAGTAAATCATCTTGACAGAAAGTTGTAAGAAACTCTTTATGTTGCTCTTCAGCTTTATTTTTTTGTCTCTGATTTTATTTTTATGTATCTGACATATATTTCTTTTAGACATTATTCAGTTAAAAAATAAAACTTGCAAGTGTTGTTAACAGTTGGTTTCCTCTTAGCTATTTTGAGAAGTCACTTTTGGAAAGACTCTCTAGACAGTATCATCACGTTTCTTAGTCAGCTTTAGCACTCTGATCTGAAAAATCAAGGCAATTCTTAGTATCACATCACTATCAGATCAAGGACTTCATAGGACAGTACCAGTATGACTGAACTGCATTAATTTACTGCATTAATCAGCTCTTTTAGATTACTAAGCCTTGTATTATATACATTATCCTACTTGTTTTCGGAAAAGGAGCACCATTCTTTTCACACTAGTACAGATATTTCAGTTCTAAACTTACTTTTGTAGGATGAATTTTCATGGCTCTCAAAAAAGAGATACAAGTAACTGATTTTGGTTAAAAAAGATACCCATAAACTAGCATTTTCCAAAAAGTAGAGAAATGAACTTAATGTGTCAGATTAGTTAGTTGAGGATTAAGTAAGTAATTTTTCAAGCTAGTATAATTTTACTGTTTGCTGTGTTTCACCTAAATATGTTTTTCATATCAAAGCCCATTTTGAGACTGACAGTATGTATTATCTAGAATGGATGAACAAAACCTATTTTACAATACTGTTAGGATCAGCCAAAGCTACTCGGCAGTACGTATACCCTTGTGCTTTTGTGGGGAAGAGACAAGATTCATAGCCAAGGTCTAGAGAAGGACAGGAGGAATTTATCATGCTTATTTGGGACCTACTGGGAAGCAGTAAGTGGATCCAGTGCAGTACTCTGCCTGTTAGCTCCGTTATAGGCAAGATGAATTTTCAGTACCTAGAGTCACTAGTGTTGAAATTTTTGATACAGTAGATACAGCACTATCTTACCTCCACTGTCATGAGTTTACCTCTGAGTGCCAATGATGTTATTTTGGGGCTGGGACCTAGCCAAAAGTAAGAATGACTATATCAGTACGTCAGCACTGCTGGAACTGCCTGACTGCCAAAGTTTCTGATGCCGAGTTGAATAACAATGTTGTTCAATAAGAACTGTTTCCTTGAGGCTTAGTTATGAACATGTTTGGGACATGGTGGTTTCTCTATTAGCATTTTTGTAGTGAATACTCTTCATTGTATCTTATACAATTTATGACTGCAGTTGACTCTCCAGAAGGAGAATTAAGCATGTAAAATTTACAACAAACATATGTAAAAAATACTTAGCTGTATAAATACTGCCATCCCCTTCATCACAGATACGCTCTGAGTATCGTAGGGCCAAGTGTGTACCCTTTTATCTTAAATATATTTTAAGAATCTGTTTAAAGACACTTTATGATATTTCCATTTTATCTGGCCCCTGCTGCTTTATTTCCTACAGCTAGACAATGGGCTGTCTGAGGTGGGGTTGTTTCTCCTCTCTTCATTTCTACAGGGTAATAAGATCCTTGTCCAAGGCCTAACCAATAAAAGACTCACAAGTGGCCCTGATGAATAATTGTGCCAATGCATGTAAGAAAGCTGAAGTACCAGAGTCTATATAATCTTTTGAGCATCAAAGGGAGATAAAACAATAAAAGTGTTTAGAGCTAAATATTTGCTGGGCATAAAGCCATGGCTTCAAAATTTTGTAGGCAAAAGTGTTAGGATTTAGACTTGTCATATGGATGAGTTAGCTTGATGTTTGATGCTTACATATCTTTGTTTGAAGCCTAAGTCCCCATCACTCCAAATGAAGTCTGTTACCAGTGTCTTGATTGCTTTCTCAGGTTTGTGTCAGATGTATATAATAGATCCAAGCTCCTGCTATGCCCTTTGGTTCTCTGGTGTATTCCTGGGATTGACAAAGATCTGAAGTGAAGTGTGTGCTCTGCAGGGTAAGAACACCACCAACACATTGCATATTCTTTAGCTTATGAATTATATTTTGATTGCAGTATATGGTATGAAATCTATATTTTAGTAATATATAGTTTTTTCCGATAGCCAGATAATGACGGCATGTGGGAACTTAGTTGTTTCACACAGGTAACAAAATACTAAAAAATCCCTAAAACCTAAACCTGTCAGTCAATGGAATTCATGCACAAAGATTGGGATCACAGGTTGATTAATATTTCAGTTTATACCATGAAGTACTTCAACATTCATGCACTATATGCACTGAAGTGTTTATGTTCAGTTAACTTACAGAGGTCTTGAGTTTTTTGTTTCATGTGAAGATGCTAAGAATAGAGAGTGACTAAAGCAAGTCATTAGTAGTCCTTGTAACATACCAGGCTAGTCAATGAGGTGGCTGGTTTGCAACTTCAAAATAGCAAGGATTTACCCTCCAGAAGTACTTGATTAGTGGACAGAGAACCAGTTCTAAGCCTAAACTCATAATTTTTTCTGGTGTTTCTGGAGTATCTTGAACTTAGAGCAGGAGCAGAATTTCTTATTTATAGACCAGTTCATATTAGTTTACTTTCAGCAGCAGCTTTTTCTGATCAGACCTTGAGACTTACTAAATAATTCAATGTGATAAACCTGCTCTGGATGCTCTTTCTGGTAACAGACTGGTAACAGACTGGTAACAGACTTCATTTGGAGTGATGGGGACTTAGGCCTCAAACAAAGGCACTTTTTTTTTTTTTTTCCCATAATAAAATATGGCTTGGCTTGGCTTCAGAAGCAAGGGCTCTTTTTGAATGCTCAAATATTGCAGCTTGCCAAAAAGACAACGCCTCACTTAAGAAAAGTCTTGTTTGATAGTCAATGGAAATGAATAATGCTCAATTTAACCTGGTCTGTAAAATATTGTACAAACAGAAATTCAGCAACTTGCTGATTTGCTCTACCTTACCTACACAATGCTTCTGATTTTGCATATTTATCTTTCTGTAGGTTTGATTTAGCTGAGGAAAAACCTTTGTCCTCATGTTTTCTGCAGAGCAGGTTGTGGGCTGAACAGATTCCTGGTTTAACCTAGGGTGATGGGACAGTGCAGGTCTTTTTATAAAGAGGAACAAGAGGAGGAAGAGAAGGAAGTAATCAGTCCCTTCCCAGGAAGTGTTTTGTAAACGGAACATCCATATTTTTCCCCAAGAAACAGTACTAGATTGTCTTTCTTAAAGCATCTCTTTGTCTGACAAACTTGGACACAAATGAATGCTTGAAGGTCTGACTAGCTTTATTACAAAGCACAATCTTACTGGTAATATATTACAAGCAGTGTCCTTGCAAACAAGAGAGTGCAGACCACTTTCTCTGAGCATATGCTCACAATACAGCTCGTACACTGATTTGTAGGTTGGGATGGAGAAAGTATTTTCACTTTCCTAAATAGTTTAGTGCAAAAAGGATTCAAACCTGGTAGTACCATCTCTGGATATGCTAGAGAGGGTAAAGCTTTTAGCTTTAAAACTTCTTTAGTTTCTTTTGCCATGTCTCTATTGCCAAATGCTATGGGAGAGGGTCCTCTCCCCAGTCCTCA
The DNA here is from genome assembly GCA_025769975.1 of Gallinago jamesoni. Taxonomy (NCBI): domain Eukaryota; kingdom Metazoa; phylum Chordata; class Aves; order Charadriiformes; family Scolopacidae; genus Gallinago; species Gallinago jamesoni. Next base: position 20,577,466 of record JAOQGH010000051.1, read on the forward strand.
TGCTAAATGGCAGAGGCTGGATATGTCTGCAGCATGATGCACTCGGTCCAGGGTCTTGTCTGCATCCCTTATGATGCAGCTTTATTCTAAAGTCTTCGTTATTGTTTGTTATGTTTGTATTTTTAGTACAGGTTGTCTAAAATTATGCGAGTTCCGTGCCGGAGCCTGTTTAAGGACACTTCAGCCTGGGATACGATAGGAGTGCCTGTGTGTAGCGGTGCCAGCTCTGCTAGCACAGCCTCAAGCAGCTTTACAGGGAAAAGCAGCTGCCCAGGGTGGTTTAGGCTATGAGTCCTGTTGGGAGCAGTCCCAGCACTGAGCTACAGCTGAGCATCAGCACAAAGACTTTTGTGTGGCAGAGACAAGGCTGCGTCAGAACACACGCTCGCAATAGGGCTGACGAGTGATCCAGTGCCAGAGCTTGTTTCCTATTGCTTTTTTGTTTACTAGTATAAGCACAGATTTTTAGTTTGAGTGCAGCTAGTGGCTGTAGTGGATCTTGTCCCAGTACGACTTGGTGAAAGCCCCTAGTTGCTGCAGTTCAATAACACCGACCGTTGAAAGGAGAAAGGTGTTTCATTTCTATTAAATGTTCCCTGGACTGTCTCCTCCAGGCCTCCACCTGCTGATTTCTTCTTGGCACCTGCATCTCCCAGCTTCCAGGTAAGCCCTCCAGGCCCTGTGGGGTTGTTCTCTCACCCCAAGGGTTTTTTCTGTTACTTTTCCTTATCCCAAAATCCTACAAGAGTACAACAAAGGGAACCACTGGACTTTGTATAGTGTTGGATCTTCCTAATGATTACCTGGGGTCAAGAGCACACAGAACTCTGTAAAACTGTGTATGTTATTCTTACCTTATTTTAGAAGGTTTTGGTGCTCTCTCACTGGATGGTGCATGAAGCCCTCGTGATTGATTTCTATATTAACAGGGGAAATGTGCCTTCCTTTATTTCAGCAAAATGGTATCAAAGAGAATGCTGAACAAGATGAACCAACCTCCACCAACAAGTGCTTGGGGAATTAAAAAATATTTTACAACTGGAGATAATTAATTTTGATTTCTTTAGAAATCACACAGGTAATTGAATGTGCATTTATGGCATTGAATGTAATGCAGATTTTTTTCAGATGACCTGAGGTCAATCAATGGCTTGAATATTCACTGAAGTTCTCCTTTCAATTACTCCAATTTTGTACCAATAGAAACGTAAGAACTTTAAGACTATTTCTATAGATGAGTTATGCAAGATTTTTAGGCAGCAATTACACTAACATCCCTAAAAGATACATTTCAGATATCTTATTGCTGAATGAAGAAAAATCTGGTCTTTTTTTTTAAAGCATTTCTGTCACACTTTAGGTATACAGGTCATACACAGTACACAAGGACTCTTTATCGTAGGCCTTGAAAAATAGTGTATGCTAATTCTGGAAGAAGTTAATTCATTCTAAATTTGATACATCTTCAAAGTTTAATTTTCTTCTTTCAAACCCACTTTGCAGCAGTATGTAGCTGCAGTTGCTTCAAGACTTCACTAAGCATCCGATTGAAAAGAGAAGGAAAACAGATCTGCTCTAATAACAATAAACTAATGTTTCACACTTCCAATAGGTGTGTGTAAAATCTAAAGAATGTACAGCAAAAGACCGCTATCAGGCTGAAGCAGGAACATAAAAATATACAAGTCTATCTGAGTTGTGTTGATAACTGAGCTTGAGGAACGTGCATTATGTCCCGACTACTGACAGCTTTAACTAGACAGGAAAGTGCAAGCACCTTTTCTCTGATACCAGTTGGTCCATTGATAGTCTTTACTGACCTTATCTAAAGAATAATAAATACTTCAGTTCCTCAGTTTGTCCTTATCACTTTTTTTGGTTGATTTTTTACTTTCTTTGCCTTTTTAGTGACAGATTCTGCAGATAATCAAGACAAAAATAATCCAGCCCTTCAAACTGTTCTAATGGGTTGACTGAGACAACTGGCAGCAAGACACTTTCTAAGTGCTCTTGGTTTAACATTAGGAAAGGTCAAACGTTTTATAAGGCCTTGTGATGACTGCAAAGGGACGCAGAGCACCTTTATCAAGGTGAAACCCCACTGAGCAAAAGACACCAAAGAAACAGGTATGTATAAATCCCAGGGTTATAAGGTCTGGGCAGGTGAACACTCTTCCTTAACACCCCACCTCTAGCACGTAGTCCTGGTGCTTCCCACCCAAAGCACACTATTTTGTGCAGTCACGAGCAGCAAACCAACCTTCTAGAAAACCCCAGAAACATAATTAACTAAATAAACACGAGCGGTTGTCCTACAGATAACACCTTCAAGTTGATTGGACTGTTCAACTATTGATCAGGAAGAATTTCTGACATATAATGTCAGACCAAAAGACTTTTGCTTTCCATAGTCCTAACATGCTGAGGTTTTTAGGTGAAACTCCAAAGGACACCGCGACAATCACGCCGTCTTCGGGAAAACCAAATATTTACTGGTGATTTCAATACCGCCGCTGCATATAAAATAGTAAGGGACTAGACATTTGTCATAGTATGTACTTCCATTTTTTATTTTTAAAAAAGTGATTTTCTCCAGCAAACAAACAAAAATACTTTGATGTAATTTTAAAAATGTTATTTATTATTTAACACCTTCCTTTGAATCAATTGCATAAAAGGCCACAACATGAAACAAATGCAGATATTAAAACACATCATAGGCTTCGTGTGTTAGCCTAATTTGGTTTCTTTGTTTACAAAATAAACATCAATATAAATATTTAATACAGTAGCTGCAGTAAGAAAAAGGACAAACTGTTATTACTGTGAGAATGCTGAGCACAGTAGAAACTATCTTTTAAATTAAACTTTCTCTTAGCTTGAGCTAGAGCCTTTTTTCATAAAGGAAAAAGTCATAGTGCATTAATGGCAAATATCCATCAGGAAATAAGTCTAAAAGCAACTCAAAGAAGTATATTGCTCTGAGAAAGATGGCTTTGCATTTGTGCCATGTTTATAAGAAGCTCGATACCAATATCTTGAAAATAACAGTAAATATTTAACCTAAGGAATATTTCATATGATTGCAATAAATGTTTAATACAATGCAACTTTACAGTACTTCGAAAACTTATTGCTGCAAATATTTATCTAGATTTTTAATTAAATACATGTATAGTCCATGAAATAAACTACCTCACAGCCTTGATTCAGCACGCTGTTCTGCAGAAGTGCAGAGGTATATCCTCGTGCATCTGCCCTCTGTGTCAGAGCCTTAGACTGTGTATTTGAACTCCCAACCCTTGCCCTGCTTGCAGATCTATCAGCGTCAGGACTATCCCTCTTTTCTAACTTCTCATGTACAAATTCACTCATGTACAAATTCAAATTACTAACAGAATCAGTCCGAGGTACACAATATGCTACAGACTTAGGACCATAACCTTTGCTTAGCAGTTCTAGCAGCTAGATGATACCTTACGCTCCCACAGCCAACCAGAATGGAATTACAATTGCATTAGCCTCAGGAGACGTCCTCCTTCTGGATTGCTTCCAGTACGCTGAATATCCAGCCTTTCTTCCCAAGGCTTGACTACATGTAAAACAAAAGAGACATGCTTTCTTCTCCTGGTACAGGGGGAAATTCATTTTCATTCCCTATACTGGAAATAATAGTGGGTACATTGAAACCAGAGAAGGGCAACTACAAATGCTTGTAGGCCAATGTGTGGAGGAGTTTCTACATGGTAATCACTATGTGGCTTTGCACGTAGCATGTAGCAAGAGCACGTATCTTCTTGTGGTCTCGAGTAAAGTAAAATTTCTGACCACCTTGTGCACCTCTTTAGTACATGCTTACATCCTGAGAACTCCTAAGCTCACCTATTTTCCCCGGATTGGATAATCATAGAATCATAGAATCATCTGAGCTGGAAGGGACCTTCAAAGGTCATCTAGTCCAGCCCCCCCGCAGTCACAGGGACACCTCCAACTAGACCAGGTTGCCCAGGGCCTCGTCGAGCCTCACCTTGAATGTCTCCAGAGAAGACAGAGAAATTCCTAGAAGTCATAAGTCAGCCTTATATTTACTCATTTTGTTTGAAATGCCATTGCTTTTTAAAACCACAGGTGAGGGATTATTTTTTTCTGCAATTAGATTTCTTGTGACTCTAAAACACTTCTAAAAATTTCTGAAACGCTTTCTAGTAGTGCATTACTGCTGCAGGTCTGGAGAGAGATCCTGGTAGGGCACCACTCTGTCACATGGATCAGTGCAGGTTTCATTAAAAGTAATTGTTTATTTGCTAGTTAAACCACTCTGTACCCAGACATCAGAACAATAAGAAAACAATTCTGTTAATTGTTGCTTTAATGCTGTTGTAGAAATGGAAGTAGAAATGGAACCTGTATTTCTGGATATAGCATGTCAACAAAGCAACAAACATTTCCTCCTTTATGTAAGTAAGAGTGCGGGAGTCTGGGAGCTCCATCGCCTTTGTTGGAATGAGTTTCAGTGTAAAAAGCACGGTTGTTTGGCAAAGGGGGAGTGAGGAAAAATTAAGCAGGGAAGAACTTATCTGCAGTTGGAGTCTGTTTCCTACTCTTCTAATACATAATTTTACTCTTTTAATACTCTTCTAATACATAATTTTGTTTCCTGTTTCTGTTTTTGTGGAACTGGGTATGAAAACAAGCAATGAAGCAAAATATTGGTGTTTTATGTTTTCATTAACTATAACTAAACTAATTTTCTTTAAGTCTCCTTTATTACCATTTGCAAAACGTTATTACTCTGTTTGCTCTTTTTAATGCTGAAAAGACACAGTGATTGCAAAGCTAAAAATATAGGACTAATTGTCTTCATTTGATACCTCTGTTAGTGCTGTGCCTAAAATTTTTTCCCCTAAATTGCTGCTAGTCAGTGTAGAAATCGGCCTTCAGATGAAATAGAATTTACACATTATAAGTAGGAAAAGCCTTCTGATGCCACAAGACTACTGCAGAAGACTCTAGTCATGTTAGTTAAGGTGGGCAAAGTTTACGATGAAAATAGTAATGATTGACAGAGCATCTTATTTTTCTGGATTCCTCATATGATATAGTTAATCATCGTTAGCTAACCAGAGACAGTCAGGACTGCATACTGAGTCATGTAATTAACCTATTTGAATGTCTGCATAAGTTCACAAGTTAAGTAAACCTGCTCAGCCAAGAACCCAAGAAGCTGGCCACCAGCACCCTCTGCACCACAGAACTACCATGCCAGGGACCATTAGTAACAACAGTGCTCCAGATCCTGTAAACAGTAATCATCTGAGCAATTTTCTAGTGAGCTCACATAAGTGTGGCAAGGAGAGGAGAAAGGGCTTTTTTTTTTTTTTTACAGTTTTATGAAGCTGCAGGTTTACACCGATTTCAGTGGGTTTTGGATAAATCTTCAGAGCTCCACGTATGGAAAGTGATGTGGTGAGAAAAAGAATGGAGATAATTTCGAAGAAAAGCACCTGCATATTTTGTGGCTAGTAAGTAGAGGTTACCATCGCTTCCTTTTTCTCCAGTCATAAACAGAGCTGAGTGTGCTGACGGGTGAGCTGGAGCCGGAGCTGAGTGTTTGACCCACAATCCACATCGTCTAAAAATAAGCTTAAGCACAAAATCAAGGAGTAGTTTGGAATAGTTTTCAATCTTTAAGGCTTTACATGACAAAACTACATTCTGTTCTCATTGAAATAAACTGAATTTTTAGAGCTTCTTTCAGTGAGGCAAACTCAGACGTTAGGGACCTCTATGGTCATTGGACAAGAGCACAACCTCACCCAGCATTTTCTCCCATCAACAACCTCCCTCTGTTTCTCAGGCTCCTGCTTGCTGTCCTTTATAATCTGCACTGAAAGATACCTACCCATCAAAGTTCCCTTCAAACTGATGACTATTTTCAAGCGCTCTATCCTGAAAGGACCATCCTCTATAATTGCTTTTCAATCTGCACCGTTTATTAGTTGCCCAAATACGTGCTACAAGTAAAGGCATTTCTGAAGCCATATTTTTGATGGTTCTGAATGGAGATCCCTTAAAAAACAATACCTCTGTGTTGCCATGTGATGTGCTTAGTAAAGAATCAATTATTTAGACAGACAGCGGGACACCGTATGCATAGAAAAAACGTGGATCACAGCTTGATAAACCTGAATGCTTCTCAGGTTGAAAAACTTAAAAAAAATAATATAGCTTTCGTTTGGGCTATTAGTTATTCCATGCTGGGCTCTGTACTCTGTGTGTGGAATACTTTGATAGAAACATCCCTTTCTTTTGAAATGTGCTCTGTTTGTCATGACAGCATGGGATGTTGTGAAATTTAAGAATGACAGTCAGATTAATAATTTTTAAACGGCTCTTTTTATTCATTGTGTAAAAGGCTAACCTTTGAAAATACAAAAACGAAGGCAAGTAAATTGTTTTTTATAAGACAAAATTGTTTAAGATTTTTTGAGATGACCCAGTGATCTGTTGTTGTTTATGTCCTGCAGTTTAGTGCCTCTGTCCCTTTGCAGATTTTGTCCTCCAACCTGGCTCACTTATTGTAGTAGCACGTGAGAGTAGACTTTTCTGCAAGTCCACTTTTCAGAGTAGATCTAGACTTTTCCTCTGTTGCTTATGGGTTAGACTGGCATTTTCCAAACTACGTGTGTGGAAACAAGTCCGTGTGTTGTGAAAAGACATGAAAGCCAGTCAGACCTGCATTATCATTATACCTGCATTATCAAACCAACGCTAATTGAAGGTGGAAGGGAATGACATTAATTGTTGTGAAGATTAGGAGAGGTACATTTGTAAGAAAATGTTCTTTAACCAACTAGGTGAGTGTCCTGTGCCCATTCTACCTATGAGGAGCAGGGAATTTGGCTGTACTTCCTTACGCTTCTCTTTGGGTAAGTGGCAATCTCACTCCTCACAAATACAGGGAAAATGTCTGCAAACCAAGAATATTTTGTTCTACATCTGCACACCATTTCCATCCAGATTAATTTCTGGAGAAGCTGGCTTTATCTGAACAGCATTCAGAAATCTGGGAGGAGCCCTGTGTGTTTCGTCCATGGCACAAGCATGAGGAAAATCTGCCATGGAGCATTCCATAGCGGGGATAAACATGGGCAATATGTTATGAACCTCATCTCAGGATTAGCACCTGTTAATGGCAAATGTCATCAAGTCTCCCGAGAGCAAGCAAAGGTGCAAGTGGGTAGAGACAGTCAGTGTTTAATTCCTCCTATCTCCTTAGCTCTGAAATGCTAAGCCTGTGACTCGCACAAGAATTTGACCTCTCGTTTCTCCCCCCTCCCCAGCTCCGAAATTTGGCTTGGAGACTCCTGAAACCTTCCACCCCTCAAGGCAGGTCGCCGTGAGAGAAGCTGTGAGACTGCTCTGCAGGTGGGTCTGTCCCACATTTGCTACTAGAACCCCAGCAAAGCCGTACCGTCCCCAGCAGCTGGCTGTGACTGTGATTGCTCACCTATTCCGGTCACATCCTAAAGATGTCCCTGACAATGTGGTAGGTCGTTGTGCTGACACAAGCACTGGGAAAGGAGATATTCAAAAGGCCAACAAAGGAGGCAGCAGCTGTGGATAAATGCCCAGGCACGCTTAATATCAACAGGAACCGCTTATGGCCAAGCACTTTTGAAAATTTGGTACGCTGCAGTAAGAATAAACGCCAGACTCTCTGGAAAATCAGGACTCCATTGTGAGAGCTGAGCACTTCTGCAAATGCAGCCTGCAGAACTGCTGCAGATGGTCTGGCCCCCTCTCAAGAGGCACAGATCACAGCTTGGGGGGCAGCGGGCAGGATGGGGCTGGTGGGCTGCAGAGGAGGAGAGGCAGACGCCAGCCGGTACCGGAGAGGCTGTCAGGTGCAGCGCCTGTCCCAACAGGCACATTTGCCATGTCAGGATACTGCACTCTCTCTGATCCGAGTATTAAACTTCTCTTTCTGTATCTAATTATATTTATGATGTGGTTTTATTTGAGAGTTGCATATTTCTGTTTGAAATCGGGCCGGCTGCTGGCTGAGGAGAAGTAAAAACTCAAATTTACCCACAGCCACCTGACATTATTCAAAATCCCCAAAGAGAGAACTCAGCTGTAATCTTGACTCTCTTATTCCCAGAGAAAAATATCTACCTGATCCCAGAATTCTCTATGTTAGCAAAGCCATATTTTTCCTTCCTTTATTTTTTTTTTCTTTTGATACAATTTATTGATTGCCTCAGCCTTACTTCCGCCTGTATGAATCCTTGGGGAAATACTGTAGAATTTCAGATCCTATAAATGCAAACCTGGGTACCCTTTGGGAAAAAAAAAAAAAAAGATAAATTGCTAAGCTTTTAACATGTTCCAAATATATTTATTGTCACTCAAGTAACCTTAACTTTGAACCTGATTGGGAAACAGGAACAAAAGTTGAGTCTCTTCAGCTTCCTGCTTCCTCAAGAGTAAATGATTCCAGCAGATAGGGAAAACATAGCTGTAAGAGACATCAATATCTTATCCAAAAAGATATGGACATAGGTAAGCTAGTGGAATGAGGCCATTGCTCACTGGGAGTATCATTTTGTGGAGAGTTAAAAGGTACTGTCTAGGAATTTAGTTTCAATAGTAATGGCAGCCAATAATATTATTGCTATAGAAAGAAATGCAAGTCCACTGCCTCACCGCAGGACTGAAGAGACCTCATGCACTCGCAGGAGAAGCGGTGACTAAAAGCTTGTAGGACTAATGAAGCTGGAGTGGTTTAACAGCATGGTAGCCAAGGTACGCTCGCTGTGGGAGAGCACGCCTCTACCCTGCTTCCAACACTGCAACACCTAGAAAACACATCCTCACACCTGAACCTTAATACTACTGACCCAACAAGTTCTGTCATTTTGGATAAACCACACGTATTCTAAATGGTCTTATGACACAGAAAGAGAATTTCGCAATAATTTAATATAAAAGAAGTACAGGAAGGACACCAAGAAGATTGAAGTGATGGGATTTGGAAGAGAAGACTGGCAAAAATTAAGTTGAAGGTCTTAATTAGGACAGCTATGCTCTGTTCCTTTGAGTAGTCAACTAAGTAAAAAGAAAGAAAGATTGAAGATTCAAAAAGTGATATATTTCAAGGATTCTCAGTTTTTTATTATACGAATGAATTTAAGAGTATCTGTTAAACTTCTGCAAGATCACACTGGTAAGTATGAGCTGAGCCAACATCACCCAGTATTTTTATTGCTTGTAGTGAACATATTCCACAGTAGTTGGTAGATTCAAAGGGAAGGGCTTTGAGGACAGGGCACCAGCGTCATGGTAACTCTGAGGAAAAAGAAATTTCACATTGGAGCTCTTCTCATAGGAAGCTATTGCAGAGTGCTGCATTGACTTGTTCATTTATGGAATATCTTCCTAAGGAGATGGGCTGTATTTTACACAGCGGCATCTACTTCAGAGGAGATCCTGGTCTCTGGAGCTTGCAGAAGATTGTGGGAAAGAATCAGAAATGAAAGAGTTAAATTTAGAAGGCTGTATGTGTTATTTTGATCACTGCACTCTACTAACAGCAGAGAATGTGCTCTAGGTAGTGGTAGTCTATGTAGCTGAAGTACAATATTTATAGTTATATCAGACTGAAAGCACTGAAAAGCTGAAAATAATCAATTTGCCAAAAATGACCTACTGATCTTTCTGGTCGGTTTTCCTATAAAGCAGACATTAAAACCAGCCCATATCTGTAATTTTTTCCAGATATTATAAGTTGCCCATGATAGTGTCTTCTCATATAAAAAGATGCTTTTTTAAATCTTGATGTAACTAATACGTTTCTGCTATCCCAAGATTAACACCATAACCCCAAATGCCATTGCAGAGTTGGTTTTTATTGCTGATTGGTAAATTTACCTTGTATGAGAGATGAAATGACTACCGGTTTACCCACTTTTTGCACTGAAGACAACACCTTTAATCTGATTGAGTTGTGTCGTTCAAAAACTCGTGTATTTTGTTGCCGAAGTTTTTTTGAAAAATGTTTTAACCTTACCTTGTGTTACCCTTCAACAGCAGTTAATCATTACAGCAGGATCATCTCTCTATGTTAGCAGAAAAGGAGCATTGTTCCTGATTGTAGCTCTAATGATTCAAAGGGTGCAATCTCATAATTAGGTATGTATTTAAAGGTTGTTTACTTCACTTGACTTTACTTTCACAGAATTTAAAGAAGCCATGGGTTAGTTTTCACACGTGCTGATGCTACACTTTAAAATTCTACCCAACCTGTCTCCATCTCATGTCCTTGCAACTTGAGCATAATTAAACTGTAGAAGAATTTGGACTCCCATCTGAACTGACTTCTGATGGTTATCACCCAGGCATAATCTTCAGTTTTAGCAAGTGATCTGGACTGAACAAACACAGAGGGCTTACATATTTTACAAACCCACAGTTTATACAGAGATTATTTTATGTTTAGATATCACTCTCAAGCAACTGGGACAGAGCCAGCTGCAGATCTGTATAAACAACAGATTTTACATATTAGATAGTTCTTATGGATCTGGTTTAGTACAAAGTATAGAGAAAATCTAGCAGTTGAAATCTAGTCCCACCCAACAGATTTTTTTTTTCCTATTTGCCAAGAAAAGCAGTAGGGTGGCATTTAGATCAAGAAAATACTGAAAGCAAATCAGATACGTGTACTGCTCTGAATGAGGAATTGCCAGTGCTTTAAATGACTGCCAGATGCCAAGTAGCAAAAGGCCTCTCCTTCCACAAAAGTAAGAATAGTTGACAAATAATTCACTTTAAATGACTGAGAGTCCAGATCTCTGTCAGACAGATATTTCAACTGTAACATTTGATGCGGGCTAGGGGAGAAGATGCAAGTAGGGATGTAATATCGTTCACTTTATAATCAAAGGAGGAGGAAGAAAAATTTTTGCGTTTCAGGACATTGGCCTCCATAAAACAAGAATTAAGAACAACTGCCCACAACAAATTTCTTCTACCAAAGAAGAAACAGTAGCTTATGACATTGGTTAAAACTTCATCTTTAGTCTGAGAGCATATATTTCCCTTTAATAAATTCTCATATTGCAAGCAGAATCACATCTGAACAAAATGTGATATACTTCTGCATACACATGCAGATACCTATGTTTCCATATGTGTGAGACTAAGTGGAAATAACATCTTTTTAGGAGCTTTTAATGTCCATATTTTAATGATCTTTTTATCACATCCAGAAATTAAATCCCAGTCAAAATCCATCATGTTTATGAATTGAGATGTATATGAATATTGTTTGAAAGCATTTCCCTAAACTTGATGTAAAAAATATTCAATACAGTTAAAATGTGAGGATTGATGATCTAAAATTCTTCATTGTGATGATGTTTAATCATCACAGATTCAGCTAAAAAAAAAATCATGTTACATTATTTATTAGTGTATTATTTTTTTTCAAGGATAGACATAACTTTTCTTAACTCTGCTGGTTTAATTGTTTTCTGAGCCTGAATAGCAAAACAGACATGTTTCTTTTCCTGCTCATTCTAATGCCTTGGTGGCCCATCAGTCACTTGTAAAGAATTGCGTGCTGCAATGATTTATGGATGTTACCTCTGGACCCTTCAGAAACATATCTAGTTCTCTGATGAGTTCTGCTTAAATTGCCGAAGATTATTTCATAAAGGAATCTCTCAGTTAAGCATTAAAATCAGGGGACAACTTTAAATCTATCCCCACTGCGAGACCTGCAGCCCCTCTCATTTGTAAGATGGGAAGCTTTGCTAAAGAACTGAATGCTTAAAAATGACTGCTAACATATTTGCTAACATACAAGCTTTAAAATGTTACTCAAATTTATTTATTGTTAGAGTATAATACTTTTTGCTCTCCATAAGCAGCAATTTGGGGGGTAACTTACAGGACTGTGATTCTTATGTGAGAAAGCGGGCGCAGAGAGAAGGTGAACCCCCTTCAGCCCCTGCATAAAAGACCAGGGAAAATGTGATCCCTTAAGATCACATTATTTGTATAACATCAGACAGACATGCTACAAACACTTAAAAAACCTGGCATCTCGTGTTCCAGCAGCTCTGTAAATTAAACTGAACATAAACGTAACTGGGAATGGTGGTGATGTATGTGGGAGGAGAGGATCTCTGTGTGGTACACTGTGAAAGAAGTTATTTTAGCTGAAAAGAACTACAACCTGGAGGAATGAGATACGTATGAAAATAAGACTACTGTGATTTTTATAGGTGACAATCGTATTACAATGACCTGATGAGGCAAGTGACATTTAAGACTATGGAACAAAACTGAGTGGTACCACAAATTATCCTCTTGTACTTTTCTTTCCAGCATCTGCTTTATATTCATCCTTCTCCTATACTTCTGTTGTGTAGTTTTGTTTTGTTTTGGTTTGGTTTTGTTTTTATTCTCAGCACTGTACTAACAAGGCATAGCGATACATTCTACCAGTACAGCAGTTTAAACAAAAAAAAAAAATTATTTTAAGTTTGGTTACATTCAACCTTTTAATGCTTCCTGTAATCTTTTCTTTCCATCTTTTGTTAATAAAATTTTGTTCTAGTTTAAAGTCCATACAGGGGCATTAAAGGTGGATACAGCCAAAACCAGCAGAAGCCAAAGGAGCAAAGTGGATGATTTGTGAGTAGAAAACTAGACAAGGAACTTGCTTAAATGCAGCTTGGCTCTAGATCCTGTCCGTGAGGACACGTGGTTTAACATGGCTGTGTCTCGCTTGGTCTCTGCAGTCCTCTGCCCAACAGAGCCACACTGGGTGCTCATCTCCAAGATGCACTGGTTTCTCTCTTTGTCAGTGGATAGATTTGGTTGATTCTTTCAACACAGAGGCTGGGAGTGACCTCACTTAGGCCCAAGGTCTCTGTTCAGACCCTGCTTCTCTCTCCCGTGTTAGGCACCACACAGCAATGTGATGTGGCATCTGCTTCCGACCTTGGGACGTACCCTGGTGTTGGTTTTGTTTTGTTTCAGGGAACTGAAAATAAGCAGAGGTAAAAAGTAGGAAAGCGCAGTATAGGTAGACGATGACAGCCTTCTGCCTAGTCCAACAGCCCAAAGATCCTCCTCTCCGTCGTATATTGAGTTGTTGCTCTTTGAGAGGGGATATTGCTCTGGGAAAGCCCTTTGGAGACCCTTATTTGTTGTTCCAGATTTGCACCGCTAAACTTTACTCATTTTTTAACATTGCAGTTTCTGAAGAAAAGGAGGGGGTTCTTTTCTCTGTGCTTTGTTTTGTCAAAGAGGGGGAAGAGGCTACTTCCATTTACTTACTTATCTTCTTATTTCAGTGTAACTCATCAACTTTCAGTGATGCTTTTAGCATGGGCTAGTCTGTATGATGTCCGTAAGACACGCCATAGTTTGGAATCACATTTCAGCAATGTAGTTCAAATGTAACATCTGCAAAGTTTAGCCAGGCAGTATTTTAGCAGCTGCGTGTAATTTTGCCACTAAGTTAGTCACAAATGTGTCTACTCATGTTTTAACCCATAGTGTGGCACAACTAACATTTGTGAAGTACATCCGCATCCAGAATTCTCTTATTTCATTTTTATTTTTTCCTCCAGAATGAAAGCTCTTTAGGATTGCTAAGAGGCAGACTTGTTTTCTGTGGTATTTGGTGTTCAAGGAAATTATTTTTTCATCAGTCCAGAATCTAATTTTTTCTGTCTTTGTCTCACACACACACACAAACAATCAACAATAACACATCAGCACTAAGTTACCTTCAGGAAGGTCGGGGGGGAAAAAAAAATAAATAATTTAAAAAGATGTATCTGAACTACATTTGCATATTCTTTTTATTGGCATAGTCACCCACTCTGTGAACTGTTTTTCTATGCCCAGCAGTTTAGAATACAGATATAAACTCAATTATTATATTAGCAATTGTTCATGTTAAGTCACAACATAGTTTCCTACTAAACCTTTAATATATTACAGGAATTTTTGGCCGTGTTTTTAGAGCACAAGACTGCAGTTTAGGAGCTCTGGTTTCATTTTTAGTTCTGTCAGAGGCTTTGTGTGGTGGTGTGGGGAAAACTTTCTGCTCCCTCAATGCCAAAGCTCCATATCATACAGCGATCATAACAAGGCTTTCTCTTTTTTCCATCTCTTGTCCTTCTTGTCCATTTGTACTGTAAGCTCCTACAGGACAACACCATTTCTCCAACTAAGTCTTTGTATTTTTCTGGTTTCAAGGTGAGGTCTGAACAAAAATACATATAAGTAGGGAATTATATACTATGGTATATATTTATACATTTTGATAGAATATAAATTCTATTGTTTTAATGTTATACATGAAAAGTAAATATAAATAGAGATTTTTGAGTGATGCTTGCTTTCACAATAACTTATATGAATAATTTAAAATTTTCAAGTGTCACAACTGCCACTGCATCTATGCATTATTAAAATATGGATAGTAAGATATGTTATGACATATTTCAATAAAAGAGAGCTATATAGTGCAGAGTGAACTTTAAATTCACATAAATTAATTTATGCTTCTTGTTCTGTGTCCCTGGTACTTTTAAAATTACTTCTTCATATATATTTGTCTTTTATCGGTATATGGATTCAACCGGAGAGCTATTTTCAATAATTGCAGTTCATTTCCTGAGAATCAGATGTTGGTGTACATGAAAGATCATTCGTGACTGATTTTAAGATGCCTGGATAGTTTTAGTTATTACAAGATAATTGAACCAGAAAAGTTGAGAGGATAAAAGTTGGTTTATCCGATTGAATTCTGTTAAAGTGACTGATAGTTGTATAGGGAAAGGCAACAATAGGTGAAACTGTCCTATCATCACCTGCTTATTTTTAAGGCCTAGATCAAAGAGGTGAGAGGATGTTTGGTTCCCGGTGGATGCCTGTAGTCAATGCACGGGTCTGCAATCTTTTTGTAACTAATTGCACGTTCGAGTTGCTACCTTAGCAGCGTTGGTGCAGCCTCAGGCAGACTCACGCTGTAAACGGTACCAGAAAGGCTGTATTCTCTTTCCCATAAAAAGAGACCCACGGAGGGAATATTTTTTTAGCATACTTGTCTCAGGTTAAGCGGATGGTGGTGAGAACATCTGGGGCACACGTGAAGCTGTCAGGTTTCCTCTGTATCGCTGGAGTTTTCAGAAACATACTAGCTATTCAGGGCTTCGTTAAGCACCCAGAAATGTTGTGATATACGTAGTGAGTCAGTCAGTAAACCTCTTCTCTAACATGCTCTCTATGGAAGTCTTCAAGTCCTCTTCACATTTGAGCCTTTACTGGGACTAAATGATTCAAAAGACAAAGGCTAGAAATCGAAATAATTTCAGGTTTCCTTTTTTTTTTCTTTGTTTCTTTTACCTTCTCCTTTTATTGACAAAATAGAAAAGAGAGGGAAGATGGAAAAAATCTTGAAGTGTTGTTAGATAAATGGGGAAGGTATTTAGTTTTTAAAAGCTTCTTGAGGAAAGGATGTTTCTCTCAAAAACACTCCATTTCAATTACATTTATATGGTGAGAATTTTCATTTTAAGGTAGTAATATTGGACTGTTTAAAATTACGTTGACATAACTTTTTGATTGGCTGTATTTTAAGGCTGATATGATCTTCCATTCTGCCGAAGGGGATTTGGCTACTCAGATTCCATTAGGAAAACCTCAATCTTCATCCCAGTATTGACTGGAGAAGCCATTATATTAAATTCTATTATAAGTTGTTATCTAACATGCTCAGTGTTGAGTGACAAGAAGAAAATGATGTTGTGTTCACCCAGGGACTGTAAGACAAATGTTTTATGTGTTCTGTGGACTTCTGTTAAATAACATTATGGTCATATTGCACTAAATAGGCACGTCCTGTTTTTTAAACTGAAAAAAGAATTTGAGTTATTGGCACATGCAGATTCTTAAAAGTCAGAATCATGGTTTTTCAGCTTGGTTTTTGAGATGAGTGCATGTTTTTTTTGACATATTTCTAGAAATACTATATTTCATAGAGCTGTAATTTGACATAACATCAACTAAATCAGTATTCTCTGGGCGTTACAAAAATCAAATTCATAAATACCACTGTGTATCAAAATTTAATATTATGTAAATTAAAAAAGGGCCATTGCCTATTTTTCATTGGCTGCTTGTTTTTCACACAATACCGAGGTTTTGTTTGAAAGATACAGAAATGTGATTTCAAAAGAAATCTTGTCCTTTAATACAATTGTTTCTAAATCTAGTTGTTATTTGGCACAACAGGGTTCTGCTGGTTCCATTTAAACCTTCAAACGAAGCCCTAGCTGATAACCTGGCCACTGATAGTTGGCCACAGGAGTAGGGTCCATCACCTAAGTCCTTTCCACAGCCTGGTCCATGAGTGTAGCCCTGTGCACTGTACTGCAAAATGTCCTTGGCCTTGGGCATGTGGCCAGCACAACAGCAGATTAGAGAAGCAGATTAACTTCTGCTTTCTTACCTTTAACATCAGGCAGTCTAGGGATGGAAACACCGTTTGCTTTCTTGTTTTTATAACTGACCATTTTTGGGTATCTTAATAACAGCATGTTTCCTACAAATGTGATATTGCTTTGGGTGTGATGTATTATTACTTGCTTATCTGAATGAGCCTCAGAGGGTTTCTTCTGAAATTGAGAGCATAATTGTAACAGTTCTTATAATAAAAAAACAACTGGTTTCTCTGAAACAGAATTGATATGAGGGCATATCGAGACAATCAGTAAGATATTAAACCATAAAAAAATAATTTAATGTCCTAGTAAAACTTGTGGTGCTGGGCAGATGTGGAATGATTTGTTTCTTTTTCTATTTGTCTTGGGTGCTAAAAGGTAAAAGAAATATAGTATTATGAACTTCACATTTGATCAAGCCTTCTGAACTGTCAGATTTCTATAATAAAATATAATTCAAGAAGAAGATACTTTTCAGTACAACTGTCATTTTCAAGTACCAATACATTCTCTGTGATTGTTTCATAGACCTGTATTCCATCTCTTGTAAATACAGATCATTCCCCTCAACTAACAAAGGTGACTCCAGTGAAAACATTTTAAGCTTGTTTCCGCCTCCTCACCTTAATGATATGATTCAAACAAAATAAAGAGGGCTTTCAAAGGCTTATTTTTTAATAAATAGTCTCAAAGGAACAAAGAACCATGAATTTACTCATAAGGTACAGTAATATCATGGCTGAGAGCAGAAGAGCAGAAAGATTCACATTCCCTTGTTGCTTCAGTAGCTCTTTTCAAGATGTTTCCCATTTGACCTTTGCCACAAAGATGCAGTCTGTCCAGAATCTCTGAAAAAAAGTAAAGCAAGGTCATACAAAGATGTCTTAATATGTGCTTTGCACAAAGCTCTTTTCATATCTACCTAAAGGCAGTGGACCATAGCAAATAAGTTGTGGACAGGACTGCTCAAGCCCAAATGGCCCGAAGGGACATCATTTGGACTGACCTTTTAACATCCTTTTTCAGTGATCTGCATAGATGAAGACAATTGTCTAAAAGGTTTGTCCTTGTCTAGCAAATAAAGGATAGTGAGTGTTTCAATAGTGATTTAATCTCATTCCTTTAGGAAAGATGCAGAGCAGTTGATCTAAACTTTTCATTCATGTTTTTCTGAGAATCTAGAATTTACTTCAGTGAAAAAAGGAGAGTTGCTAAGCTTTAACAGTTTTAAAAAATGGAATTCAACTATAATCTATTTCATACTGACGATCAATAATAAAAACTAATCCTACCTACAAAATTGTGCTGATTATTAATTGGTTTTCCTCATATATGATTCTGCTAGAAACTGTCTTTCTCTAAAAAGGTACAAGAAAATAAGTTCCACTAAAGCCCAGTTTTAGAGTTGTATTTCTTTTTGACTCAGTCTTGATGAAATTATAAGAGTAATTTGAAAGCCACTCACGTTGTCTGAACTGAAAATGAGTTCATAGCAAGAATCTTCATGTTTGTTTTTTAAATATTTCCTTGGCTTTCACTTTTTAATTACATGAAAAGCTCACCCTTTCTGAAAAGTTTTTCAAAGACTGTATTTCTAAATATGCTATTTTTTTTGGACAAAGTATGCTGTGGAAAGGTTGCAGTTCTTGCCTGCAGAGTAATTGTATTTTGACTGTGTGATCAAACTATCAAGACCAACTGAAAGGAAGGTAAAGCAGCTGACCAAACTGGCAAAATGTCAGTTTATTTGGAATCAGCCATGTGGGGGAGAATTCAAATGGGCAAAGCTGATTAGGGATCAGCTAAAGAAAGGGTATAGGAGACTATAAAAGGTAAGATCTCTAATTAGCTGTTTGAGCCAGAGCTTCAGACAAACTTTAGAGGTGGACTTGTGAACTGCATAACAAAGGTTCTCAATAGGGATTTATTGTGCATTCCAGGAGTGGTGAGGAAACAAAGGAGGGGGAACAATGAAGCATGGCAGTTCTCGGGCACCTTCCTCTTTCTCCTGTCATGCATCATGCAGTCAGGTAAGAGAAAATTTTGGTTTACAGTAGTGACTTTATTTAAATTCTGTCCAAGAAAAATCCCGGAATCCAGTCTGCAAAGGACTGGAATAGCAAACAGGAAGGTTCTCAAGGTTGATAACAAAATTAGAGAAAATGGGAATTCATCCCCATAGTTAGGATGAACTAATCCATATTAATATTATATTTGTCTGTGGAAGATTTACAGGAAAGGCTTTAGCATGCTCATTCAGTCGAAGAACCATGTGGCTGATTTGGCCCAAACCTAAGACAGCCTGAATTCAGAATATTTGGCCAATGCTACAAACCCCTTGTTTTTCCATCTACCAGTGTGTATTTGAATAATTCACAACTTGCCTGCAAGAAGTCCATAGGGATTCCTTTCTGATTTAACCTCTATATTAATTCATCATTATTATTATTGATTCCATGTGGCTTTGGGCATGGCAATATTTAGACTCATGTCTACCACTGCTAAGAAATTAATGCTGTACATTATACACATGTATATGTACAAAGCTCCTAATGATTCTAAAGTATTTCTGCTATTTGTACAGTATATTCTTTGGTAATCGGTGATGTCCATCAATGAGAGTTTTACCATGGAATTTAGTGGCAGCACAGCTAGGTCTTAATCTTAAAATCTAAGGTAAATTGATGAATGAGTTCAGCAGTAGTCTAGCTATTCAACATCACAGAATAATGAGAAATAGAAATGTTCTAGGAATAGCAGTAAGTTTCAGCACTGGGAACTAGCTGATTCTAGACATGCTCTATAAAATCTAGACTTCATAGAAAAGAAGAAATCAACCCAGCCTTTGCCCAGTCAGTGGTTTTGAAATAGGCAAATTAGAAGTTGTCTAGGAAAAAAAGTACAGATGAAACTCCAAAACAAACACCTGTGTTCCTTGGTTATATTCATGTTAAATTTATGCACGTGCTTTCTATTTCTACAGTAAACTGAATCGGCCTGGGATCACAGCATCCCTGTGTTCTGAGGAAGTCAGATCCTGATCTGATGTGTGCAGCTTGGACATCTCCCTAATTTGAAACAGAACCACCACCACCCCATGAAGCTTTTGAAAATAATTGAGGTCTGACCAAAAACATTTGGTGGTTTATATTAAATTCATTTATTTCCTATTCCTTTTTCAATGGAAATGTTCTGGCTCCCTGGTTTATGGAAAGGAAAGTATGTTGAGAACAAGTGGTTTTCTTGGTACTGCCCAATGGTAGCTGTTTAATATCAAACTTTCCACTGAGACATAGAAAATTCCCAGTTCTTAATTCTTGCTACCAAAAAAGTGGAATATCCTAGAATTAACAGAAATATTTATAGTCTTTCAAGTCCACTTTACAATACTGGACAGAATACAACTGAAAATAAACCCTAATTCTATGTTTATTCAAGAAGTTATCCGGCTGCATTATTACTGGTTTTACAAGGAAAAAAAAAATTGCACATTTGTGGCATACTACTGCTTTATTTTGAATATTTCATATTAAACATTTGGAACATTTTGCTTGTTTTGTAAGACATCCATGAGGCAGAAATCTTAACCTTGGACGAAGTTATAGTCGATGCCAACTCAGTCTCTCATTAACATCATAATTTTTCAGGTTTTCTGTCCTTCATCTACATAAATATAGACCAGCATACACTAACAGAAGCTCAAACTTTTGCTAACCAACTCCTTTAAAAACTTGAGGGAATAAAAAAGTTGCTACGTGAAAAAAATCTATGAAAACCTCATCTATGAGCCTTTAAAGATCAGAGTTCCTGTCAGTGTTGTCAATTAACTGATCTGATTTTTTTTTTCTCTGTCTGTTATTGCTTTAGGCAAGGAAGCTACTATTATGAGCACACTATGGGACCAAAGATACTTCTTTAATTAGTCTAACCGAAGGAAAAAATACAATAACGGCAGAATTGGTGACAGAAATTATGTCAGAGAAGCATGAAGAGTAGGATGGAAAAGAACTGCTGCTGTTGAAATCACCTTGCAATTTTAGTGAGTATAATAATTAATTCTTCCCCTGAAGTTGAAAAGTTTGGTAAACAAAATGTGAAGAGGTAGAAAAATTTGGAATTACTTTAAAAGTCCATGAAACACTTGAAGGCAACAAGCCAGCGTCCAACCAAAAAAAGATTGTAATCTGGCACATTACTTACGACTATTCTTCAAAACTAAATGCATTTCTGACTTCAGTGGGTCTGTTTTTTCTAGCAGGTAAAACATTTATTCTTGGATGCTGTGTTGCTCACACAAGTCATGTCTGGCTGGGCCCCACCTGAACTTTTGAGTCAGGAGACTGAGCATCTCAGGTTTAGGAGGGAGTGCTCCTATCTGGCCAACTCAAGTGAATTGAACATTGGACTAATCACTTGAAAGACTCTTTCTTTGCCAGCTCATCCCCATGAGTTTGCTTTCCTGCTGGTATGATAGGTGCTATGAGCAGAAAGTGACACACGTGTTTCTGGGTTCTAAACACAAGCCTTTTGTGGATGCATCCTTACATAAATGAACTTTCTGTTTGTTTAGGGGCTGGGGGAGCGGAGCTTATATTTGAAAGATCAGTACCATTTTCACAGGTCACTGACTCTCTGTGTTTGCAAGCCAGTGAGTCTGGCAGAGTACACGTATTGAAGAGTGTGAAAGCAGACAGTGACAAAGTTGGTCCTGATGGAGTTTTTTCATGGTGTTTAAATGTGACCTTCGTTTTGCGAAGATATTTTCGGTTGGTGTATGTATGCAGCTGTAAGAAATAACAAGGACACGAACAGCCTTCCCTTTACTGCTAAATAAACCTGTGAGTGTACTTCAGCCCTTCTCCTGAAAAAGGATCTGGCCCAATATGAACCCTGAATATTGCAACAAAACACCCACTGAAAAAAAGAGAGAGAAGAGAGAATCCCTGCCAAGTAGGTGTTTCCAAGTAAGGGAGACTCATTTTGCAAAGCCTAATGAAGGCTGAGAAACCTCTGGGACCCATCCAGATTCCATGAATAAGCCAGAGAGGGGCTGATGAAGGCTAATAATGCTCCATGGCTATGGTCTCAAATTCCTGACTCAAATTTGCGTTCATCGTGGGCTTACAGTCATCAGGAGAGAAGCCGTCTTTGCTCTGCAGCAGCGTCCCAGCCCCAGCCACTGTTGCTGTTGGCCGCTGTGTGCCATTAAAAATGATTTGTTTTTACAAACATGGCCCTTTTCATTAAAATATTTTTTCTGGCTCTCTGACATTTTTTATGAAGGCATGTTTAAAAAATCACTTTATAGAAAACTTCACTTCTCCTGACTCTGCAAAGCCTTTCTGATGGACAGTTTGCTAAATTAGCTCCACCTTACTTTAAGAAAAGCAATTTGGCAGTATAGGAAATAACAAGATGTTGGCATTGCATGAGAAAGCTGAGGGAAAGTGCAAATGTGGTTGGGAGTTTGTTGCTTAGAACTAAAATTCACAGTGACTGTAGTTGATATGTATAGGAGGGTTTACCAGAAAAGCGCTCTCTGAAGGCATAACTCTTACTCATGTCAGGTAAACCCCCCATATTCATCCAGGGAATTAAGTGTTGCTGTCAAATGTCCTGCCTATTAGTTTCTGACAGATTTTTGGCATGTGCTTTAGCCTAACAGGATTGATCCTGCACAACTTAAATCAATGAGGACCTTGTGACTTGAAAGGGATGGAGGATCATTTGAAGAGTCTGTAACGTGAACTACTTGGGTGCTAAGTCCTTGACAACTAGTTGTGATTGGCTTAGATTTTTCAAAATTACTTGGTTACCTTGAAGAGTTCTTAATATCCCTATCACTCATTTCCTCTCTCCTAAATACAGAATATCAGGAATCGCTTTTAAAAGTGCAAATATGTACAAGTTATATTATTGGAAATTATTTCCCAAAGGACTTAGCTCTCAGAAATAGGTTGAACAAAGGGGGAGGAGGGAAATAAAAAGAAAAGTAACTGGGAGGAAAAATTGTAAATAAATGAGGTGATTTATCCTATGCAGTGTAGGCTTAGGTAAAGCACATCCTCTTTGAATTTACCTACAGAATAGGTCTGTGCTGACTTGATAATGACTCCGGATCAGGTGGAATCCATATATGGTTCATGGCAAGTTAGTACAAATTATTCTTTTTAACTGCAGATTGCTTATGGCTGCTGTGTGATGAAAGATGCCAATGATGAGTGCAGCACATGATTTTTGTAAAAGAGTTTTCTTTCAAGAATCCAAAACAAGGCATTTATTAACAATGAAAAAATAGCAATTTTTGCAAAAATTTGAACACCAAAGGGATCATCTATTTTCCCTGTTCAGCTCTCTTTTGTGATTACATTGAATAATAGCTTTCTCAAGGCAGTATTAAAAAAAAAAAATTCAGAAAAGAAACATGAGAGTGCTATCAAAGGGATAACGGCACACCTCTTGCTCCAGGGAATGTGACAGAAAAGCAGCTGGAAAGAGCTGGGGAGAGGAGGACAGAGCGTAGGTCTGGTTTCAGTTACTCGTACATATTCCAGCACTGGCATAGTATTGGGATGCTAATCAACAATTCTCTCTCAGATTTTTACTTCTGTCTTGGAAAACTAACTGAAGAGTGTAAGATCCCTCATGGGTTCGTAATTTTAAGTTTTAGGTTCTTATTAAGCTTTTCTTCCAAAGCTCAACGCTAGGCTCCCCAAAAGCCCTATGTGACAGATTGTGGGGAGATGTTTTTTAGTTTCTATTATGTATCTTTTTTTCCAAATTTCTGTATTCTTCCCCTTTATCCTTTTCCATCTTCATGCTCTTATTTCACTAGCACCTTTTCCTTCCTCCATTTTTCTCTGTGTGTACGTGTGAGACACAGAGAGAGCGAGTCTATTTTTCAACTCTCTCACTGGCTACTGCTTCAGGGATTGTTCTCTTTCCTTGGGCTACTTTTCATTATGTGCCCAGACAGGGATATGGACCTTTCCTGTAGCTGGACTTGTGTGCTCTTGGAGATCTGAGGTTCATGTAGGAGAGAAGCAGAGGGTTTGGCTGTGTATTTGCTGGGTTTGTGTAGGAGCTGCAGCCACAGTTCACTGCTTTAGGGCATGGCAGGTGAGCAGAAAGAAGCTGGGAAGATTTAATCCCTATTTCAGCTGTAACTATTGGAGAATGAATGTGGGTGGCCTGTGGTTTGGGTGGAGTTGAGGTCATGATGTTTCCTTACCTTTCTTGCTACTCTTGTCTGTTCTGTGCTTCTCAAACCTGTCTGACGATCTTCTTTCCCAGCTGTTTCCTCAAGTTGGGAAACATTATTTACCAACCAATACAATACTATGTGTCTTCCTGCAATACACTTATCAGTGGAAGAGAACGTTTTGTTTGGGTAGATGGCCATTAGTCACAAAGATCTAGCTTTATAAAAATAGGTTGCTCTACTTGGTGTTGCATAGCTGAAATGACGTAAATGGCACAGTTCCATTTTCAGAATGAGAATTGGGCAAGACTGAGTGAAGCAACGTTTAATCCACTTAAATGCTTGGGTCTATGTCTTTATAACACACTCTAAAAAGTTGTAGGGAGGTCTTTATTCATGTAAACTAGCACAACTTCATTCTTCACAACTTTTCAGTGTGGGTAGCTAAAATTCAAAATCATTTTTTAAAATTCCCTTTTCACAGATGTGACTTCTTGGAGGACAGAACAGTGTAAGTCCCAGAAACTATGGCCTCCTTTAAAGGGGAAAAAAAAAACAAACAGTAGGAAATGTGATAAATAAGGATGTAAAACATACTCTGAGTATATTTGTTGATTTACTGGTACTGTTTCTCCTTCCTTGTACTGCATTCAGTGTTATTTAGTCAAGAGCCTGCTCTCAGCCTTGCTTCCCTCATGATACCCAAGAATTTCAAGCAGAACAGTGCAACTTAATTTTAAGTTATGTGCATATTGGTGTTTCATAGCATGACTATTAGTAAAAATGCTTAAATCTCAGCCATGGGCAAAGTCATGCATCTGTATTACTGGGAAGGTGGAATTTTTTCTGCTCTGTTTCGGGGCATGAGACTGTGCTCAGAATGGTGTCCATCGTATCTTGCCATTTCTTTCCATGGGTCACCATCAATTCCAGTTTTAGAATAAGCTATTTCCCCCTCTTTCAGTTCTACAGAGCAGATCTTTTCAACAGTTTAACCTGGTTTAATTTTAACTGAAGACCATGGGAATGGGGAAAGGGTAAAGGAGGGGCGATACTATCTTTGTTTTTGTCAAGTTAGCATAGAAGTGCTTTTTGAGAAGAAAGACAGAAAAGAGCACAAGAAAATTGTTGGTGGCTCCCTTACTCAAACTCTTCATTAGACTGTGAGAGTTAGAGCTGACTTGGAGCTGTAGAAATGATAATGGTTAAATGCTAGTACTGCATTACAGCAAACTGGGTGGGAAGGGTTTTGTTTCCTCTTGACCTCTGATGACTTCCATTTGTGTACAGGTGTTTACTAGGACTTTGCAGGCAGAACCACATTTATTCTTAGTACAGTCACATATATTTTCTCATAAAAAAGATGAATGGCATGTTGCAGGCTAAGTCTTACATAGTGTTCGACGTTTAAAAGTGGGGTCATGAGTGTAGGAGTGGAATGCGTGTGTGTGAACCGCTGTAGACTTGCAGCTCTCTTGATGGTGAGTGGATGGCCTGGTGACTGAACAGTATCATCTTTTGGGATATTCTTTCACCTGCCCTCTTCTCCTTGTGGAATAAATACTTCTACAGAATCTGCAGTCTTGTGTGTTTGGGGAACCTCACAATTTGGACCATTTTCGTGAATGAATTTGGAAATATCTCCAGGCTGCATAAAGAGTTGATTCATACTTAGTGGAGGGAAACTTTGAAGGCTGTAGGTATTTTTTCACTGTTTTCAATAGAAAACTTTGCTGTCTCTCATTTAATAGATGCACATTGAATTTACTTCCTGCCCTTTAATGATGGCCTGCTCACTTCCCTGGACTTATTATTTCAGAAGGTTTCATTTAAGAAAATTCTTTCTGTAAATTAATGTACTGCAGATTTATTCTTCAGCATGTCCACATTTGATATATATAGTATTTAAGTTTGTATTCACTTAGCAAAGCATTTACTCCATTATGATGTAATCATTTCCAGTTCAAATACAGAATCTAGAGATTAATGTACTATAAATTTCTTCTTGCAGCAGTTTTATTGCTATATTAGTTGTTAAGTTATATTTGCGTTGAACTTCCAAAATAGGAAAGATAGATAAAAGATTTGTTTATGTTTTAAATTAAAGTGACTCTTGTATGGTAGGTTCAGGCTGAAAGACTGGCACACATACTATCTTTACAGCTGGTCAAATACTGCCAATCAAATTTGGAAAAGTCAGGAAGGATATTGACAGGGCTTCATGATTTTCCATTATCACAAATGTTTTTCCTTTTTCTTTTGTTTCCTGGAATGGTGACAGATTTTTTTTTTCCCCAAAGGTCACTAAAAACATGACTTGAAAAAAGTGGAAAAAATATCGTATCTCTCTTCAATTTTTTATTTTATTTTACTAACTCATCAAGGGAAAATATTCATATCTCACACTTGCAATTTGTTTTTTTGTTCAAAGGGTCCTAAACTCCTTCATGTCAAGGAGGCCAAGCAGAAAATATATAGCTAAGGCAACCCTTTAGCTCCTAGAGAAGTTTGTTCACCTCAATGTGGAGCTGGTCAGTACCTCAACATAGAACATGAATACTGAACAGCAGCTTAAGCCAGGGCACAAGGGTATTTTGGGATTCGGTAAGTCACAACTTCATTGTACCTGAATCATCCATAGGGTGATTATTTTCCCTATGAAGCAGGATGCTCTTAACTGGGAGTCCCAGTTGGGGCCTGGAGTATCTGCTCCATTTAAGTATTGTGATGTATTAGTTGTACTTGACTGAGGAAAGTTGCTGAAGTCTCAGTCTAGTCTGTATGGAAGGCTATGAAATTACAGAGAAGAAATAGGTTATTTCAGTATTTATGATCTCTTGTTGATATCCAAAATTCCTTTTCACCAATATGATGCAAGACTGTTAGAAGAAATGTGTCATATATTAATCTTTAGATTTCATATTTACACTGGCAAGATTATACAATAGATAATGGAGTATCTAATTCTTTGTTCAATAAAAAAACTGTTGTATATGTCAGATGTAAGAATAAATCTGCAGTGCAAAAAAGTTAAGTACTTATATCCATTTCCCCATGCAGATGCTGACAGTGACATAGTCGGAAAGGATTTTGCTTGATTGATCTTTTCTGTTTCTTCCTCTGCATTCCCTAATCTTAGTGAAGCTACTGCTATATGTCACTAATCCCCATTAAGAACAAAACAACAACAACAAAAGCCTCCTAAGGAGATCTTTTCAAACACACTATGTGTTTATATATGGTAAAATGTATATAATCTGTATTAAGATATGTTATACAAAATATACAATTTGTTATACACACATTGAGGTATAATATAACATATTTTCTGAGAGCTGCATGAAATTTTCACTGTTCCAAATAAATTTCTAGCCCCTTAAAAGACTAATTAAGCACAAGCATTTTGGGTTGGTTGAGAAGAGAGAATTTATATTCTCCGTTTCACTTCCTGTCTGTCATTCCCATCGCTTTTTTCATCAGTTATTAAAATGCTCAAAGCCACTTCTGCCGGCCCACTTATCCCCTGCCACCCTGAATCAGCATTTCCACAAAGAGTGTTTCCTCTGAGCCTGGAGCTGTCACAGCTGGACTGGAAGAGCTGCTTTCTGGTGATTCAGTGTGGCAGGGGACAGATGCTCAAACGACAGCAACGGTGCACAATTAACATAGGCTAAAAGAGCAGAAAGGAAATTGTCGAGCGGAGCGAAAAGCTGCAGAACCCTTCGCTGTAACTCACTCAGGGCTTTCCATGCCTCTTTGCAATGAGGCAAAAATGCAAGTCAATAAAGAACTGAATATTTTTGTAAGTAAAACTATCGCCCTATTTTTATAGGGCGATAAAGCTGATTTCCATATGAAAAATGCTGTTAGGGAGAATTCGTAGAACTCACAAGATGAATTGTCTTGGGTTTGCCATTCTTTAGTAAAGATTTACAAAATAGTCACAACCTCAGTTTCCTGATCATTTTATCGCTTTTAAAAAACAAAAATATTTTCAAATGATCTTTGCTGAGAAGTAGGTTTTATTGTGAATTTTCTTGTACTGCCATGCTAATCAGTAGTTATGACTGATTACTGTAACTGCTCCATGAGTTATGGGACCGAAGCCAGGAGAGCTTTTCAAAACATTGCTCAGCATCTCCCAGGAGGGGAGCGTGCCTTCCACTTAGACATGATGGGCTCATTCCAGCCTTTGCTCACCGTTGTTTTCATAATTCTATCTGGGCATGAAAACCACCACTCTACCTCTAGTGTATCATGCTGCCTCTCCTCCTCCAGCCCTGTGAACATCACTATAATATCCACGCGCTTGGCTGTTAAAATAAATAGCGCTAATGATCTCCCCAGCAGCCTTTTTGGAACTTCTCCATTTTCAAGGTCACAACTCTGCTTGAGGTTGATAAATTCATGAATTAATAATACTTAGCACTTTTCATCCATGAATGTCAAAGGTGAGAAACCATTATTATTCCCATTTTATCAAGGAGGAAATTGAGCTGTAGAAGTGACGTAAAAAATTATTTTGGAACCCAATGGTAGATCCAGGAAAAGAATGTAATATTCTGTACTCAGCTTGCATTGTAGCCATTGCATCATGCTGCTTCACAGTGCCCTTTGTGAAGTCTTATTCCAGTTGAGATCTAAGGCCCACAAGAGTCAGGAAATTAAACTCTGCCACACAATGTGTTCATTGTACGTTTTTCTTGGACATATCCTATACAATACTAAGTGGTCATCCTTTTTCCAAAGGGTAACTTTCAGGGGACCTCATACTAGTAAGTGATGACTGTTTCATTGTTTACTGTCTTATTTGTTTTATTCCATAAGTGGGAAAAAAAACAACATAAATTTTAATACTCTAATTTTCATGACCGTACTAATCAGGAGCACTGTATTGTTTCAATTTAAAAAAAAAAATAAAAATTTAGAAAATATAATACAATACAAATAAGTTTCTTTAACATTTTTCTGGGATAGTCCAAAGATGTTTTGGACACTTTAGAATTCTCATGGAACAGCATGGATGTTCAGCAAGGATGTTCTGTCTTTTCCAGTAGCAGTCTCATTTCCCCAAAGAGCCTCTTGAATGTCTGTTATAATTCTTGTTTCACTCTCAAAACACTTTCTTGAAACGAGTACTTCTAATAAGCACCTCTATTCAGGTAAGCACTCCAGAAAATCCTCTAGATGGGTAAGAGGAGATGCTGAAGAAACACTCAGAGCCATCAGAGGAATGCTTCTCCCTCCCAGAAAACTCTGGGAGAGTTATTCTTGATCAACACTGAATGCTCTGCCAGGCACTTCAGCTACTGTTCAGCCATTTAACAACTGAGATTCGCATACAACCCTACGTAGAATACACAGAGTTTATTAACTTGGTGCTGAGACAAGACAGGCTGGTTATTTGACAGGCTCTGGGCAGGTCCTCCTTATCAGTTTTGTTGTTAAATTCTTGAAATTGTTTCTAGGAAACAATAGTAAGGTTATCTTGCTTTCTACAAACTGGTTTAAGCTTTAATTAAATATTAAATTTTTTACAGCTTCTTTTGGCAAAAGACAGCTACAATGTAATACATCTTAAAACAGCAGTGGTCCTACCTATATTGATTTTATTGACATGATGTGGGTTGTTGTTTTGTTTTAAATCTTGAGTTCTTTTTGTAATCACAGTAATATTGTCACTGAACTGTCTGTGCTATTTTCTCTGCTGCCTTGGACTGTATCATTTGTGTATTTGTTTTGAAAGAGAACTTTACAGAGGAAGGAAAGCAGTCTGAGAAAAATACCATAATGGCAATATAGTGGCTGACAAAAAGTGGCAGATTTCTGGCCTTGAGGAATTAAAGATATTGTTTACCCATGTAGCTGGTATAGCACACTCATTGGACATGTCTCCACAGCAATCCAGGAGTATACTGAAATCCTGAGTTTTAGAAACTGTGACCCTGAATTTGTTGAACTGGGTCAGCTTTGATTTTGTGGAAGCCTTATCAGTCCATACAGGTTATCAGTTCCCGGAGGACAGACCTTGTAATTTGATTTGGGCGTCACCTGCTGCCTTTTCTGTTTACGTGATTTGACATTTATAATTTCTACTACACTGTACAATCAAATCACAATTATTTCCGTATAGAAAGAATTACCTTGCTACTAAAAATTCCTCTTTTTCCTCACCCTACTTCTAAGGACTGATGCATCTAATTTTCTGTTAAAAATTCCCCCCAAAATAGTCTAGTAATGAGGCAATTTCCTGTTAATAAATAGTATAACTGGAACTACCACTAGAGGGCTTTAATAAACACCTAAATCTTACCTTAAACCCTTTCCAATCTAGAGTAATTTAATGGGAAACCTAGTTGGTATTTTTCTTTGAATTTGAAAGAGAGACTTTCAGTGTCTTTTTTTTTTCTCTTTAATTAAATCAAAGTTCAGCTTAATAAATCACGTAGATTATTTGCTTCTTCAAAGCAAAGGGGACTCAGGGCTTCTTCAAAGCAAAGGGGACTCAGCAGGTTCAACTGGGCACTTTGCAGAGTCCCTGCTGCTGCCACGCTACCCCACGAGTGCTGCAGCTCTTGGGAAGTGGAGGTGGGGGATGCACTGCAGCCCCCACTTCCCTTTATGGTCACATCACGGGGGTGCTTTGGTAGAAGAACCAGCACGGCCCATGCCTGGGCACGATGGAGGCAGAGGACCCATGTCTCCGTGGCAGTGCAGCCTGCGGTGGCGTTCTCCATGACAGCAGGGAGCAAAGTGGTGCCCAGCTCCACCGACACCCACAGACCCTGTCCCAAGCCTGTCTGCCATGATCCACTTACTGAGAAAAACAAAGCACGGAAGGACTTAGACTTTAAGTACTTATCTATCTACATATATATTTCTATGCAGGAAATCAATCCCTAGTTTTAAGAAAATAACCTAGTTTAAAACTAATAACACCTGTGCATATTAATATGTTTAAGTGTTAATTTCTGCAGGAGCTGCAAAAATACTTAGGTCAAGTGAGATAGTTTGTTTAAGGATTCTAGCATCTTTAAGTATTTTATTTTTTAGTAAAACTGAAAGGCATTTGAAAGAAAAATTATCTTTTAATGAAGGAATTAAAACTCCTTGCTCTAGAGTGTAAAAAAGATCGGGTTTGGAGCTGGACTTTTTGGTGAGTCCTTGTCCTAGTGACAGGACAAAGGGCAAAGGGCACAAACTAAAACACAGGAAATTTCATCTGAATATGAGAAAAAGCTTTACTTTGAGGGTGACAGAGCACTGGAACAGGCTGCCCAGAGAGGTCATGGAGTCTCCTTCTCTGGAGATACTCAAAACCTGCCTGGATGCGTTCCTGTCCAACCTGCTCTGGGTGAACCTGCTTTGGCAAGAGGGTGGTCTACATTATCTCTGAAGGTCCCTTCCAACCCCTACCATTTTGTGATTGTGTTTTAATTTTTAATATTTTTTCTTTATTATTATAATATTAGCATTCAAAGGTGGTTTTATTTTTAAATTAATAGCTTATTTCCTAGCTTTTTATACTGAAGAGAGCAAGTATCTTTCATTACAATACTGGGCAATTTGCCATGTTGTTCATACTCCAAAACCTTGGCTCCAGCTCCCAGTTCTCCCTGACAATGACTGGTCAACGGAGGTGGTTGAGGCCCCTTCCCTGGAGACATTCAAGGTGAGGCTCGACGAGGCCCTGGGCAACCTGGTCTAATTGGAGGTGTCCCTGTGACTGCGGGGGGGGGCAGACTAGATGACCTTTGAAGGTCCCTTCCCGCCCAGATGATTCTATGATTCCCCTTGTCAGCCGAGTCAGTATTACAACATATGTTGGTTGTCACCATCACTCCCCTCTTGCCACCATTTCTTTGCAATTGCATTTCAAACCATCAGGAGACTGAGATTCTAGAGAAGTTTTGGACCTTCACAGCTCAGGGGACATGATAATGAAATGTATAAATCTTCTTCATCTCTTCCTCTTGCAGGGCTGTTTTGTGGTCATACCATTTTGCAAACGCACGTTGCACAAGATGGTGCACACCAGAGTAATGACAATTTATTATTTTTAAAGTTGGCTCATTTTCATGGCCTTGCTCTTGTCATAGATCCAATTCAGGTGAAAAAGACAAAGGATATAGTACACTACTAACCAGGGCAGAAATTTTGGGTGCTTTAGTCAGGTAAGCAATAATGCGTTACCTGCCTAAGGCAGTAACTCAAAGAGCAGTGATAGTCCCTTCTATGCCTACCAAAAAAAAATAAAAATCTTTGAAGAGGGAGAGGTGTAATGTGATCACAGAGCGCTCAGAAACATATTCATTGCTCTGCTTTTGTCTTTGTAAATCTTTTCAACGTTCAGCAGGGCAGCCGTGCTGTGGCTGCTAGCTATTAGGGCTGCACACTGCTTTTCAGATTTACAGCCGTGTGCTTGTCGTTTCCAGATGCAGTTTTACTAAGACAGTCACTCAGGAAACGTTGTGAGAAGCAGCAGGTTTCCAGTAAAACATGCCCATAAACACCACGGTCGCTGGCAAAATGAGGCTTACACCCAGATGCTTTAGGAGAAAAACAGTCTATTCTTTGTTCGCTTTTACCCTGAGGGTTCAACTCGGATCCATAAATATGTACAATGGAGCAGCCCATCCAGCCCGGCCGGCCAACAGGACACGCCATTCCCCATCTCAGACGCTTCTGCTATTGCTGTGGTGTAGATCTGTAGAAAGATTCTAACTGACGAAAATAGTTCAGAAAGCTGGTTCAGTCAAAACTCAATCATAGGCTGTGTGATTATTATTTTTCTTCGCAGTTCAGCTGAAGCTAGTTAAGGACTGTGAAGTCCAGCAGAGAAGCACAGGAATCCAGAGGGTGAAATGCACGAAGCTCCAGCTGTTTGTGAACTATCCCAACAGCACCCATCTCCAGGCCCCAGGACCGGCAGAGCGCAGCAGAGAAATTGCAGAGATTGAACTGGCACCAGACAAAGGATAAGCAAGGTGGGGACCACAGGCTGCTCAGGCACTGATGTCCTTCCTCCCATCAGAGGGAAGCACTAATCGGCACCGGGGATTTCTGGGAGCAGCAGCTTTTCCACATGGCAATGGGCTCCACGTGTTGCTGGCCTTTCCAGGGACAGGGCAAACTTTGGTTTGCTAAAGTACGGCAGTGAAATCAATAGTCCACAACCTGTACGGAGAAGTTGGGAAGCCTCTTATACAAGTAAAGCTCTAAATACCAGAGCCAGCCACACTTTGGGAATGTGGTTGTATTTTTTCTCTCTTCCTCTTTTTTCTTACTGGGTCTCATCTGTTCACTTCTTTACATACTAGGAAAAAAAAAAAAAAAGAGAGAACATTCCTGCTGAGATTTCCTATAATATCCTCTAGATTTGTATTTTATATTTTGCAAATTAAGATTCTAACTATGACTGGTAACACCATATCATATGACAGTTTTTTTCTCATTTATTTCTCCTAGATTTTTTTCTTAAGTGAAAGAACATCCTGAATCAGTTTCCACTTGAGTGGAGAGCCAGCACCACATGGAAGACTAGAAACTGTATGTACCTGTGTTGATGATGTTTGCCCCTCTCAGTCAGAAGGGGAAGGGTATGTAATCTACTTAAACTGCAATGGCATAGCATAAACAGAGCACTTTATCTTTCTCCTTCATCTCACTGATGGAGCAGGGCATTTATTTTTCTGGCAAGTGTTGTGTTTTCCTTTTAGCCTGCTGTAGCATAGAAATCATTTCCTTATAGCTGTTTTTACAGAGCAGGGTAAAAGTTGATGTATTCATTACCAAGGCTCCCCAGGCATTTTTTGTGCAATTTATAGAGATGTACTGAATGAAAGATATCTACTGCCAGCTTGTCAGCCCAACCACGGGACTGCGCGGTCCTTCTCAGCGAGTGCCTTGTCTCGTGACTCCTGCCTGCTCTCCAGTGGCTTTGGAAAAAAGCAAAAGGGACTTGAGAGCCAAACGAATAGTGACAAATTGAAATGTAGAAGTGATACTTAAGAACATCTCCTGCCCCCGCACACATGGTGTAGAATGATCTTTACCCCTTCAGACGCTAGCTTATTTTGCAAAATGTTTTATTTCAAAAAATAAGAGAGGAAAAACCCAGGTCTTTCTCTTTCCTGTAAAGTTCATTAAAATATAGGAGATAGAAACATATAAATAATGCTG
Source organism: Gallinago jamesoni (assembly GCA_025769975.1). NCBI lineage: Eukaryota > Metazoa > Chordata > Aves > Charadriiformes > Scolopacidae > Gallinago > Gallinago jamesoni. The sequence goes on from JAOQGH010000051.1 coordinate 20,611,381, forward strand.
TTATGTACAGATTTTTCACATACTGCATGTTGACCAGAGCTGACACTTTTTGTGGGAGAAAAATTATGTTTCCCCCAAGGATAACAAAAAAACCCAAACCAAAACACAAACCCCCCAAAACTATTGACCTAAACAGTGTAGAATTGTGAGCTGAGAGTGCTTTTCCCAGCCAATGTCAGATTGTCTTCCTAAAAGATGACAAACTTCATCGCAGATCAAAATTTTTATTATCTTAGTACGCTTCATTTGTGATGAAGCTTGATGTCACTCTTTCTGCATAGAAATGCTCCCCTGTGAATGTTTTGCCTTCTTTCACGTTTTATTTTTGCAGGTGCTCCGTAAGATTGGCAAGACAGTGCATAAAATATTAAACTTTTTGGAAATTTCAAAATAAGATTTTTGCAGGGTTTATTTTTTCTGCATTTTATTGAAAATTTTGTTGGGTTTTAGGTTTTCCTTCTTCATTTCTTTCTCTCTGTGTGTTTCCATTTTTTTGCCACTGGACAAAACAGTATCAGAATACCCAGGCTTCATTGCATTTCCGTCTGAACTTTAGATTTCAATTTTACTTTTTTTTAAATTTTATTTTAATTTGCATTCCTCTTTTTAGTAAAGGTAAGTCTGAACATGTGGTTTTCTTAAACTATATTTTTAGAACATTTAATTCCTTTATATATAATATAAATGAAGATATTTCAATCTAGTCTCACACTGAGTTTTGTCATGTCTCTTCTCCCATGTTCCTGTTCAGGGACTACCTCAGCAAACAGCATTTCTTGACATGTTAACACTTCTTGCTTTTTGTACCAACTTCTAATTTTCAAAGTGATCTAGCATAGCTTTGGATAGGCAATCCTCCACGGCTGCTCAAAGAAGCAGTGCTGAACTGTACTTCAGATATGTTACTATGATTTAATTCAGCTTCAAAATCCCTAATTTTCTCTTACCTGTCAAATGTGTCTTCAGTACAAGCAAACCACATAATGAGACATGCAACAGAGAAAAAGATATAGAAATGGTTTGAATTGAAAAACTAATTACTGCAAAGGAGAGGAAGGGTTGCCTTCTTGCGTTGAGCAAGATGTTTCATTAGCATTTTATTCCATTAACAGTGGGCGCATCTTCAGATCATAGTTCAAAAAACGGAGAGATAAATATTTGAGTCGGTATAAATAAAACCAAAAGGTATTCGTGAAGTTTCTCTAGAAGTACCTTTCAGTTTAGATCCAGTTCTGAATTTCTCCATCCTGAACTTTGACAGATGATACCGTCGGTGTGAACAGCTTGGCCTTTGAATCATTAATTGAAGTATATGCTTAAAAGCGATTATGTAGCTAGAAAAGATATAGAGTTTCAGCTCAGAGAGAGAGAGTGTGATTCTTTTCCTCCTGTATTCTATTTTCCGGGGTTGTGTTGATTACATCATTCAGGCAGGGAGGGGTGAGACACAGTGGTTAGGTCACCTTAATGAGGGCAAATAAAATGTTTCTTCCATAGAGGTGGAGAACCTCTTTAATTAGACATTTGTGGACTGCTATTATTTTTTTATACGTTAGTTTTATTGTGGTTATTTCCCAGAAGTCTGTGCTTAACAGAGAGACGTTTTATGTATTGTGTTCTGGTTTTGTGCATGGAGGCAGAAGTTTTAATTTATTTTTTTTTAGGAGCAAGAAATATATATAACATATATTATTTATACCCGCTGTTTAGATATGCTATCCTGGTTTTTGTCACTTAAAAATAATAGAAATAGTGAGCTTTTTATATACACCATTTCCCACAAAGCGTATGCGACATGACTTCTGGGAGATCTGTTTGGTTATGCTTTGTAGTTTCATAGGTCTAGCACTCTGGAATAAAAAGCCCCATAAAAGTTCTTTATCGTTATTTTAATAGGTGAACATTTTTCATAGAAGAAAAAGTCTGTTTGCAACAAAATTTTGTTTGTTGAAAACAAAAAAGTCTCCAAGATAGTGACAGCCTCCTGACTCCATGCATCTACTGGTTTTTGACAGTAAATTACAAAATTCTGGAATTTTGTAATGGTTTTGAAAAATCTTTCACATTCTTTAGTTTTCTGCCTGAAATAACCCTGGGACTAGAGCAGCAAAGGAACCTAAAGGGCCTGTGTGAGATCAAATGCTAGATCACTAAAACTGCAGATACCTGGCTGCCTCCTGGAACTTCCAGAACAGGATACCCGAGGGATGCACCAGGATATTGGAAAGCAGAGGAATAAGAACCAAAAAAGCAAGCAGCTGCCTCTGCTTTTGACACGATACCCTAAGAACAAGCTTGTGTCTTAAATGCAATCCCTCATCAGGACTTTATGTTTGGATGTTTGTAGGGTGTGTGGATGAGCCACTTGGAATTCCCATTCTAGCTTCTGGAGTTGGATTTCTAAAGCTTTTCTTTAAAGGCACAACTGCCATGGAGGAGCTAATGCCCTTATTTAGCGTAATAACTCTGTGATGAACATATCCTGTCAGCGTGTGGAAAACCTGAATTTAATTTCCTCCTCTGCCTGAGGGATTTGAACTCCAGACCACACAAAGTGACCTGAACACCAAGCTGCAGCATTTGTGGGTGAGGAAGACTCTCGTTCGAACCCTCCAAGATGACCAAGCCACGCGCAAACCCAAGCATGAAGGAGGCTAATTGCTCTGTTACCTGGAGGCTAGTGTTCCCAAAACCCAGGGCACTGAACCCAGCTTCTGTTCTGAGCAGTAACCATTGGGGTGGTGGGTACCGAAGATGCGTGTGCGGGGTCTGTGAGCCAGTGGGTATTTTCCGGGGGTGCGTGTCCAGCCACAACCCAGCCACCCAACCCCCTCGGACCGCACAAGCGAGTGAGAGTGTTGAGCTTCTCCACGCTGCCCGAAAGCGGCCAGAAGCACAGCTCTTGGGAGCAGGGCTTGGTGAACACTCCAAAAGGGCCACGCAGCCGCGGGTGGCAGTCACAGGAGTCTTTTTGAGGACTGTAATCCTGGCACGGGCGCGGGAGTCTGCCCACATTTTCTTATAGGTTCAAGCCAAGGACCCAGCTCCCTTCAAAAGGAAAAGATGAAACTTCTTGATCACTTCAGCGTGTTTGCGAGGCAATAGCATTGCATTGATTGCATTGGGTAGGGCTGCCTGCTACTCCAACTTGCTGTTATATTGTTATATTTTATGGGTCGCTCAGTTATTTTCGTTCCCAGTGCCACTAGAGCTCTGAAACAGATTGTGGATGTGTGTAGGTCAAGGGGAAGGAAAATTAAGGGTCATCTTAAGTTTATACAGCGGTGCTTTTTCATTTTCTATAAAGCTAACTACATTTAGGCTCCCTGTCGGGTAAGCTTTTTTTTCCTTGTCTATTATTTTCAAAGAAGAGAGCGCATATGACAGTCTGAGAATAGCACCAGCCTGAACACAGATGGTAGGGATTACACCACACTGAGCCTTGACCTTCAAAAGCCTGCCGTTTCTTTTCAAGGTTTCTCTTCTTTGACAGGTGGACTGGCTTTTGTCAATTACTTTCATTAATGCATTTTTTTCATTATGATCAATTACCTGTGCTTTAGACTATGTCTCAAAATTACAGCGAAGCAGGTTCCAAATTGAAAAACTGAAACTGTTTCCTGTATTTTTTCCCCTTTCTGTTGCCCCAAAGTACTCTGAAGCATTGGAACATTTAACTCACAGTGGAGAAATATCAAACAGTTTCTACTCGTTTCTATCAGCTCCTTGGTCTATGAGATTTTGGCTAGTGCACAAGGTAAAGGGTGACCCATCTAATCACAGATCAGGTTTGCAGGGGGCTGTATTTAAAAGATATTATTTTCTGAGATTTAAAAAATGATTAAACGTTTAAATATGGGAACAGAAATTAACCACTGATTTTATAACATGCAAGGAAATTTTGCATAGGACCCGAGACAACTGTTCCTGTAATTTAATAGTACTGCAATGAAAATCAGCTATTCCAGGCCAAGATCAGTGGAACGCACTGGTACAAATGAAAGCAGGATTTAACCTTTTCTTGATTAGAGATATGGACAAGAAGTTCAGAAATTCAAATGTCTATTGGAAACATCATGACTTGAACAGGCAGACCCATAGTGTTCTGCAGAACTGGGCTGCTCATGTAAGAATAGGTTCTCTTGGGAGTTTGATTTTCCTCTTTTGTTTTGGGGCTAGCTGGAAATACCATAAATTGTTTTCCTCAACATCATAGTGTTATTTCTGTGACTGTAAGAAATGCAGGAATCAGTGTCTACTCAAGAGGATACTACATGTTTCTTCCACAGTTCAGCATCTCACCAAAAAAGTCAGGTTGGAATTTATTTCCAACAGACGTTCAAATTTGCCTGGTAACAATCTATTCATCCCTAAAGTGAGAATATATCTTTGAAGAATATATAATGAAGAACCAGACCACAACCTACCATTTTATGACGATAAGGCAAAAGGAGATTCTTCATCTCCTCAAGTCCTCCTTCTCTGCATCTAGAACAAGGGGCAGAAAGGCTGGGTCTGATGTGACCTGCCAGTGCAGTTTGCCCTTAGTCACACAGGAGAGCACAGGGTCTGCAAAGAGACTGCACGTGGTTTGGCCTGGGTCCCCTCTCCCAAATGACTGGCAGTGAATGGTTTCTCAAGAGCAAGGGAGATGAAGGGAGGAATTTGTAAAGGATTGAAGTGTTTTTCTGGCTTGGAGCCTCCTTTTACGCAGCGCTGAAACTGGAGGGACAATCTAGTCCCAAATCAGACCTTAAAAGGTGCTAACGTACAGGACAGCCAGAAGGATGGAAACTCCTCATGGTGCACAAGGGAGATAAGCAATTAATGCTCATTAATGTTAATAAGAGTTACTGCATAAATCCTGTTTCCTGGACCGAGCAGAAGAAAGTCTACAACCATAATAAATCTGTCTCAAATTTAGTAATATTTATTCCAACTACAGTATAATCACTAGAATAACATTGTGGTGCTGTAAAACATGTTGAAATATAGTGTTACATCATCGCTGCTATTTGTTACTATAATTTTAGTACAATAAATTATGGTGCAACCAAGCTTGGGATTAAAGCTACAGTTTTAATATGGCATTTTTAGTTTGCATAATACTCATGGTCCAGGACAGTAAGGATTTTGATCTAAAATAAATAGGTGGGGGGAAAAAGCCACTTGAGATTTTCTTTTGTTTTAAAACTTGATTGAAAAGGATTGAGTCATTATTACCAAATATGAGGGGATAAAATCAAAATCTGAAATGTTTCATAAATTAACTCAATTTTTTACTGAATGATTTATCATTTAAAGGTAGCTTAAAAACCAAATGGTACTCATTTTCCATAAAAATCTTAATCACATATAAAAATGAGCTATTCACTTTGAAAGCCACAAGCTGACTTAAAACAATTATGGAGTGGGTTGGGGTTTTTTTTGTTTCAATACTGAAATGAAAATGATTTTCAGACTTCTGAATGAGAATTTTGCCTCAGATTCTAGTAAAAGTCTCTCATGAGGGCTACTGCAGTGAATAACTTGGAGGAGCTAAGCCTTATATGTGCAGGATTCTGATTTTTTTTTTAAATTTTTTTGGCAAATATATGACAGTAATAGCATATAATACAGTCTAGAAATGAAGATATTTAGAAAGAACTTCCTCAGGTTAAATCTTCCTAAAATTTAATTCAGTGCCCACACTGTGTCTTATCTGCAGGTGTACCACATGCAGGCACAGGAAACATTTGTTTTAAACATAAAGGTTTTGTGAAAAGGGGGATTACATTAATTTTTTTCTACACATACCACCCCTTTGAAAAACTACTGAAATATTTTACAGATTAAAACCATGTATTCTCATCACTGAAGTGATGCATCTCGAGCTGTACAAAGCAAATTC